>CM053037.1:127649158-128380825 GCA_028564925.1 Lithobates sylvaticus
AAACCTCCACCCAGTGATCAACACAAGGCTTACCAGATAATGTTGACCATCCACTACAGATGGTCAATCAAAGCATAAATGTGACACTAAAATCCTCATGCTAGTGAACCATCACATGCAAACTTGCTGCACACCTCGATAGCTGGATGCTACGTAAGATATATTTTAAGAACAAAGAGGCTCCACATAGCGTAACTGTATTTTATTTATTTTTTATATATTTATTGAATAAAGCAATATACCACTCACATATTCTCCAAATAAAAAGTGCTTGTCATGTTTACAATCTGTGGATGTACGGCCAGCAAGAGTCTGATGGAGAGCTTTTCGTCGGAAAATGCGACTGTGTGTATGCTGGCTGAATTTCCACCAGCAAAAATTTGAGAGCGTGTTCCCAATTTTTCGATCGGAAAAAGTTTCGATCGGAAATTCCGATCTTCTGTAGCAATTCCGACACGCAAAACTCCTACGCATGCTCGGAAACAATTTGACGCATGCTCGGAAGCAATGAACTTAATTTACTCGGCTTGTCGTGCGGAGGACGAAGCGGAGAAGAAGAAGCCGGAGGAATATGCCAGACAAGAAGACCGGAGGAAGAAGCGAAGGAAGAAGAAGATGGAGGAAGAAGAAGAACACCGAAGGAAGACCAGAAGATGGAAGAAGAAGTGGGGAAAGAAGAAGAAATTAATAAAGGAATTGTCAAAAACCGTCTCTTGTCTTTTTTAACACTTTTGCACTTTTTTTGTGAAATGGTAGGGGTACATTTGTACCCCATTACCAATTCACACAGGGGGGGCTGGGATTTGGGGGTCCCCTTGTTAAAAGGGGGCTTCCAAATTCCGATAAGCCCCCCGCCCGCAGACCCCCACAACCACCGGGCAAGGGTTGTGGGGATGAGGCCCTTCTCCCCATCAACATGGGGACAAGGTGCTTTGGGTGGCTACCACAAAGCACCCTCCCAATGTTGAGGGCATGTGGCCTGGTACAGTTCAGGAGAGGGCACTCTCTGGTCCCCCCTCTTTTCCTGTGGCCTGCCAGGTTGCGTGCTCGGATAAGGGTCTGGTATAGATTTTTGGGGGGATCCCACGCCATTCTTTTAAAAATTTTGGCGCGGGGTTCCCCTTAAAATCCATACCAGTCCTGACAATTCATTATAGCCGCAAGCACTTTTAAATTACTTTTTTTCCTTTAGAAATGTAATTTTGCTGTCAGACTGTTCTAAACATGGGAAACATGCGCCACTTTACAGGCATACTATAGACACCCCCCAGGTACAGGTACGAAATTTAAAGGAATATAACATTTTTATTGTTTCACTTTAAGCATTATTAAAATCACTGCTCCTGAAAAAACTTTAGTTTTTAAAACTTTTTTTTGCATTGATACATGTCCCCTGGGGCAGGACCCAGGTCTTCAAACATTTTTTATGACAATAACTTGCATATCAACCTTTAAAATTAGCACTTTTGATTTCTCCCATAGACTTTTAAAGGGTGTTCCATGGCTTTTGAATTTGCCGCGAACACCCCAAATTGTTTGCTATTCGGCGAACAGCCAATGTTCGAGTCGAACTCATGTTCGACCCGAACATAAAGCCCATCCCTACACCACATCCACAGAGCTCTCCCTATCTAGATGGCAGCTCACTTCCTCGTAGAATATTAACAGATTGGTCTGGCAGCGACGGCCTTCCATAAACCCATGCTGATTACTACAAATGATACTGTTTTCTTCAGTAAACTATTGGATATAGTCCCTTATCACCCCCTCCAATAATTTACCTTCTATTGATGTTAAGCTGACTGGCCTGTAGTTTCCAGGAATTTGCCTCTGCCCTTTTTTGAATATTGGTACCACATTGGCTTTTCTCCAATCAGCTGGTACAATCCCGGTCAGTTTGCTGTCCCACAAAGATTATGAACAATGGTCTAGCTATAACCTGAGTTCTTTGAGGACTCTCGGGTGTAAGCCAACTGGTCCTGGTGATTTATTTGTGTTAAGCTTATCTAGGCTTTTCTTGACTCCGGCCTCTTGTTGGCCCTGTGATGTGTCACTAACAATACTGTCATGGTCAGTATACCCCTCCTTTTCTTGTGTAAAAAATGAGGAGAATAAAGCATTTAGTACAGTTGCCTTCTCTGTGTCATCTGTAACCATCCTCCCATCATCGTCTTTTTTTGTGGGCAATGTGCTCTGATCTTCGCTTTTTTACTCTTAATAGATCTAAAAAATGTCTTGCGATTTTTGTTACTCTCCTCTGCTGTTTGTGTCTCGTAGTCTTTTTTAGCCACCCTGATTTCGTTCGTACACTCCTTATTGCATTCCTTGTAGTGTTCGAATGCTAACAATGACCCCTCCGCTTTATATATTTTAAAGACCATTTCTTTCTCTTTAATGAGACTTTTTACATTATGGTTTAGCCACCCAGGTTTAACCTTCGCTCTTCTATATTTATTGCCCATTGGAACGCACTGTGTACCTTTGTTAATATGTTCCTAAAGCATTCCCATTTTTCTTCTGTGTTCAATGTTTTTAGGATTTGGTCCCAAGGGATGTTCTGTTGTATTGAGCACAGTTCAGAAAAGTTGGCTTGTTTTGAAATGTAATATTGTGTTAAATATTAATAATTTAATATTACTAACAGGAAGTTTCAGAGGATACTTACAGTCTAGAAGACACCTGTTATAATGTTCTGTTTTAAATTCCAGTTTTTAGTATAGTACCTGTATCAACTGTGACCAATTAATCACACCCCTGAATTAGCAGACTGAAGGAAAAGAAAAAAAAAGCTATTCAAAAAGTGCTGTGAGTGCACATGTGATGTGAGTGCCTGTGTATAGTTTGGTATTAGTGTCAGGAAGCTAGTTGTTAGTTAATTTGGACAGAGTATAATTCCCACTCCCCATTAAATTAGGTGGTACGATGCCCAGCAGGTGTGGAGATGTGACTTGGTGTACATTTTGCGGCATGTATACGGCCCTTGATAATCCGATCGAGGGCGAATACTGCTGTGCAAACTGTAAGCACGTTGTTTCCCTGGAAGCCCAGGTTCTGAATCTAAGGTGGCAACTGTCAACTCTGAGAAGATTCTCCATACTAAAGAAGAGTTGTGATCGTACCTGCTAGAGGCGGGTGGAGATAAAGAGGGGCAGGCACCAGAGCAAAGTAGATGGGTGACAGTCAGGAAGGGTAGAGGAGAAAGTGCCAGGGAGGTCGGTCCTAGGCTGGAACATCCCAATAAGTACACCCCGTTGCATGACATTGGTGAAATCAGTCAGGAAACAGTATTGCTGGAGCAGAGTGATGCCCCCTAGATGCCAGGGGAATAACTCCTCCAGTGAGGGTGGGAGAAAATCCAAGGTAATGGAAAGACAGATTCTGGTGGTAGGGGACTCAATTCTTAGAAGAACAGATAGGGCAATCTGTCACAAAGACCTGAAGGAAAAGGACCTCCAAGGTAGTATTCTCAGAAATACTACCGGTACCTCGAGCCACATCAGAAAGGCAGCGGGAGATTAGGGAAGTAAACAAGTGGCTGAGGAGCTGGTGTGGAAAGGAAGGGTTTGGGTTCCTGGAGAACTGGGCCGACTTCTCAGTCGGCTACCAACTCTTTAGCAGGGCTCTACTGCACCTAAATAGGGAAGGTGCAGATCGGCCGGGAGAGAAGATGGCCAATAAGTTAGAAGGGTTTTTAAACTAGGCGATGGTGGGAGCGTCCAGAGGTAGAGATAGTCAGCACAGAACAAATTACAGAGGGTAGTTATTGTGGGCATTAGTGGTAGGTTGACTAAAGCACCTAAACCTGAAGTAAGTACAGTAATAAGTTCTATTTGCAACCTCAGAACACCCGATAAGGAGATAGTATGCGTCCGGACTAAACTACGCGGCATGTTCTCCAATGCCAGTAGTCTGGCAGACAAGATGGGAGAACTATAGCTACTGTTGTTCGAGGAGGATTTAGCATTTGTGGGAATTTCAGAGACTTGGTTCAACAGCTCTCATGATTAGCTGGCAACCATTCAAGGGTATTCCCTATATCACAAGGATAGACCCAAGTCTACCAAGTCTGAGGATCAGAGCAGTAAGGGGCTGCTTTCTAGATAGACGCTGTGTGCATCTAAGGAAACATATGAGAGCCTGAAGTGGAAGGCCTGAGCAGCAAGGAAGCTGAAAAGAGGTACAGTAGTTGTACGGGAACCCTGTTATATGGCCAAGAGGGCTGAAGTGTAAAGCCAAGATGGGAGAACTATAGCTACTGTTGCTTGAGGAGGATTTAGCATTTGTGGGAATTTCAGAGACTTGGTTCAACAGCTCTCATGATTAGCTGGCAACCATTCAAGGGTATTCCCTATATCGCAAGTATAGAGAAGGTAAAAAAGGGGGAGGGGTGATGTACAAGTGAATATGAGGGACCACAACACTATTGGAGCAAGGGAGGAGGTGAAATCCTTATGGGTAGAGCTACAAAGGGAGGAAACTAAGTGGAAAGTAATACTGGAAGTATGCTACAGGCGGTCCTCCTATCACAGTTTGGATTAGCGGCAAGGGTGGGAAGTGTTATTATATTGGGGGATTTTAATTGTCCAGACATAGACTGGGCAGAAGGAACCGCGTATTCATCTAAAGCTCGCCATTTCCTAAATGTCTTGCAGAACAATTTCATGGGTCAGATGGTAAATGCACCAACAAGAAACAAAGCGTTATTAGACCTATTGATTACCAACAATTCAGACCTGATCACGGATGTGGAAATACAGGCCAATTTAGGAAACAGCGATCACAGGTCAATTAGTTTCAGTATAAATCACACAAATAGGAAACTTAAGGAGAATACAAAGACACTGAATTTCAAAAGACCCAACTTCCCTAAACAACGATCCTTGCTAGAAGATACTAAATGGGATACTATTAGGAACAATGAACACTGAGGAAAAATTGGTATGCTTTAAAAGCATATTAAATAAGGGTATTAGCCAGTGCATCCCAATGGGAAATAAATTGAAAAGAGCTAATAAAAGACCTGGGTGGCTTAACTTCAACATAAAAATGCATATAAAAGCAAAGGAGAAGGCCTTCAAAAAATACAAGGCTGAGGGCTCATCATCAGCATTCCAACATTACAAATATTGGAACAAGAAATGAAAGGGTGCAATCAGGGCAGCTAAGATAGAACACCAAAGGCACATAGCGGAGGAGAGTAAAAAAAATCCCAAGAAATTCTTTAAGTATATAAATAGTAAGAAAGGGAGGTCAGATCATATTGGCTCCATAAAGGATTATAAGGGGAATCTGGCTACTAAGGATGGAGAGATGGCGAAGATATTGAATGTATTCTTCTCCTCAGTCTTCACAAGGAAAATGTAACCAAAACTGCAATGTTTATCCTCATGACATGTCACAGAAAAGCCCCCTCATGGCTAAAAGAGGATAGAATTAGAAATAGACTTGAAAAACGTAACTGTTAATAAGTCACCGGGACCAGATGGCTTGCACCCGAGGGTCCTTCAAGTAATTGCCAGACCATTGTTCCTAATGTAGCGCCGACACTTTTCTAAAGTGTGCGCTATTCTCTAAATTTAGTTTTTCCAGAACTGTAACTGAGTTCTGGGGGTTGTTCTAGTTTTTTTTTACTTTGGCATCAGTTTGGCTGGGCTGTACTGGAGTTCTGCCTGGTCATAGGTGAAGTGAGCACCTATGACAGGCTGAGAACGAAGCCTGGTTGGACGTGTTAGGTACCAATATTTCTCGGAGCCAATCAGTGGGCGCTCCTGGCCCCGCTGTGTATTCCGGGAAGGGGTAGTGCAACAGAACATGATTTCACACTCAGCTCCGTTAAACATCGCTAAGGCTGCAACAATGGTGAGACTGCAATGAGGGCACGGTGAGGCTGCAATGAGGGCACAGTGAGGTTGCAATGAGGGCACGGTGAGGCTGAATAAGATGGGCATGGTGAGACTGCAATGAGGGCACGGTGAGGCTGCAATGAGATGGGCATGGTGAGACTGCAATGAGGGCACGGTAAGGCTGCAATGATGGGCACAGTAAGGCTGCAATGAGGGCATGGTAAGGCTGCAATGATGGGCACGGTGAGGCTGCAATGATGGGCACAGTAAGGCTGCAATGAGGGCACGGTAAGGTGGCAATGATAGGCACAGTAAGGCTGCAATGAGGGCATGGTGAGGCTGCAATGAGGGCACAGTAAGGTGGCAGTGAAATGGGCACGGTGAGGCTGCAATGAGGGCAAAGTGAGGCTGCAATGTGGGCACAGTAAGGTGGCAATGAGATGGGCACAGTGAGGCTGCAATGAGGGTAGAGTAAGGCGGAAATTATGGGCATGGTGAGGCTGCAATGCTTTGTCTGTGCTGCAGCCCCTCCCTCTTTCCCTCCCACCTGCCACATTTTGATTACAGTTCCAGGAAGAAGAAGCCAGAATCAATCCTCAGATTGCCAGCACCCATGTGAGTTTTTTTTCTTTATGTTTACCAAAGGGAGGGGAAGAAGGAGGTTCTGCAGCAGCAGGGACAGTCATAGATTCATGCTTTTAGTGCAAATGATGAAGGAAGAGGGGAACAGGACTTGTATCTATTCATGTTGTTATGTATTTACTCTGGCACTACCACCCTAAACTTGCATTACCACCCTAACCTGGCACTATTACCTAACCTGGCACTACCACCCTGCTTGGCACTATCACCTAACCTGGCACTATCACTTAACCTGGTACTACCACCTAACCTGGCACTGCCACCTAGCCTGCCACTACCACCTAACCTGGCACTATTGTATATCACCTAACCTGGCACTACCACCTAACCTGGCACTATTGTAGATCACCTGTGACAGTACAGTTCCCTGTCCTAGTAAATGTCGCCCAGAGTTCTCAAATATGCAGGTTGAGGGGCTCCAGGGGTATTTAATGTGGAGTAATCTGTTTTATCAGTTTCCTCCAAAGTTTGTAAAATCCAGTTGGGTACCTGGAGCCTGGAGATTCCATAGCGTTATGGGTGGGACGGAATCTCCAATCCTGGGACCGGGTTTTGGGAACAGCCAGGAGTCTGGCTGGTTGATTGAGCAGGTGGATCCTGGGCTTATAGCAGAGTCAGGATTAGGGTTCTGGGCTCCACCCAGAGAGACAGGAGGTCTCCATAGAGTGCAGGTGTGCACTAGTGAAAGCCAAAGACCCAAGTCTGAGGATCAGAGCAGTGAGGGGCTGCTTTCTAGATAGACGCTGTGTGCATCTAAGGAAACATATGAGAGCCTGAAGTGGAAGGCCTGAGCAGCAAGGAAGCTGAAAAGAGGTACAGTAGTTGTACGGGAACCCTGTTATATGGCCAAGAGGGCTGAAGTGTAAAGCCTAAGTGGCAATACTTCTGAAGAGAGCCAGGTGGCTTGGCATTTTCCATTTGTTATTGTTTTTCGGGAGAAGAACCCCTGTGTGGGCATCCAAGTGCATGAACTTTCCTTTTATTTTGTTCCTTTTCAATAAAAGTGGGCTACCATGCCCTTAAACTAAAGTTCCTGTTCGCTGTGAAGTTACTGAAAAGGCATCTACCACTGAGCTAGACATCCCCCAATGTCACACACCCTAACCTGGCACTATATCACCCTAACCTGGCACTGTATCACCCTAATCTGCCAGTATACTACCCTAACATCACTTGACGTCGACGTACGGTGCGCTGCCTGTCCACCTGGGGGAGGGATGCCAGATATAGGATTCGCCCCAGGTGCCAATTTTGAAAACCATTTATCATTTTCCTTCCACTTCACAATTATGTGCCACTTTGTGTTGGTCTATCACATAAAATCCCAATAAAATACATTTACATTTTTGGTTGCAACATGACAAAATGTGGGAAATTTCAAGGGGTGTGAATACTTTTTCAAGGCACTGTATGTGTGTGATTGATAGAGATATATATATATATATATATATATATATATATATATAAATGGTAGCAGAGCGTCCCAGAGAGAGCTAGGAGAAGTCTTGTTCGGGGTTTATACATCTCCCAGGCTCCTCTGATACACATTCAGAAATCTCTGATACATGATCCAGTTTGGATCTTAGTCCTTTTCCCCAGGCTAATTTAAGCTCACCTGAGCAGACAGCCTTTGCTCTCTGCCTGGGACACAGAAATGGATGGTTTGTGAAGAGCAAAAGGTTGGTAAAAACTGATAAGAAGTTTATGCAGAAACTGACAAGCGGTAGGCTTGCTCAGCCTGGTAGTGAGGGCCTGTTTGTGGTATAGTTAGAGCCGAGACATGGCTAGGACTTTTGTTTTGTTATTTCTGTTCTTATATGTTCTCTGGAAGACTGTGCAGCACCTGTGTATAGACTTGTATTTAACACAAATAAACACAGCACTGTTTGTCACTACCTCACTGGACGTGGTATCTGTGCCTAAAATAACAGCTAATCTCAGGGAGCTTTGTACCTGCTACCTTTCCCCCAGGTCACCCAAGACATCTGCTAATAGCATTCAATACAAGTAGGTGACACCGGAAGTTGAATTGATCTATACATCCTTTTGGTGTCACCTAGATGGGACATGAAAAATATTCTAAATAAGAATAAAAATATGCTATGCCACCAAAGATCAGCTATTATCAATGAAACAATTAATATCCCATGCTATGTTCATTCCCAAGGGTCTATAAGTACGTAAATAGAAATTCCAATGGGTTTCACAACGGTATATAGATTTTTTTTCATATTTGTCCCCCTCCAATGGGGTGTAAATTTCTCAATGCCTGTGACCTGCAATAAAGCAGGATCTCTCTTATGGTAGTCGCGAAAATGCTTGGACACACTGTTCCCTTTAAAACCTTTCCTGATATTCGCAAGATGTTCTGCTATCCTCACTTTAAGTGCCCGCATGGTCCTCCCAATATATTGGAACCCACAAGGGCACCTCAGGAGGTATATGACACCTACAGTTCCACGTGTAATGAACTCCTTAATGGGAAAGGTACAAAGGTACGTATGAGATGTAAAGGAAGCAGTCCTCATAGTTTTTGAATCCTTACATACTTTACACCTTCTACATGGATAAAAGCCTTTTAGATTCTCAGACATTCTGATTTTGAGGAACACCTCCGTGGAACTAGGAGCTAACAAATCTTTCAAGTTTTGGGTTCTTCTAAAAATGACATTCGGTCGATCAGGGAGAGCTGGACCCAACACAGTGTTCCAGTGTTTTGTCTAAATGTTGTTAAACCATTTATACTGGGAAGAAACAAGGACCATTCAAATTTATTAGAAACATTAACTTTTCGCAATGATTACGGCGAGGATGGACGTGCCGACGTAGCGTCCGCACGGAGGGAGGAGTTTGAGCCCGAGGGCTGAGGAGGACAGACGTGCAGCCAGGGTGGACGCGGGACCGCTCCGGGGGTGAGATGCTGCGGGCGCCCGCTCGTTGTCTGGCCCTCCCGGGGAAAGCAGCACAGGATGCGCGCTCCTTACCACACAGGGAGAACCAAGACGGCCGGCGGATTCAGCAGTATTAACCGGAACGAGTAGCACCGGCTCTCCCTCCCCACCTCCCCCCCACCAACCCGCCTCCACAAACCCAGCGCATCGGACTCACAGACAGGTACAAACAAACGTGGCCAGCGCTCTAAAGAAAACACCGACAGTGAGTATACATCACACCCTCACTGAAGCCGGTCCCACCTGGAGGTAAGAACAAACCATCTATTGACCTGCTGTGCTGAAGGCATTCCCAGGATTGTACAATGAGCTAGGAGAATGTTCTTAGGTTGATTCCTATGCGGTTGGTGGTTAGATATTATTCCTTTCTTTTTTTCTGGCACCCTCTGTGTTTTTTTTTTTTTTTTTTGTTCCTTATCCTCACGGGGGCATCGCCTCCCCCTCTCTCGCAAGAGGGGTCAGGCTGTGTATGGGACAGCCTAAACTGTCCCCGCATCAAGAGGGGATTAGCAACCAGTATCCAGGGGTTTTTTTTTTTTTTGTCTGCAGCAGCGTGAAAACTTACTGGTACTTACCGGTACCTGTGTTTAAGCAGCACTAGGCAGACCTCGGTCCGTTTCAAGCTCCAAAGGGGACGATAAGGGGAGAGACATAAGCGAGGGCCCGAGGGTTAATAGCCCACCCTGAGACCCAGTGCATCTAGACCACCCTCTGTAAGGGGGAACACCCCACCGCCCCGAGGGATACGTGGGAGAGGCCCAGAGGTGCCCAGGAGGAAAAAGGCAGGTGCAAGGGTACAGCATAACCAAAAAGGGAGAGCATAGGGGAGAAGACCCCATGACTATCACCCCTGAGGGTGAGGGAAGCTGCAATCCCTTAGGAACCATCGGCACCGGTACCCCCCCCTTGCGCTGGCCTAGAGAGACTTTTATACAACGACAGACGAGGAAGTGGGTCTCTGTGGGTCTCTGTTCACACCACATTATATTACCCAAAAAAGTGAAGCGTGTATAAAAAAAAAAAAAAAAAAAAAAAGGAAAAGTATAAGGGAAAAAAAAAAGAAATTTTCTATTGCCTAAAAAAGTACAAGGCGGGACGAGAAAACCATGTTTTAAGATCCTGAAATGCTGTAAACTGTTTGATGCTGAAGATTACTTGCATGAAGGGTGAACAAACCCTCCCATCCAAACGCAACAGTCCCAGCCATTGTGTCTGTGTTCTTAACCCCACTCAAAGACCCTATAAGCAGAAAAGGCCTCCCTCAGTTTCTCTCAAAATAGACTGCATACCCTAGTGGGACCCCCAGAAGGAACTCCTGGGCCCCAAGGCTTAGGGGGACATAAATAATAAAAAATACCCCTAAGAAGCCCGGATAGGACCCCGAGAGACAGCCAAGGTCGTCCTATTATAGGCCAAAATAGAATTTAAAGGGGTAAACGTGTTTTAATCGTCATAAGACATTGACGGCCCCGGCATAGACTACGAGATCAAAAGACCTTAAATCATCAAGGGGTAAAAGACAGCCTTAAAGTAAGGACTTCAACCAAAGTAAGGCTGAAGAAAAGGGCCCAGGAGGCCTAGGCATTTAATAAGACTGGGGAAGAGAATCAGACCCACTAAGAAGGCCAACATGAGTAAAGACTCAGCTAAACAGCCAAAGAAAGCAACCTCTAAAGGCAGCAAAGGGGAGACAAGCACAATCAAACACTACCTAAGACAGGGTGCAAGCCCAAAAATATTGGGAAATGAAACCCAGGCCGGAGCTTCCCCGGAGAGGAGGGGCAGGGCGGAAGGAGAGATCAACAACTCTAGAGCGGACCTTACAATGGAGACTAAGAGTGATCTTAGCAGGGGGGATGATCAACAGTCAGGAGCCCACATCCCCAATAAACTCGAAATGGAGGCGATGCTATTACGCCTGGAAAATGTAATCAAACTAGAAATTAATTCCCTGCGAGAGGATATGGGCCATTTGCTGTCTAGGGTTGAAGTGGTGGAAGGGAGAGCGGACTCTATTGATCTGGAAATCGCGAAGCTTAAAACACAATTGAAAGGCGCCTATCACATTCAGAGAGATACCCTCTACAAAAGGGGAGGGGGTAGGAGAAAGGGGAGGGAAACCCCATCCGCTGCTGGGCCGTTATTATCATCAATACCTCAGAGGGAAAAAAAATATAATAAAAAAAAAAAAACAAATGAAGGACATCGAAATTAAATTTTTATCTTATAATGTCAAAGGCCTAAACTCTCCTGGTAAGCGCATCAAAGTATTGGAGGAAGTAGAGAGATATGGGGCGGGAATAGTGTTCTTGCAGGAGACTCATCTGGCACACACCTCAAATATTAGACTGTTTTCTCCAGCCCTCCCAAATTGGTTTTATGGAGATACTATCTCAAGCAGGGCAAGAGGAGTGGCCATTGGGATTGCGAGGGATATAGACTTCACGGTGGAGGGGAGAATGACGGACCCCGAGGGGAGGTACCTGTTCCTTAGGGGATCTCTCCTGGGGGTAGAACTCACACTGGCCAATGTTTACGCCCCCGACACTAAACCTATACCATACCTTGAAGCAATCCTGCGTAAATTGAGGTCCTTCAAAAAAGGATTTTTGATCCTGATGGGGGATCTCAATTTTGTGATGGATCCTGCGTTGGACAGTACGTCTGGTGGAACGGGGAGGGGTAGCGTACAATTTAAACGGATTAAAAAAAAACTATCGGAGGATCAACTGTTGGATGTATGGAGGATCCAGCACCCGCAGACAAGAGACTTCTCGTTCTTCTCCCCCGTCCACCAGACGTATTCTCGTCTGGATCATATTTTAATAGAACATGGCATATTTGAAAGGGTCAAAGAATCAGACATTGGAATAACCTCCCTCTCGGACCACGCGCCGGTCTCCATGAGGCTAAGGTTCCCCGAATACAAACAACCTCCTAGCGGTTGGAAACTCAGTCCTGAATTGTTGCACGATGGAGAAGTTGGGGACTATGTTGGAGAGGAGCTGGAGTGGTTCTTCCGGGTCGGCGACAACGGGGAGGTGTCGGGGGCCCAACTGTGGGACGCCCATGGGGCATTCATGGGGGGGCTCCTGATGGCAAGGGCCTCGTGGAAAGAGAAGGAGAGGTTGAGAAAGACGCAGGCGTTGATGGCTGAGATTGAAGTTCTCGGGCGGGGGCGCGGATCCGGGGGGCACTCGCTCGGAGCACACACATTGAGCTCACGGACAAGAGAGAAGAATTAAAAGACTTAGCCGAACAGGAAGTCAGACAGAAGTTTAATAAAATGGCCAGGGAACAGTACATATGGGGCAACAAGCCAGGGAAATACTTAGCAAGGAAATTACAAAAAAAGAAAACCAGAAATTTTATTGAAAAAATCCAAACAAGAAATGGGGAGATGAAGTTTATCCCTAGTGAAATAGCATCTACATTTAGGGATTACTATAAAGAACTCTATGAGGTGAAAACTAAGGGAAATAACGACAGCGTGGAAAACAGCCAGAAAACCATTGAGTTCCTAGGGAGGGCAGGGTTAACGGTACTAGGCGGGGAAGAGAGAGAAGAGCTCGAGAGGCCAATAACTGAGGAGGAGATCCTAGTAGCCATCAACAACTCACCAATAGGGAAGAGCCCGGGCCCGGATGGATTCACGGCCTCATATTACAAAACGTACAAAGATATCCTCATACCGAGAATGCTGCGTTACATGAATGGGCTAGGGATAGATTATGACATGAGTGAGGATGCCCTAAAAGCTACGATCACCCTCTTGAGGAAGGATGGGAAGGATGGATCAGTGTGCTCGAATTATAGACCCATTTCTTTATTAAATTTCGATACAAAATTATACGCCAAGATATTGGCGGACCGAATAAAGGGGCACCTGGGCACACTGATCCATCCGGACCAGGTGGGTTTCGTCCCGGGCAGAGAGGGGAGGGATAATGGGATCCGGACACTGCTAGCCATACAGAGGATGGGAGATTCGAGAACCCCCAGTCTACTTCTCTCAATAGATGCTGAAAAAGCATTTGACAGGGTAGACTGGGGGTTCATGTTTAATACTCTACAGAGGATGGGCTTCGGCCCTAGAATTATTCAAAAAATTAAAACCTTATACACTCACCCGAAAGCAAACATCAAGGTCAACGGAATGACTTCCGCTGAGTTCGAACTGTTTAATGGCACCAGGCAGGGCTGTCCACTCTCCCCCCTCCTTTTCATCCTATCCCTGGAACCGCTGTTGGCTACAATTCGCGGAAACCCAGAGGTGGAAGGCTGTAGAGTCGGCAGCGAAGAGCATAAACTCGCGGCCTTCGCGGACGACGTTCTCTTTTACGTAAGCTCACCCCAGAAGTCAGTCCCTATACTTCTTAAAACCTTAAAGGAATATGGGGAATTAACAAACTTCAGAATCAATGCCTCAAAAACGTTTATTCTTAACATCAATCTCAATAAAATAGAGAAACAGATTCTCCAGAAAACAGTCAGTTTTGCTTGGAAAAAAAGGATAAAATACTTAGGAATAGAATTGGCCAATAACCCGAGGAAATTGTACAAAATAAACTATATTCCGCTTCTAGAAGATATAAAAAAAAAATGCCAAGAGCTTAAGGGTAAAATCCTGTCTTGGACAGGTAGGATCAATTCGGTAAAAATGATGATCTTACCAGTCATCACATACAAATTCCAGATGCTCCCCCTCCCTCTCCCAAAACAGTACCTGGGTAAATTAAGAGCTATTATAATGAATTTCATATGGAATTATAAAAAACATAGAATCTCCCTCCAAGTCTTAAAACAAGACAAAAGTCAGGGTGGTCTCGCGGTCCCAGACATAGAAAGTTACTACCACGCTATAGCACTATTGAGAATCGCAGAATGGGGTAAAACAGGTAACACTAAAAGATGGGTTAGTTTGGAAGAAGCACTGAGTGAAGTTAGGTTGGGGAGGATTGTGTGGAATCCTCCGAAAAGTCGAACACTGGGAGAAAAAACACACATAATCACAACCACGACCTTAAAAATTTGGGACAAAATCTATAAAATATTTAATAAGAAATACAACTCTCCACTTATAGCACTTAAAGAAAATCCTATTTTCCCGCCAGGGTCAAAGGAAATAGGAGGTGATTGGATCAGAAAGGATAGCACGAGTTTAGGGGAAGTTATTAGTAAGGGGAAAATCATGACACTGCACGAGTTACAGAAAAACGAGGCTTTTTCCATAGATGGATGGCGGTATCGTCAGCTATCCCATTTTGTGGGCTCCCTCCCGAGCCCATTAAGGGAGGCCAAGGATCTAACAAAACTAGAGAAAATCTTCACGGCAGAATGCTCCAAAAAAAGAATATCTAGAATCTATAAATTGCTATTAGAAAGAGATAGACCGGAGATGCCACCATACCTTACCAAATGGGAAAGCGAACTAGGAACACAGTTAGAAATAGGCACAAGTAAGAAAATTTTAAAATTAGCGCACGGGTCAGCTGTAGATGTGAAAACTGCGGAAACAAATTATAAGTGCATGGCCAGGTGGTATAGAACCCCGGACAGGATCAGAAATTTTCAGGCGGATACACCAGCAAACTGCTGGAGGGGGTGCGACCTAAGGGGTACAATGGGCCATCTATGGTGGGAGTGTTCTAAAATTAAAAAATTCTGGGAGACCATCTTAAAATTCATAAAAGAAATAACAACGATCGAGGTAAAAAATGACCCTTGGGTGGTATTGATGCACGCTACATCAAAGGAAATTAGGCAATATAAAGACTCATTGATCCCCCATCTGCTCAATGCAGCTAAAAAGGTAATCCCAAGGAGGTGGAAGGACAGGGAAAGCCCACCCTTATGGGAATGGGTCGATGCGGTTGAATCAACTTACATGATGGAATGTGTGCTGTACATTGGGGAAGAGGACAGAGAGGCCACGAGGGCCAGATGGGAGAGCTGGAGAAAATTCAAGAGGTCCTGGAGCTATAGGGAGGCCCTGCGAGTACAGCCGTGATAACTGATGAGCCTTAGGGACGGGAAGCCGGAAGGGGACCCAGCCGCGGAAAGGCAGAATCTACGGGCAGGTGAAGACACGGGGGTGAAAGGGCGATTACACAAAAAAAAAAAAAAAGAGGTAGTGTCACAGCAGCGGATGGGGATGGGGATGGGGAGGGCGGGGGTGCGGGGGGTGATAGAGAAAAATAATAAAGCCCTCTAGGGGGGTGAATCAGAACAGAGTTGGTGAGGGACCCAGGATTAAGGAAGCGGAGGGCTAGTTGAGGCTCGGTGGGACCTCAGATATATGATTGTATGTGTTGCTTTGTAAACTTTATCGATGCCCGACTCTGGACCCCTCCCCCCTAACTTTAGGGGGGGAAAAAAAAAAATGGGGGGAAAAGAAAAAATCCACTAATGATGCTAAGACAAATAGAGGGATGGAGATGCGGGCACAGCTGACACTCACCCACGAAAACTCTGTCTGAAGTGGAAAGAAAAAAAAAAAAAAAAGAAAAGAAAAAAAAAAAAAAAAAAGAAACATTAACTTTTTTGTCTCTAGGGACTAAGAGTGTGTTCCTATCCTGAGTCAATATTCTCTGGATTTCTGATTCTAGAACGCGATTATCATAACCCTTTTCCACAAAGCGATCTCAAAGTGAATGAATGCCTGCAGACTATAATCGTCTAAATTAGAGAAATTGTGTCTAATTAGTTGAAATTGACTTTTAGGAACTGATTGTAACCAGCTAGGATGATGACAACTCCCAACTGGTACCCAAAACTATTTCTATCAGTGGTTTTAAAGAACGTTTTTGTCAGAAGTTTATTGTGTTGCTTGAATATAGTAACATCCAAAAAGTTGATGGAGGTATCACTCCATTCATGAGTGAACCTAATACCTCAATTGTTAGTATTCAGATCATTCATGAAAATATGAACAGTTCTCATCCCCCATCCATATGAAAAAGGTGTCATCAATGTAACAATGCCAAAACCTCCAATTAGGATGCCTATCTGTGAAAATTGCCTAATTTTCCCATAAAGCCATAAACAGATTGGGTAGACTGGGGGCAAATTTTGCCCCCATCACTATGCCAGTCTGCTGTAAATAATAATTCCCTTGGTAAAAAAAGTAATTATGTTCCATCGCAAAACGTAAAAGTTCCAGAAGGAAATCTTTATGGGGAATCGTCAGCTGGTTGTCTTTATCAAGGAAGTGTTTTGCTGCCTGATACCCTATCTGATAGGGGATAACAGTGTACAACGAAGACACATCAGCTGTTACGAATAGCATACTATCCTCTATATTAAGTTCTGAGGTTTCTCTTAATATCTGCATAGTGTCCTTCAGGAATGCTGGGGTCTTATTGACCAAAGGTTGCAGGAATACGTCAATGTATTTTCCAATTCTGGAGGTCACCGAATTGATCCCACTCACAATTGGTCTTCCCGGTGGATGACTCAAACTTTTATGAACCTTCAGCAGGTAATAAATAATAGGAAATCTAGGTGTAAGTGTCACCAGGAATTCTATTTTCTTTTTTATTTATTAATATTGATTCAAAGCCTTCCCTTACTATTTGGTTCAAACGTTTAGCATACATATTAGTGGGGTCTTTTTTTTTAGAATGCTATAAGTAGCCCTATCCGCTAAGAAGTTGTTCATCTCCCCTTCATAATCCTGTCTATTCAGCAACACAATACCCCCTCCCTTATCGGCGGGGCGAATGATGAGGTCTTTCCGATCACAGAGAGATTTGATACCCTGAGGTATATCTTTCTGTTGGACCTTTTTGGTTTTAACTAGGGATAGGCGAACGGTTCAGCCTGAGCATAAGTTCGGGCAGAACTTTGGTTGTTCGGCGAACATTGAACATTACGTTGTGTTCACAGCAAATTCGAAAGCTGCGGAACACCGTTAAAGTCTATGGGACACTAACATGAAAAACCAAAAGTGCTAATTTTAAAGGCTTATATGCAAGTTATTGTCATAAAAAGGTATCCAAAATATATATAAAAAGCTAGGGGGGTACCTCATCCTGTATAACGTTTAACAAAAAAGTCATAAAAGGTGTTTGGGGACCTGGGTCCTGCCCCAGGGGACATGTATCAATGCAAAAAAAAAGTTTTAAAAACGACAGTTTTTTCAGGAGCAGTGATTTTAATAAGTGAAACAATAAAAATGAAATATTCCTTTAAATATCGTGCCTGGGGGGTTTCTATAGTATGCCTGTAAAGTGGCACAGTTTTCCCATGTTTAGAACAGTACCACAGCAAAATGACATTTCTAAAGGAAAAAAGTAATTTAAAACTGATCTGTACTGTAATGAATTGTCAGGTCTCGGCAATATAGATAAAACTCATTGAAAAAATGGCCGAACCAAAAATGTAAAAAAAAATTGTTTGGGGGTCCCCCAAAATCCATACCAGGCAATTCAGGTCTGGTATGGCAATTAAGGGGAACCCTGCGCCAAATAAAAAAAAATAGTGTAGGGGTCCCCCCAAAATCCATACCAGACCCTTATCCAAGCACGCAACCTGGCAGGCTGCAGGAAATGAGGGGGGATGAGAGAGCACCCCCCTCCTGAACCATACCAGGCCACATGCCCTCAACATGGGGAGGGCGCATTGGGGTCTGGCCCCAAAGCACCTTGTCCCCATGTTGATGGGGCCTCATCCCCACAACCCTTTCCCGGTGGTTGTAGGGGTCTGCGGGCGGGGGGGCTTATTGGAATCTGGAAGCCCCCTTTAACAAGGGGACCCCCCTATGTGAATTGGTAACAGGGTACATTGTACCCGTACCAATTCACAAAAAAAAGTGTCAAAAATGGTAAAAAAAAGTCAAGAGACAAGTCCTTTGTTAAAAAATAAAAAAATAAAAATGTCAATGTAATGTAAATAAACGCCGCCCGACAGAATGAAAAAGAAGAAAAAAAAGCTGCAACAGTTCATTGAAAAAAAACGAAACCAAACAAACAAAATCTGAAAAAGTTTAGTTTCTTTTTCAAGATTTTTTTTTCGTTTAGCAAAAAATAAAAAACACAGTGGGGATTAAATACCACCAAAAGAAAGCACTATTTGTGTGAAAAACATGAAAACAATTTAATTTGGGTACAGTGTTGCATGACCGCGCAATTGTCATTCAAAAGGCGACAGCGCTAAAAGCTCAAAATTGGCCTGGTCAGGAAGGGGGTGAGCGGGTAAATGGAATCGCTATTTATTTATCATTTAGTTATGATTATCAAAATCATGTATTCTGATTAAGCAGAAATACTTTTCTTACAAATGTCTGATCACAGGATGTATTTAAACAGCTGTCTTGGTTGTGTTCAAATGCCATTCACACCTCCAGCTGTGAAAAGGCATTTTCCCAGAGAATTCTGGCAGTGATGTATAGGTACTAAATGACCATCTCCTAATCAATGTACTCCCACCCCCCCACCCCCCTCATAGAATGTATAAAATGTACTGAGGCCCCCAGCCTCTTCAGAACAATATATTTGAATGTATGCTATGTGCTGTACAATGTTGTTCTCCCTGCTTGTGGATAGCTACAAGCTTGAAATATTAAATACATCTCTTTGAATGTGGTTCAGCAGTCAACATTTTATTGGAATCCCACAAGTTCTGGGATTTCCCTATCAATTGGTCCTTCGAGACGGAAATGATAATTCTACAGACATCGCAAAGAAATGGAACAACACAAGCTGGGAATTCACTTTTGCTGATGAAGGTAAGCCAACTTTTTTACTTGTTTGCTTACTGTGACTGTGATTGTGACTTCCCCTTGTGCTGTGCCTATTTCTGTAAGTCATGTCATGTAGAAGTACTCTTTTTCCAAGAACCTTGACTGTTGAAATTACGTTTCGTTTACTTTTAATACTATCTGTACTTATTACTGTCCTTGCAAGTGTGTGATTCTGTGTAAATGGCTTGCCCTCTTTCAGGTGCAATGTGTGCTTAGCTAGGATTTTTGCATTTCCTGCGTCTGAGGGATCAGCCAGGTCAAAAATCGGGTCTTCAGACTCAAGGGATCATAGGCTGTGGCTGATAAGGTACTATGTGTGGTAAGGCCCTGGTTTATTGCCTAGGGTGACGGCCTGCTTAAAAAACAGCGCTGCTTGAAACTATTAGTACCAGTTTTGAATAAAATTCAGTTTTCCTGTTCATCTTCTGCGTAGTTCTCCATAAAGCTACAACATGAGCGGAAGTACTATCTCTCCTATTCTGCACAGGGCCTATAACCTGATGTTGAAGACTTTAGGGAAACAGAACTGTCAGATTCTATACTCTAGAACTTTCTCCTATTGATTTTTTGTTACTGTACTGCACCATTTGTTTGAATATGTGATGCTATGTGTGTATCCTGCATGAGTGGCTTGTCTAAAGGGCGTGCTTTTGACATTCTTGAACTATTTAATTTGTGTGCCTGCCATATGTGCTGCCATGTATCTTGCATAAAAGTAGACTGTTTCTATTTAGAAAGCAGTGTGTTTTTACATCTTAAATCCAGAGTTTCCTTTTTTTAGCAGCTTCTGTGACTAACCCCCCCCTTTTTTTCAGTTGTGTGCCTGTCAGTCTGTGTGGCTGATTTGCATTGTATAGTCTGGTACAGATCCTTGGCCAGGATTGGGGGCCAGATATACAGTTCCTGCTATTGCCTGGGTTCACTGTGTCTGTGTGACATGGGGATCTAGTAATAGATTAATTCTTGAGGATTTCCGTGTGAAAATGGGGGTACCACCGAGTACACCCCAGATTGGGGTCTGTGTGATCTCACCGGGAGCTCCTCCTGGATTGAAAGAACAGGAGTGGCAGAGTCCCTCAAGGAATGGAACAAATGCACACAGGAGTTTTGTACCACTAGAAGGCTACAAAAAAAAGGGAAATGAAAGAAACTTATTGTCCTGTATAATATTTGTATCTAATATTGTATAATATTTGTATCTAATAGGTATAGTTGGCTAAGTGTGAGAGTTATGTTGTTGTACATATGTGTGTGAGATCCATGGATTGTTATGTCATGTTAGTTGTATTAACATGCCCAAAGTGCTGTTTCAGCAAAACAGTTGATCCAAACCACGACTACATGAAGTTTGCGTGTTCTCCCTGTGCCTGCATGTGTTCTCCAGGTACTCCTACACTCAGGTTAATTGGATCCTGTCTAAATTGTCCCTAGTGTATGTATGAATGTGAGTTAGGGACCTTAGGATTGTAAGCTCCTTGAGGGTAGGGACTGATGAATGTGAAATAATAGTAACACAGTATGAGTGAAATGATATATATGTTTTAAAGTGATGGGACTTTTTTAAATTTCAGGTAACAAGTCAGTGGCATGTTGGTCATTGCAACTTTTAGAAGCAAGAAAAATATTTTGTCTGTAAAGTATGAACTTAAAAAAAGACAAAAATTTTTATTTCTGACTTAAAATCGTGAACAGTTTGATCTATAGTATTTTGGTATAAAAAAATAAATAAAAATAAAATAATAACAATTTACTTAAAATTGTAAAATCGTGTGCAATGTGTAGTCATTTTGCACTATGGTCAATTTAATATAAAAAAAGAAAACGTAAAAATATTATATTTGCTTATTAGAAAAGGAAAGTTAATCTAAAAAAACTGTGATCTGAAAATCATTAATTTAAATACTTGCTGGGGTGGCTAATCATGTGGTCATTGGATCCACACCCAATACACTTAATAAAATTGATAAAAAAATAACTAAAGTGAAATGTTAAAAGATTAGAGACATAAAAAAAAAAATTTTCACTGATGATTAAAGTTTAAAAATAAGGAATGGTGTTTTTATAGTTTAAAAAGAGCAATGACCCCCCCCCCCCCTTTCTTTGACACAGGTTAAATTGCATGGCTTGTGTGTGTGTGTGAACAGCTGTATTGTCATGCAAATTGAGTGAGCTGAGTGAACTGGGAAAATGAGACTAGTGAGTTTAACATTAGTATTAAAGATGTATGTAAAGCAAATTTTTCTATTGAACAGTATAGATTAACACTCCAGATGCTGTGAGCTCTGTGAATTGAATCAAAGAATTTGAGGAGAGCAGATGCGAGCAGGTGGAGCCATGATGTAGGAGCGCGAAGGGCGCTCTCCAGGTGACATTTGTCTTTTCTTCTTTTTTTTTTTTGTTTTGCATCCGTGGCCCACATTATTCACCCTATTACAGTTATAACGTTTGTGGTTACTAACCTTAGGGTGTGTTATATAATTACCCTCTGTTGTATTTGTACTGTGCCACATTTAGGGTCAAAGAGGTGAAAGGGGAGAGATTAAGAGAAATGGATAAAAGCTCCCCCCCTTCTTTGGGGTACTGTTCTTGGGGTACCAACATGAGGGGTAAACCAAGTAAAACAAGTAAAAGCACATTACCTATGTCTAGCCCAGGGCGTATTCAACGGTACATGGCGAGCAACACTAGCGTGGTAGAAGAAACGCAGGGAAGCCCCAGGTTAGGGGCACCCCTGCGTTCTGGCCTAAATAGCCAGAAAACAACAGAAGAAAATAAAGGTGGGAATACAAACTGAGGGAAAACAGGGGGGTCAAAGGGAGAAGGAAATAGTGCGCAAGGTAGTGACAAAATGAAAACAGGAGATCAGGTGAGGAAGGAGGAAAATAGACCAGAGAGAGCAGGCTTAGAAGGGGAAAGAAGTATAGAGCCCAGAACGCAGGGGGAATCCCCACAAATAAAGGAGATGCTGGCAGAGATGTTTTCAAACATGGAAACATCTCTGGAAGCAGAAATCTCTGCAGTAAGTGCAGACATCGGGTTAGTTCTAAGGCGAGTGGAGGAGACAGAGAATAGACTAGAAGCACAGGAGCAAAGACTGGATGAAACAAGAACAAGTAACAACCTTGCAGAGAGCAAATAGAGCCCTTATGTATAAGTTAGAAGACCAAGAGAATAGGAGTAGGAGGAAGAACTTGCGGATCAAAGGTTTGCCAGAGTCCCATAGTAATACAGAGCTGAGCAAGAACACAACAACTATTTAATCCCCTTTTAGACAGAGACGTTACAGAGACTTTAAAAATAGATAGAATACACAGGGTGAACCAGTGCTTAGGCGCAGGGTCAGAGAAACCGAGGGACGTAATAGTGTGGTTTCACTACGCAGAAGAAAAGGCTCCAATTATGAGGAAGTTAAGGTCACTGCAAGGGATGACTTATGAAGGCGCAGGGCTGCAGGTGTATTCAGACTTGGCGGTGGAAACACTAGTGAGAAGGATACGGTTAAAACCTTTGACAGAACTAATGAGAGCAGCAGAGATATCCTATCAGTGGGGTTTCCCAGCCTGTCTGATAGGGAAAAAAGATGGACGCACCGCAGTCCTGCGCTTTCCAGAAGATTTGATAGACTTCTGTGATCGATTAGATATATATATTTTTTTTGTTTTGTTTTTTCCTTCTTTTTTTTTTTTGTCTCCTTCACTCCTCCCACCGCACCAGAATAGGAGACACTAGAGGCTCCGAATGACCAAATCATAAACTAATAAATGGTGGTGGTTAATTTGATCACAGATAATGTAAGGGGTCTAAATACAAAAAAAAAAAGATATAATTTAAACAAGGAATTGCAATATTTAGAAGCAAGTATAGTGTGCCTACAGGAGACACACATAACTCACACATCAGGGATCAGGTTGACCACACACCATTTCCCAGTATGGTTTTATGGAGATACTCCATCCCCTCATTCAAGAGGCATAGCAAATGGCTTTAGTAAGATGTTAAAATTTGAGGCCGAGGAGCGTCTCGTAGACCCAGAGGGAAGATATTTGTTTTTAAAAGGAAAACTGTTTAACATCAAATGTACGATTGTGAATGTTTATGCGCCGAACAAGAACCCCGATAAATTTGTTAAGAAAATTTTGAAAAAATTAGAAGGTTTTAAAGAGGGCAAATTGATTGCTGCAGGAGACTTAAACTGGAGCATAGACCCAAGGGTTGATACCTCAGAAGGGAGAAATTGTACTACAGATCAAAGGCAGAATAGATTCACAAAGGCATTAGCAAACTGGCAACTACAAGACGCTTGGAGGATCACCCACCTAAAGGAACGGGATTACACCTGCTTTTCCCCGGTCCATAACTCCTACTCCAGGATCGATTATATTTTCATAGAGCACCAGTTAGTGCCGGCCCTTAAAACAGCAGAAATAAAAACAATCACCTTATCAGATCATGCCCCTGTGAAGATACAATTGGAGATAAAAGGGGATTCTGGACCGGAGTTAAACTGGAGGTTGAACGATTCTTTGATCCAAGAGCAAGAGTCAATAAATAGGATTCAGCAGGAATTGGACAATTTTTTTAAGGCCAACGAGACACCAGGATTATCCAGTGCAATAGTATGGGAGACCCAAAAGGTGGTAATAAGGGGGATCTTGATAGGAATTGGTGCGGGAAAGAAGAAGGCAAGGGAAAAGAGGAAAAAGGATTTGTATAAAGAAATAAGTTAGTTAGAGCAAAGAACAAGACCTAAAGGGATCCCGGAAAGGCAGGAGCTGATAACAAAAAAGAGAGAACTAGAAGAATGTTTAGATCAAGAGAGGAAAGCTGCATTCCATATTATAGATAAGGAAAGTTATCAGTGGGGAAATAGATCAGGCAAATGGATGGCCAGAAGGGTGAAGGAAAAATATAACAGGACGTTTATAGCGAGGGTTAGAGATATAGGAGGTAATATACAAATCCCCTCCCCGGCCATAGCAAACACCTTCCATCACTATTATAGTAACCTATATAATATCAATCAGAAGGAGGAAGAGAAGATAAAGTGGAGGGAAGAGGTGAGGGAGTATCTGCGGAACCTGGACCTCCCAAGGGGTGAGAAAGAAGAAATGGAGGCCTTAGAGGCACCCATAGCAGTAGAGGAAGTAGAAAGAGCAATTAAAAATACCGCCTCAGGAGGAAGTCCAGGTCCCGATGGATTTCCCATAGGGTACTATAAAAAGTTTTCTAAACAGTTAGCACCAAAATGATGTAATTACTTTAATACGGTAAGGGAAGGCGAGAACTTTAGAGAGGAGACACTTTTGGCACACATTACCTTGATCTTAAAAGAGGGGAAAGACCCCATGGCAGTAGAGAGTTATAGGCCAATTTCGCTACTCAACTCGGACATAAAGCTCTTCTTAAAAATAATAGCAGAAAGAATGAAGTCATGTGTGCCAAAATGGATCCACAATGATCAGGTGGGATTTGCACAGGGAAGGGAAGGAAGGGATAATTCATTGAAATCTATTTTCCTGATTCAAGAATCTGTGAGGAGGGGTGCTCCCACTGTCCTTATGTCAATTAATGCTAAAAAGGCGTTTGACAGGGTTAAATGGGAGTTCCTCTTCGAAATATTGAGATACCTGGGATTAGGGGAGAAGATGAGGAAGATGATCGAATCTCTGTACCATAACCCGATAGCTAGAATAAGAGTTAATGGCACCCTGTCCTGCCTCCTTGAGTTATTTAATGGGACAAGACAGGGTTGCCCACTCTCCCCGCTCCTATTCATAATGACGTTAGAACCCCTGATGGCTGCAATACGTAAGAATCAGGATATTCAGGGAATTCAGGTGGGAGAGAGGGAGTACAAGGCAGCCGCGTTTGCGGATGACGTGCTACTTTATATATCGAGGCCTAGAACATCAATCCCTATGATCCTGAAGGAGTTAAAACAATATGGTAAACTATCGAGTTTTAAAGTAAACATGACAAAATCTGAAATATTAAATTTAACGCTACCAGTGGTAGTGCAGAGTGCAATCCAAGCCAAATTACCACTTAAGTGGTGTAGGAAAGAACTAAGCTACTTAGAGATAAAGTTGACAGCCCATTTAGATAAGCTTTTTGAAATTAACTACATTCCCCTTCTTAACAAAATTAAAGAGCATTTAAGTAGGATGCAATATAAAGCCCTGTCCTGTTTGAGAAAGATAAATGCAGTTAAGAGGTTTATCCTACCTATGTATATATTCACCTGTCAAATGATACCAATCCATCTCCCTCAAAAATACCTCAGTAAAGTAAAATCAATGATAATAAAATTTATCTGGGCGCGGAAACGGGCACGTATCGCATTTAACATAATGGCCAGAGGAAAAGAGAGGGGGTTTGGCTCCGGATTTAAAAAAATACTATGAAGCCATAGTGATTTCGAGAATAATAGATTGGACTCACAATAGGAAGGATAAGAGCTGGGTTGAGTTAGAAATGAGCCTTAGCAGAATAAATTTAGGAAAAATTATATGGATTCCCTCACAATACCGAGATTTAGGCCCAAACACAAGCATACTCACAAAAAATTCACTAAAGGTATGGGACGCAATAAATAAGAGACACAAATGGGATCACAATTCACCCTTAATTCCTCTTTTGGACACAAATATCTTTCCACCGGGGAAGGAAGAGTACATATATTTTAGTAGGTGGGCGAAAAAAGACAATTTAAGACTACAGGATGTAATGGTAGAAAATAGACTATTCACTTATAAAGAAATCACGTGGGAATGGGGACATAAAGTATTAGATAAATGGAGATATACCCAGTTACAGCACTTTGCACAGAATCTGCCAGGGCCAAAAAGAGACAGCTGAGACCCTTAGAGAAATTAGTAGAGTCCCCACAAGGCTTAGAAAAAAGGATAGCAAAAATATATAAAATATTACTACGGGAGGCAGACCATGAATATCCGGCCTACCTAGAAAAATGGGAAAGAGAAATTGGCCCGTTAAATAGCGATGAACCCAGAAACAAGATAATAAGGCTCATCCACTGGGTAGTAAAGGACTCACAAACTGTTGAAATGTCATACAAGTTGTTAGCAAGGTGGTACGTAACCCCACAGAGAGCTAATGCATATAGTGAAGATAACTCCCCAACCTGTTGGCGAGGCTGCCCTGTGGTTGGGACATTCACGCACTTATGGTGGAAGTGTCCCAAAATACGGAATTACTGGAACCAAGTAATAGAAGCAATTCATACTATAACAGGAGAAAGGGTTAAAAAACAACCATGGACATGTCTGTTCCATGACACAGAAAAGGGAGTGAGAGAATATGGGTCTACTTTAATCCCCTACTTATTGAACTCAGCCAAGGCATTGATCCCCTGCCTGTGGAAGACTCCGAAGGCCCCATCTATGATAGAATGGATTAAGAGGGTGGAATGGACAAGAAAGATAGAAGAATCAATCCACAAGGCAGAGGACACAGAGGGGAAACACCATAAGCTATGGAGCAAAGGGAGGACTTTAGGAAAACGGAGGGATTCTTAAGGATGTGTGAAAGAGAAGGCGGAGGGGAGTAGAAAGGTGTGAGCAAGACAGGGTTGGCCCATCACATCTTCTTTTTTTTTTTTTTTTACCCTTTGGGGGGGGGGGGGTATTAAGGATGAACTAATGATCTGACTTAGCAGGAATGTATGTAAAAGTATAATGTATGTATAACTTTATAAAATATGAAAATAAAGAATATAAAAAAAAACACTCTATAGCTATACTGCTATAGGAGAACAGACGAGAGTACATTTGTACCCAGGAGTAATACTGCTGTCACAATTAGAGGTAAACACAAAACAATTATAATTCCTGATAAAAATACTACTGTGTATCAACTAGGGCATAGCAAATGTCAATATAAATTGAAGTATTGTACTAACACACCATCTAACCGTCAGTGTGTGAAAATCAATCAAGAAGAAATAAATTACACTGTTAATTGGACTTGTATGAATGAGCCCACGGATGCATGGATGGAAAATAGTAATGTCAAAGTTGTATTCCAGGCCCATTTAATGCTAAAATATTATGAGTGCACCATACTCCCCTTAAATGTGTGTTCTTTATATGTGGAAATAATGCTTACCGATTTATCCCTAAGGCCCCTTTCACACTGGGGCGGTTTTCAGGCGGTACAGCGCTAAAAATAGCGCCTGTATACCGCCTGAAAAAACCGGCCCCATTCACTCCAGTGTGAAAGCCGGCGGGCTTTCACACTGGAGCGGTGCGCTAGCAGGACCGCAACAAAAGTCCTGCTAGCAGCATCTTTGGAGCGGTGAAGGAGCCGTGTATTTACCGCTCCTATACCGCTCCTTCCCATTGAAATCAATGGGAAACCGCTGGGATACCGCCCGCAAACCGCCGCTGCAGCGGCGCTTTGCGGAGGTTTTTAACCCTTTTGCGGCCGCTAGCGGGGGTTAAAACCACCCCGCTAGCGGCCGCATACCGCGGGTAAAACGATGGTAAAGTAGCGCTAAATATAGTAAAATATAGTAAAATATAAAATTGTGAACGAAACTACCGAAACTATTATCCTCCTGAATGAAGAACAAAAACAGCTTTGGATAGTGGCCCTACAAAATAGAATGGCCCTCGATTACTTGTTAGCTGAACAAGGAGGTGTATGTGCATTAATTAAGGACGCCTGCTGTATGTATATACCTGATTATAGTATTAATATAACTGATCACATCAACAAGGTAAAAGAAGCTGTGGCAGCCTTAAGGAGAAGGCCTAAATCCATGCTTGATGGTATTTCTGATAGTATCAAGGGCTGGTTTAACAATCTTTTTGGTAATTTAGGTAAATGGCTTTCTGATATTCTGTATTCTATTGTTCTATTGGAACTGTCCTCCTCTATGTCATGGGTTTCTTTCTGGCAATATATGTCTCTTATTATTGTCTCAAAATATGTATTACTAAACTCCTTAGATATGCTACTAAACCAGTTTCTAATCCAAGGTTGGTTCCTTCTTCCTCATATCAGCAGGGCCAGATTAAGAACATCATGAGCCTGGTGCTGAGGATTTTGGTGGAGTTTTTATAAACAATAAATAAATAAATAAAAATGGAAACAATTTTTTGTTATAACAAATTAAATTAAAGAGAGAGAGGGAGGATAAGAGAGAGATAGAAGGGATGAAAGAGGTGTGAGGGGTAAGGGAGGGAGGTTGAGAGCGAAAGGGGGGATGAGAGAAATAGGATGCACATGAGCATGCGTGGGAATGACATCAACGCAGCCCGGCCAAGGCCAGTGACCGAAGGCACAGAACCCGGAAGGAAGACTGGGTGAAGATGGAAGCACCCGGGCTCTGCCGGATTGATCACAGCACAGCACTGGAGGGCTCAGTCTGACAATTTAAGTGTACCCTAATGTGCTCATAGTTACATAGTTACATAGTTAGTAAGGTTGAATAAAGACACCAGTCCATCCAGTTCAACCTGAGTGAGTGTCCACAATTGTCCCTATCCCTGTACATTGCACACTCACATCAGTCCCTACCCTCAAGGAGCCCACAATCCAAGGTCCCCATTCAGATACTAGGGCCAATTTCTGGACAGGAGCCAATTAACCTACCTGCATGTCTTTGGAGTGTGGGAGGAAACCGGAGTACCCGGAGGAAACCCACGCAGGCACAGGGAGAACATGCAAACTCCAGGCAGGTAGTGTCGTGGTTGGGATTCAAACCAGCGACCCTTCTTACTACTAGGTGAGAGTGCTAACCACTACACCACTGTGCCGCCCAATATGCTGTTCATACTTGTATATTATGGCATAACCTACCTCAGGGCCTCTAAAAAGTAGTAATGTTACAAAAGTTTACTACCGCTTTGATATCATAGGAGCCTCTCATGGGGCCCCCTACTGACCCTGTGGCCCTTGGGCAGTGCATAGTTGCCAACATTTCAAAAATATTTTCAGGGACACTTTTTTTTACAAGTGCTATATTTAGAGTAGCTGACATCCCCTATGTTCCTCTGTACATCACAATAGTAATTACAAAATTAAATAAGTACGAATAATGGGGCAGAACAAATATGAGGACTGAGATTTCCTTTAGTTGAACTAACAAAAGTGTGCCTATTCTAGAGCTGGTAACATTGAGGATATTCAGTATAATTTTAAAGAACTGTTTTTGTGGGTAAGAGGCATAGGGGAGGAGTATGGATGGTATAAAAGTGGGAAGTATGTGCAGGTGAGGGAGAGGAATGTGGAGGGTCTAACAGTGGGCACTATGAACTTGAGAGGAGTGCAGAGGGTATGGCAGAAGGCACTATGTACAGGAGAGGAGTGTGAAGGGTATGACAGTGGGCAGTATGCACAGCAGAGGAGTGTGGAGGGTATGCTAGTGGGCAGTATGTACAGGAGAGGAGTGTGGGGGGTATGACAGAGGGTAGTTTGTACCGGATAGGATTGTGGAGGGTATGACAGTGGGCAGTATGTACAGGAGAGGAGTGTGGAGAGTATGACAGTGGGCAGTATGTACAGGAGAGGAGTGTGAAGGGTATGACAGTGGGCAGTATGTACAGGAGAGGAGTGTGGGGGGTATGACAGAGGGTAGTATGTACCGGAGAGGAGTGTGGAGGGTATGACAGTGGGCACTATGTACAGGAGAGGAGTGTGAAGGGTATTACAGTGGGCAGTATGCACAGCAGAGAAGTGTACAGGGTATTACAGTGGGCACTATGTATAAGAGAAGAGTGGGGAGGGTATGACAATGGGCACTATGTACAGGAGAGAAGCGTGGAGAGTAGGACAGTAAGCAGTAATTACAGGAGAGGAGTGTGGAGGATATGACAGTGGGCACTATGTATAGGAGAGGAGTATGGAGGGTTTGGAAGTGAGTATTATGTACAGTAGAGGAGTGTGGAGGGTATGACAGTGGGCACTGTGTATAGGAGAGAAGTGTGGAGGGTATGACAGTAGGCACTATGTACAGGAGAGGAGTATGGAGGGTATGGCAGTGAGTAGTATGTACAGGAGAGGAGTGTGGAGGGTATGACAGTGGGCACTATGTATAGGAGAGAAGTGTTGGGGGTATGACAGTGGGCACTATGTATAGTAGAGGAGTGTGGAGGGTATGACAGTGAGCAGTATGTACAGGAGAGGAGTGTGGAGGGTATGACAGCGGGCACTATGTACAGGAGAGGAGTGTATAGGATATGACAGTGGGTGCTATGTATAGGAGAGAAGTGTGGAGGGTATGACAGTGAGCAGTATGTACATGAGAGAAGTGTGGAGAGTATGACAGTGGGCACTATGTATAGGAGAGGAGGATGAAGTAATCTGGGAAGGAAAAATGTAAATTTTTGTGGAAGGATGTTTAGGGACTGCGTAGTGGTTAAGTGGGCCATACATGGATTGAAATGACACCAATTAAGCCGAGACCAGCCATAGTCAATCTATGTATGGGCTAGCTGGTTTTACACAGGTTAACCTATTAACCGACTTGAGTACAACCAGCCTGTCAGGTTTTCCCCAAAACAATCAGTGCTGCCAGCTATAGTTAGCAACACTAATCATTGTATTCACTGGCAGAACACAATAAGGCCACTTTCACACTGAGACGCTTGTAAACTGCCAGTAAAACACTGGGTGCTTTTGAAGAGTTTTTCAGGTGCTTTGGAAGCGCTTTCCATTCATTTCAATGAAGAGGGGCGTTTTTTCACCACCCTGCCAGCCCACTGCCCCAGTGGGAAAGCATTCATTGATTATAATGAAAATAGGTTTTCGTGAGCTTTTCAGATGCTTTTTTTTGCGTGAAAGGGGTCAAACACTGCGGGAGTGATTCGCCCATTCACAGGTTAGCAGGTGAAAGGGTGTGTGGGGACAGGTTAGGGAGAGATACTAGTCAGTTGCAGGGTAGGCACTGGTTAGTATCAGAGCCAGATACACACATGTATGGGATCGTTAGAGCGAGAGCAGTAATTCTAGCACTAGACCTCCTCTATAACTCTAAACATGTAACCTGCAAAAAAATTTAAAGCATCGCTTGGTACACAAAAAAAATCGTGATAACTTTAGTGTTTTTTTTATGAATGAAACTGTTTCTTTCCAAAAAGTTTTTGGAAAAATTCCTGCGCAAATATCGTGTAACATAAAAAGTTGCAAAAGCCACCATTTTATTCCATAGGGTGTCTGCTAAAACAAAATATATAATGCTTGAGGGTTCTGAGTAATTTTCTAGCAAAAGAAAATTATGTTTTTTTTTTACATGTAAAAGAGAAGTGTCAGAATTGGCCTGGGTAGCAAGGGGTTAATTATCATAAGTAATGTACAAATAATTATTATAAGCACTGTGAGCTCATCCTCTCAGTCTGCTGCAGAGTGTTCCAGCTTTTATTTAAACTGGCCACTCTGTATGTAGCTTCTGACAGGCTGCGCAAGCAGCCCTGTATCTCCGGAACCATAGATGATAGCAGCCCCATATTTTAACCAGTGCTGGAGTAGGTCTGTACCCACCAAATGGGTGGTCTCTATGACTCCTGATCACCGAGTTACAACCCTCGAAGTCGATCTTTTTTTTTTTTTTTTTTTTAGCAAATGGGCCTATCTTGAGAAAGGGGCCTGGAGCTGCAGCTCCAATAGCCCCTATGTTAATCCGGGCCCTGGTCAGGCTCCCACTGGACCCAAAAGACTTCTGGTTTTCATTTGCTGATGTTGTGGCTTTCTGCTACCCCATTTTGAGAAAGGTAGCCTGAGAGCCCTTCCAGCCTCTTCTGTATTCTCTTCCTGGACGGTATGGTATGCCCTGATGTCCTAAGTCTTTTGTTGCACAGCCAGCCGTGTTGCAAACCTTTTCCTCCTGCTTCTATCCTGGGGAATTAGACCACTCTTCCCTCCTGTAACTGTTAATTGCCGTATCCAGTTTTTTACTAGAAAGAGCCGTTCCGTCGTATGGTATGCGACACCAAGTCTGTTTCGGCGATGGGTCTGCTGACCATGGTTTTAGCCACAGTGCTCTCCTCGCAGTGATGGAATATAACATGGCTCTGGCGGAGCATTTCAGAGTATCTATAGCTGCTTCAGTTATAAAATCTGAGGCTAGTTTTAACTCATTAAGGGCTTTGATAATTTCACCCAAATTTCACCTACGCCTTGCCTGAGGGCGATCTCCATATTATCAGACCAGACATTAAAGCTACTGCCGGCTTGCATGCTCCCCCTGACGCTTGATAGTTTTTCTTAAGGTCTGAGTCGATTCTTCGATCAAGAACGTCTCTAAAAGAGACTGCATCCTCCAATGGCAACGTTGTATTTCTGGCTAATCTCATGATCGAATTGTCCACAGCTGACACGGAATCAAAAAGTTGGGCATCTGCTTCTGCCAATGGGTAAAGATTGAGGAAACGGTTATAGGCAATGTGCGTCTTTTCCACTTTTTGCCACTCATTTGTTACTATTTCTTTAATTTCTTCCATGAGCGGGAAGGCTGATGATTTTTTCTTTAGATAGGACAAATATCTCCTGGACTTGGATGGAGGTTCAGGGTCTTCTTCCCATTGAATTGTGTCCTTAACTGCGACAATAAATGGCTTGACTAATCCGGAGTCAAAGGCTGAAGTGTTTTTTTCTGCTTCCGAATTGAAATCTGCTTCTGTCTGCTGAATTGGTGTTTCCACTGCTCTTTCGCTAGTGGATGGCACTACCGGTCCTGGTATAAAGCTAGTTCTCAAATGTAATCCTTTTTTAGCTTTTTCATTGTTTCCATAGATTCCTGTTTGTCCTTTTCTCTGTCTCCTATAGCTTCTAGGAGGCACTGATCACACACTAACTTCTCAGGGAGAGCTTGCTTCCCACATACCCAACATGCTTTATTTCCTGGACGGGAGGAACTGCGTGGGGGTTCATGTCTACCAGATGTATGAGGAGGTGACCTCTGAAAACTGCGGGAGGCATGAGCGGAGGGTGAATGTGTATGTCCTGAGCTTCCATGACCTCTTCATCTCCTATCTGGAGAATCTCTGCGGGATGATCTGCGGGATGATCTGCGGTGCGGGCTGTAGTGAAAACAAAAAATAAGTGTTTCCAGCATACCCGAAAAAAATGCTCTTTTGAACAAAAAGAAACTTACCTGCCTGTTTCAGCCCCTTACCTAGTGGTAGGTTGAGTATATTTTTGATGCGGCATTGGGCTACTGGAAGCAGCTAAGAACTTCAACAGCTAAATGGTTAAAAAAAAAAAACGTAAAAATCTTATAATTTAATTTTTTTTTTAATTCCAAAATTATTTAAAAAAATTGAAATAGCCTACCTTGGTTGGGCTCCATAGTACTAGGCAGCCAGGGAAAGAGAAACAGATTTGTGAGAAAATAGAGGGCACTCTCCTTCTGGAGATGTTTTCCCTCTGACAGCTGACACCATACTGAGCTCTCAGCCTCATATATATATATATATATATATATATATATATATATATATATATATATATATATATATAAAAAGTTGATTAGGGTGTACCAAGATGGCCCAGCTTCACTGGGCTACTGGGCATGTGCCAATGACATCATGCCGTGACTCCGCCTCCGGAGACAGCAAGGCGGCATCAGAAGGCATGCGCAAAGCACCGCACACATCCTAGGGAGAGCTCACACAGCTCCTTCCACGTGGGGACACGCAGCTGGCTTTCCAAAGGAACAAAAGAGGAGGAGGGACGCCCGCTCCCACTATGTACAAGGTGAGCCATGTCTATGCCGGGAAACTAAAGAGAAAAAACGTTTAGGCTCCAAGATCCCCCAAAAAGCACCCAGAAAGATCCACAGAAAAACGGGGCTCCCATACTTATATGGCGCCTTTAGCAGCCCAAGTAATGGGACTCCATGCTGCAGGAGAGCATGAACCTGCAATGGTTGCACCAAATGTCGGTGAGGCAAGGGCTGATCTGTAAACCTGCAGGATTGAGGACAGAAAAAATAAAATGCCTTATGGGTGGACCAGCTCTTTCTTTCATAGAGTTTAAAAGTGGTCCTGTGGGTTGGTCGAGGTGGAGCAACCAACCATAGGTATGCTGCCATGGAGGCACCAGGAAATGTGATTGCGACTACTGTGTGGCAAGCCCAGGCAGTGAGAGATTTGGAATTCAGAGTCAAATTAGCTATGGTGTCATCTGTTACCATCTGGAGCAGTCTGAGCGGGGTGGTGTTACCAGATGATTATAACATACGAGTTTGGGCCAATTTTGTGTGGCTGCACTTCCTGGTAGGTGCACCAAAGTGGTGGTAAAGAGGCAGCAGGAGATTAGTATTGATCTTTTTTGTCCAGATTTACTTTTGCAGACAGCTTATTTATTGCACAAGTCACATTTTTTGGTTGGACATTGAAGTAGCGTCTAATAGGCTGCATGTGATCTGCTTTCGTATATAATATAGATGAACTTGATCGTGAGTTTATTGCACATATCACTTTATTTTTGTACATTTTTTATACCTCTTTTGTAATTTCATCACTTTTGTACTCTGTATCATATTTCTGAATTTGGCTTTAATTATTTATTCACAAAGTGGGTTAGCAGCACATCTATCCAACATTTAATATCTAATTAATGTAAGTTATGGTGAGCTTTTAGGCCCCTTTCACATTGACGGCCCATTCAGGTCCGCCTGTCAGTTTTGACGGCGGACCTGAACGGGCACTCCATGCTAGTCTATGGAGCGACAGATGTCAGTGGAGACATGTCCCCTGACATCCGACCCGGTCCGATCTGCCAAAAGCAGACAGATGGCTCTACGTCCAGATTCGTCGCTGGCGGATCGGATCGGGTGAGATCTGATGAAAACGTACACGCTGTCCGTTTTCATCCGATCTCTCCATAGAGACCAGCGGCGCTGGACAAGCCCCTCCCCGCTCAGTGAGCAGAGAGGGACCTGTCATCCGCCGGCTCAGCGGAGATCAACGGAGAGATCTCCCGCTGAGCCGGCGGACAGAGGCGGACTCCATGGAAGCGGAGTCCGCCTCGTGTGAAAGGGGCCTTAGAGTCAGTATGAGAAGTTAGAAGGGTCATGTTTTGCTCATAAAAAATGCTTTTCTGGAATTCTTGTCAGTTGTACTAAGAACACAAATGTATTGATAGAACCAGTTTATAGTGTTTCTCACAGACAAAGTCTGCTTTGCTGCAGATATTATGCTTTGTAAACTCTGCTCTCTCTCTCCTACTGAAGTGCTTAGCCTGTAACCCCATGCTTTAACACAAGGAGAAGGAAATCAGAAGAAATACATGGAAGGATGGGAGGAGGTAGCTGTATCAGCTGTATGTAATTAGGGAGAGCAGCCCACACACACAATGTAGAAGCTGACTTGTGGGCAGATACTGGGGGAAGAAAGTGGGAGGTTTCTCCTAGGGTCATGTGGGTGTGTTCAATGACATCAGAGCCTCTGCACTTCCTGACTCCAGGGCCGTCCTACACAATGCTCAGGATGGATTACAGGAAGATAAGAAGTGATTTCTGTTTAACCACTTACCCACTGGGCACTTAAACCCCCTTCCTAACCAGACCAATTTTTAGCTTTCGGTGCTCTCACACCTTGAATGACAATTACTCAGTCATGCAACACTGTACCCAAATAATTTTTTGTCCTTTTTTTCACACAAATAGAGCTTTCTTTTGGTGGTATTTAATCACCGCTGGGTTTTTTATTTTTTGCGCTATAAATAAAAAAAGACTGAAAATTCCGTAAAAATAAATAAATAAATGCTTTGTTTCTATTAAAATTTATTGCAATTGAGTATTGGCGAGTATTGGCACAATATTGGCAGAGTATTGGCAAGTATTGGCAGAGTATTACAGAGTATTGGCGTCAGAGGGGGGGTCACCGGGTGGCCCCGCCCTCCGTTATATAAGAAGTGTCAGAAGAAGAGAAGCGTTACACAGCGGGAGCCTCCCATTGCGCGGAGCGGCCCAAGAACGAAGCAAGGAAGAAGAGACGCCGTGGAGGAAGATGCCGGATGAAAACACCGGAGCAAGGGGGCGTGGCCTGAAGCCGCATGAAGTAGGACGCACAGGGTGAGAGCTCCGGCTGCACGCTATCCTTTCTTTGATCCTGAGGGACTACAACCACCTACTTTCCCGGTCGAAACCACCGACCCCCCCGTGGGAACACCCTGTACTCATGTCTCTGCCGAAGAGGGCCCAAGGCGCAATAGCTAGGCTCAATAAGTACCGTGCTGATGAGCCGGACCCCCTGGAGGAAGATGGTGCCGCTTCAAATCCTGGTGAGGAAGTCCCGCCTTCTGGCGATATGCTGTCTCCCTCTGCCAAACTCCCTCTGCATCCTTGATGCTGTCTCCCTCTGCCAAACTACCCTCACCTCCAGAATTGAGGAGGTCAAGGTCGACATCTCCCTCATCCGCCAGGACCTACACAAGTTGAGGGAAAGAGTCACCGAAACAGAACGCAGAATCGGGCAAGCGGAGGATGACATCCACCCACTGCAGATTACAATGGAGCGATTGCAGCATCAACTGAGTGTCGTCCTAAGCAAGCAGGACGACATGGAAAACAGGCTCCGCAGGTGCAATCTCCGTTTCGTAGGCTTGCCGGAAAGGTCGGAGGGTGCCGACCCCCCCACATTCCTTGAACACCTGCTTATCTCCAACTTCGGCAGAGAGGCCTTCTCCTCCACATTCGTGGTAGAGCGCGCGCATCGTCTAGCCTCCAAGCCGCCACCACCCGGAGCCCCGCCGCGCACGTTCATCGTGAAACTACTAAATTACCGGGACCGAGACACGATCCTCCGCCTTACCCGCGAGAAGGGTAAAATACCTTTTGGAGACAAACACATCGTGGTCTTCCCGGATTTCTCCGCTGAGGTTCAGAAGAAGAGAGCCCAGTTTTCTGAGGCCAAGCGCCAACCAACATCTTCCCTACGCCATGTTGTTCCCCGCAAGGCTACGAGTCACACGGGACGGTAAGGCCCACTTATTCGAGGATCCGACGGCAGTGTTGGCCTGGCTGGAACAGCGCGCTGGTGATGTTCAGGCACCGTCATAGCTGAATATACCTACCATGCTACTCCAGAACTGGATCTCGGATACTATGCCAGTGACTTTGCACAGAACCGTGAATAGGCCCTGACCGGCACCCTTCACCCCTTGTTAACCCCCAACATTACCCGGTACGATGCTCTCTTGCTGGCCTCCCCGTGATTCTCTCCTGGAGCGGGTCACTGACATTGACTTACCAGGCCGTCCATTCGCCAGCACTTTCTTCCCCACATTTCCACAAAACTTTTGTGCAGCCATGCTCTCAGACTACCCTCCCCCTATGTTGTCCCTGAATGCTAGCTCCACTAGCATCACCGTGCAGTTCAGTTAACATTTGTTCGTCCCTACTGCTTCCTGAGAACGCACTGGATTCCTTGTCACCAGGTCCCTTTGTCACTCCACAAGAGCGACTGTGCTTCTCATTGCTTCTACAAGATTTGTTTCCCTGGCCAGCCTCAGCTGGGTTGCCTTAAGTTTTTTGCGCCAAGCTGGGCCAGAGTAGGCGCTGTTTCCATGTCCCTTGCAGCATTACGCTGCTGTTATTTTTTCTTCCCCTTTTTTCACTTTTCTGTTCATTTGCTCTTTTTATTTATATGTGTTTATTTTGCTACATGCTTGTCCTATTGCATTACCTGTCACTCGGTACTAGACAATGTATATTTTTATATGTGGTGACCTCTGTACTCTCCTGTCCGCCCCCCGGAGGGGGATGCTGTAGATATTCTGCGGGCGGCCCTGGTTGGTGGACGGTAAAGGTCTATTGCTCTGGATCCTCACCTAAGCTAAAGGTGGTACTGAACTGCATAAATTACCCTCCAGTGTTATGCATTGTGAAAGCTCTGGGATGGCGACTCTTAAACTGATCACATGGAATGTGAGGGGAGTGAGGGCCAGGCCTAAACACCTGGCAGTCCTCTCCCACCTTAACCACTTTCAGACCGGACCAATTTGCAGCCAAAGGACCAGGCCCCTTTTTGCGATTCGGCACTGCGTCGCTTTAACTGACAATTGCGCGATCGTGCGACGTGGCTCCCAAACAAAATTGACGTCCTTTTTTTCCCACAAATAGAGCTTTCTTTTGGTGGTATTTGATCACCCCTGCGGTTTTTATTTTTTGCGCTATAAACAAAAATAGAGCGACAATTTTGAAAAAAATGCATTATTTTTTATTTTTTGCTATAATAAATATCCCCAAAAAATATATAAAAAAACATTTTTTTTCCTCAGTTTAGGCCGATACGTATTCTTCTACATATTTTTGGTAAAAAAAATCGCAATAATCGATTATTGATCGGTTTGCGCAGAAGTTATAGCGTTTTCAAGATAGGGGATAGTTTTATAGCATTTTTATTAATAATTTTTTTTATTAGTAATGGCGGAGATCTGCGATTTCTTTTGTAACTGCGACATTATGGCGGACACATCGGACATTTTTGACACCAATGGGACCATTGTCATTTTTACAGCAATTAATGCTATTTAAATGCATTAATTCCTGTATAAATGACACTGGCAGTGAAGGGGTTAACCACAAGGGGGCAATGAAAGGGTTAAGTATGCCTAGGGGTGTGTTTCTTACTGTGGGGGGGCGTGGCTGTCAGCTATTGAATGCTGATCTCTGCTCCAATCACAGGGAGCAGAGATCGGCGTCACTAGTTGCTAGGCAGAACGGGGGGATGCTGTTTATCTCGGCATCTCCCCGTTCAGCCTTCCCGTGAGACGATCGCGGGGGTCCCTGCGGCGATCGAGTCCGCGGGGACCGCGATCAGACTCACGGGGGTCCCGACCGGCGCGGGATCGCGCTGCTCCCGGCACGCTCCCGATGGCACGGACAGGCTAAAGGAGGGACTTATATATACGCCCTCCTGCCTGTACGTGCCATTCTGTCGACGTATATCGTTGTGCGCCGGTCGGCAAGTGGTTAAACAGATGCGCGCGGATATCTCTGTATTGGTGGAAACCCACATGACTGGCCAGCTACAGATGTCCCTCAAGAAGCCATGGGTAGGGTGGCTGTAACAGGCTCCATATACAAATAATTCTAGGGGAGTCGCTATCCTCATTGCTAAAACTGTTCCGTTTCAGCTGCATACACTGCGAGCGGACCAGCAGGGCAGATTTCTGTTTTTGCATGCTACTGTAGGGGGTCTTAAACTTCTATTGATGGCCTTTTATGTTCCTCCACCCTTTCAATTTGCAGGCCTGCAGGAGGACATAGACTTTATGACACAGCATCCCACGGTACCAGCTGTCTGGTTGGGCAATTTTAATGCAATAATAGACTCCCACCTTGACAGACTTCACAGTAACCCCGTTTTACCGACACAACCCACACTAACCAGATTTGGTAAATTCCTCTCGGAATTTGCCATGACCGACACGTGGAGAATGAAAAATCCCCATAAGTTAGCATACTCCTGTTTCACCCCCTCTCAAACTGCTATGTCACGGATAGACATGATCTTCTTGTCCCCCACCCTCACACCTCATTTACTAGAAGCAGGGTTTAGCACTAGTGTCCTATCAGACCATTCGCTGTACTGGATCAAACTTCGCTTGCCATCCACTAATCAAACCCGACTTTGGAAACTGAACCCCTTCTGGTTCACGGTTCTCACTGATTTAGAGACCGTCGAGCTGGAATGGGCTCACTTCTTTCGGACAAATACTGACACGGCCTCGCTCTGGATAATTTGGGAGACCTTCCAGATACATGCTCTTGCGATCCTCACCAACCGTATAAACAGGCACAAGACTTCCTGGAAGCTTGCTCTGCAGAAAGCAGAGGAGGCGTTGGACTCGCTGGAACAGGTTTTCCTGGCCAGCCCAACGGCCTCGAACTCAGACAAATTACGCCTACAATCTAGGCTTACAGATAACTTACACTTCGAAAAAGCTAAGAAGGGGATTTTTTTCAGCAAGCAGAGGACGTACGAGCATGGTGAGAGGGCAGGAAAGCTATTAGTGTATATGGCCCACTTGGATCACAGCCCACCAGTGGTGGTGCAGCTAGCGACGGATGATGGTTCTGTCCTGATAGACCCGATTGAAGTGGCCCAGGAATTCCGTCGTTTCTATGCCAACCTGTACACTTCGACTTCTAGCCGTCCACTGAGCGAGCTTCAAAACCGATTGCAAGGGGTTGACTTTCCCACTCTCACGGTCCCCCAGTTGGAACTTCTAGATGCCCCCATCACGGAGGAATGTATAGCTAGCCATAGCAAGCCTGTCACCATCCAAAGCCCCGGGATCTGATGGTCTCCCATTGGAATTCTACACCCAATTTCAGGAGACTCTTGTGCCCAAGCTAGCCGCCCTATATAAGCATATCTATGAGACCAGCACCCTTCCACACACAATGAAGGAAGCCCTGATTGTCCTGATCCCGAAGCCCGGTAAAGACCCCTTATACCCCGAGTCTTATCGCCCCATATCACTATTGCAATTGGAAGTAAAAATTCTAGCCAAAATACTTGCCCTTAGGTTAAATAAAGTAATTTCCAGTCTTATCCATCCCGACCAAACTGGTTTTACGCCAAACAAGAATACAGCTTTCAACCTGAGAAGGCTGTTCATGAATCTCCAGGCCACTCACGATAACGTCAGTACGCGGGTCGTGGTCAGCCTCGACGCCGCTAAGGCGTTTGATTCAGTGGAATGGGGGTATCTGTGGGAATGCCTAGCTAGATTTGGATTTGGTCCCCGGTTCATAAAGTGGCTCCAACTCTTATACCAAGCTCCAACTGCACGCATTCAAGTAAATGGTCAAATATCCTGCCCCTTCCCTCTATCACGCGGAACTCGTCAGGGGTGCCCAATCTCACCCATGTTGTACGCACTAGCAGTGGAACCTCTTGCCATAGCCATCAGGGCTCACCCGGACATTCATGGACTACGTAAGGGCCCAGTGACTGAGGTTCTCAGCTTGTACGCCGATGACATGCTACTATACTTAGAGGATGCAGGCCCCTCACTGACGGCAGCCCTACACCTAATCCGAGAATTTGGGTCCTATTCCGGACTGCAAATTAATTGGTCCAAGTCCCAAATTTTACCAATAGATGTCACGGCCCCAACTGAAGAACAAATGTCTCTACCCCTCATACGCACTGCTCAGATTAAATACCTGGGAGTGCAATGTTCCCAATCCCTTGCGGATTATATTGATTTGAACCTAGAACCCCTTTTCGGACTGCTGAAAAGCAAGACCCAAACCTGGTCCAGGCTCCCTCTCGGAGTCATGGGTCGACTTAGCTTAGTAAAAATGATTCTACTCCCGAAACTGCTCTATCTTTTTTGGCATGCCCCACTCCTAGTCCCCGCTAGGTTATTTAGGAACATGGAGTCGATTCTGAACACCTTTATTTGGGGCTCCTCCAGGCACAAATTAGCTTGGCGGACCCTCAAATGCCCTGTCCATCTGGGTGGCACCGCCCTGCCAGACCTGATGCTATACTACCTTGCCTCTCAACTTTCACATTTCTACTACCTGGACAAACATGACAGACTTAGGTATTCTGCCTTGGTGTGCTTAACAGCCACGGATATTGTGGCTCACCCCTTCCAAATAATTTTTTGCATGCATCAAGGCCTCTCGCGCCTGGGAGACAAACGGAACATGTTGGCACACCATGGCAGAATATGGCACAAAGCACTGAGCATCTTGGGGGCTCCACCCTTACATGCTCATACACCGCTTTGGAAGAATCCTAGACTACCAGAGCTGTTGAGTATCCCAGACCATAAACTATGGATAACTAAGAGAATTCTATACCTTGCTCAGCTCTTTACTAACCGCACCCTGAAGACATTTCAAAATCTTAAAGAGGAATTTGACCTCCCCAATCACACATTCTTTCGCTATTTACAGGTTCGCCATGCAGTACAGACCCAGTTGGGAAGCTCTCCACCCCGCCTAGAACCCCTGCCAGTGACGAAAGTGTTATTGGGTGATGACCCCAAAAAACGAATCTCTTTCCTCTACACACATCTTCTTACCCCTGGGGCCACATCCCATGCCTACAAGCTGAAAGCCAAATGGGAAAGGGACGTAGGAGATATTGACGACAAGAAATGCGGAGAGATATTAGAGACGCCAAAGAAAGTGTCACCTAAATTATCAGACAGACTTACCCATCTTTATATACTCCACAAATCGTATATCACGTCGGCTCGGCAAGCCAAATACAAACCAGACACAGACCCTATGTGCCCCAGATGCGGCGACGTGGACTGCACCTTTTACCACCTCGTTTGGGTTTGCCCACCCATCCAGCAATACTGGGCACAGATCATTACATTGCTCCATGACCATATGGGATCCCCCCTGACACTTTGCCCTCGCCAGTGTATTCTTGGCCTTCTCCCCCTACCCGAGGAGGAGAAATACCTTACAACGTTTTTGCAAGAAACCTTATTCACAGCTAGAATGCAAATACCTCAGCTTTGGCTTAGACCCATAGCGCCCACTATCCAGCAATGGAAAAGGGCCGTGAACCTCACACTACCTTATAAAAAAGTTCTATACTCACACCGTGGTTGTCCAGGCAAATATCAGAAGATTTGGGATAAGTGGATTGAAAGCTCATATACTTGCACAGACTAACTATAGGAACTTCCAACCCGGGGAAATGTAGGGAGGAATATCCACAGACATATGTACCTTTGTCAGGGGAGCATTCGTATATTCTTATAACCTGTATCAATGTCGGGTAGAGGTAACATGATAGTAATACAAGACGCATGTGTCAGACAAGCATTGTATACTCTTTATTGTCGGTTGGTGCCTGTTGCACCTGATGTTTAACATGTTTTGTACCATTCGGAATTTTTTGCTCAATAAACTTTATTTTTGATTAAAAAAAAAAAAGAACCCCCGGAGCAAGAAGCGGAGGATCGGAGGAAGAAGAAGATGGAGGAAAAAGAAGATGGAGGAAGAAACCGAAGGAAGGAAAGAAGAAGGAAGAAGACCCGAAGAAGACTTTGATAAAGGAATTGTCAAAAATGGTCTCTTGTCATTTTTAACACTTTTGTCACTTTTTTTGTGAAATGGTAAGGGTACCCCTTACCATTTCACACAGGGGGAGGCCGGGATCTGGGGGTCCCCTTGTTAAAGGGGGCTTCCAGATTCCGATAAGCCCCCCGCCCGCAGACCCCCACAACCACCGGCCAGGGTTGTGGGGATGAGGCCCTTGTCCTCATCAACATGGCGACAAACTGCTTTGGGGGGACCCCAAAGCACCCTCCCAATGTTGAGGGCATGTGGCCTGGTATGGACCTGAAGGGCCTGGTATGGATTTTGAGGGGGACCCCCCACACCAATTTTTTTTTTTTGGCGCAGGGTTACCCTTAATATCCATACCAGACCTGAAGGGCCTCGTATGCTCTTGGAGGGGAACCCATGCCGTTTTTTTTTTTTAAATTAAAATCGCCTGGCCTGGGGGCGACTTAAAGTTGTGTTGTAAGTCGCCCCAAGTTGTATTGTAAGTCGCCCCAAGTCGTGTTGCAAGTCGCCCTGGAAGTCGTGTTGCCCCTGTGTGAATGGACTGTTAATGATAACGGCATGTGCTATTATCAATGGCATATTATTATTACAGTTTTGGCCTGTCAAAGGTTTACAGGCTTTTACTCGCCACTCTTCCTGGTCCAGAAAAAAAACAGGGGGGTTCAGACCAGTAATCGACCTCAAGAAGCTGAACCAATTTATTTGGGTAGAGCGATTCAAGATGGAGTCTCTCAATACTATAATCCAGATAATTCAACCAATAGACTGGATGATTTTGGTGGACTTACAGGATGCCTACCTGCATGTCCCGATGTCGTACCAACAGTTTCTAAGGTTTGCAGTGGGGGACAGCCATTACCAATTTGTCTGCCTTCCCTTTGGCCTATGCATTTCTCCTCAAACCTTCACCAAGGTTCTGATTGCAGTCTTGGCCCCTCTGAGGGAGAAGGGGCTTAGAGTCCATCATTATTTGGATGACATTATCCTCCTGGCCCAAGACCTTTTGTGGGCACAGAAGGAGCTCCTGCTTTCCACCCTACGGTCATTCGGCTGGATAGTCAACTATCAAAAAAGCCAGCTGGGGGCGTGGCTACCGCACTGGTGAATGGAAGCCTAAGAGCACAGCTCCTCTCCAGCAACAGGAACCAAGCGACTTCCAGACGACACTGCTCGCCCAACAACCCTTCACCGACTGCTGGTAGACCCTGTGATACATACAGGATGACCCGCAAGCGATAGGAGACGGCCAGACCGAAGAAACTTGAGGATTTCTTCAAACGGGCAGGCCGCGATCCTCGGCAAGATGGCGCCGGCGCTGGAGCCTCCTCTCCTTCTCCCTCCTGCAGCTCGCGCTCCGCGGCATCGAGTCCAGGATCCCAGCACACAGCTAACCGCCGCTCTCCTGATGCCTCCACACCAAACTCCTTCAGCCCTGTAAAATCTAAACCATGAATGACTGAAGACATCAGACAGGTGAGCACAGAGCAGGATTCTCTGGAAGACACCAGAGAACTGGTAGATCCCTTCACTGCATTCCCCACCACTGACAAACCAGTGTCAGACACCATGCTAAAGGACATGCTTGTTTCTTGTTTCTCTCTGCACATCCATGTGCTGACATGCTAAAATGTATTAATAACTTAAAAACTGAAGTAGGAGATCTAGGAGGGAGAGTGGAGCATATCCAAAATAAAATGGGGGAGTTCGCAACCTCGCACTATACATTGATCGACGTCCAGAACGATCAAGCAGATGAAATCGCATGGCTAAAGGCTAAAATAGCAGACCTTGAAGACAGGTCAAGGAGGAACAATATAAAAATTAGAGGGGTCCCTGAAGTTATCCTCCCTGCACAACTCCAACAATATGCCCAGGACCTGATGAAAGAGTTCCTGCCCTCCCTACCTGAATCTGAGATGCAAGTCGATCGCATTCACAGACTGCCTAAACCTTTGCATCTCCCAGATAATATTTCCTGTGATATCTTAATGAGAGTACATTTTTACCAAACTAAAGAGCAACTAATGTCCGCCTTTGGCAAGCACCAACATCCTCCACAGAAGTTTGCTCACATCCAACTTTTTCTTTCACAATTTACAATGCAGAAACACAAATCTCTCCTTCCTGTAACCAAAAGCGTTATGCAACCACAAAATTGCGTACAGATGAGGATACCCAGTGAAGCTTACAATCACACATGAAGGAAGCACCACTGTAGTTACATGTGTAGAGGACGGCCTTGATTTCTGGCGCTTCTTGGACATCCTCCCTGAACAAACAACCAAAGGCCCCTCTACCTCAGCAAACACACATCTTCAGCAAGATTGGCAAAAAAAAAAAAACAAGAAACGCAACCCATAATACAATACTTTTGAAACCTGGAAATATCTGTACATAACAAGGTTCACGGTGCACTAAGGAGCTCCCAGTGCACATTTTTCCCCTCCTAAGTTATGGACGGTCGCCTTCTCTGCTCCTCTCTTTGGATGCGGAGAAGGCGTTCAACAGGATCCACTGGGGATACATGAGACTCGCGCTACAAAAATTTGGTTTCTCTGGCTCTATTCTCTCTTCCATAATAGCTCTTTATTCATATCCCTGTGCACAGGTCTACACGTCTAATATATTATAAACCATGTTTAACATTTCTAATGGTACAAGGCAGGGATGCCCCCTGTCCCCCTCTATTTTCAATCTCCTTATTGAACCATTAGCTGAGAGAATTAGAACACATCCTAATATCACTGGCTTCCTCTTGCAAGATAGGACCCATAACATAAATCTCTTTGCTGATGACATCATTTTATTTTTGACGTCGCCAAATACATCCTTACTGCATGCACATAACACCCTTAATGAATTCAGTAGAATATCTTACGTTCACCGACTGACACAGCTCCTCTCTTAGACCATTGGGTTGTTATGGCTCCTTCAGGAGAGGACTAACATGTAATACTAAAACTTTTTTTTTTTTTTTTGTTTCTTCTTTTTTCAATTCTTATTTTTTTTTGGCCGTCCAGGGGCAAGGGAGGCCTCAAGGGTACCTTAAGAATCAAGGACCATACAATTACAAGAGGCAAAGGGGAACCGGGTTAGGGGGAGAATGTAAATAAAGAAAAAGAAAAGGGATAAGAATAACTCGATAAAGGAAATCGGACAGAAATATGATTTAACGAAATTAAATAACAGTCAAGCGGAATGTTTGAAGAAATGTATATTATGCATATTTTGTTTGTAATCCCTTCGCAGAAATAAATAAAGAATTTAAAAAAAAAGTAATACTAAAACTAGAACTTTCTAGTTCCACCCAATGGGCGGTCCCTTAGGTAGCAATCCCACAGCCTGCATTGCAGCTTCAGCTTCATTTTTTTTACTGTCTAGTGAAGGAGAAGGACCAAGGAATCCTGCGGGCCCATCAGTCCGTGGATTTTTCTGCAGAATCTTTGCTTTTTACGCAAGATTTAAGATCCTGTGATCTACTATCAACAGCCGGCTGGGTGACAGGCTGGATATTCTTATCCTTGTAGTCTCCCCAGCCTGGTCAGCGAGCGTATGCAGACCAGAGCTCCGCGCTGGGTCGGCCACAACATGCCCCAGCTCCAGGGGGCGGGTGGTGAGAGTAAATGCTCTGGGTCACACATATGACCGGGCTACTGATGTCTGCGTCACAGTGTGCCGGGCCAGCAGCCACCCTGTACTGGTCGGAGAGTGGGTCTGTGATGGAATGTCTCCCAGCTCTTCAGGACTGGTAAGTACAGCTCTCCCTGCCTCGGTGGGACTGAGCAGCTGGGTATTCCCTGGGAGGTTGATTCGGGGGTCCCCCACCTCCCTCTCTTCTCTCCCTGTCCCTATCTTTCCTCCCCCCTTCCCTGTGGGGGATGCTGCATGGGCTGCTGAGCGGTGTGTGTGCCATAGACAGGGGCTCTCTGGGGGGGTCTCACCTGGGGGGGACTGCGCTGGATGGCTGTGCCCTGGATGTGTGTAGGTCTCTCCCTGTAGGTGTCTGGAGGCTGTGTCTGTGATCACTTTAGCGCTGTTCATCGCCATTTCTTTGCCTGCTTTTTCACTGTCCCTCATGGTATACAGTAGGGATGAGCCCGGTGTTCGATTCTAACCCATGTTTGAATCGAACATCGGCTGTTCGTTCATTCAACGAAACCAGAACTTTGTGGGTCGTTCGCATCAAATTCGTGTGATACGAACGGCCAGTCTGCCAGTCACAGTGCATTGCTGGCCGATGATTGGCCAAGCATGCACTGAGACCCCGCATGCTTGGCCAATCACAGCGCCGGTAGCGAGGAGAGCCATAATTGGCCACAGGCAGTATGCCTGTGGCCAATTATAGCTTAGGGGGTTTAGTACACGCCCCACACTATATAAGGCCGCCAGAGCGGCGGCCTTGTGTAGTGTGTTACGGCGTGCAGGGAGAGAGATAGATAGGCAGGGACAGTGTGTTATTTACTCAGGCATCTGCAGGAGTTAGTGTGTGTTCTGTGCCTCCAGCACAGCACAGTATACACCTGTATCTACCCCTATTTGCTGCTGTTCTCTGAAATAGCCATCTGCAAGAGTTTGTGTGTGTTGTGTGCCTCCAGCACAGCACAGTATACACCTGTATCTACCCATATTTGCTGGTGTTCTCTAATAGAGCCATCTGCAGGAGTTCGTGTGTGTTCTGTGCCTCCAGCACAGCACAGTATACACCTGTATCTACCCATATTTTCTGGTGTTCTCTAATACAACCATCTGCAGGAGTTAGTGTGTGTTGTGTGCCTCCAGCACAGCACAGTATATATCTTTATCTACCCATATTTGCTGGTGTTCTCTAATACAGCCATCTGCAGGAATTAGTGTGTGTTCTGTGCCTCCAGCACAGCACAGTATACACCTGTATCTACCCATATTTGCTGGTGTTCTCTGAAATAGCCATCTGCAGGAGTTAGTGAGTGTTGTGTGCCTCCAGCACAGCACAGTATACACCTGTATCTACCCTTATTTGCTGGTGTTCTCTAATACAGCCATCTGCAGGAGTAAGTGTGTGTTGTGTGCCTCTGTCAAGAAAGGCGTTCAGTACCTTTTTCTGCCAGCAGGAGAATCGGCTATGGTATGTCCAGCAAAAGAGCCGCTCAGCGCGCGCGCGGGCGCGCGCACGCACGCGCGGGAGCGCGCACGCACGCTGTTTGAGCCCGTTTTGGCGCCAGAAGCGCTATTTAAGGAAGTGCCTGTCCATGCTGTCTTGCTGTCCGGTCTACAGCGTTCCCGTGACCCCCAGCTACCAGCTACCTGTGAATTACCTGACTTCTGATACCTGACTACCCGGCTTGTTCCTGATACCCCGTACCTGCTGCCTGTCCTCGATCCCGGCTTGTCCTGACATCTCTTCTGCCTGCTCCTTGGTACTCTGCTGTCCGCCTGTTAAACGACCCGGCCTGCTTCACGACTACGCCTTGCCTGCTGATTTGGTACCGCACCTGCCTGCCCGTGTTTGACCCGGCCTGTCTGTGACCTGCTTCAGCTCCGGACTCCAGTCTCTTCCGGCTATCCGCAAGTTCCACCTGCCTGTCTACTACGACTGGGTTCCTGCCCTAGTCCTCTACTGGTCGTCCTACAGTACTCCAGACGTCGGGACCAGCCCTTCACCTGTAACCCGCCAGGCACTTGTGCCCCTTTGTGCTTCCGAGCCCCTGTCTATTCTACCAGGGGTTCCCGAGCCGGAGGTATACGAGACGCCGCTCCCTGCATTCGTGGGCTCAACCACCAGGTACGTGACAGTACCGGACAGCCATGTCCGAGCCCACGCAGGGAGCTGCTCCAGTGGATGATCTGTGTCGCCACCTGGCTGGCCTAACCCAGGCAGTGAAGAGTCTTCAGGAAGGCTATACCCGGCTCGAGGAACGCGTTCAGATCCTATCCACAGTTACGTCACCTTCACCTGCGATTCCTGCTGCTCCTTCAGTAGTGATGATGCCACCTGAACCTAAGGTTCCCACTCCTGAGCGGTTTTCTGGGGACCGTAGCAAATTTCGAGCTTTCCACAATGCTTGTGAACTTTTCTTTGCTCTGCAGCCTAGGACTTTTTCGCTTGACGCCACCAAAGTAGGCTTTGTCATTTCCCTGCTGTCAGGAGATCCACAAGCTTGGGCCCATCGGCTTTTGGAACAGAAGGATGCCGCCCTTGACAATTTGAACTCTTTCTTTCATGCTATGTCCCAGCTCTACGAGGACCCGCAACTAACAGCAACTGCAGAAACGGCCCTGCATTCCCTACAGCAAGGTCGCAGACCAGCGGAAGATTATGCGTCCGAATTCAGGCGCTGGAGTTCCGATACTAACTGGAATGACTCCGCTCTGCGGTACCAATTCCGCATGGGCCTCTCTGAATCATTGAAGGACGAACTGGCCAGAGTGGATACACCTGAGACTTTAGACGCACTCATTAACCTGTCCATACAGATTGACAGGCGACTACGACAACGGAGGTCTGAACGTGCCGCCGGTCCCTCCAGACCAATCTGGATGCTTCCCCGTGTACCCAGTCAGCCTCCACCGAATCCCAGAACTCCCGTGGCCTATACCTCTGATACTCCGGAACCTATGCAGCTAGGATTGCTGCGCCCATCATCTCTGACACCTGAAGAGCGACAACGCAGGCGATCCAATAATCTGTGCCTCTACTGTGGCGAATCGGGACATTATGTGAGATCCTGTCCTGCTAAACTCCGTAAGTCCTGCACTACCTCTTTTGCTCTTACTCCCACTCTGCCGAATAATACGTCTCACCTGGCTGTCTCCGTTCTTTTTCAGCTCCCCAGAGGGAATATCCGGGTAACCGCTATCATTGACTCCGGAGCCTGCAGCGGTTTCATGGACTCAGCTTTCGCCACCCGGCATCATATTCCTCTTCGACCAAAAGCAAAAGGCCTTTCTATACATCTGGCAGACGGCTCGGCTCTTAAATCTGGACCTGTCACACAAGAGACTGTGCCAATATTTACCACTATGGCCGGTAACCACCAAGAACTATTATGCCTGAACATCATCCAATCCCCTCTGTTTCCAGTTATTCTAGGCATGCCCTGGTTGAGGGCTCATAACCCATTCATTGACTGGACCACTGGGGAGATCAGCTTTCCCTCCTCCTATTGTCACCAATATTGCCTACCTGAGACGGCTCAAGCACTTTCACCCCTACTCTGCATGGAAGCTGATGAAGAGACCCGTCAAGCCGTGCCTGAAGTCTACCATGAGTTTTTAGACGTCTTCAGCAAGAAGGGCGCAGATACTCTTCCTCCTCACAGGCCTTATGACTGCCCAATTGAAATCCTTCCTGGCGCAGAAGTTCCATTTGGGAGAATCTTCCCCTTAACTGAACTTGAACTTGGCACTTTGAAGGCCTATATTGATGATAATCTGGAGAAGGGGTTCATTCGGCCCTCCACTTCCCCAGCAGGGGCAGGAATTTTCTTCGTAGAGAAAAAAGACCATTCCCTACGCCCCTGCGTAGACTACAGGGAACTTAACAAAGTTACCATCAAAAATCGGTACCCTCTCCCTTTGGTACCTGAATTATTTCAAAGACTGGGATCTGCAGCGACGTTCACAAAACTGGACCTTCGCGGGGCATACAACCTTATTCGCATCCGGAGCGGTGACGAGTGGAAGACTGCCTTTCGCACCCGATTCGGGCATTTTGAATATTTGGTTATGCCATTCGGACTCTGCAACGCCCCTGCTACGTTCCAGCATTTTGTGAACGATATCTTCAGAGACTATCTTGACCTGTTCGTCATAGTATATTTGGACGACATCCTGATCTTCTCGCCTTCCCTGACAGAGCATCGCCAACATGTTAAAAAGGTGCTAACCAGACTTCGACGCCACGGCTTGTATGCGAAACCGGAAAAATGTGTATTCGAGCAACAGAGCATCCAGTTCCTAGGATTGATTATTTCCGTGGAAGGTATCAAAATGGACCCACAGAAGGTCTCTGCCATCCTGGATTGGCCAGCTCCTACCGACAGGAAGGGTGTTCAACGTTTTGTGGGATTCGCAAATTTCTACCGGAAATTCATCAAAGGATTCTCCACTATCATTTCACCCATCACGAATCTAACCAAGCAGAGCACTAAGTTTTCTTGGTCTCCCGGAGCGCAGGCAGCCTTTGCAACCTTGAAAGATCGATTCACGTCGGCATCAGTTCTGAAGCATCCTGACCCAGCGTTACCGTACATACTTGAGGTTGATGCCTCGGAAATAGCAGTCGGGGCAGTGTTATCTCAGAGACAAGGGCCTAAAGCTCTGTTGCATCCAGTTGCGTTCTTCTCCCGCAAACTATCTGAGGCGGAACGAAATTACGACGTGGGAGACCGAGAACTATTGGCCATCAAAGCGGCCCTTGAAGAATGGCGATATCTTTTGGAAGGAGCGACACATCCGATTCTTGTGTATACGGATCACAAGAATCTCGAATATTTAAAAACCGCTAAGAGACTGAGACCACGCCAGGCCAGGTGGGCACTTTTCTTTACGCGATTTTCTCTCCACATAACTTACAGGCCCGGGTCGAAGAACACCAAACCAGACGCCCTCTCTAGGATGTTTAGTGAACCTGAAACTTCTTCTCCTCCGGACACCATCTTGTCTTCTGGAAGTTTTCTTTTGCTCCAAGAAGATTTGCTGGCTCAGATAAAACAGGCTTCCGTAGGAATTTCTTCCCCACCTGATATCACTCTACAAACCAGAGACGATCTGTTATGGTACGGAGAAAAGATCTTCGTACCTAAGGAGGTGCGAGTGGCTGTTCTGAACTTCTGTCATGACCATGAGTTAGCTGGTCATTTTGGGGTGCACAAGACATCTGAATTGCTCCAACGCATGTTTTGGTGGCCACAGTTAACAAAGGACTGTAGGGATTATGTGGAATCATGCACCGTCTGTATCCAGAACAAAGGCAACAAATCAAAAGCTTGGGGGCTGTTGAAACCATTACCTGTCCCAGAGAGACCATGGAGAATGATCTCTATGGATTTTATTGTTGAGCTGCCTCCCTCAGAAGATCATTCAACCATCTTCGTAGTGGTGGATAGACTCTCTAAAATGGCTCACTTCCTTCCCATGAAGGGTACTCCTTCTGCGGCCGAAACCGTGAGAATTTTCATTAAGGAAATCGTAAGACTTCATGGCATTCCGGCAAACATAACCTCAGATCGTGGGGTACAATTCACCTCAAAATTCTGGAGGGCATTATGTGGCTCTCTGAAGATCAATCTGTCCTTTTCTTCAGCTTACCATCCTCAAACAAACGGCCAGACAGAAAGGACGAATCAAACATTGGAGCAGTACTTACGTTGCTTTTCATCATTCTCACAAGATGATTGGGTTCCTCTATTGCCGCTGGCCGAATTTGCCTATAACAATTCAATTCATTCTGCTACAAAACAGACTCCTTTCTTTGCAAATTATGGTTTTCACCCTTTATTTCTATCAAACAGTATACCGGAATGTCCTGTACCTGCTGCTCAGGAAACGCTGAATTTTTTTAGTGCCAATAATAAACTACTCCAGGAGACAATGACAAGAACTCAGGAATATTACAAGGAGGTCTTTGACAGGAAGAGAAGGGGAGAACTCAATTTAAAACCAGGAGATCAAGTCTGGCTGTCTACATTAAACTTGAAATTGGCATGCCCCTCCAAGAAGCTTGGCCCTAAGTTTGTGGGTCCTTTCCCTGTGGAAAAAAAAATCAATAGTGTAACTTATAAATTAAAACTACCCGAATCATTCCGGATCCACCCAGTCTTCCATGTAGCTCTGCTCAAACCTACTGTCCCAGATCCTTTTGTTGGCCGAAATACGGGGCCTCCTGAACCGGTACTCATTGATGGGGAAATGGAATTCGAGGTGGAGTCGATCCTGGATTGTAGGAGAAGAGGCGGGCGTGTGCAGTATCTGGTGAAATGGAAGGGGTACGGCCCGGAAGAAAATTCGTGGGAACCGGAATCCAACATTCATGCAAAGAGGCTGATTCGGGCATTTAATAATGCACACGCAAGTAAGATGGTTCAGTTGGGCATCCGGAGGCTGCCCCTTAGGGGGGGGCAATGTCAAGAAAGGCGTTCAGTACCTTTTTCTGCCAGCAGGAGAATCGGCTATGGTATGTCCAGCAAAAGAGCCGCTCAGCGCGCGCGCGGGCGCGCGCACGCACGCGCGGGAGCGCGCACGCACGCTGTTTGAGCCCGTTTTGGTGCCAGAAGCGCTATTTAAGGAAGTGCCTGTCCATGCTGTCTTGCTGTCTGGTCTACAGCGTTCCCGTGACCCCCAGCTACCAGCTACCTGTGAATTACCTGACTTCTGATACCTGACTACCCGGCTTGTTCCTGATACCCCGTACCTGCTGCCTGTCCTCGATCCCGGCTTGTCCTGACATCTCTTCTGCCTGCTCCTTGGTACTCTGCTGTCCGCCTGTTAAACGACCCGGCCTGCTTCACGACTACGCCTTGCCTGCTGATTTGGTACCGCACCTGCCTGCCCGTGTTTGACCCGGCCTGTCTGTGACCTGCTTCAGCTCCGGACTCCAGTCTCTTCCGGCTATCCGCAAGTTCCACCTGCCTGTCTACTACGACTGGGTTCCTGCCCTAGTCCTCTACTGGTCGTCCTACAGTACTCCAGACGTCGGGACCAGCCCTTCACCTGTAACCCGCCAGGCACTTGTGCCCCTTTGTGCTTCCGAGCCCCTGTCTATTCTACCAGGGGTTCCCGAGCCGGAGGTATACGAGACGCCGCTCCCTGCATTCGTGGGCTCAACCACCAGGTACGTGACAGCCTCCAGCACAGCACAGTGAGAAGATCAGGTTTAGCTGAATGTATAAATCGTAGGTTAGAGGTACCCTTTATGGTTGTTTGTATCTGTGATGAACATTTCCTCAACCTGTACTTTCTTAGGATGTAAACTTTCTCAATATGTTCTAAAGGAAAACTTTCATCAGAATGTTCTTTTATTCTTGCGGTTATGGTTAAGTCATTATACATGACAAATAAGTCACATCTCGTGATGTTCTGTATTACCTTATATGGAGCTGTGTGTCAACAGCCTATGTTTTTTGTCATCGGGCGTAGCCCATATATATATATGCAATAAAACATTTTAGACAGCAGATCGGGTCTTCAGGCTCGGAGCTAAATACGGATATCTGTTGTTCTGTATTTTCATTTCCGTACATATATATATATATATATATAAGCTTGATAAAGATTGGGAACGGCAATATGAAACTGGTATCAGTGGCCCCTTGGCAAGCCACACCTAACATAATCTGGCGCCCGAACAGGGACTCACCAATGATGCTACAGGGAGCGGACGAACAAAGTTGACGGAACAAAAAGGACGGGCATTCTGGGAACTACAGAGCAAAACTGCGCAGGTAAGAAAAAAGCTTTATTTTTTCTTAAATGCTCTGCACTTCCGATTTATGCCTATCTGTTCTGTCCGCTATTGATCTCCAGGAATTGTGTACCAGCTTCCGTAAGCGGTGGGTTTAGAACTAATACACATTCGGTTCATATTGCTGTAAATATGTTTTAAATGTAAAATTGTCCGTTTGTCTGTCTGTGGAGCAAGGGAATGAGCCTTGTCAGTTAAGGGATGGTATGAGTTAAAAGGAGATTGTGTAACCTCACATCTGACTCATAAACCATAGGATGGGTTGAAAGTATAAGCCCTGGCTGCTCCATGAACGAAGGATACGAGAGTACGAGAGTACGAGAGGAATCCCAGATACGGGGGAGGGAGGGAGTAAGACCATCCACTAGATCTCCAAAAAAGCCCGGAGGTCTAATTGAGGATCTGGCCACGCAAAAGGCAGTTTCAGAAGGAATATCTAGAAGAGAGATATTCGGTATTCTAGCACCCTAGGAGGAAGGCAAGAGGAACTGGTGTAGGGTCCCCAAAGGAGGTCAGTCTGAAGATCTGGCCATAGTTTTGGGGCATATTGCCAGTATTTCCAATAAGCTACCTAGGCACGGGATTAGAATGGGCCAGAAGCAAACCAAACCCCGTCAAGGAACAGAGGTATGTTCCTATACCATACCACAGGAAATCAAAAACATCTATGGGAAAGAGGGGGCTAGAGATAGAAATATAGATAAGATCTGTCGGAAATTCAAGATAGAAGGAGCAGCAGACTTAGACTCAGAAATAAAGGGAAGAAGGCATCATGGAGTTAATGCTGTCACCAATTCAGACATAACTTTCCCTCGTAAAAACTTTACCTGTTATTACTGCAATAAGGTTGGACATATTAAGCGGAATTGTAGAAAGAGAATAAGGGATGAGAAAGAAAGGACAGACAAGGGAAAGTGTTGGAGTTCCTGTCTTATATGTTTGATATGTTTGATAAGTCTTATATGTCTTATATGTTTTATATATGTTTCATATCATCCGGATGGGATGGTACCGTTGCCTTAAACTATAGGTGACAAACTGGAAAAATATAGAAATGTGTAATTTGATCCAATGTTTGGAAGAAGAACCTGAGGCACTTAAACAAATTTCACCAGCATTAGAGCAGCTACTGGCATCTCTCCCAGAGGATCTGTGGGAAAAACATCCAGCTGATGTTGGGCTTCTGCCCATTCCTATAGTGACCCTGGAATTGATACCCGGAGCAGTGCTCCCCCAACAAAAACAGTATCCACTTAGTGCGCCTCAGGAGGCAGCCATAGAAACCCAAGTACAGGCAATGTTTAAAAGTAGAGCCCTGAGGGAAGTAAAATCGCCCGCAAATACTCCTCTGTACCCAGAAAGAAATCAAATCAAATAGCATGTGTTTCACAGTGATAAATTTAGCTAAATGCTTTCTTTTCTGTGCCACTAGCGGAGTAATGTCAATTATGGTTTGTATTTTATGATATGTGAATGATTTATTGTTATGTTGCCCCAATGAGAAAAATATGTGTAGACAGTACCCTCAATCTTTTACAAGTTTTAGCAACAAAGGGTTGTTAGGGGTTAATGAGAAAAATACAAATGTACAAAGAGGAAGTTTTTTTTTTTTCTCTCTCTGTCACTGAATATCACAGAGCAGAAAGGGCGTAGAAAAAAAATAAAATAAAAAGGGAAGTTGCAACCACAAAATTTTAAAGGCTTTAGGTATAGGGTCATATTGTAAGACAGTGGATGCCTCATGCCTCATTGAGGCAACCATTGTATGAATTGTGTAAAAACCGCGTACCTTATGTACTTACTGAAATTTAGCTACCTATTTACCTCTTCAGTCAACAGGTTTGGCAAGGGGGAATAGTGGTGATGATAGTAAAAAAAAAAAAAAAAAAAAAATGGTACTGATACCCTTCAATCTGAGGGTGTATCTGATCATGATTGCTGGTATCTGACAGCAGCAGGTACACCAGTAAAGCAAAGGAAGGAATAAAAAGAGTCTTAGATAGCCTATAAAAAGTCAAAAAGGTGGCCATAATGAAGATAGCGGCACACACGAGTGCAAAAACAATTGAAGCAAAAGGAAATACATTTGCAGATTTAACTGCAAAACAAGCAGCTCTAAAGGAAATAAGCTCTGGGACCGCAGCAGCAGTACAGGTAAGTATCCCAGAACCAACATGGCAGAAGCTGAGTAAGTTACAGGAACAAGCAGAGGTGAGCGAAAAGGACAGGTGGGCAAAAATGGGAGCAGCGCCAGACCCTGACCAAGTATGGAGAGGGGGGGACAAGGTCTGTCTACCAGCTTCTCTGTACCCGGCAATGGCGGCAGCAGTTCACCTTCCCACGCATATCAGCTCCAATTCTATATATAGGATTGTGAGCCAGAGATGGCTCGCCCCTGGCTTCAGTAGCATTGTTAGAAACTACTGTGCAGCCTGCCAAATCTGTCTCCTGAATAGCCCAGGACAGAAAGTTAAAGCACCAACCCCCTTTCAGAGACTGCAAATTGATTACATACAAATGCCTAAAAGCGGCCCTTTTGAGTTTGTTCTCGTGTGTATCGATCTGTTTTCCGTTTTAGGCCGAAAGTTACCATGTCAAATCAGCCACAGCAAAGGCTACAGCAAGGAAACTGATCACTGAGTTAATACCTAGGTTTGGTCTTCCTGAAACCATAGAATTAAATTAAGGGAACACATTTCGCAGGAGAAATCATGCAGAATGTGAGGGCAATGTTAGGGGTCCAGCAAAGTTTTCACACCCCTTATCATCCTCAAAGTTCAGGGTCAGTAGAAAGAGTAAATGGAACAATAAAATTTAAAATATAGAAGGCAGAATTGGGGAAGCCATGGCCAGAATGTTTTACCTTTGGCTCTGTCTTCCATCCGATACACTCCCACAGGGAGGACAGGACTGTCTCCCTGTGAGATACTTTTTGGGAGTGCACCTAGGTTAGGTTTGTATTTTCCATAGAGTATGTAATTGCAATGTGATAAGCTTGACTGCATATGTGATACAATTACAACAGTATCTAACTAAGATCCACAGAGATGTGTATTCTTCCCTTCCAGATCCTGACTTTGTAGCAGGTACTCACTTATTAAATCCTGGAGATTGGGTCTATGTAAAGAAACATACTAAAAAGACTTTGGAACCACGGTTTGAAGGACCATACTAAGTGCTGTTGAGCACCCCAACCTCAGTAAAATTGGAAGGAAAGACCACTTGGATCCACGCATCACATTGTAGAAAAAGTCCGGAAGAAGCCACAGAATGATAAACTTTTTAGCTATAATAACAGTACTAGAATGTCTTTTAGGATGTATTTATGCTTTCACTCCTGGTATAGATGTGACAACTCATGAGAACAATACAGACCTAACATGGGTAGGCTTTGGGCCTAAGGATGGGACACGATTGTATACTGTAGGAAGTATTGTTGTATCAGGACATGAGAGCCCCTTTTATGTAAAAGATAATGACTATTACCCACGTTCACCCGTAGTATTTGTAAAAGCCAGACCACCGGCACTGGTAAACATAACTTTCCATTGGAGGGAAAATTTACCATGGCCTTATAACTACACACCCCATAAGTGTCATAAATTAGGTCCATTAGAAACATGGAAAGAAGTTTTTGATAAAACTCAGGCAGTGCTCCGTACCCCACATTCTGAAGAATATGAAAAGAAAACAAAGGGAACAGGTATTAGGCCAGTAAGCGGAGCTGAACCATTCAATCTAATAGGACCCATAGGCACAAATTAATCAGCAACCTACATTTGCGCATCATGGTTTTTTCGTAAAATCGAATAACACAGCAGGTGGGTATATACAGTGGGAACATTATGGATTTAGTATAAAGATAGAAGACACCCCACCTCTGGTTTTCAAGTCCTCAGTATTAACCCCTGTCCCCAAGTCCTGTTTAAACACTTCCATATCACAACAGAAAACCAAAGTAAAATTTAACGTTACTTTCCCTAAGTTACCAGATTGTAGATACAAACGAGAATGGTATGACACCATTTTGGGAGCAACAGGAACAGGAATGGGAGTAATGAATGGTATTCAAATGGAAATGATACAAAATAAATGGAAACATGCAGGGGGACACATAGCTGATGGACTGATAATAACTAGTCAATGGTTACCTACAACATTTGAAACACAAATTAGTCCGGTACAGTTAACTAAATACCTTAATGCTATGGTTAATCACACGGTGATAGCCAGCTTGGAGCTATGGAAGAGAGATCAGAAATTTATAGAACTCACTCAGTGTGCTTTCTCTACACTATCCTATCACATACAAGTAAATAGGGCAAGGGAAGAGTTACAGTCAGGGAATTACCATACATGGCTCAAGTATTTTAAGGGTCTAGACTTAGAAAACACCTGGTTCGAGGTAACGGGCAGACAAGTAGAATGTAAGGAACAATGGTGTGTTGGGAGGTTTAACATATATATGGTGGAGGACATAGAGGTAATGTGTAAACTGATAGTAATGCCACTCCTAGTAGGGGAAGATCCGCCTGAATTTTGGTATCCCGAGATTTATGGGCATTATGTAGATACACAGAACAGAACTCATGATCTGAGTCTGTGTACCGAAACTAACAAAGGAATGGTTTGTGGAAGGAGTTCACCAGTCTATGAACCTTGCCTGTTAAAGCACCAGTCCAATATATGTAAGTTCCAAAGAATGCCCGTACACGTGGGGAATCGATTCATGGAAATAGGACCACAACATATTTGTTTGATAACTAATGATAACAACACCATGGGGAGTTTAAATAGAACAGCTCCTTTTTCAGGATGTATAGAAAATGTTGAAGTATTTAAATGGTTAAATAATACTTTTCTTTTTGAATCAGATGCTGATAAAACATTTAATAGGGAGTGGGCAGTAGATAACCTTACTGACACCACACCTTTTGTAATATCATTAGAACCCCTATTACAGGTTTTAAAGGAATCGGAAATACTTAGGAAACACATAGAGACACACATGAACATACCCTTCAGAACAACCTATTATCCGCAATTATTGATAAGGGAAAGCTTATTCATCTGTCTTCACAAATCAAGGAAGAGACCACCCACCACTGGTATGATGTTTTCAGTGGATGGTCTCCTACTGCAACTAAAATATTCACTTGGATATTTAGTCCTATATTGATACTCATACTTGCTTTTGCTATAATGACAATTATTAATTGTTGCATATATGCTAGAATAAAAAAGAAAGTCAGAAGACTAAAGAGAAGGTTCTTCACAGAATTGTAAATGGGTTGACATCGTCCTCCTCTTCGATTCTCTTCGCTTCTGGGATGCTGGTATGGACCTGGGGGATGAGAACTCAGTTCTCCTCTGACAACTCGCGGTCAGGGATAGTACCTGAGGAAGTACTAGCTAGAACCCACTTGTGAGGACCCAGATTTGGGAGAAGGATGATGTCAAAGGGGGAAATGAGAAGATCAGGTTTAGCTGAATGTATAAATCGTAGGTTAGAGGTACCCTTTATGGTTGTTTGTATCTGTGATGAACATTTCCTCAACCTGTACTTTCTTAGGATGTAAACTTTCTCAATATGTTCTAAAGGAAAACTTTCATCAGAATGTTCTTTTATTCTTGCGGTTATGGTTAAGTCATTATACATGACAAATAAGTCACATCTCGTGATGTTCTGTATTACCTTATATGGAGCTGTGTGTCAACAGCCTATGTTTTTTGTCATCGGGCGTAGCCCATATATATATATGCAATAAAACATTTTAGACAGCAGATCGGGTCTTCAGGCTCGGAGCTAAATACGGATATCTGTTGTTCTGTATTTTCATTTCCGTACATATATATATATATATATAAGCTTGATAAAGATTGGGAACGGCAATATGAAACTGGTATCAGTGGCCCCTTGGCAAGCCACACCTAACAACAGTATACACCTGTATCTACCCATATTTGCTGGTGTTCTCTAATACAGGCATCTGCAGCCTTTACAGTGGGTGTTGTGTGCCTCCAGCACAATATACACTACCCAATTGCTGGGTTTCCCATCTCCCTGCAGGCCATTACAATGTCTGGAAGGCCAACAAGGAGAGGCAGACAGTCACGAGCCAATAAAAGAGGGCAAGCAGGCTCTGTGTCTAGAGACAACAGTGCTGGTCGTGGACACGGTGCATCGTCATCAGCACGTGGCCATGGGACACGCTTTTCCTTATTTTCGGCAGCTGGACACGTTGAGCCGCATCATGCCGAAAACTTGGTAGAGTGGATGACCAAGCCCTCTTCATCCTCCTCATCCTCTCTCACCCACGCTCAGGGTACTGGCAAAGCAGCTGCCAACGCGTCCTCTTCCCTCGTCTCAATGTCATCAGTCACTCCTTCCTTAGACCCACCATGTCCTCCTGAGGAGTCCCCCGAACTGTTTGACCACAGTGTTGGGTACATGCTCCAGGAGGATGCCCAGCGTTTTGAAGGCTCTGATTAAGATACCAAGCTAGAGGAAGGCAGTAGCATGTGCGCAGAGAGAGGGGATGATCAAGGACAGCAATCTGGCAGTCATGTTCCACCAGCTGCAGCATACTGCCAGGTTTGCTCCAGTGGTGAAGAGGGAGGGGATGATGAGGTCACTGACTCCACGTGGGTGGCTGATAGGAGGGAGGAGGAGGAGGAAGCACATCTCCAACGAGTCAGGATGCCATCCAGGAACCAGCTTAAGGGCAGCACACTGACTGAATCACACCGAAGAGCTCCGCCTGTGCAGGGCGCTGACTCTGCGCGTTATTCCAAAAGTTCTTTGGTGTGGGCCTTTTTTAAAACGAGTGCATCAAATCGCACCGCTGCTTTTTGCAACATATGTCTCAAGCGTATCTTGCGTGGCCAAAACATCAGCAGCTTGGGCACCACATGCTTGAGCAGACATATGTTGACCTGCCATGCAGCTCGTTGGCAATTGTACCTTAAAGACCCACACCAAAGAACAAAGCAGACCTCTCCTTGCTCCTCATCAGCTGGGATCTCCAACCCCACTATACCTTCAGTCCTCTCTGAAAGCTGCACTGAGAGGAATGAAGGTGTAGAATTAGGTGTGTCACAGCCAAGTACTTGCGGGCTCTCTGCTAGCAGTACACCGACATCCGATTGTAGCAGGCAAATTTCCCTGCCCCAGCTGCTGGACCGTCAAAAGAAGTTCACTCCCAGCCATCCAAATGCCCAGCGGTTGAATGCTAGCGTGGCTAAATTGCTAGCACTTCAACTGCTGCCTTTTCAGTTGGTAGACTCGGCCCCCTTTCGTGAGTTTGTGCAATGTGCGGTTCCTCAGTGGCAGGTTCCCAAACACCACTTTTTCTCACAGGAGGCGATTCCGGCTCTCTACTGGCATGTGGAAGGCAATGTCCATGCCTCGCTGGACAGGGCGGTCAGCGGTAAGGTGCATATTACCGCCGACTCATGGTCCAGCATTGATGGACAGGGACGTTACCTATCTTTTACGGCCCATTGGGTCACTCTTTTGGCAGCTGGGAAGGATGCAGGAAAAGGTGCAGTAGTGTTGGAGGTTGTTCCGCCACCACGCCTCCAAAATGCTACTACTGGTTGTGACACACCTCTCTCCTACACCCCCTCCTCTTCTTCTTCCTCCATGGCCTCTTCGAATGCTCTGTCCTTGGAACCAGCGGTGCTCCGTAGGCATTCAAGAGGCTACGCAAGTACGCAGGCAAAAAGATGCCATGCCGCGATTGGGATTGTGTGTTTGGGGGACAGGAGCCACACTGGGGCAGAGGTTCTGTCAGCTCTGCAGGGGCAGGCCGAGAGGTGGTTGACGCCACGCCAGCTTAAGCCAGGAATGGTGGTTTGCGACAATGGCACCAACCTCCTCACCGCCCTGCGACAGGAACAACTGACCCATGTGCCCTGTATGGCTCACGTCCTTAACCTGGTGGTGCAGCGGTTCTTGGGCAGGTACCCAGGCTTACAGGATGTCCTGAGGCAGGCCAGGAAAGTCTGTGTGCATTTCCACCGATCATATAATGCCAGTGCTCATCTGGCTGAGCTGCAAAAGGAGTTGAACCTGCCCAAGAACCGCCTTATATGTGACATGCCCACCAGGTGAAACTCAACGTGTCAACTGGAACTTTATGTTTGCCGTTCTGCGTTATATAGGATTGAGGGAACATATGCTGCAATGGATTGGCAAGATTTACCTGCATCCATCAGCTCAAGTTAAAGTAAATGGAATTTTATCAGATCCCTTTTCTATTTCAAATGGGACTAGACAGTAGACATGTGCGATTCGTTTCGTACGAATTCGTAATTCGTACGAATTTTTCGAAATTCGTACGAATTTACGAATCTGTAGTACGAATTTTTTTTTTACGAATTCCGTACGGAATACGAAATTCCGTTTACGAATTTCGTCGCCGAATGATTCGAATGAATTCGAATGAATTTGAATGGATTCGAATGAATTCGAATGACAAAGTGTCATTTTTGCAGGAAAAATTCCGTTTACGAATTTCAGCTCCAAATTATTCGAATCCAACTACCAATATCAAATTTCAACTAATTCAAACGAAATTATTATAGCAGATATAACGAATGAATTCGAATGCATTCGAATGAATTCGAATGACAAAGTGTCATTTTTGCAGAAAAAAAAGCTATTTAAAAAACAGTCATTCATTGATATAAAAAAAAAAAAGCGTAGGGGTCCCCCCAAATTCAATAACCAGGCCCTTCAGGTCTGGTATGGATATTAAGGGGACCCCAGCCAAAAAAAAAATGGCGTGGGGTCCCCCCCAAATATCCATACCAGACCCTTCAGGTCTGGGATGGATTTTAAGGGGAACCCCGGCCAAAAAAAAAAAAATGGCGTGGGGGTCCCCCTCAAAATCCATACCAGACCCTTTATCCGAGCACGCAACCTGGCAGGCCGCAGGAAAGGAGGGGGGACGAGAGCGGCCCCCCTCCCGCCTGAACCGTACCAGGCCACATTCCCTCAACATTGGGAGGGTGCTTTGGGGTCCCCCCCAAAGCACCTTGTCCCCATGTTGATGAGGGCAAGGGCCTCTTCCTTCTACCCTGGCCGGTGGTTGTGGGGGTTTGCGGGCGGGGGGCTTATCGGAATCTGGAAGCCCCCTTTAACAAGGGGACCCCCAGATCCCGGCCCCACCCTGTGTGAAATGGTAAGGGGGTACAAAAGTACCTCTACCATTTCACCAAAAAAGGTGACAAAAATGGTAAAAATGACAGGAGACGGTCATTGACAATTCCTTTATTAAAATCTTCTTTCTTCTGGTCTTCCTTTCTTCATCTTCTCCTTCCGTCATCTTCTTCCATCTTCTTCTTCCTTCGATTCGCTTCTTCTTCCTCTGGTCTTCTCGTCCTTCTCGTCCGGCGTCGTCCTTCTCGTCCGGCATCAGCGTCTCTTCTCGCAGGCCGCTCCTCGCAATGGGAGGCTCCCGCTCTGTGAGGCTCCGCTCCGCTGACAGGTCTTTTATAACGAAGGCACCTGGTGACCCCGCCCCCCCTCTGACGCATGGGGACGTCATGTGGAATTCCCTATGGCTTTACCCATGACGTCAGGGGGGGCGGGGTCACCAGGTGCCTTCGTTATAAAAGATCTGTCAGCGGAGCGGAGCCTCACAGAGCGGGAGCCTCCCATTGCGAGGAGCGGCCTGCGAGAAGAGACGCTGATGCCGGACGAGAAGGACGACGCCGGACGAGAAGGACGAGAAGACCGGAGGAAGAAGAAGCGAATCGAAGGAAGAAGAAGATGGAAGAAGATGACGGAAGGAGAAGATGAAGAAAGGAAGACCAGAAGAAAGAAGATTTTAATAAAGGAATTGTCAAAGACCGTCTCCTGTCATTTTTACAATTTTTGCCACTTTTTTGGTGAAATGGTAGGGGTACTTTTGTACCCCCTTACCATTTCACACAGGGGGGGGGGCCGGGATCTGGGGGTCCCCTTGTTAAATGGGGCTTCCAGATTCCGATAAGCCCCCCGCCCGCAGACCCCCACAACCACCGGGCACGGTTGTGGGGAAGAGGCCCTTGTCCTCATCAACATGGGGACAAGGTGCTTTGGGGGGGACCCCAAAGCACCCTCCCAATGTTGAGGGCATGTGGCCTGGTACGGTTCAGGCGGGAGGGAGGGCCGCTCTCGTCCCCCCCTCCTTTCCTGCGGCCTGCCAGGTTGCGTGCTCGGATAAAGGGTCTGGTATGGATTTTGAGGGGGACCCCACGCCATTTTTTTTTTTTTTTTTTGGCTGGGGTCCCCCTTAATATCCATCCCAGACCTGAAGGGTCTGGTATGGATATTTGGGGGGGACCCCACGCCATTTTTTTTTTTGGCTGGGGTCCCCCTTAATATCCATACCAGACCTGAAGGGCCTGGTTATTGAATTTGGGGGGACCCCTACGCTTTTTTTTTTTCTGCAAAAATGACACTTTGTCATTCGAATTCATTCGTTATATCTGCTATAATAATTTCGTTCAAATTAGTTGAAATTCGATATTGGTAGTTGGATTTACTAACGATTGGTAACTATTTTTAACGATTCGTAACGATTCGTAACGATTCGTAACGATTCGTAACTTGAAATTGAAATTCGATATTTGTAGTTGGATTCGAATTGTTCTCTGTGTTATGAGAACCAACAATTCATTAGCCGCGTTAACGATTCGTAACGATTCGTAACGATTCGTAACTTTACTAACGATTCGAAAAAAAATTACGATTCGTCCGAATTTCGTATTTCGTACGAATTCGAACGGAATTTCGTACACGAAGTACGAATTACGAATTTTTTTATATACGAAACGGGACGAAACGAAACAAATTTTTTGACAGTTCCCATGTCTACTAGACAGGGGTGTCCACTATCTCTGTTGCTTTATGCTATATCCCTGGAACCCTTTCTTTGTATGATTCGGTTGAATCCAGACATTACTGGAGTCAGAATAGGGGAGCGGCAGCATAAGGTTTCAGCTTACGCGGATGATCTGCTTTTTTCTCTTACTAACCCTATGGTCTCACTGCCGAATTTGGTGCGTGAATTTGAGATATACGGTGGGATCTCGAATCTACGGATTAACTTTAGTAAATCGGAGGCTATGGGGATAGGTATACTTTCTGAGCCGCTTAAAAATCTGCAGTTAAATTTTAAGTTTAAATGGACAGATACAGCCTTGAAATATTTGGGAACATATATCCCGTCTGATCTATCCCGGGTTTTTGAACTTAACTTCCCTCCTCTTTTGACTAGAACACGTATGCTGTTGGAAACCTGGAATAGGGGACTATTTTCGTGGTTCGGTAGATGTAATCTTTTAAAGATGAGTATCTTACCAAAATACTTATATTTATTCCAAACTTTACCTATTAAGATACCATCTCAATATTTTAAACAGGTTCACTCCCTGTTTATCCAATTTATATGGGCACATAAGAAACGCATTTCGAGAAGTCAATTAGTCTTACCTAAACATAGCGGAGGTATTGCACTACCAGACGTATTTAAATACTATCAGGCAGTACATCTAGGGCGACTCATAGACTGGAATCGTCACTCAATAGGCAAATTATGGACCCAGATCGAACAGGCACAAACTGATGTCCTATTGAAGGGAGCACCATGGTGCTACGATAAATTGCCGGCATATCTAAAGATGCACCCTTTGATAGGCCCCACGGTAAGAACCTGTTCACAGGTGATCGTTAAAACTTCGCTTTCATCAGTGGACTCGCCTTTGACGCCCATCCTGGGGAATCCAAGATTCCCTCCAGGTCTTAGAGAACATAATTTCTCTACTTTGAGACAGACTAACCGTTTCCGAGCATTCAATTTTTTACTATCAGATGGCTGGCCCTCGATAGCAAAATTAATAGAACCCTCTGGCTTTTTCGGCCTACCGTTTTGGGATGCCTTGCAGATTCACCACTTTCTTCATTCACTGAAGCCCTTAGAGAGGTTCAGTCGACAATTATCTATATTTGAAAAATACTGTTCAGAGGAGGGGACTGTAACGCAAACTCTTTCGAAGATGTATGATCTATTGATTACCCCCTCGGAACAACTACATCCATCTTGGATGGAGAGATGGGAAGGAGAGATAAACTGTAAGTTCACAACCAGTCAAAGGCAGAATATAGTTGAGCTTTCGTTGAAGACATCGATATGCACTAGGATCCAGGAGATTAACTACAAAATACTGACACACTGGTATTATACTCCACAGAAGATGCATAAATTCTACCCGGAAATACCAGACCGTTGTTGGAGATGCCATGAGGAGGGAGGCACGATGTTACATATTTTTTGGTCTTGTCCAAAGATAATACCATATTGGAGGGAAGTACGGAACATTATACAAAAATTCTCCGATTATACGATACCTGAAGACCCATCTTTTTTTCTATTACATGGTACGACTATTCCCGTTAAAAAATATAAGAAATCTATCTTAAGGCATTTAGTGAACGCGGCAAAAGCATGCATCCCTCTTAGGTGGAAAAAAACTTTGCCCCCTACCATTGGATGCTGGCTCCACAGGGTGGAAGAGATTAATAAGATGGAAGACCTCACACTCTCAGCACAAAACAAACAAGAAGAGTATTCTGAGGTATGGAAAGGGTGGAATACGTTTATTCTCTCTGAAGAAGACTTGACGATGCTTAATTCTGATCATTTGGCATAGGCATCATAATAGACAGTTGACAATTAAGTATCCAGTACTTATTGGGGCTTTTAACTCCCTTTTTTTTTTTTTTTTTTTTTTATTTATTTATTTTTCTCGGCGCTTTTTTTTTTTTTTTTCTTTCCTTTCTTTTTTTTTTTTCCTTTTCTTTTTTATTTTGGTTATCTAGAAAATTGGGAAATTGGGTGATACCAGGTATAGTGGCTGAGGGTTATTTTTCCTCTCCCAGATTGTTACAATACTGACGTTATATCGTCTTTTTTTCTTTTTTTTCTTTGAGAGGAACATAGAAGATGTTAAATATGAGATGTTATGACCACTATATGGAATACTGTATCATTTATCTAGCGCATTTTGTTACGTTACTGTACATATATGGCGGACATGAAAACCTGGACTCACCCTTTGTGGTTTAAATAAAATATTTGAAAAAAAAGAAACTCAACGTTGGCCATGCCGCAGCGACTGCACACGCAGCAGAGGGCCATCAATGAGTACCTGTCCGACTACGGCACCAGGACAGCGTCAGGGGAGCTCATTTTTTTCACCATGCCAGTGGTGCATGATCAGGGATGCATGCACTGTCCTGTCACCATTTGAGGAGGCTGCGAGGATGGTGAGCAGTGACAGTGCATGCATCAGTGACACTGTACCTCTTGTCCACCTGTTGGAGCATACGCTGCATGGAATAATGGACAGGGCACTTAAGGCAGAACAGAGGCAGGAAGAGGAGGAATTCCTTGCCTCTCAAGGCCCCCTTTATCCAGACAGACAGTGTTCCTTCTGTCCCACCCATCACACAGGAAGAGGATGAGGATTGTGTCAGCATGGAGGTGGAGCCTGGCACTCAGCATCAGCAGTCTTTTAGGGATGATTCACAGTCCCAAGAAACCGGTGGACTTGTGCGTGGCTGGGAGGAGGTGGCTTTGGATCATGTCATCCTTAGTGACCCAGAGGACTCCGGACCGAATGCCTCAGCTAACCTACGCTGCATGGCCTCCCTGATCCTGCAAAGCCTGCGGAAGGATCCTCATATTCTTCGGATTAAGGAGAGGGACCATTACTGGCTTGCCACTGTCCTTGATCCACGGTACAAGGGTAAGGTTGTGGACCTTATCTTGCCGTCGCAGAGGGAGCAGAGGATGAGACATCTCCGGGAGGCCTTGCAGAAAAGTCTGTGCAACGCGTTCCCAGAGACTGGGAGGTTACAAACTCCTGGTCCCGGACAACGAGTTGCTGAGGCTTCAAGCAGTAGCAGAAGGAGCGGTGGAGAAGGTGGCCGTCTGACCGATGCGTTCAGACAATTTTTTAGTCCGCAGCCCCAAGGTATGATCAGTTCCAGCAACCATCGCCAGCATCTGATATACATGGTGCAGGAATACCTAGGGGCAAGGTCAGACTTGAACACCTTTCCCACCGAAAATCCTCTGGCTTACTGGGTCTTGAGGATGGATCCCTGGCCAGAGCTTGCCCAGTATGCAATTGAGCTACTGGCCTGTCCTGCATCCAGCGTTCTTTCGGAACGCACATTCAGTGCTGTTGGAGGCTTTGTCACCGATCACAGGGTGCGCCTGTCCACCGACTCGGTTAATCGACTGACCTCCATAAAGATAAATCATTCTTGGATCACCACCAGCTACCAGGCACCTGAAGCTGATATAACAGTATAATTTATTTTGAAATGTCACATCCCTTCAAGACTGCCTATGCTGATGCTGAGTGACTGTCCTGTTATGTTGACTGACTATCCTGTTTAACAGGGGCGTGTAATTACAATTTTTGATGCAATACTTTGCAACAGGGCTCATTGCTGTACTCCAAGTACAGTATCTGTGAGGGGTTGCAGTGTTGTGGCACCAGCACCAGTGCCTAAGGCCCAATTTTTCAGCCCCTGTTTAACAGGGGCGTGTAATTACAATTTTTGATGCAATACTTTGCAACAGGGCTCATTGCTGTGCTCCAAGTACAGTATCTGTGAGGGGTTGCAGTGTTGTGGCACCAGCACCAGTGCCTAAGGCCCAATTTTTCAGACCCTGTTTAACAGGGGCGTGTAATTACAATTTTTGATGCAATACTTTGCAACGGGGGTCATTGCTGTGCTCCAAGTACAGTATCTGTGAGGGGTTGCAGTGTTGTGGCACCAGCACCAGTGCCTAAGGCCCAATTTTTCAGCCCCTGTTTAACAGGGGCATGTAATTACAATTTTTGATGCAATATTTTGCAACAGGGCTCATTGCTGTGCTCCAAGTACAGTATCTGTGAGGGGTTGCAGTGTTGTGGCCCCAGCAGCAGTGCCTAGGGCCCAATTTTTCAGACCCTGTTTAACAGGGGTGTGTAATTACAATTTTTGATGCAATAATTTGCAACAGGGCTCATTGCTGTGCTCCAAGTACAGTATCTGTAAGGGGTTGCAGGGTTGTGGCACCAGCACCAGTGCCTAAGGCCCAATTTTTCAGCCCCTGGCGTGTAATTACAATTTTTGATGCAATACTTTGCAACAGGGCTCATTGCTGTGCTCCAAGTACAGTATCTGTGAGGGGTTGCAGTGTTGTGGCACCAGCACCAGTGCCTAAGGCCCAATTTTTCAGACCCTGTTTAACAGGGGCGTGTAATTACAATTTTTGATGCAATACTTTGCAACGGGGGTCATTGCTGTGCTCCAAGTACAGTATCTGTGAGGGGTTGCAGTGTTGTGGCACCAGCACCAGTGCCTAAGGCCCAATTTTTCAGCCCCTGTTTAACAGGGGCATGTAATTACAATTTTTGATGCAATATTTTGCAACAGGGCTCATTGCTGTGCTCCAAGTACAGTATCTGTGAGGGGTTGCAGTGTTGTGGCCCCAGCAGCAGTGCCTAAGGCCCAATTTTTCAGACCCTGTTTAACAGGGGTGTGTAATTACAATTTTTGATGCAATAATTTGCAACAGGGCTCATTGCTGTGCTCCAAGTACAGTATCTGTAAGGGGTTGCAGGGTTGTGGCACCAGCACCAGTGCCTAAGGCCCAATTTTTCAGCCCCTGGCGTGTAATTACAATTTTTGATGCAATACTTTGCAACAGGGCTCATTGCTGTGCTCCAAGTACAGTATCTGTGAGGGGTTGCAGTGTTGTGGCACCAGCACCAGTGCCTAAGGCCCAATTTTTCAGCCCCTGTTTAACAGGGGCGTGTAATTACAATTTTTGATGCAATACTTTGCAACAGGGCTCATTGCTGTGCTCCAAGTACAGTATCTGTGAGGGGTTGCAGTGTTGTGGCACCAGCACCAGTGCTTATGGCCCAATTTTTCTGCCCCTCTTCAACAGGGGCATGCAATTATAATTCTTGATCTAATAATTCACAGCAGGGCCCATTCATGCGCCCACCAAGAGTAACTGTGAGGGCTTACAGTGTTGTAGCACCAGCACCACCACCAAAGGCCGAATTTTTCCTACCACTGTTCAAAAATGGCATGTAATTACAATGATGGGGTAGCCATGCAGTTTTAAATGGCTTCTTTTTTTTCTTTACAAATGTCATTTTGTGCAGGGACAGTTCTAAACACGGGAAACACATGCCACTTCACAGCCATACTTTAGACACCCCCCAGGTACGATATTTAAAGGAATATTTCACTTTTTTTTTTCACTTTATGCATCATTAAAATGACTGCTCCAGAAAAAACTGCTGTTTTTAAAACTTCTTTTTGCATTGATACATGTCCCCTGGGGCAGAACCCGGGTCCCCAAACCCTTTTTAGGACAATAACATAGTCATTATAATTAGCACTTTAGATTTTGAATGTTTGCAGGTTCTGGTGCGAACCGAACCAGGGGGTGTTTGGCTCATCCCTAGTTTACAGTGCTCGGCGGCCATTTTTGGTGTGGCAAGGAGCAGCATGCTTCTGTGGCCATTTTCCTGTAGTTCAGCGGCCATTTTCCTGTAGTTCGGCGACAATTTTCCCTCTGATTATGTCCTTTATACTGGACACTCGGCGGCCATTTTCTTGAAGCCTGAACACGTTTTTGGTCAGTTATAGTGCCATTCAGAGCAGCTCTGCACAGCGCGGTGTGGTCTCCTATGCTAGGGTGACCAGACATCCCCGGTTTCCGGGGACAGTCCCCGGATTAAGGACACTGTCCCCGAACCAAGTCTGTCCCCGGATTGGAATTTGAACAGGGGCTGGGGCAATTTCAAAGACAGCCTGTGCAGAATAAAAAATAAATAAAAAATCTGAATTGCACCCTCCCTCTTCTGCTGCTCCTACTAGCTTATGGGGGTTTATTTTTTTCCATTATCTGTGCCCCTTTCTGATGATCATGTTCGGAGGGGAGGGACTATTTCTTCAGTTTCGGGCACATGCTCATTCAGCTCCGCTCGCATGTTCTTCTGCCTTGGCTCAAGTCCCGGCGAGCCACCTGCCTGTTTATCTCCTTGCCTTCCCTGGTGGAGTGATCTTCCTCTGCTTCCCACCCAGTAGTACCTGGGGCCCGGAGAGTAAGAATTTACAGGCTGTGAGGCGGTCGGCGGCGGTGGAGATTGGCAAAGAGTCGCCGATTGCTGCCATTACTAGTAAAAAAAAAAAATGTCCCCGGATTTAATTTTAAAAATCAGGACACAGGCACTATTAGCTGGATGACGCAGAACCAGTCAGGGTGGTGAGTCCTGCGGGAAAGAGCCCCTCAGCCAGCAGCAATTAGGAGGGTGGGACCATCACTGTCCTAAGTCCCCAACAGGGGCAGACAGGGTAGGGTCAGCATGGTTTTAGAAACTGGTGTTTCTTACCCCGAAATCCAAGCAATTGCAACCGGCTCGCCTGCAGACAGTGCAGTGCCTCTGGACGCTTTGTCGGCGGTCCTCAATTCGTTCGTTGCCAAGATGGAGGCGGTGCGTGGGCACAAAGGTGGTAAAAAACTGCCCCTGCCCCCCCCCCCCGTCCTCCGGGGAGAGCTCTGATGCAGACTCGGGCCCTGCTGAGTCTGGTGACCCATGTTTTGTCGTTTCAGATGACGCTGACCAGGACCGATCGGACAGTGAGGATGAGTCCCCATCCAGGTCCATGCGCGACAAAGTGCTTGTTGGAGCACTTATCACAGCTGTGAGTGATACCCTGAAGATTCAGGAGCCAGCAGATCCCTCTGCTGATGTACCTGTCCTTTTTGGGTCCCGTAAGCCAGCCTGTTCATCTAAGGTGTTCCCGTATCTGACTTATTTCGATAAGTTCATTTACAAGGAATGGGGTCGACCGCAACTGATCTTTTCGGTCCGAAAATACATGGCGGTGCGTTACCCCTTTGAGGAGAACCTTCTCAAAAAGTGGTCGGCTCCTCCGGTTGTGGACCCCCCAGTATCCAGGTTAAACAAAGTAACCACGATCCCGGTAGAGGGGACTCCTGCCTTTAAGGATCCCACAGAAAGGAAGGCCGAGGCAGTGGCTTGTTCCTTGTTTACGGTTGTGGGGTCAGCAATGCGACCAGTACTGGCATCTGCACTTGTGTCTCAGACACTCATTGAGTGGGCAAAACTTTTGTACCGCGAATTGGGAGAGCAACAGGCTTCTCCTGTCTGCTTGGAACTAGCAGACCAATTAGTGCAAGGCCTTAAGTACATTTGTGACACGGCACTGGATACTCTCCCTCTGTTATCCAGGGCTTCAGTGTCAGCAGTGGATTGAGCCTGATGTGCCTGATTTGGCTAAAATGCTGGTCTGCTGGCCAGGCATCTAAAGAAGCCCTGACGGATCTTCCCTTCCTTGGCGATCGGCTCTTTGGAGCCTCATTAGATGACATTAATAAAAATGCCACAGGTGGTAAGAGTACACTACTCCCACAGGCCAGGAAGGCTAAGAAGCCACGCCGTAGGCAAGTACCCTCATTTTCCGCTCACTATCGGCTTTTTCGTCCGCCCGGGGCTTCGGCTAAGAGTCCCCAGTCTGACAGGACGACCTCTGAAGGACAAAAGCGTGCCTGAAACTGCAAGCCTGCGAGCAAAAGCGCTACCGCATGAAGGTTTGCCCCCGCTCGCAACACGGGTGGGGGGTCGCCTTTCGGAGTTTGCAGCCCGGTGGGCCTCTCGGCTGTCCGACCAATGGGTCTGCGATCTGATTTCCTCAGGCTACAAGATAGAGTTCCTCTCTTGGCCGAAAAACAGGTGGTCCGAAGGTGTTCAGGCTACTGTGCCTGCGATGGAGCACACCAGACGTGGATCTTCTGGCCTCCCGTCTCAATCGGAAGGTGCCGAGATTCCTGTCCAGGACAAGAGATCCTTGGGCAGACGTGTCAGACGCGATGGGGGCTCCGTGGGATCAGTACCAGCTGATCTATGCCTATCCTCCGCTGAAACTGTTACCACGTCTGCTCCGCAGAGTGGAGGTCGAGGGGATTCCAGTAATAACGGGGTCTTTCGTACTTGGTAATTCCAACTATGTTGAGAGCACGGAAATCTTCTTCTCAGAAGATATATCATCGTACCTGGAAGGCCTACATCTCCATGTGTGAGGAGAAAGGTTGGCATCCGCGCTCCTTTTCTATATCCATGTTATATATGTTTCTACAGCAAGGAGTAGACCAGAAATTGGCTTTAAGCACCATTAAGGGACAAATATCAGCTTTGGCTGTCTTTTTTCAGCGACCCCTGGCATCTCACTCTCTAGTGAGCACTTTTGTTCAAGGGGTCCGACAAATTCGAAATTCGGAAATTCGTAAATCCGAAAAATAGAAATGTGAAAATTCACGAAAAATTTCTGAATTCCGAATTTTCGAATTTACGAATTTCAAAATTTCAAAATTTTAGATTTTCCAAATTTCCGAATTAAGCAAAGAAACGAATGAAGCGAAAATGAACACATTTTTTGTCAGTGCACATGTCTAATCGGCGCTTCAAAAACCGCCATTTAAAAAGATCAGGGAGATCCCTCTGTTGACTCTTTCCCAGAAAGTGGTCTTTCTAGTGGCCATCAATGAAGACATTGTGTTACCATCTTTGTGTCCTAAACCGACACATCCTAAAGAGGTGGCCCTCCATTCCCTGGACGTGGTCCTGGCTCTGAGGGTGTATTTGTCTACTACAGCTCCCTTTCGGAAGTCAGACTCCTTGTTTGTTTCGGTGGCTCGTCCGAAAAAAGGCATGGCGGTCTCGTCGGCCACCATTTCCAGGTGGATCAGACAGATTGTAGTACAGGCCTACGCCTTGAAGGGGCAGGTGCCCCCCTTTCCGGTCACAGCCCACTCCACAAGGGCAATCGGAACGTCTTGGGCTTTCCGACATCAAGCGCCTGCCGATCAAGTGTGTAAAGCGGCAACTTGGTCGTCTGTTCACACCTTTACAAAATTCTACAAGGTAGATGTCAGTGCATCGGCTGATGCCTGTTTTGGCCGCAAAGTTTTGCAGGCGGCCGTCTAATTACACTTACATTTTTTCCTGTGTTTTTGGTAAAAATACAGTACCTTAAGTAAATGCACTGTTGCATTTGTTACCGCAGATCTGATGCGGTTTGAAGGTAGTGACTCCCAGTTGAGGAGCACTCAGTTTTTTTGTGGGTAACAAGTTTTGGTTCCCACACACTGTTGTTTTTTTGTGGGTAAAGTTTTATACTAGTTCCCACATGCCATTGTGGGAGAAGTTTTTATGCTGTTTTCCCACCCCTCGTTTTGGCACTGCTTGGGGACATCCCAATGGTCTAAGAGAGGAGTTGTGTCAGTCGGTGAACGTAAGAGAAAATAGGATTTTTTGTACTCACCGTGAAATCCTTTTCTCTGTATTTCACCGACTGACACAGCACCCGCCCCTCCTATTTTTTTTCTACGTTATACTGCTTGTTGACATACTGAAGCTGCAATGCAGGCTGTGGGGTTGTTACCTAAGGGACAGCCCCTTGGGCGGAACTAGAAAGTTCTAGTTTTATTATTACATGTTAACATGTTATGCCTAGTTCTCTCCTGAAGGTGGCATAACAACCCAATGGTCTAAGAGAGGATCTGTGTCAGTCGGTGAACTACAGATAAAAGGATTTTACAGTGAGTACAAAAAATCCTATTATCCTTGATTTAGGAATCCCAACTTCACTTAGAAACAAATTACAAAGAGATCTTACTTACACTTGGAGCAATGACAACATATCTTATCTTGGCATAAAATTTACAACAAATATACACCACTTAGCTGAAGCTAACTACATACCTCTGATAGGAAAACTTGCGAAACTAATAGACTGGCTAAAACCGAACTGACTTGGTCTGGCCACCTAGCTACATTCAAAATGTTGCTCTTACCTCAAATCCTTTATATCTTTCGAACACTCCCAATCCCTCTGAACAACACTCATCTGAAATCTTTAAACTCCCTACTAACACAGTTAATTTGGGGCTCCAAAAGACCTAGATGTAATACATCTCTACTGGTCAAACACAGAACAGCAGAAGGTATGGGGTTAGTAGACATCCATGATTATTACAAAGCATCCATACTCACTCAACTTAAAGGCTGGCTTAACCCTACTCTAGATATGCACTGGTGCCACATAGAACAGACCTTATGCCCGACTAAAAATCTAAAGATGCTCCTACTCCTTGACGCTTTGCAACCAATCCCCACACACGATTTACCACCCACTATCCAAGCCTCATTGGCCGCCTGGAGAGCCCTCCTAAAAACACCTCTCCCAACTACTAGCTTAGTAGAAGTTCCCATACCCATAACAGTTCTTTCACAGGCAATCCCAAATCTCTCCATTATTAACTGGCAAGATAAGGGAATTCAGCTTATCACCGATCTATACCATAAGGATACCCCCATACCCTTTCCCATACTCCAGAACCAATTCAAATTATTGCCTACTGACAAGTACAAACCAAATTTTTCATTTCCTTAGATCTATTAAATCTCACCATCTGTATCTTTCAAAAGAAGCATGGCATTTCTATAACACTTTCCCCCCTCCTCGTAAAGGCATTTCCTTATTCTATAATCTATTTCAACAAAAAATGGACTTTGTTAAATCCCACCCATATGAGAAATGGGAATCTGACTTAAATACAACATTTACCAATTCACAGTGGAAAGAAGCCTTTCGATCAATCTACAAGTCCTCCAAGTCCATCAATCACTGGGAATTATCCCAAAAAATAGGCTTGAGATGGTACCTTACACCCTACAGAATTTCTAAATTTGGACAAAATGGTTCCCCGTTATGCTGGAGAAAATGCGGTGTTGTCTGCAATCTGCTCCATATGTTCTGGAGCTGCAAACATCTAACCAGTTTCTGGAATTATATCTTCCGCTCAATCTCCAGCATCACCGGAATTATAACACGTCCTAACCCAAACCTAGCAATACTAAATATTGGAATTGAGTCCTTTTCTCCAGAGTTTAAAGTAGTGATTACACATATCCTCTTGGTTGCATGTACCCTAATAGCAAGACACTGGAAGTCAGACATAGCACCAAATGCATCTGAAGTACTCACAACCACTCAAACCCACTATTTCTACGAGTCACTATTAGCTAGTAGAAATGTCAATAAAAAACGGCTAGATGAAAAATGGAAAATATGGACAAATTGGTATAAAACAAATAACTGATCTCCTCATGACTGATGATTCTAATCTCACCTCCAACTTTATCACTATGCTTACAGGCAGGTCAGACCAGAAGCTCCCCTCCCTTTCCCTCCTCACCTAAGTTTCCCTTCCTATATAATTTGCTCTTCTCTTTCATTGTATTTCTAAGTATACAATCATCCTTATATTGCAAGTGATAATTGCTGAAGTAAACAAAACACATTGAGCCCTATCACCCAGTTCATTACGTGAAATAATGACAAGAATATTCGAGTTGAAGAGGCTTTAACTAACTACAATGATAAGATTGTAATGTTTTTTCTTTCCTTCCTTCTCTGAGAATTAAGATTAATCATTTATCATTTAACTGAATGTAATAATTTTACACTTATTGACTGGATACTCCTATTGTTTCTCTTATTGCTCTATCTGAACTTTTTTACTGTTGACAAAATCTGTATGTCGTTAAAACCTCAATAAATATCAATTGAAAAAAAAAAAGCCAGCTTGAACCCACACACTATTTGGTCTACCTAGGGGCCCAGTTCAATACCCAGGTGGCCACAGTTTCTTTGCCTCTTCAAAAACTCCCCAAAATCAGGGAAAAGTTCCAACAGGCATTGGCTGCGCCAGTGATGTCAGCATCCCAGTGCATGGCTTCATGTATCCCGATCCCCTGGGCTCACTGGAGACTTAGAATTTTCCAATAGGGCTTCCTGGTACAGTGGAAGAGGATTTGTTTATCCCAACCAATCATGATTACCAGTCTGATGCGCCAGAGTCTCTGGCGGTGGTTGACGAGACAAGAAACACTAGTGCAGCATCGCCCATTTGGGCCGCAGCCATGGATCATTGTTACCCCAGATGCCAGTGCAGCAGGGTGGGGCGCCACCTGCGAACATCTCAAGATCCAGGGCAGATTTGAATTTCCTACTCAGGGCCTAGTTTACAATATTCTGGAACTTCGAGCAGCATTCATGACGTTGACCACCTTGCTACCTCACATACAGGATTGCCCAGTCCTGCTCCGTCTGGACAACACAGCAGCAGTGTCCTATATACAGCGACAAGGTGGGACACACAGCCAATCCCTCTTGAGAGAGGTGGAACGGATCATGACATTGGCCCAGCAATATCTCCCAGATTTGAGGGCCATATATTTTCCAGGCTGTTAGAATTTGGAAGCGGATCGTCTATCCAGACAATTCAAGGATCCCAACGAATGGTGCCTTCCCCCCCGAAGTGTTCAAACGGATCATCCACGAGCAAGGGTGTCCGCAACTGGATCTGTTTTCCTCATCAACCAACTACAAGGTGAACCGGTTCCTCTCACGCTACCCTCATCCTTTATTGGAGGGGACAGACGCCTTGACCCATCCTTGGGTTGCACAGCTGGCCTATGCCTTCCCTACGCTTTCTCTAATTCTGAAATTCCTGAAGAGATTGTTGGCAGAGAATTTGACAGTCATTGCAATACTACCCTACTGGCCTCACAGGCCATGGTTCTCTCTAGCAATGGATCTCAGCATGTGCCCACTGATCCTCATCCTCACTGACTCCTCATCTCCTGTCACAAGGAGAGATCCTACATCCGCAACCATCATGACTGGCCTTAGCGGCCTTGATATTGAAAGGCAGGGGTTAGAAGAGTTATGATGCTCTCCAGAGGTTATTAGGACTAGTGACCCTAGTGACCCAAAATGTGTCTCAAATCCTGTCTTTCCTGTCTTTCAAACCAGATTAGATTTGGGGCTCAGCCTAAGCTTACTTAAGGTGCAGAATTCAGCCATCTCAGCCTTCACCCAAAATAAATGGGCAGCAAACCTGCTGGTGGAATGCGTCGTGAGAGTGGTTCTTAGACTACGCCCTCCCAAGATAAATAGGTTCCCTCAATGGGACCTGGCAGTCATGGGCGTCCGCAGGTAGGGGCAAGGGGGGTCAAGTGCCCCCCCTGGAATCAGGGATCGGATCTTAAATTCAGCACAGTTGTGTCTCTGTCGAGATGCCGCACCCGGGTGCCACCCACCAGTGGGGTGACACCATTAAGGTGCTGTCAAGTGTAGTGTGACTTTGGGCTCTTTTCCCTGCTCAGTCCAGCAGAGAACTTGGCGGTGCTGTGACGGAAGAATGGCGAGCTGCGGGCTATCAGAGGTTTCCCCCGCTCACCCCACCCATTCTTCTGTCAGGGAGAAGAGATGGCGGCTCTCACCAGGTTCCCCGCCCAGCTTCCTGCCCTGCTCCGTTCCTTTCCTATTGGCCATAACTGAGGGCCAATTAAAGGCGACTAGGAGAGGCAAGCTTCATGGGACAGGTAGTCCCAAAAAATTGGCAGCTCCATTTTCCACAGGGAGGAGGCTGCAGCTCGATCAAGAGAGAGATTGAGAGACTGCAGCCTGGAAAGAAGCTGAGGGAGAGAGTGCTACAGGACGAGGAGTGTGCTGGGCGGAAGCCAGAGAGAGAGCCTGCCAGGGCCACAAAAGAGAGTCATGCTGTCCAGCACCACCAGAGAGAGAGCCACACTGGCCAGCACCACCAGAGAGAGAAAGACTGAGCCACTACCAGGGTACAGACATGCTACACTACTTACCAGTGTCGCCCCCGGGGAACCCAGAGTGAACGATCGTCCAGCCGGAGTGATCACTGCTGTAGTTTCGCTGGGTCTGGTAAGAGAGCCTGTTGGCCATTACCCATTACTTATGCTAGGGACTGTAATACGTCTGCAGACTCTGACCATAATAATGTGATAATGACATTGTCGAAAAGGGGCGGTGCATGGGTGACCCTAAAATTATGCCCCCCCCCCTGAAAAAAGTTCTGCGGATGCCCATGCTGGCAGTAGTCCTCAAATTTCTGGCAAACCCTCCTTGTGCTCCCACAGAAGACTGTTCACTATGAGATATCACTTTAAAAACGGCATCCCTAATAGCCATAACTTCAGGGGAAAGGGTGTCAGAACTCCAAGCGTTGGGAGCAGCCAAACCTTTTTACCATATTCTTTCCAGACAGAGTCGTTCTAAGACCATTGGATCACTTTGTCCCAAAAGTGGCATCAATATTTCACCTCTCCAAGGAATGGGTGCTCTCAGCCTTCCCAGCAGAAGCAGATGCTGGCCTGCACGAGTTGGACATTCCAAAAGCCCTCAAAGCCTATCTCCAGGCTACTTCTTCACTCAGACGTTCTGACAGACTTTTTTGATCATACCTTCTGGAAAATTTAAAGGTAGAGAGGCCTCGGCCAGAACCATCTCTGCTTGGATTGTGAAAACGATTTACCGGGCATATAGAGTGGCCGGAAAGGACCCTCCGGAGGTGGTTAGAGCTCATTCAACTAGGGCGATGTCTTCTTCTTGGGCAGCGCGGGCAGGAGTGTCCCTGGAGACAGTATGCAAAGCGGCTAGCTGGTCATCCCATCACACATTCTTGAAACACTACAGGGTGGATCCAGCAGCTCTTACTACAGTAGAGTTTGGGAGGTAAACTATCCAAGCTTCTATGTCTATTGTTAAATAAAGACTAAGTTTGCCACATTAAACCCCCCCTCTTAAAAGCTCATTATTTATCATATGTATGCTGCCATGATTGGCGTCAGGAGAATGGAAAATTGTATCAAATACTTACCGTAATTTTCCTTTCCTGTTGCCAATACATGGCAGCATACGCACCCTCCCTCTGATCTTTGTGCTTTATACTGAGAATGGTGGAGGTAGCTCTGTCAGACTTTTATAGAGTTAAACAAGTCCTGTGGGTGGATATAGGGGCGGAGCTATATCATATGTATGCTGCCATGTATTGGCATCAGGAAAGGAAAATAGGAAAATTACGGCAAGTATTTGATACAATTTTCCATTTTCCTGGATTTCTGTGCAGCTGTCTACCCATCATGCACTACCAAAACCAAATATCGCACATGCTCAGTAAAGCCTCTTTATAATCTCTCTCTCTCTTTCTCTATCTATCTATATATGTAGCACCGGCTCCTAAGGAGCAGACGCTATTGTTTTTAAAAATGTAAGTTGTCTTAGGCCGCAGTTAGGCTTCAGGCTAATTGTTCTAAAAGTTCCGGTCTCTGTATCAGTTCGGCTGGATTGTACTAGTTTCTCCTTGACTGTGGGTGTCGCTGTCACCGCCAGTAAATGTAAAAACACAGTTCAGCTGGATGTATTGAATGCCACCTATTGCTCAGAAATAGCCCAGTGTTCTTCCTGCTGTGCATTCTGGGAAATGGTATTTAAAGTACCGACACCATTAGGGTGGGCGTGTTGTTTTTCCCGTGGGTTCCTCTGGGTTCTCCTTTACCCGGACCCCATGGCCCTCCTGGCCTGGGGGGTGTACCGCATGTGTCCTGTGCCTCGGGCTGGCTGGCTCGAGGCTATGTAACAGAGAGTAGGCCCAAAACAGCTGGTCCTGTGCCATCTCGCCTGAAGAGAGAGAGGCCAATTAACTGGAGGATCCAGGGGAGGACTTTTCTGGGAGAGGACCATGCGCAAAGATGGTATCTCTGGAGGAGCCTGGAAACTCAGTTAAAGGATGCAACCCGGATCAACACACATACAGTATCGCTGGTTCGGCTGCAAGAGACTGGTATTGTATAGCAGTTATTTGAATCTCTCAGGAACTCTTATGCCGCGTACACACGAAGGGACAATCCCGCGGGATTATCCTCTGGACTGAAGTCCAGCGGATAATCCCCTCGTGTGTGGGCGCCGGCGGACTTTTTGGCGCCAAAGTCCGGCGGACCAAAGTTTTAAGTTTGGTTTTAAAATTATCCGCTGGACTGCCAATCCCGCCGTTAGTGGGCAAGTCCGCGGGACTTTTGAAATGAACGGACTTGCCGCTCATCGGCAAGTCCGTTCATTTAGCACGTGACTTCAGGTTACGTAGCTAGCGTAGGCAGTTACTGCCGCCGCGCTAGCTCCGTGACCTGGCATGGATTTAAAGGGACTCCCCACGCCGAAAAAACGGCGTGGGGGTTCCCCCCAAATCCATGTCAGACCCTCATCCGAGCACGCAGCCTGGCAGGCCAGGAAAGGGGTGGGGGCGAACGAGCTCCCCCCCTCCTGAGCAGTACCAGGCCGCGTGCCCTCAACATGGGGGGTGCCCTGGGGAAAGGGGGGCCGTGCGGCCCCCCCACCCCAAAGCACCTTGTCCCCATGTTGATGAGGACAAGGGCCTCTTCCGGACAACCCTGGCCGTTGGTTGTCGGGGTCTGCGGGCGGGGGCTTATCGGAATCTGGGAACCCCCTTTAATAAGGGGGCCCCCAGATCCCGGCCCCCCACCCTATGTGAATGAGTATGGGGTACGATGTACCCCTACCCATTCACCTAAGGTGTAAAATGTAAAGTACAAAAACACACACACTTTTGAAAAAATATTTTATTGCACTGCTCCGGGGGTCTTCTTCCGTCTTGGGGGTCTTCTCGCCGGACTCCTCCGCTCTCTTCTGCTCTTTTACCTAGCTCTTTCACGAACGGAGGAGTCCGGCTACCTTCTTCGTCGTTGTCGCCGTCATCTGGGGGTCTCGATCCGCCAACGGGGGTCTTCCGGGGGTCTCTTCTGTTCTTGCGGCGGTCGTCGTCTTCCGCGCCGCCGGCGCCTTCTTCTTCTTGTCCTTCTTCTTGTTCTTCTTCTTCCGATGTTGACCCGACGCTCTCTCTGCCCGGAATGCTTGTGCCGCGCTGCGCTGAGACTTATATAGGGGCATGGGGACAGGGTCACATGCACATGTCACATGGTGACCCCGCCCCCTTGTGTTGTCACAGTCCCGGAGGATGCTGGGACTGTGACATCGCAAGGGGGCGGGGTCACCATGTGACATGAACATGTGACCCTGTCCCCCATGTCCCTATATAAGTCCGAGCGCAGAGCGGCACAGGCATTCCGGGCAGAGACAGCGACGGGTCAACATCGGAAAGAAGAAGAAGAACAAGAAGGACAAAAAGAAGAAGGCGGCGCCGGCGGCGCGGAAGACGACGACCGCCGCAAGAACAGAAGAGACCCCTGGAAGACCCCCGAAGGCGGATCGAGACCCCCAGACGACGGCGGCGACGACGAAGAAGGTAGCCGGACTCCTCCGTTCGTGAAAGAGCTAGGTAAAAGAGCAGAAGAGAGCGGAGGAGTCCGGCGAGAAGACCCCCAAGACGGAAGAAGACCCCCGGAGCAGTGCAATAAAATATTTTTTCAAAAGTGTGTGTGTTTTTGTACTTTACATTTTACACCTTAGGTGAATGGGTAGGGGTACATCGTACCCCATACTCATTCACATAGGGTGGGGGGCCGGGATCTGGGGGCCCCCTTATTAAAGGGGGTTCCCAGATTCCGATAAGCCCCCGCCCGCAGACCCCGACAACCAACGGCCAGGGTTGTCGGGAAGAGGCCCTTGTCCTCATCAACATGGGGACAAGGTGCTTTGGGGTGGGGGGGCCGCACGGCCCCCCTTTCCCCAGGGCACCCCCCATGTTGAGGGCACGCGGCCTGGTACGGCTCAGGAGATGGGGGGGGGGGGGGGGGGGCGCTCGTTCGTCCCCACCCCTTTCCTGGCCTGCCAGGCTGCGTGCTCGGATGAGGGTCTGACTTGGATTTGGGGGGAACCCCCACGCCGTTTTTTCGGCGTGGGGATTCCCTTTAAATCCATGCCAGCTTGCGGAGCTAGCGCGGCGGCATTTACTGCTTACGCTAGCTACGTAACCTGAAGTTACGTTCGAAATGAACGGACTGCTCCGTGTGTGGGCAAGTCCGTTCATTTTCAAAAGTCCCGCGGACTTTTGGCCGGCGGATTATCCGCTGGAGAAGTCCGTGCGTGTGTGGGCTAGTCCACACGCTCGGAAAGTCCAGCGGACCTAGCTGGAAAGTCCCGCGGGATTGTCCGCTGGACTAGGTCCGCCGGCAAAAGTCCGCACGTGTGTACGCGGCATTAGTGACACTTTAGCTTAATTAACGAGTCTGTGGCAGAAACCAAGTACCCCACCGGATGCTAGGTTCAAGTGAGAAGGGCCTATCCGATGGTTGCTGAATCCAGTCAGTGGAGCTGTTGTCCTCTGGATCTGAATAATACCTTTAAACTACAAGCATTAAGTGAAAAAGTGGTGTTTTAAGCTATCCGCCCTCCTATGCTCAACACCTCTCTGCGCTACTTGGGTGTGTATCCTTACAATGTTTGGGGGTGATGAGTGATGTAGACCCCAAATAGTGGTGTAATAGGCAAATATATAAATAAATAAATAAATAAATAAATATATATTGTGTAAGTGAATAAATAAATAAATAAATAGGTGTAGAACTGTGTGTACTAAATTATAAATAAATAAATAGATATAAAATGTAATAAATGTGGTTACAAAAATTGATTTCAGTGGTGTGTTAAAATACAATTTGTAGCAGCTGCTTAAAATAACAGTAAAATTGGAGTGATATAAATAAAGGGTTAGACACCAGAATGCTCTATGGCTGTGTCCATCCAATACTTATAGCAGCGCTAGGTGATGGTTTTTCAACTTGATTTGAAAAAAATGTGCATATATATAAACATTTGGTGTATATATAAATAAAAAATATATAAAATAAATAAAAATAAAAAATCAAAATAACTAAAAGGGGTAAAGGAAAGTGCACCTTTAAAATACACCTTACACAGTAAAGCAAGATCACCTTTACATTACGCCTTAAAGTGCTGAGTGCATAAATTGATGAGTCAAAAGTGCACGTGAACAAATAAATAAATAAATAAATATTTATAATATATTTATTTATTTATTTATTTATTTGTTCACGTGCACTTTTGACTCATCAATTTATGCACTCAGCTCTTTAAGGCGTAATGTAAAGGTGATCTTGCTTTACTGTGTAAGGTGTATTTTAAAGGTGCACTTTCCTTTACCCCTTTTAGTTATTTTGATTTTTTTTTTTTATTTATTTTATATATTTTTTATTTATATATACACCAAATGTTTATATATATGCACAATTTTTTCAAATCAAGTTGAAAAACCATCACCTAGCGCTGCTATAAGTATTGGATGGACACAGCCATAGAGCATTCTGGTGTCTAACCCTTTATTTATATCACTCCAATTTTACAAGCATTAAGTGCCTGATCTCACCCCTGACCCTCTGACCCTTTTTTGGAAATACTTTGCCTTTATTTTAAATAAATAACCAAAAAAAAAACTCAGTATTGGAAATTCACATTCTTTGGGCCGTTTTCCAACGGGACCCCTGAGACAGAGATCAAGCAGGTGAGGTAACGGTAAGCCCAAAATCGAACCAGCAGCTCCTTCAGGGGTTAGTGCTACATATATATATATATATATATATATATATATATATATATATATATAGTGATAATGTGTAGCCCGCGCTGAGACTGTATAACATTGAGCAGAGCTGCTCAGTCCCGCCCACCCCCAACATCACCGATGAATTCTGCCAGATACTCTCTGTCCCTGCATACGCGAGATTTCAGCAGTAGGCGATTCGCAAGGAGTCATGGGATACATGACGCCGCTATCCCAGGATCACTTGCAAATCGCCTAGTGACGCAATGTACCCCACTGCCAGCTTCCTACAACCCCACCCCCTTAAATTTACTGCATATCACATATGATGGACGCAGGGTCAATTTTTTTTTCTTCCAGTGAAACCATCAATGGGCAGGGACTTTTTTCTTTCAGGGACACTTAGGATACAGGTGCATTTCTACCTTAGTCCCACCCATTGTGCAGTGACCTGTGTTTTAACCACTTGACCACTGGGCACTTAAACCCCCTTCCTAACCAGACCAATTTTCAGCTTTCAGTGCTCTCACATTTTGAATGACAATTACTCAGTCATACAACACTGTACCCATATGACATTTGTGTCCTTTTTTTCAAACAAATAGAGCTTTCTTTTGGTGGTATTTAATCACTTTTGGGTTTTAAATTGTTTGCGCTATAATAGAAAAAAAAGACTGAAAATTCTGTAAAATTAATTTTTCTTTGTTTCTGTTATAAAATTTAGCAACTTAGTCATTTTTCTTCATAAATTTTGGCCAAAATTTATACTGCTACATACCTTTGGTAAAAATAAGTACAAATTGTTGTATATTATTTGGTCTTTGTGAAAGTTATAGAGTCCACAAGCTATGGTGCCAATCTCTGAAAATTAAGGTAAGGTAAAGAGGTAGTGCTGCGCTGTATAATAAAGCTGTAGAGACTAAGGTATATTAAATAGGTATGCACACAAGTAAGTGCTGATTATGCAGAAGATAGAGGATGGTGTGAATTTTTTTGTGCATAAATCACATAAAATCGCATAAACGTGACATAGCTTAAAATTGCATAAAATTGCATGAAATCGCATAAAACATCATATTCAAAGGATAAATCCGTGAAAGGTGTGAATTTTTGTGCATAAATCACATAAAATCGCATAAACGTGACATAGCTTAAAATTGCATAAAATCGCATGAAATCGCATAAAACATCATATTCAAAGGATAAATCCGTGAGAGGTGTGCAGAGGTGTATCAAGTGAGAATGATGTGGGTAAATCACATAAAATCATATAAAAATGACATCTCTTAAAATTGCATAGAAGCGCATAAAAATCGCATAAAGTTGCATCAAGCGTCACATTAAAATAAGGTGAATCTGTGATGGGCGTGCATAGAGTGCTGCGGTCAAGTACAAGTGATTAAAAAATATGACACATAAAATAGTCGCAATAAAAATTGCATCAGTGCATAAAACCAACTAGGTGGATAAGGATGTGTAAAAGGTAAGCATAGCCAAAAAAAAAATTGAATACAATCAATAAATAAGTAATGCAAAAGTGCAAGAACAGTCCGTGGGGGTGAGCCCTTTCCTAGTGTGGGCAAAGTGTGGTTTGCTATGGCGCTGGTGACAAATCCTGGTGGGGTATAACGGTATCGGTGCTGGTGGTTATTGTGACCAGTAGCTGCAGGTGGTTCCTGATCTTCCGTGGAATATAGTAATGGATGTGCCCTTACCTTACCGCTGTAAGGTAACAGCGTGTATATGTGTTAGCTGGTTCTCAATGGGGCTTCTGTGTCCTATGGCGGGCGGCTCCCTTTAAATCCAGGTGTTTGGGCGTCTCTTTTACTGGGGTGTACGCTCTAGTTCAGGTGTATGTGTCTCGCAAAAATGGATAAGGAGAGGAAGGGTCTCGATAGTGTAGTACGTTTTTAAAAGGTTTTATTCAATACAAGTAAAATACAGTAAACTCACATTTATGTTGCTCAAAATTGCATGGGATAAACGAGCATCGAGCTCGTACCTCGCTTCCGGTATCTAGTGTCCCTTTACGCGTATTCGTCACTGTCACATGACCTCTTAAAATTGCATAGAAGCGCATAAAAATCGCATAAAGTTGGATCAAGCGTCACATTAAAATAAGGTGAATCTGTGATGGGCGTGCATAGAGTGCTGCGGTCAAGTACAAGTGATTAAAAAATATGACACATAAAATAGTCGCAATAAAAATTGCATCAGTGCATAAAACCAACTAGGTGGATAAGGATGTGTAAAAGGTAAGCATAGCCAAAAAAAAAATTGAATACAATCAATAAATAAGTAATGCAAAAGTGCAAGAACAGTCCGTGGGGGTGAGCCCTTTCCTAGTGTGGGCAAAGTGTGGTTTGCTATGGCGCTGGTGACAAATCCTGGTGGGGTATAACGGTATCGGTGCTGGTGGTTATTGTGACCAGTAGCTGCAGGTGGTTCCTGATCTTCCGTGGAATATAGTAATGGATGTATGTGCCCTTACCTTACCGCTGTAAGGTAACAGCGTGTATATGTGTTAGCTGGTTCTCAATGGGGCTTCTGTGTCCTATGGCGGGCGGCTCCCTTTAAATCCAGGTGTTTGGGCGTCTCTTTTACTGGGGTGTACGCTCTAGTTCAGGTGTATGTGTCTCGCAAAAATGGATAAGGAGAGGAAGGGTCTCGATAGTGTAGTACGTTTTTAAAAGGTTTTATTCAATACAAGTAAAATACAGTAAACTCACATTTATGTTGCTCAAAATTGCATGGGATAAACGAGCATCGAGCTCGTACCTCGCTTCCGGTATCTAGTGTCCCTTTACGCGTATTCGTCACTGTCACATGACCTCTGAAGAAGTCATGTGACAGTGACGAATACGCGTAAAGGGACACTAGATACCGGAAGCGAGGTACGAGCTCGATGCTCGTTTATCCCATGCAATTTTGAGCAACATAAATGTGAGTTTACTGTATTTTACTTGTATTGAATAAAACCTTTTAAAAACGTACTACACTATCGAGACCCTTCCTCTCCTTATCCATTTTTGCGAGACACATACACCTGAACTAGAGCGTACACCCCAGTAAAAGAGACGCCCAAACACCTGGATTTAAAGGGAGCCGCCCGCCATAGGACACAGAAGCCCCATTGAGAACCAGCTAACACATATACACGCTGTTACCTTACAGCGGTAAGGTAAGGGCACATACATCCATTATTGCTTTCACTCTAACGTTCGCAGCGATACCTTACATGTGTGGTTTGAACACCGTTTTCATATGTGGGCAGGACTTACATATGTATTTGCTTCTGCATGCGAGCACACGGGGACAGGGGCGCTTTAAAAAAAAAAAATGTTATTGTTCATTTTACTTTATTTATTTTAGTTTGACACTTTTTTCCCAAAAATACATTTTTTTGATCACTTTTATTCCTATTACAAGGAATGTAAACATCCCTTGTAATAGGAATATGACATGACAGGTCCTCTTTACAGTGAGATATGGGGTCAATAAGACCCCACATATCACCTCTAGGCTGGGAAGCCTGAAATCCCCCCCCCCCCCCCCCCCAAAAAAAACTATCCTGGCTTCGATCGTAGCGGTGAGTCGGTAGAAGCACCAGAGGGCACCGGGGGGGTGTTCCCTCTCGCCTCCCGTAAGAACAATCAAGCAGTGGAACAGCCGCTATGATCATTCTTATGGTGTAGGGAATCGCCGGCTGAAAAAGCTGATATCTGAATGATGCCTGTAGCTGCAGGCATCATTCAGATATCGAAAAATAAATGAGTTGCGCTAAACCAGTGACACAAATAAACTGTGAATGTGTCAGTGACCTCACCTTTGAACAGAATCGCACTGGCCGTAAATGAAAGGACAGCGTGACAAAAGACTGAGTATACAGTGTAAAAAACGTTGAATTATATAGAACCCAAAATATAAATTAACACAATAAATGATATATGCATTAATATCAATAAGCAGTGAATAAGGGTTCTCACAGAATTAATACTAAAAGACAAAAAATATAAATAAAATAAGTGAAAGGGTGATAGCCTTTGTATATAGTCCAATAGTGAGTGAATTCAAATATATGGCCTACACCCATGCATAACTACAAGTGATAAATTAGGCATTAAAGTCCATCCATAAGAAAAATCCAATCTTCAAATTGTGAGCTGTATTCAATCCACCACCACTGTGTAAAGATTTACTTCTTACCAGAAGTCTATGACCCTCGTTACAGAGGATCACAGAAAGCTTGTGATGATATTATATTTCCTGGACCCTCAGACAATCCTGCTGATCTCCTTATGGCAATGTCATACTCTCCATAGCATAAGAAATATACCCGGCACTCTTCAACTCATCTCACATAGATCAAGGCTCATGGGTGAGTATAAGTAGCATGGAAAAGATAGAGGCTCCAATAGTGTAAAACCTTCATTTTTTTAAAAAATGTAAACAAACAATTGCACTTATAAAATGCGAAGATATCCGAAGCCTTAAGTCCGGTGTGCCGGCCAGCACACACACTGACAAACCCATCCTTCCTGGAGCTGAGGTAACATACCACTGGGGGGAGAAGTCAGCTGAGTGAAGTGAGGAATGGAATACTAGGCAGCAGCAGGAGGAGGCCCAGGGAGAATCTGTAAAGGAACTTTGCCTCTACACCGCCATTGGCATTGTCTTTGTCACCATACGGTCAGTGATAAAGAACTCCTGGAACAGAGGGGGCAGGTGAAGCTGTCGGAACGTATGGTCCACTCAAGTTCCTCATCAAGGACTCAGGGCAGTGAAAGGTCGGTAAGTGTTACCACAGTGGCTGGATGTGCCAGGAAGTCTGTGAGGGAACTTTGCTTCTACACAGTCAAAGTCTTCATCATTCATATATTGAATGATGGGGAGTCCTGGATCAGAGGAGAGACTGTGGGGATCTGTGTAAAATCTATGTGGCCAGAGGGCACAGGATTTGCAAGTTGAGCTGGCTGAGAACAGTAGTCCACCGTCCATGAGAAAGCTTTTAAACTACTGGGCCTCCGGGGAGAGGTACTGCAGGCCTCAGGCCCAGTAGCAGCTAGCAACCAGAGCCTGCTTAGGGGCTTATTCAGGGTGGGTCCTTATTGCTCAAAAGAAGAAGATGTGACATTACTTTACCTCAGTAACCATAAGTTTGTGCAGGAGGAAATAAGTGTGTACAGGAGGAAACAAGTTTGTGCAGGAGGAGAAGTTCTGAGACCATCACTTTTACATGGTCAAAAGTGATGTCTTCATCCTTCACACAGTGATGGATGGGGAATTCTTGGAAGGAATAGTCTGTGGGAGTTAAGCAGAGGAGGAGCAACAGTCTGCATAGAGATGCAGGTGGAGATTTATACTCTGTAAAAATGCATATCAAATCTTCTGACTCTAACTATGTACTTTTGTGCATATTCTTAAAATATGATGGCAATTAAAGGTTCTATGAGCATGTTCATTGTCTCTGCAAGTAAAGTATGAAGTCTGGCAGCGGTGTTAATTGGTGAATTGTTTATTTACTTTTTTAAATTAAAACATAAGACAACAGTAAAGTTAGCCCAATTTTTTTATATTGTGAAAGATAATGTTATGCCGAGTAAATTGATACCCAAAATTTCACGCTTTAAAGTTGCGCCCGCTCGTGGAATGGTGACAAACCTTTACCCTTAAAAATCTCCATATACGACGTTTAAAAAATTCTACACCTTGCATGTTTTGAGTTATAGAGGAGGTCTAGGGCTAGAATTAGTGCCCTCGCGATCACGATTGCGGTGATACCTCACATGTGTGGTTTGAACACCATTTTCAAATGCAGGCGCTACTCAGGTATGTGTTCGCTTCTGCACGCGAATTGTGTCACTTTTATTCCTATTACAAGGAATGTAAACATCCCTTGTAATAGAAAAAAAAGCATGACGGGACCTCTTAAATATGAGATCTGGGGTCAAAAAGACCTCAGATCTCATATTTAAACAAAAATGCATTAAAAAAAAAAAAATTAAATGTCATTTGAAAAAAATAAATAAAAGATTCCCTTTAAGAGCTATGGGCGAAAGTGACGTTTTGACGTTCCTTCCGCCCTGCAATGATATGGAGACTAGTGGGGGCCATCTTCCCCCTCACTCATCTCTATACCAAGCCAGGGAGAGGACGCGATCGCCGGTAAGCGGCGGAGTGCTCTGAAGAGCGGCGGGAGGGGGGCCCTCTCCCGCCACCAATAAAAGTGATCTTGTTGCGAATCTGCCACAGAGACCGCTTTTTATCTGAAAGCGGACCGCCCGCTGAAGAGGATACCGGGGTTATGGCAGTTAGCTGCTGCTATAACAATGATATCCCTCTTCAAACAGCCGACATATAACGACGCCGGGAGGTCCGTAAGTGGTTAATGGATTAATGGCGTCCTGGACCTTTATTATATCCAATCCAAGTTAAAATCCCCTAATAAATATAAAAAACAACAATTCCATTGACTGTTCTCTGACTGCGAGTGAAAATGATAAACTTTGCGCCTTATAAACTGTGTATAATACTCAAAATGACCACATAAATATAAATATAAAGAACAGCTGCTATCTCTACTAAAGTGACAAAGTGCTTCAGATCAAGTGAATAATAGGTAAAGGAAGCGCTCAATGAAACTAGAATAACAAAAATTTTAATAGTTATGACATATACCATGAAATATAGTATCCATTAACAAAACATTTGATTTCAATCAATAAAAATTTAAAGCTTAGAACAACAATTAAATGTTTACAGATTTGCAAAAGACAAATAACACATATAAAAAATGAAAACATTTATGATAAAAGTCCTATTAAATGTGACTTGTTGCTGTGCAATATGATAAATCTTCTCAAAAAATACTTGACAAGTAGCCTTCACCAAATTGATCACCCAAAGTGTGCAAGGAAAATTTTGCTGCTTACCAAATGGAATTGACCACTTTAACTAAAAAGTAGGTCTGATGCGCTTAAGTGCAGAACCCTGTCTGCTGACAGTAGTAGATACTGGACAAACAAGGTAACATCCTCCCACCGGGAATCAAGGGTGGAATATATGCAGAAAAATGATGGAGGAATCGGAAATAGTGTAATCCCGTTTATTTAAAAAACTCAAAAGCCAAATGGCTTGCTTACATATGTAGTGCCTTAGCCTGGCACAAAGGCTGCATGCATGTCTGGTGGTTGAATGACACCTCGTGGATTGCAACCGTTACTGGCGTGCGTTCCACCTCGCTCAGCACACAGACCAAAGGGACCGGAAGTGAACGTGACCAAAGGCTCGCCTCGACGTACGTTTCATGTAATTCTACGTCTTTAGGAAGCATTCATTGGTCACCCATCGTGGTGGTGGGTCAGGCATCGGGACAGGCAGTGTGGGACGGGTAGCACGTGATGACTCCGTGTCCTCCATCAATTTGTCCAGCATCTACTACTGTCAGCAGGCAGGGTTCTGCACTTAAGCGCATCAGACCTACATTTTAGTTAAAGTGGTCAACTCCATTTGGTAAGCAGGAAATTTTCCTTGAGCACTTTGGGTGATCAATTTGGTGAAGGCTAGGGATGAGCCGAACACCCCCGGGTTCGGTTCGCACCAGAACCTGCGAACGAACCCTATTAGTTACAATGGACGCGAACGTTCGAAATCTAAAGTGCTAATTATAACGGCCAATATGCATGTTAATATCATAAAACAGGTTTGGGGACCCAGGTCCTGCCCCAGGGGACATGTATCAATGCAAAAAGAAGTTTTAAAAACTGAAGTTTTTTCGGGACCAGTCTTTCTAATGATGCATAAAGTGAAAAAAAAAAGTGAAATATTCCTTTAAATATGGTACCTGGGGGTGTTTAAAGTATGCCTGTGAAGTGGCATGTGTTTCCCGTGTTTAGAACTGTCCCTGCAAAAAAAATGACATTTGTAAAGGAAAAAAAGAAGCCATTTAAAACTGCTTGCGGCTTTAATGTCATGTCTTGTCCTGGCAATATGAATGAAAATCTTTGAGAAAAATGGCATGGCTACCCCATAACCCCCCCCCCCCCCCACCCCAGCCCATTACCAGCCCCTTTGGGTCTTGTATGGATATTAAGGGGAACACCGCACCCAAAATAAAACCCTATACCTACAACCCTATATACTCTGAACAGCAGTATACAGGCGGTGCAAACAAGACAGGGACTGTAGGTTTGTTCTTAAGTAGAATTTGTGTGTAATTTTGAACTGGTAAATTTTTGAGTGTAGCTAATTCCAAAAAAAATCTATTTTTAAGCTTTTTGGAGAACATAGGGAAGGGTTATCACCCCTGTAACATTTGTTTTGCTGTCTGTGCACCTGTTCAGAACATTTCACCTCACTTTCCGTCCCAATGACAAATGTTTTTGGAAAAGTGTGTTTTTTATTGAAACAAGGATTGGTGATAAAGCATCAGTAGAGAGGAGATACCTTTTTCCCAAATTAAATCTAACAGGATAGAATTTTCCTTCCTAGGGGTAGATTTCCTTCCTAGGGGTAGAATTCCTCTCACCTCCTGTTTTCTCCTTCCGTTTGCAAGTAGGAGTCGTTTCCAAGTTGGATGTTTGAAAGTAGGGGCCTGCCCCATTACTGTAAGCCCTCACAGTTACACTTGGTGGGCACAGGAATGGGCCCTGCTGTGAATTATTAGATCAAGATTTGTAATTGCATGCACCTTTTGAACAGGGGCAGTAAAATTGGGCCTTTGGTGGTGGTGGTGGTGGTGGACGGTGTTGCAACACTGTAAGCCCTCACAGTTACTCTTGGTGGGCACAGGAATGGGCCCTGCTGTGAATTATTAGATCAAGATTTGTAATTGCATGCACCTGTTGAACAGGGGCAGAAAAATTGGGCCTTTGGTGGTGGTGGACGGTGTTGCCACAACACTGTAAGCCCTCACAGTTACTCTTGGTGGGCACAGGAATGGGCCCTGCTGTGAATTATTAGATCAAGATTTGTAATTGCATGCACCTGTTGAACAGGGGCAGAAAAATTGGCCTTTGGTGGTGGTGGTGGTGGTGGTGGTGGACGGTGTTGCCACAACACTGTAAGCCCTCAGTTACTCTTGGTGGGCACAGGAATGGGCCCTGCTGTGAATTATTAGATCAAGATTTGTAATTGCATGCACCTTTTGAACAGGGGCAGTAAAATTGGGCCTTTGGTGGTGGTGGTGGTGGTGGACGGTGTTGCAACACTGTAAGCCCTCACAGTTACTCTTGGTGGGCACAGGAATGGGCCCTGCTGTGAATTATTAGATCAAGATTTGTAATTGCATGCACCTGTTGAACAGGGGCAGAAAAATTGGGCCTTTGGTGGTGGTGGACGGTGTTGCCACAACACTGTAAGCCCTCACAGTTACTCTTGGTGGGCACAGGAATGGGCCCTGCTGTGAATTATTAGATCAAGATTTGTAATTGCATGCACCTGTTGAACAGGGGCAGAAAAATTGGGCCTTTGGTGGTGGTGGTGGTGGTGGTGGTGGACGGTGTTGCCACAACACTGTAAGCCCTCAGTTACTCTTGGTGGGCACAGGAATGGGCCCTGCTGTGAATTATTAGATCAAGATTTGTAATTGCATGCACCTGTTGAACAGGGGCAGAAAAATTGGGCCTTTGGTGGTGGTGGTGGTGGTGGACGGTGTTGCCACAACACTGTAAGCCCTCAGTGTTACTCTTGGTGGGCACAGGAATGGGCCCTGCTGTGAATTATTAGATCAAGATTTGTAATTGCATGCACCTGTTGACAGGGGCAGAAAAATTGGGCCTTTGGTGGTGGTGGACTGTGTTGCCACAACACTGTAAGCCCTCACAGATACTGTACTTGGAGCACAGCAATCAGACCTGTTGCGAAGCATTGCTTAAAAAATTGTAATTACACGCCCCTGTTAAACAGGGGCTGAAAAATTGTGCCTTAGGCACTGGTGCTGGTGCTACAACACTGCAACCCCTCACAGATACTGTACTTGGAGCACAGCAATCAGACCTGTTGCAAAGCATTGCATAAAAAAATTTAATTACACGCCCCTGTTAAACAGGGGCTGAAAAATTGTGCCTTAGGCACTGGTGCTGGTGCCACAACACTGCAACCCCTCACAGATACTGTACTCTGAGCACAGCAATGAGACCTGTTGCAAAGCATTGCATAAAAAAATTTAATTACACGCCGCTGTTAAACAAGGGGCTGAAAAATTGGGCTTTAGCCACTGGTGGTGGCACCCATAAACAAAAATGTTCTTCCAAGCTATCATCAAGATCATTGAGGAGGAAGAGGATAGTCAGTCAACATAACAGGACAGTCACTCAGCATCAGCATAGGCAGTCTTGAAGGGATGTGACATTTCAAAAAAAATTATTCTGTTATATCAGCTTCAGGTGCCTGGTAGCTGGTGGGGATCCAAGACTGATTCATCTTTATGAAGGTCAGTCGATCAACCGAGCCGGTGGACAGGCGCACCCTGTGATCGGTGACAAATCGGTGAATGTGCATTTGGAAAGAACGCTGGATGCAGGACAGGCCAGTAGCTCAATTGCATACTGTGCAAGCTCTGGCCAGTGATCCATCCTCAAGACCCAGTAAGCCAGAGGATTTTCGGTGGGAAAGGTGTCCAAGTCTGACCTTGCCCCTAGGTATTCCTGCACCATGTATATCAGACGCTGGATGCAGCGATGGTTGCTGGAACTGATCATACCTTGGGGCTGCATACTAAAAAATTGTCTGAACGCATCGGTCAGACGTCCACCTTCCCCACCGCTCCTTCTGCTACTGAGCAAAGCCTCAGCAACTCGTCGTCCAGGATCAGGAGTTTGTAACCTCCTAGTCTCTGGGAACACGCTGCACAGACCTTTCTGCAAGGCCTCCCGGAGATGTCTCATCCTCTGCTCCCTCTGCGATGGCAAGATAAGGTCCGCAATCTTACCCTTGTACCGTGGATCAAGGAGAGTGGCCAGCCAGTAATGGTCCCTCTCCTTGATCCGAAGAATACGAGGATCCTTCCGCAGGCTTTGCAGGATCAGGGAGGCCATACAACGTAGGTTAGCTGAGGCATTCGGTCCGGAGTCTTCTGGGTCACTGAGGACGACATGATCTGCAGCCACCTCCTCCCAGCCACGTACAAGTCCACTGGTTTCTTGGGACTGTAAATTATCCCTAAAAGACTGCTGCTGCTGATGCTGAGTGCCAGGCTCCACCTCCATGCTGACACAATCCTCCTCCTCCTCATCCTCTTCCTGTGTGATGGGTGGGAGAGAAGGAACACTGTCTGGATAAAGGGGGCCTTGAGAGGCAAGGAAGTCCTCCTCTTCCTGCCTCTGTTCTGCCTCAAGTGCCCTGTCCATTATCCCACACAGCGTATGCTCCAACAGGTGGACAAGAGGTACAGTGTCACTGATGCATGCACTGTCACTGCTCACCATACTCGTGGCCTCCTCAAATGGTGACAGGACAGTGCATGCATCCCTGATCATGCTCCACTGGCGTGGGGAAAAAAATCCGAGCTCCCCTGACCCTGTCCTGGTGCCGTAGTCCCACAGGTACTCATTGATGGCCCTCTGCTGCATGTGCAGTCGCTGCAGCATGGCCAACGTTGAGTTCCACCTGGTGGGCATGTCACATATAAGGCAGTTCTTGGGCAGGTTCAACTCCTTTTGCAGCTCAGCCAGCCGAGCACTGGCATTATATGATCAGCGGAAATGCACACAGACTTTCCTGGCCTGCCTCAGGACATCCTGTAAGCCTGGGTACCTGCCCAAGAACCGCTGCACCACCAGGTTAAGGACGTGAGCCATACAGGGCACATGGGTCAGCTGTCCCTGTCGCAGGGCGGAGAGGAGGTTGGTGCCATTGTCACAAACCACCATTCCTGGCTTAAGCTGGCATGGCGTCAACCACCTCTCGGCCTGCCCCTGCAGAGCTGACAGAACCTTTGTCCCAGTGTGGCTCCTGTCCCCCAAACACTTCAGCCTGTATCTGCCCTAAGGCCCTGTTGTCATCTAAGGCAGCCAGACAGCCATCTGCAGGAGTTAGCGTGTGTGTGTGCTGTGTGAGTATAGCACAGCACACAATAAACCACCTCAGCCTGTATCTGCCCTAAGGCCCTGTTGTCATCTAAGGCAACCAGACAGCCATCTGCAGGAGATAGCGTGTGTGTGTGTGTGCTGTGTGATTATAGCACAGCACACAATAAACCACCTGGAGGTGGTTTCGTGTGCTGTGCTATACTCACACAGCACACACACACGCTAACTCCTGTAGATGGCTGTCTGGCTGCCTTAGATGACAACAGGGCCTTAGGGCAGATACAGGCTGAGGTGGTTTCGTGTGCTGTGCTATACTCACACAGCACACACACACGCTAAATCCTGCAGATGGCTGTCTGGCTGCCTTAGATGACGTGATATTTACAATGCTTCCCCCTACTGGATGGAGAGCAGTATAACACAATAATACATAACAGCTGGGAAGAAGGAGAAGATCATAGTCTTCCCCCTTCCTCCCACTGCCACCTTATTTCTTTCTATGATAAGTATTATACTGGTCATTGCTATTGTTTGACTTAATTATGGGTGTTCGTGAGATTGATAGTTTTCCACAGGTTACATTTGAAGACAATATGCATTAGCAAGGTAATTATAGCTATACTAATCAACTAATTGCAAGTTGAAAAAGGATGATTAGGCATAACTAGAGGGAGAAGAAATGTATGAAACAGAATGTATGCACAATGAAACTAATTCAGAAGGATATGAAGTATTGGACATATTGTAACCTGGGGGACAGGTAGCAGGTACAAAGCTCACTGGGATGGGCTGTTTAGTAAGGCACAGATACCAGATCCACTTGAGGTAGTGAAAACAGTGCTGGGTTTATTTGATTTAAATACAAGTCCATATACAGGTGCTGCACAGTCTTCCAGAAAACACATCAAAACAGAAATAACCAAACAAAAGTCCTAGCCGTGTCTCGGCTCTAACTATAACATACACCGTCTCTAACTAGCAGGCTGAGCAAGCCTACCGCTTGTCAGCTTCTGTAAAGAGTTTTTAAAGGGTTTTACCAACCTTTTGGCTCCTCACAAACCATCCCTGTTTGTTTGTCCCAGGCAGAGAGCAAAGGCTGTTTGCTCAGGTGAGCTTAAATTAGCCTGGAAAGGAGGACTAAGATCCGAACTGGATCATGTCTCAGAGACCTCTGAATGTATATGAGAGGAGCCTGGGAGATGTATAAACCCCGAACAGGACTTCTCCTGGCTCTCTCTGGGACGCTCTGCTACAATATGTAATGTGGAAATGTATTTACACAGTAAGATTAAACCTGAAATAACACTTATTGTAAAAGGAAAAGAAGTCTGTGTGTCACAGGGGCATGCAGGACCCCGATTCATCCACAGGATATGCCTGGAGGAGTTAAGAAAAAAGGTATAATTTTTGTAAAATCAGCAAAACTGGTTAATGTGTAAAGGGGGATGTTTCAGAAAATCTTCCTATAGAGGACCCACTAACGGGCAAAAAAGCTGAATGTAAAAATGTGATATCTAAACAATGTCCGGTTAACCTGCTGGGCAGTGATTTGTTGCATGCACTTGATATCTCCATTATACATAGCTAAGGGGGGCTTGAGAGCCCACCGTACTTGCAAAACACATGTAGTGAAGGTTAACAATGAGTCTTATCATTGGTATAGCCTGGTTTTATGTACTGCAGGTCCTGGTTGCATGCAACAATCCCTCCTGAACAAGGTGGAAGAAAAAGTTAAAGTGAGGAACTACAAGGTTCAGCATAAGTCTCACTGTACAATGTATTTTAAAACATTCTTCCTTTGTTGTAACTTGTCTCCTCGTACGAGTAAAATAAAAAATTCTTAACTTGATCCAGAGTGTGAATTTCGCTCATAACTCCCTTCCGCGAAAAAGTTTTAGCCCTATTGTGGGGTCACCAGTATGGTATTTGTAAACTGAAATCATATCCCCTCTCAAGCGTCTCTTCTCCAGAGAGAATAAGTTGCTCGCAACCTTTCCTCATAACTAATATGCTCCAGACCCTTTATTAGCTTTGTTGTCCTTCTTTGTACTCGCTCCATTTCCATTCTCCAGCCTCCATGGGCAGCTGCTGCTGCTCGGGCGTAGACGCCTCTTTTCCTCGCTTTATGTACCTTTGTGATGTTGGGAGAAGCCCTTGGGTGTGTGTCGAGTGTATTTAACATCCTCACTCTGTGCTAGCCAGTCCTCATGGCAGCACCTCTCTGTGCGCACTGCACACTACATGGCACTTACTTCTTTATATCCTAAACAGGTAATTACATGTTTTTTGTTTTCTTGTTTATGCTCACTTTTGTTTTTGTCATCTATACCTGTCTCATGGTCATCTTTTCTTTCCTCCATCTTTCCATACTGGTCTACTCATGTTTTGTTGTTTATTTATAGAGTTGCATGCATCTGCCCCTGAAGAGTGGTATTATCCACAAAACGCGTTGGACTTTTAGGATGCTTTCTCATGCCTACTGATAGGAACCTACTTAGACTCATTATCTACAACCAAATGATCATACTGTGTTTCTTACCATTGATTACACTACATAGTGCCATTTAGATGACGTGTACATATATGAATCTGCAATACTTAATTTTATCCATATTAAATCTCTTGTCAATTTTATATGCCGTCCCTTATATATGTAATGTATTCATGAGGTCAATACCGTGTGTGTGTGTGCATATTAAACCTTTTTTACTATGTGCATCATTGTTATGCATTGTCAGACTCAATATGCCAATTAAATATACTTTGTAATTTCACCCCCACAAATCAATAGCCTCAGTTAAAGTCCCACCTTCCTTTTTTCTCATACCTGAACCAGGGATGGAGGCACACACTGTGTGCTTCATTTAAAGTCCCAAACTCCCTTCTATTCTACTCGCTCCATTTCCGGTACATCCTTCCTGAGGCCTGGTGCCCAGAACTGGACAGCATACTCTAGGTGCGACCAGACCAGAGTCTTGTAGAGCGGGTGAATTATTGTTTTATCTCTGGAGTTCATCCCCCTTTTTAATGCATGCCAATAGTCTGTTTGCTTTGTTAGCAGCAGTTTTGCATTGCATGCCATTGCTGAGCCTATCATCTACTAGGACCCCCAGGTCCTTTTCCATCCTAGATTCCCCCAGAGGTTCTCCCCTCTTGACCACTGGAAGATTTGACCCCCTTCATGATTAGGGCATTGTTTGCTATTCAGTACTGAGCTACTTTAACTAGCATGCAACACTGTAAACAAATTAAATTTTACATCTTTTTTTTCAGCTCATAAAACGCCATAAAAAACACCATAAAAACTCCCAACAAGCAAAATCTGATTCATTTCAATGGCCTCTGTTCACATCTGAGCGTTTTGTAGCCTGAAGCTCAAAAAAGTAAATGAGTTTCTTTTTGGGTGTTTTCTGATTTTTACATTGGTGACCTTCCGACCTGTGTAAAATGTCCGTAAAAATTGTGGCAAAATCGCAGGAAATGAAACGCTCAGGTGTGACTGCAGCCTTAGACCCCTTTCACACATACGGACAGGTCCGCCTGTCAGTTTTTCAGGTGGACCTGAATGGACGCTCCATGTACCTCTATGGAGCGAGTGGTGACATGTCCGCTGACATCTGATCTGCTCTGATCCGCTAAAGGCAGACAGGTGGAAACTCTATTTTCCATCCGTCTATCGGATCGGATGAAAACAGACAGGCAGTCCGTTTTCATCCGATCCCCCATAGAGGAGAAGAGGGTTCTGACAGGTCCATCCCTGCACAGTGAGCAGAGACTGACCTGTCATCCGCCAGCTCAGCGGTGATCAACGGATCAATCCCTGATGAGCAAGCGGAGTCTGTCAAAATGGACAACTGAACTCGCACGGCTTCATTCACGCAACTCAGTGTGAACCTGGGCTCAACTAAGGTAGGAACCAAATATCACCTCTCTTCTCCTTACCATGTTGTCTCTGTGATAACTACAGTGTTAGTATAGGAATGTACATATTTAATAACCCGTGTTGGCTCAGAGTCTTAAAACCAGTGTAAACTTGGTGTTAAATACTGTGGATTTAACACCAAGTCAGACCAGGTGTAGAAGAGAACTTTCACTGCTCATTGTGGTCAATCAGTGCTTCAGGACAACACTGTTAGGCTCCAATAACACCTTGGCGTTCCGTTTTTCAGGCGGAATCTCCGCAATTCGGCCTGCGATTCGTAAACACCGCAAATCGCAGGATGCCCTTGCGATCCCTGCTATTTTGAATAGCACCAAATTGCGGCACGATTTTGCCATGATTTTCGCCCAACTAATCATGGTTAAAAACGTGCAAACAGAATCACGGGACGCCCAAAATAAGTTCTTGTACTTGTTTTGGGTGTCCCACGATCCTTTTTGCACATTTTTACTGCATTTCATTGGGTGACAATCGTGGAAAAATCGATCTACGATTTGCTGCCATTCAAAATAGTGTGGATCGCAAGGGCGTCCTGTGATTTCCGACATTTTCAAATCACGGGCAGAATCACGATTCCACCCGCAAAACGGAACGCCAAGGTGTGAATGGAGCCTTATGCGGCGTACACGCGGTCAGAATTTCCGATGGAAACAGTCCGATGGGAGCTTTTCATCGGATTTTTGTGTATGCCCAATGGTCTTTTTCTGTCGGAATTTCCGACGGACTTTGAATTGAGAACTTGTTCTAAATTTTTCCGACGGAAAACCTTTCTATCGGATTTTCCGATCGTGTGTAGGCAATTCCGACACGCAAAATTCCGACGCATTCTCGGAAACAATTTGACGCATGCTCGGAAGCATTAAACTTCCCTTTTATAGTACTGTCGAACGTGTTTTATGCCGCTGTGTTATTGACCGTCGGAATTTGGTGTGACCGTGTGTAGGCAACACAGCTTGAGCGGAATTCCGTCGGAAAAACCGTCAGAGTTTTTTCCGACGAGAATTCCGATCGTGTGTACGCGGCATTAGACACTGCAGGGTATGTGTTCATCTAGAACGCTTTGTCTGCAGCACTCTCATATCATGCATATATAATGACAGAGCAGAGTTGACACTATACTGAGAAACAGGAGAGCAGTGGACCTCAATGACAGAGATGCATATTTGCTACTGCAGGAGACCGCTATCTTGGATCGAACACCTATCTTGGATCGAAATTTGGCTGGTTCAGCAGGGACTGACTGAATTTTCGATCCATGTATGGGTAGGCTGGTTGTACAGAAGTTGAGTGCTAGATCGACTTCTGTACAACCAGCCTGTCTGGTTTTTCCCAGTCAATTAGGCTCAGTTCACACCTGAGCAATCTGGATCGCAGATGGAATCACTGTGATTCTGCCCTGATTCCAAATCCCAGGATGCTTGTGCAATGCCATTACTTCCTAATTGCACCCCAATTGTGAAACGATTTTGCGAGGATTGTCACGAGATAGATCGTGCTGCAATTGTGGCAAATCGCGATGTGCAACGCTGTCGCTCAAAAGAAGCTGCTGCTCTTGCAGCACGATTTGTCAAGTGACAACCGCGGAAAATCACATTGTGATTGGGGTGCGATTAAGAAGTAATTGCATCACACAAGCGTCCTGCAATTTGCCCTGATTTGAAATTGCAGGCAGAATTGCGGTGATTCTGCCCGTGATCTGGATCGCTCAGGTGTGAACGGAGCCTTGGTGCTGCCAGCTATAGCCTACAGTAGGGTTCGGTTTGCACCAGAACATACCGAACAGGCAAAAGATTTGGCAGAACACACGAACACTGTTTGTTTTTGTTTTTTTTCCAAAGTGCTTGGGGACCTGGGTACTGCCCCAGGGGACATGTATCAATGCAAAAAAAAGTTGCGTGGGGGTCCCCCCAAATTCCATACCAGACCTTTTAAGGGGAACCCTGCGCCAATTTTTTTTTTTAAAATGGCGTGGGGGTCTCTCTAAAAATCCATACCAGACCCTTATCTGAGCACGCAACCTGGCAGGCCGACAGACAAGACACAGCTTGGGACAAGTCCTTTATTAAAAAATAAAAAAATAAAAATGTCCCACAAAGTCCATTCATCTTCTCTCGCTCCGCCGACGGACCAAAAAAACACTGTGTGGCCCCGACCTCAGTTATATAAGAACTGTCAAAGCAAAGACGCGTCATATGGCGGTTGCCTCCTATGGTGGCGGGTCGGTCGCGGCTTTGTTTTTTTTCTTTTTTGGACCCCATGTTAATGGGGGCTTCCAGATTCGAATAAGCCCCCCGCCCGCAGACTCCCTACAACCACCGGGCAAGGGTTGTGGGGATAAGGCCCTTGTCCCTATCAACATGGGGACAAGGTGCCTTGGGGGGCTACCCCAAAGCACCCTCCCCATGTTGAGGGCATGTGGCCTGGTACGCTTCAGGAGGGGGGGGCGCTCTCTCGTCCCCCCTCTTTTTCTGTGGCCTGCCAGGTTGCGTGCTCGGATAAGGGTCTGGTATGGATTTTTGGGGGGACCCCCATGCCATTTTTTTTATTTTGGCACAGGGTTCCCCTTAACCACTTCAATACCCTGCACTGTCATATGACGTCCACAAGGTGGATCTCCCATCCTGGGTGGACGTCATATGACGTCCTCCCATTCCTGGCCGTCTAGGGGGCGCCGGGCACCCGCGATTGCCCGGGAACACAGCAGGACCGTGGAGTGTTCCCAGTACAGAGGAACACCGATCGGTCTCCGCCCCTTGTGAGTCCCCTCCCCCCACAGTTAGAATCACTACCATAGGGAACATATTAACCCCTGCAGCGCCCCCTAGTGTTAACCCCTTCCCTGCCAGTCACATTACACAGTAATCAGTGCAATTTTATAGCGACGATCGCTGTGTAAATGTGAATGGTCCCAAAAATGTGTCAAAAGTGTCCGAAATGTCCGCCGCAATGTCGCAGTCACGAAAAAAAACACAGATTGCCGCCATTACTAGTAAAAAAAAATGCAATAAGTCTATCCCCTATTTTGTAGACGCTATAACTTTTGCGCAAACCAATCAATATACGCTTATTGTTATCGTTTTTTTTTTTTTTTTTTTTTAAATGGGATATTTATTATAGCAAACAGTAAAAAATAACAACCCCCAGCTACGAAATTTAAAGGAATATTTCACTTTTATTGTTTTACTTTAAGCATTATTAAAATCAATGCTCCTGAAAAAACTTCCTTTTCTAAAACTTTTTTTTTGCATTGATACATGTCTCCTGGGGCAGGACCCGGGTCCCCAAACACTTTTTATGACAATAACTTGCCTTTAACACTTAACTTGACTTGACTTAATTAACACTTTAGATTTTTCATGTTAATGTCCCATAGACTTTAACTGTGTTCCGGCAGCTTTTGAATTTGCCCTGAACCCCGCATATTGTTTGGTGTTCTGCAGAACAATCGTTCGCCCATCCCTAGCCTACAGTACTGATCAGTATTCTGACAGAGGGGAAGTCCCCTGCTGTCAGAACACAATAGCTCAGCGGAAAGGATTCCCACATCCACATACATTGAGTGTGTGGATGGGTGAATCAAGTCATTCAGGACCAGTTCATACAATGCCCACACATGAATCACACAGGAACGAGCTGTGTGTTCCTGTGTGATTCACATGTGTTTTCCCTTAACTTCTTTCAGGACAGCACCTGAGAGAGAGTGGCTCCACCCACTTGTCAGGAAACACACCTCCACCAAACTTTAAAAGTAGGCTCCTTCCCACTTGTTGTCAGTTTGTGTGTTTCTCTCCGGAGGGAACACTAATGCCCCGTACACATGGTCGGAAATTCCGACGGAAAATGTCCGATCGGACCATGTTGTCGGAAAATCCGACCGTCTGTGGGCTTCATCTAAGTTTTTCTGTCGAAATTTCCGACGGAAAAAATTTGAGATCCTGCTCAAATCCTGCTACAAAATTCGATCGGACTTTTTCCGATCATGTAGAGAATTCCGACGGACAAAGTGCCATGCATGCTCAGATCAAATTAGGAGGCCAAACCTATTGGCTACTAGCCTCTACGTAGTTCCGTCGTACGCAACGAACATCACCACATTCAGAATGATTGGATTTTCCGACAACTTTGTCCAACCGTGTGTATGCAACACCAGTGTCGGACAAAATCCGTCGGAAAAAATCCAACGGATTTTGTGGTCGGAATTTCCGACCGTGTGTACGGGGCATTAGAGGGGAGTTAGAAGCTCTCAAGGTGCTATCCTGAGAGGCCAGGCTCCCTACTCGACCATTTTTTTGTTACCTAACTCAGAGAGCCAGTTCCTCCCATCTCCACAGGCTGATGCAGAGCCTGTTGGATGGGCTCCTTCTCCCTCGTCAGTTCTCGGGGAGAGCTGGGACTGCTCCAGGGTGTTGTAATGTGTTGGCTGATTTATGTGGGATTTTATATTATTATTATATATATGTACACATACAGTACATATACAATATATTTATATATATATATATATATATATATATATATATATATATATATATATAGGTACTGTATTATATATATGTATTATATATATGTACACATACAGTATAAGATTGACCAGGCCAGATTTCAGTTGACAATGTTATCTGTTAACCTAATTACACATATCAAAGAGCACTTGTTGATCAAAGGGGAAGTGGCCAAACAAGAATTACTCCACATATCAAAGGGAACAGATAATGATTCTGGGCTATGTTGATGTTAATATGCAAGAATGCAGATTAGGGCAGTTTATGACTGCAGCTGAATATAACCTTGTGTTCAGTCTATTCTGTCTCAGGAGGGTGTGTGGTTATGAAGGCACCAAGGTCACATGGAAACATGGGGCTCTAGAAATTTACTAACACTGTCGTAATTATACTCGGTTGGATTTTTGTCATCTATTGCAAGACTGTTCTGTGTTGGAAGCCAATAAATTTGTTTCTCTCTGGAAGAATTGGGTTGCTGCGGAACAATACTTATCAATAACTACTGTTCATCTACCCACGATATATTGAATCACTACACAGGGGTTGCCGCTCCCAGGCGCAAGGCTGCGGACACTCTTGACACTCGCAGCAAGTGGGACAAGCACAGATACCAGCAAGGCCCAGGTAAGGCGCAGGCGGGTGTTCTGCTCTATTTTTACTGTGGGTTCTCTCTATAGCTCTCTCTTCTCCCTAGTTCTTAGTGCGGCTTAAGTGTATTTTCTCCTGGTGGCGGGGCCTGTCTGGGCATGTGAGGCTTGTGTTTTTCTCACTGTGCACCTGTGGTGAGCATCTTGAATGAGTTCAGGCTGACTCAATAGGATGTAAACGTATTTAAACTTAATTAAAGAAATGTGAATATGTAAGAAATATATATAAATATAGAAAAATATATATACTGTATAGTGACACGTGTGTGAATAAACAGTTGCACCACCTAGTGACAAGTGAACAAAAAAAATGTATATATGTGTCACAGCAAAAATATATTAATATATCTGCCGCATATAGAAGCAATACACCAAAGTTCATATAGCTCATATAGTTTACAAAAATGTCCTTTAAAGTATTATTGAATCTTCTCAGTCCATCCACCACACCAAAGTGATAAGTGACTGAAGAAACGCAATCACCGACTCCCAATGCCTACACTTTCGTGACAGGCTTAAGCGCTTTTGAGATCACATAGAGAAAGCAAGTTAATCATCCAATAGTCCAATGTGTAATTGAAATCTCTCCACATGTAAATAAAAAGGTGTTCCAATAGTGTAAACCAGTACAAACCAATTTATTAAAACCACAAATAAAACGTCAACCTTTACACATTTTCAACAATAAAAGCCAGGGAAAAATATAGAAAATCACAGAAAACAAACCGAATGTCATTCAGGAGTGGAGCTTGCTGTGATTTTCTATATTTTTCGCTAGCTTTTACTGTTGAAAATGTGAGTGTAAAGGTTGAAGTTTTATTTGTGGTTTTAATAAATTGGTTTGTACTGGTTTTCACTATTGGAGCACCTTTTTATTTACATGTGGAGAGGTTTCAATTACACATTGGACGATTGGATGATCAACTTGCTTTCTCTATGTGATCTCAAAAGCGCTTAAGCCTGTCACGAAAGTGTAGGCATTGGGAGTCGGTGAGTGCGTTTCTTATGGGAGAGGAGTCACTTGTCACTTTGGTGCGGTGGATGGACTGAGAAGATTCAATAATACTTTAAAGGACGTTTTTGGACACTATATGAACTTTGGTGTATTGCTTCTATATGCGGCAGATATATTAATATATTTTTGCTGTGACACATTTTTTTGTTCATTTGTCACTAGGTGGTGCAACTGTTTATTCACACACGTGTCACTATACAGTATATCTATTTTTCTATATTTATATATATTTCTTACATATTCACATTTCTTTAATTAAGAAGGTAGATTCAGATCACCTTTAAGCGCCACTATTTTTACTTTTTCTTTTAATTTATTTAAGAGTTTCAAAGTTTAAATATGTTTACATTTTCACCTTTCAAGTGGCAGCTATAGTTGAGGTAGGAGGCTTTGCTCAGGCGCAGTGGTGGGCATTTAAATATTTAAATATTTAAATACCAATAGTTTTGACTCAATAGGATGGTTTGTTTTTTCCCCTTTTTTTTTTTTCCTTATCACGGCAGGCCAAGAGCTCTGACCAGGGGATTAAAAAGAAATGCCCTTCATGCAAAACAAAATTACCTGAAGGCTGGAAAAAGACTATGTCAAGCATGCATTGAGTCTTTAGTGAAGGATGGGGCTTCTTCCGCAAGCATCTATTTAATTGCATCTGTCAAAAAGGAGCTGGATGCTAGACATGTGCGATTAGTTTCGTACGAATTCGTACGAATTTTTTGAAATTCGTACGAATTTACGAATCCGTAGTACGAATTTTTTTCGAATACGAATTCCGTACGGAATACGAAATTCCGTTTACGAATTTCGTTGCCGAATTTATTTGAATCCGACTACCAAATATCGAATTTCAACTAATATGAAAGAAATTATTATAGCGGATATAACGAACGAATTTGAATGAATTCGAATGAATTCGAATGGATTCGAATGATTCGAATGACAAAGTGTAATTTTTGCAGGAAAAATTCCGTTTACGAATTTCAGCTCCAAATTATTCGAATCCAACTACCAATATCGAATTTCAACTAATTCGAAAGAAATTATTATAGCAGATATAACGAATGAATTCGAATGAATTCGAATGATTCGAATGACAAAGTGTCATTTTTGCAGGACAAAAAGCTATTTAAAATCACTTGCGGCTATTGCCGGCATATGAATTGTCGGATCCGTAACACAGAGAACAGTCATTCATTGATATAAAAAAAAAGCGTGGGGGTCCCCCCAAATTCAATAACCAGGCCCTTCAGGTCTGCTATGGATATTAAGGGGGACCCCAGCCAAAAAAATAAAAAAATGGCGTGGGGTCCCCCCTAAATATCCATACCAGACCCTTCAGGTCTGGGATGGATTTTAAGGGGAACCCCGGCCAAAAAAAAAATAAAAATGGCGTGGGGTCCCCCTCAAAATCCATACCAGACCTTTTATCCAAGCACGCAGCCTGGCAGGCCGCAGGAAAAGAGGGCGGGACGAGAGCAGCCCCCCCCTCCCGCCTGAACCATACCAGGCCACATGCCCTCAACATTGGGAGGGTGCTTTGGGGGTCTGAGACCCCCAAAGCACCTTGTCCCCATGTTGATGGGGACAAGAGCCTCATCCCCACAACCCTGGCCGGTGGTTGTGGGGGTCTGCGGGCGGGGGGCTTATCGGAATCTGGAAGCCCCCTTTAACAAGGGGACCCCCAGATCCCGCCCCCCCCCCTGTGTGAAATGGTAAGGGGGTACAAAAGTATCCCTACCATTTCACCAAAAAAGTGACAAAAATTGTAAAAATGACAGGAGACGGTCTTTGACAATTCCTTTATTAAAATCTTCTTTCTTCTGGTCTTCCTTCTTCCTTTCTTCATCCTTCGGTTTCTTCATCTTCTCCTTCCGGCATCTTCTTCCATCTTCTTCCATCTTCTTCTTCCTCCGATCCGCTTCTTCTTGCGCCGTCTTCTCGTCCTTCTCGTCCGGCATCGGCGTCGGCGTCTCTTCTGGGCCGCTCCGCACAATGGGAGGCTCCCGCTGTGTGAGGCTTCGCTCCGGCTGACAGGTCTTTTATAACGGAGGGCACCTGGTAACCCCGCCCCCTCTGATGCATGGGGAGGTCATGGGGACTTCCCTATGGCTTTCCCCATGACGTCAGATTGGGGTCGGGGTCACCAGGTGCCCTCCGTTATAAAAGACCTGTCAGCCGGAGCGAAGCCTCACACAGCGGGAGCCTCCCATTGCGAGAAGCGGCCCAGAAGAGACGCCGATGCCGGACGAGAAGGACGAGAAGACCGGCGCAAGAAGAAGCGGATCAGAGGAAGAAGAAGATGGAAGAAGATGCCGGAAGGAGAAGATGAAGAAACCGAAGGATGAAGAAAGGAAGAAGGAAGACCAGAAGAAAGAAGATTTTAATAAAGGAATTGTCAAAGACCGTCTCCTGTCATTTTTACCATTTTTGTCACCTTTTTTGGTGAAATGGTAGGGGTACTTTTGTACCCCCTTACCATTTCACACAGGGGGGGGCAGGATCTGGGGGTCCCCTTGTTAACCACTTCAGCCCCGGACCAATTGGCAGCCAAAGGACCAGGCCCCTTTTTGCGATTCGACACTGCGTCGCTTTAACTGACAATTGCGCGGTTGTGCGACGTGGCTCCAAAACAAAATTGGCGTCCTTTTTTTCCCACAAATAGAGCTTTCTTTTGGTGGTATTTGATCGCCCCTGCGGTTTTTATTTTTTGTGCTATAAACAAAAATAGAGCGACAATTTTGAAAACAATGCAATATTTTTAGCTTTTTGCTATAATAAATATCCCCAAAAAATATATAAAAAAACATTTTTTTTCCACAGTTTAGGCCGATACGTTTTGGTAAAAAAAATTGCAATTAGCGATTATTGATTGGTTTGCGCAAAAGTTATAGCGTTTACAAAATAGGGGATAGTTTTTATAGCATTTTTATTAATATTTTTTTTTTACTAGTAATGGCGGCGATCAGCGATTTTTATTGTGACTGCGACATTATGGCGGACACATCGGACATTTTTGACACATTTTTGGGACCATTGTCATTTATACAGCAATCAATGCTATTTAAATGCATTGATTCCTGTATAAATGACAGTTGTAGTGAAAGAGTTAACCACTAGGGGGAGGGGAGGGGTTATGGGCTGTGACGTGTGTGTGTTTTTTTACATCAGGGGGCGGGGCTGACGTCTGACATCATTGATCGGCTTTCCCGATGACAGGGAACAGCCGATCAATGACAGGCAGAGTAGGAAGCGCGGGGAGAGGTTTGTTTACACATACCTCTCCCCGTTCTTCAGCTCCGTGACCCGATCGCGGGACACCAGCGGCGATCGGGTCCGCTGGTCCCGCGGCCGGGGGTCACGGAGCTCCCAACCAGGTCGCGAGCGCGCCGCTGGCGGCACGCACGCGACCCACGGGCAGGCAATTACCAAATCACGTACAGGTACGGGATTTTGCCTGCCCGTGCCATTCTGCTGATGTATATATGCAGTGGGCGGTCGGGAAGCGGTTAAAGGGGGCTTCCAGATTCCGATAAGCCCCCCGCCCCCAGACCCCCACAACCACCAGCCAGGGTTGTGGGGATGAGGCCCTTGTCCCCATCAACATGGGGACAAGGTGCTTTGGGGGTCTCAGACCCCCAAAGCACCCTCCCAATGTTGAGGGCATGTGGCCTGGTACGGTTCAGGCGGGAGGGGGGCCGCTCTCGTCCCCCCTCTTTTCCTGCGGCCTGCCAGGTTGCGTGCTCGGATAAGGGTCTGGTATGGATTTTGAGGGGGACCCCACGCCATTTTTCTTTGGCTGGGGTTCCCCTTAAAATCCATCCCAGACCTCAAGGGTCTGGTATGGATATTTAGGGGGACCCCACGCCATTTTTTTTTTTGGGCTGGGGTTCCCCTTAATATCCATAGCAGACCTGAAGGGCCTGGTTATTGAATTTGGGGGGACCCCACGCTTTTTTTTATCAATGACTTCAATGAATGACTGTTCTCTGTGTTACGGATCTGACAATTAATTTGCCGGCAATAGCCGCGAGTGATTTTAAATAGATTTTTTTTCCTGCAAAAATGACATTGTGCAGGAACAGTTCTCTATATTAGATATACTGAATGTCGAATGCATTAGAATCATTCGAAGCATTCGTTAAATGCGCTATTATAATTTCTTTCATATTAGTTGAAATTAGATATTTGGTAGTAGTTGTATTCGAATTGTGTTACGGGAACCGGCAATTAGCCGCGAGTGATTTTAAATAGCTTTTTTTTTTTTCCTGCAAAAATGACACTTTGTACAGAGACAGTTCTAAGCACGGGAAACATGCCCCCCTTCATAGGCATACTATAGAGTATATAGTATATATATATATATATATATATATATATATATAGTATGCCTATGAAGGGGAACAGTCATTCATTGAAGTCATTGATAAAAAAAAGCGTGGGGGTCCCCCCCAAATTCAATAACCAGGCCCTTCAGGTCTGCTATGGATATTAAGGGGAACCCCAGCCAAAAAAAAAAAATGACGTGGGGTCCCCCTAAATATCCATACCAGACCCTTGAGGTCTGGGATGGATTTTAAGGCGAACCACAGCCAAAAAAAATGGCGTGGGGTCCCCCTCAAAATCCATACCAGACCCTTATCCGAGCACGCAACCTGACAGGCCGCAGGAAAAGAGGGGGGGACGAGAGCGCCCCCCCTCCCGCCTGAACCGTACCAGGCCACATGCCCTCAACATTGGGAGGGTGCTTTGGGGTCCCCCCCAAAGCACCTTGTCCCCATGTTGATGAGGACAAGGGCCTCATCCCCACAACCCTGGCCGGTGGTTGTGGGGGTCTGCGGGCGGGGGGCTTATCGTAATCTGGAAGCCCCCTTTAACAAGGGGATCCCCAGATCCCGCCCCCCCCCCCCTGTGTGAAATGGTAAGGGGGTACAAAAGTATCCCTACCATTTCACCAAAAAAGTGACAAAAATGGTAAAAATGACAGGAGACGGTCTTTGACACTTCCTTTATTAAAATCTTCTTTCTTCTGGTCTTCCTTCTTCCTTTCTTCATCCTTTGGTTTCTTCATCTTCTCCTTCCGGCATCTTCTTCCATCTTCTTCTTCCCCCGATCCGCTTCTTCTTGCGCCGATCTTCTCGTCCTTCTCGTCCGGCATCGGCGTCTCTTCTGGGCCGCTCCTCGCAATGGGAGGCTCCCGCTGTGTGAGGCTTCGCTCCGGCTGACAGGTCTTTTATAACGGAGGGCACCTGGTGACCCCGCCCCCATCTGACGTCATGGGGAAAGCCATAGGGAGGTCACCATGACGTCCCCATGCGTCAGAGGGGGCGGGGTTACCAGGTGCCCTCCCTTATAAAAGGCCTGTCAGCCGGAGCGAAGCCTCACACAGCGGGAGCCTCCCATTGCGAGGAGCGGCCCAGAAGAGACGCCGACGCTGATGCCGGATGAGAAGGACGAGAAGACCGGCACAAGAAGAAGCGGATCGGAGGAAGAAGAAGATGGAAGAAGATGGAAGAAGATGCCGGAAGGAGAAGATGAAGAAACCGAAGGATGAAGAAAGGAAGAGCAGAAGAAAGAAGAAAGAAGATTTTAATAAAGGAATTGTCAAAGACCGTCTCCTGTAATTTTTACCATTTTTGTCACTTTTTTGGTGAAATGGTAGGGGTACTTTTGTACCCCCTTACCATTTCACACAGGGGGGGGGCAGGATCTGGGGGTCCCCTTGTTAAAGGGGGCTTCCAGATTCCGATAAGCCCCCCACCCGCAGACCCCCACAACCACTGGCCAGGGTTGTGGGAATGAGGCCCTTGTCCCCATCAACATGGGGACAAGGTGCTTTGGGGGTCTCAGACCCCCAAAGCACCCTCCCAATGTTGAGGGCATGTGGCCTGGTACGGTTCAGGTGGGAGGGGGGCCGCTCTCGTCCCCCCCTCTTTTCCTGCAGCCTGCCAGGTTGTGTGCTCGGATAAAGGGTCTGGTATGGATTTTGAGGGGGACCCCACGCCATTTTTTTGGGGCCGGGGTTCCCCTTAAAATCTATCCCAGACCTGAAGGGTCTGGTATGAATATTTAGGGGGGACCCCACGCCATTTTTTTTTTTTTTTTGGCTGGGGTTCCCTTTAATATCCATACCAGACTTGAAGGGCCTGGGGCGTGGCTAAGATGGCGGACTGAGAGGACGCATAACCCAGAGCTCTGCTGAGCATATGCTATTGATCCTGTCTCCAGTTGGATATAAAGCCCATAAACTACCCTAAAAACATCCGGATGTCATACCGGACCCGGAGGAGCGGAAAGAGGCTTCGGTTCCAGCAAGGAGCGGCGGATACACCGACACCAGCGGCCCGACACGTGGCGAACTCCCCCAGGCCTGTGGGGAACATGGCGTCACAAACGGAGGCCGAGGAGGGGATGAAGGAAACCCAGGTGGGGTTCCAAGACGTGATGGCGGCGATAGCCCTGTGCCAGGCTACCCTCACCAACAAGATCGAGGCAGTCCAACTGGACGTGGGTCTCATTAGGCAAGATCTGGACAAACTGCGCTCCAGGGTCACGGAAGCAGAACAACGAGTGGCTCACACAGAGGATGCTGTGGCGGATCACACGGCCTCCATCCGTACCCTGCAGACCCGGGTTCGGGCCCTGGAATACAAAGTGGATGACGCCGAGAACCGGAACCGGAGGAATAACCTCAGAATCGTCGGCCTCCCGGAGGGAGTGGAGGGGAAGAATCCGACGGTGTTCGTAGAGGAACTGCTGAGAGCGGTATTACCTTCCGCGCAATTCTCCCCGTACTACACGGTGGAGCGGGCCCATCGGATCCCTCCGGTTCCGGGTCCACCTGGCTCCAACCCTCGCACGCTAATCTTCCGGATGCTCAACTTTAGAGACCGGGATGAAACTCTCCGGGCTGCACGTAAGACGGGTGAGGTGCGGTACCAGAACACTAAGCTAATGTTTTTTCCGGATTACTCTATAGAGACACAAAAGTTACGCCGGTCCTTTGACCAAGTCAAAATAGGACTTCGTGCCCGCAACATAAAATATAGTGTTCTTTTTCCCGCCAAGCTGAGGATTCAAATGGGGGATACAGTTAAATTCTTCACCGCACCGCGTGATGCGGCGGCATGGCTGGACTCGTTACCCCCTGCACACTAACTGCTACCTGCGACCGACTCGGATGGCCCTACACCCTGCTCCAAGGCTCCCTGGCTCCTGTTCCAAGATGACTACCTGCCTAGCTGACTTATTTCAACGGACCTGCTTAAGCTTTTCACCTGTGGTCGAGTACTTGCGATGGCGATACCCTGTGTAGAAGGCGGTGAGTGGAACCCGCTGCGGCTGCCCTGAACCCGACCTGAAGGCATTAGGCCGGCCTTTCTCGGAATATGCTGAAGGGGGTGCTGTGATTACCGGGGGAAACCATGCTGCCCACGCGATTTTATGTAAGCCGGGACAATGATGCTGCTGGATCTGCCTGAGACGGTACGTACGGCATGGCTGCCCTCTGCTGACACACATGACGACGTATGAACGGTATGTGGTTCATTGACTAATGACAGGCTGCATGCCTACACTATGCACGGTGACTGGCAACGGGCGGCTCGAAGTGGGACAGATGTGCGGCAAGCATCGGCATTGACGGACAACTGTTTGAAAGTGGAGGGGACTAACCCCCTCTTCATATGGGAGCTCAAGTTCCGGACCAGGCCCGGTTCCACCTCTCATCGGCATGCATGAGGGCGGGTGGTCTATAACATTGCAACGGCAGGAAACACCCTACGGATATGTGATCTAATGGAGCTGGAGTACTGGGGGTGGGTGCCGCCTGCAGCGGGATGCGGTATGCTTTTCAGTTGACGGCCCGTGTACGGAGCCGAACGGGCTACAACAAAGTTCATTTGTTTCTGACATACTTTTCCTCCCTTTTGGGGTGGGGGGAGTCTGTTTGTCTCCTGCCCCTTGTACACATCCTCACTATTTTATATGATTACATGACTTTTTTTTCCCTTTTTTTTTCTTCTTCTGTTTTGTAACGAAGTACTGTGCCCCCAGCACCACTGGGAGACCAACAATGTGAACTCTTACTGCCAGCATCTCTGCTGGTTTGCTCATAGTTCCTCTCGCCGAATGTGAGCGCCCTCTGTGATTTGATGTTTTTGTTGGGGGTTTGGGGATACAAGCACTCTCAGGTATTTCTGGGGGGGGGGGTGGGGGGGGATTTGTATCTGCTGTTGCAGAGGTTTGGGGAAAGTTTATTCTCAGTTATTAGTTTGGAGTTGCTTACCAAGGAAAGCTATGATGTACCTGTGTTTAAATACAGTCTCATGACTTTACTGATGCAAAAAGTATACCTGCAATCTGTTTATGTCTCTATGTCTAGGTTGGGACCTCTTGGGGGAGGGGACCTGGGGATCCTGCTCGTTTATTTCAACCCGCTCGTATATGGCTAATCTATCTATAATCTCGTGGAATGTCAGAGGCATGAATTCGGCCATAAAAAGGTCGCTGGTGTTCAAATACTTACAAAAATATAATCCCCACATCTGTATCCTTCAAGAAACTCACTTGGTGGGTGCACGGATATTGGGGCTCCGAAAGGCCTGGGTTGGAATACACCAACACTCCACGTATTCTACGTATGCGAGGGGTGTGAGCATCCTGATCCGCAGGTCCCTTCCGATCCAGTTGCTGGATGTGCAAATTGACCCAGGGGGAAGATACGTGATACTGCATGTTTCCATTTATGACAAACGTATAGTGCTAGTGGGCTTATATCTCCCCCCTCCAGCCAAGGTGCAACTATTATATGACATTATGCAAATTGTGCTGAAATATGACACGAGAGAGGTCTTCTTCTTTGGCGACTTTAACATGGTACCACAGGGGGAGGATAGGTTATGCACGCAATCCCGCATCTCACCTGATCTGAGGGACTGGGCAGATATGTATGGCCTTACTGACATTTGGAGGCAGTTCCACCCATTTGACAGGGAATATACATGTCACTCGACCTCCTATAGGGCGCTCTCGCGCATTGATCTGGCATACGGGTCCTCAGGGACGCTGAATTGGGTCAGGGATGCAAAACACTTGCCGAGGGGCATATCGGACCATGCCCCACTACAAGTTACCTTATCATTGTCTAACCCCCTGTGCCTGAGACTGTGGCGTCTGTCCGGGTTTTGGGCAAAGGATGAACGGTTACAGGAGGATATGCTGGAGGCTATTTGTGACTTTTGGTTACGGAATGGGTCCACATCAGGAGCGGCGGTTCTATGGGACACCTTTAAGGCTTGGGTAAGGGGCGAATACATCTCCCGTGTGGCTTCCCTGCAGAGAGAGGCTTCCCGGTCGCTTGAGTCACTGGAAAAGGCTGCGGCGGCTAAGGAAAATGCCTATATTCAGTCCCCCACGGATATTAATCATAGGGTGTGGCAGGGGGCTCTCCGAGACCTCTCACTACATAATGTGGAGCAGACTAAAAAATCCATGCTTTACTCTAAACAGCGGATCTTTGAACATGGTAATAAGAATGGTAGGCTGCTGGCTTGGTTGGCTGGAGATCACTCGGCTTCTACTCATATAGCTAACATTGCAGACTCTAGTGGGAATATTGTGTCTTCTCCGGAAGACGTTAACACCAGGTTCCTGGAATTTTTCCAAGCGGTATATGCCTCCAGGGCTGATTTCTCCTTATCGGAACTGGAGACATATCTTGCTACCGTCCCCTTCCCGGTTCTGTCCCAAGAAAGCCAGAAGGTATTAGAAGAAACCATTACTCTCGAAGAGGTACAGATGGCTATTGGTGGCCTTCAGAGTGGTAAGACCCCTGGGGTTGATGGATTACCCAAGGAATTTTACTCTCAACACGTGGAACTACTAGCGCCTAGGTTGACAGCTCTCTTCGCGGACTTGACCGAGACAGAGGCTCTGCCTGAATCCATGGAGGAAGCAGTGATTGTCCTGATCCCCAAGCCCGGCAAGGACCCCCGAGAGTGCGGGTCCTACAGGCCTATTTCACTGCTCAATGTGGATGCAAAAATATTGGCCAAAATACTGGCCACTCGTTTGGCCACTGTAATATCTACGCTGATCCACACTGACCAGACTGGCTTTATGCCGGGTAAGGGAACGGACATTAATATTAGAAGACTTTTCTTAAACTTGTCCCTCACACATGATAACACAGGCACTCGAGTCATTGCCTCTCTCGACGCCGAGAAGGCATTTGACTCGGTGGAATGGGTGTATTTGTGGGAGGTTCTGAGACGTTTTGGATTTGGGCCCAAATTTATACACGCGGTACAACTACTGTATAGGTCACCGAAGGCTAGGGTTCGTACAAACAATATGGTTTCCAATGCATTCACATTACATAGAGGAACCCGCCAGGGGTGTCCTCTTTCCCCCAGTCTTTTTGCCCTGGCTTTAGAACCATTAGCTATTCTGGTCAGGGAATCACAGCAGGTTCGGGGACTGAAGCTGGGTAGCCTAGAAGAAAAAATTTCGCTCTATGCGGACGATACTTTGCTTTATCTAAATGATGCTGGCCCTTCCCTGTTCGCCGCATTGGACCTATTTGACAAATTTGGCAGAATGTCTGGAGTCCGCATTAACTGGACCAAGTCGGTGCTGTTTCCAGTGGATGACCGGGCCCGGGCTACTCCGGATCCGGTACCACTGGTATGGGTAACAGACTTTAAATACCTCGGGATTAGGGTGGCCAGAGAGGTTGCCCAGTATTTCTCTCTGAATCTGGCTCCTCAGCTCCGACTGATTAAGGATAAGTGTCAGTTGTGGTCTGGGCTTCCGTTGAACCTGTTGGGTCGCATTGGTATCCTTAAGATGATCCTGCTGCCCAAACTGAACTATTTCTTCAGGAATAGCCCGGTTTGGATCCCAGTGACCTTCTTTAAGGAAATAGATAAATGCGTTTTAGCATTCCTATGGCACGGTTCTGTCCCTCGGTTGGCTAAATCCACGCTGCAACTGCCAATTGAATTTGGGGGTTTGGCCCTACCAAACTTCCAAACATATTATTGGGCGGCGATGCTGGTCACGGTGCGCTGGTGGTTGGTGGCGCAACGCACAAATGCAGCGGTTTGTACTGAGGCAAATAGAGTGGGATCTATGCACGCATTGCAAACATTGGCGTTTAAGGGATCGAGAGCATGCAGGGACCTGCCTGCCCCGACTAAGGCCACAGTAAAGGTGTGGACCATGGCCAGAAAAAGATTCTCTCAGCCGGACCGCTGGTCCCCGGACCAGCCCCTCTGGGAAAATCCGAATTTCCCCCACCTGAGCACAATCCCTGATCCACAAATATGGATCAGATTTGGAGTTGGGACTCTGGGGGACATTATGCCCTCAGGGACCCTACTGTCATTTCCCCAGCTGACTAGGAAGTATGAATTACCAGGTTGGATGTACTTTCGGTACGTCCAGCTTCGACACGCTGTGAGGGCTCAATTCTCTCCCACCCCTCTGATACAGCGGGACCCGGTGGAGGACCTCTTGGCCTCCGATACTCTCAGGAAGCCTCTCTCTGCACTATATGCTACACTCTTGCCCAAGGATTTCCCCAAGCTGGATAGGTTATGGGATAAATGGAAAATGGATATACCAAACTTGGAGAGGGAGGATTGGGAGGACTGTCTGGAACAGGGACCTAAGTTGGTCATATCAGCTGCTGACAAACTGGTGCAGACGAAGTTCCTCCACAGAGTGTACTTCACTCCGGAACGGCTATCCAAGATATACCCGGACAGGGACTCTGTTTGTCCCAGATGTAGAACTGAGTCGGGCTCGTTTATCCATATGTTCTGGGAATGCCCTCAAATAGCAAGATACTGGGCAAGCGTTTTTGAACAACTAAATGGTCGTTTGGACCTGTCTGTCCCGGTGGCTCCTGAGGTGGCCCTGTTGGGGGTACACGACGACGACCAGAGGTCACACCACTGTAAGTTGCTGGTTTCTTACCTCCTTTTCTATGCTAAAAAGGAAATACTGTGCCACTGGAAGTCGACGTCTCCCCCAACGGTTGCTAACTGGGAGGCCAAAATTAATGCTGCCCTTCCCTTATACAAATTGACTTACATTAGCCGGGGATGCCCCTGGAAGTTTGACAAGGTCTGGCTGCCGTGGACTGGGGAGCATTAGGTAAAGCCTGACGTTGGATCCTTCGTCTGCCAGCACCTCCCCCCTTCCCCCCCCCCCCCCCCCCTGTGTAACCACCCCTCCCCTTCCTCCCCTCCCTCCCCTCCCTCTCTCCCCCCCCCCCCTTTCCCCCCCCCCCCCTTCCCTTCCTTCCCCGCTCCCACACTCCCGTATGTTAGCAAGCTAAATTTCTCTCTTCGCATCCTGCTCCTTACCCCCAAATGGGGGAAGGAGGGTCATCCTATGAATCTGAGATGATTGGGTAAACACACCCAGATTGCTGTAATTCATATAGCCTTTTTAGGATGAATAACTGAAGTCCTGTACTTGATCTAGACTAACTACTATGCATTATATGTACTGACTGCATCTATTGTATCAAATTGTCTACTATCCCTGTACTGTACACTTTCCTTCAATAAAGCACTCCTGTTTTGTTAAAAAAAAGACTTGAAGGGCCTGGTTATTGAATTTGGGGGGACCCCTACGCTTTTTTTTATTTTTTTTTTATCAATGAATGACTGTTCTCTGTGTTACAGAGCTGACATTTCATTAGCTGCGAGTGATTTTAAATAGCTTTTTTTCCTGCAAAAATGACACTTTGTGCAGGAACAGTTCTCTATATTAGATATACTGAATCTCAAATTCATTCGAAGCATTCAAAGCATTCGTTATATCCGCTATTATAATTTCTTTCATATTAGTTGAAATTCGATATTTGTAGTTGGATTTACTAACGATTCGTAACGATTCGTTACTTGAAATTGAAATTCGATATTTGTAGTTGGATTCAAATTGTTCTCTGTGTTACGAGAACTGACAATTCATTAGCCGCGTTAACGATTCGTAACGATTCGTAACTTTACAAATTATTCGTAACGATTCGAAAAAAAAATTACGATTCGTACGAAATTCGTATTTCGTACGAATTCGAACGGAATTTTATACACGAATTACGAATTTTTTTATATACGAAACGGGACAAAATGAAACGAAACAAATTTTTTGACAGTTCCCATGTCTACTGGATGCCACCATTCAATCCTTTCGATCTTCGCTTTCACATCCATCCTCAAGTCAGCCGACCACCTCACAATCCTCTCAAGCTCACAGTTAGTCCCGGCAGTGAAGGCAGAAGTGGGTCCTCTGAACCAGGAAGGGCATTCCCCCTCACGTACTAAGGAAGAGTCAGATGAGGAGGAGGACGAGGTGGAGAATACACCTTCCAAATACAAATTGTCTTTGGAGCAAGTAGATGGCCTCTTAAGGGCAATTTATGCTACTTTGGGCCTAGAGGAAGAGTGAAAAGAATTACCTTTGCCTGACAGGATGTATGCAGGACTCAGCGAGGCCAAAAATCGTACTTTTCCTGTCCACGCAGTAATTTCTGAGGCAATTAAGAAAGAATGAGCCATTCTTCCCAAGGGCCCATAAGAGAAGGTTCCCTTTCGATGAAGACCCAGCGGCTCTTTGGAATAAAGTTCCAAAACTCGATGCAGCTTTTTCTCAGGTGTCAAGATCAACTGATCTGGCATTTGAGGACATGGGGATTTTAAAAGACCCCATGGATAAAAAGATGGATCAACAACTGAAGAGGGCTTGGCAATCCATCATGGGCAACCTCAAGCCAGCAATGGCAACTACTTGCGTCTCTAGGAATATGGAGTATTGGGTGAATCAGCTTAAAGCTCAAATAATAGCTGATTCTCCTAAGCAAGAAATTCTTCATTCCTTTTCGACCTTGTCAGCAGCTGTAGCTTATGTCTCAGATGCATCAGCTGAATCTATCAGGATGACAGCAAAAGCCGCAGCCCTTACTAACTCAGTCAGAAGGGCTCTGTGGTTAAAGACCTGGCCGGGGATCTAAGAACAAACTATGCAGGGTCCCATTCCTAGGGGATTTATTGTTCGGCCCTGATTTGGATTCAGTTCTTGACAGAACTGCAGATAAAAAGAAGTCCTTTCCCGTCGAGAAGAAGAAACAGCCAGTGAAACGTTTTTTTCGTCCTCAAAGGGCTCAGGAACAAAACAAACCTCAAGAGAAAAAGAAAAATTGGTCAGGGCAGAGGGGAAAGGGCAAAGAAAATGTCCTTTTCCATCCTCCTGCGTCAACCAGCAAGATGCAATGACAGCTGGTTACAAGTGGGGGGAAGACTTCAAAGTTTTCTCCCCTATTGGGCAAGCATGACGGAAAACCAGAATATTCTGTGCATGCTGGCCCAAGGTTACAAAATAGAATTTTCGGATCACCCCCCCCCCCCCCCCCCCCCCCAGAAATGTACTTTATAACAAACCTACCAAAAGATGCAACAAAGGCCCTAGCTATAAAGAACCTGTTAAAAGATCTGAAAAATCAAGAGGTTGTAAATCAGGTTACACTGCGGGAGCATTATCAGGGATTCTATCCCCATATATTCCTGATAAAAAAGCCATCCGGAAGTCTTTGATTAATCCTCAACTTGAAACTGCTAAATAGATCGGTCCTATACAAGAGGTTTTGTATGGACTCCATCTTCACGGTCAGAAACCTATTGATAAAAGAGTGCTTTATGGCATCGATCGACCTTTGAGATGCCTATCTGCACATCCCTATAGCCCCTCAGTCTCAGAGATTCCTAAGGATGGCAATAAGCATGGGGAATGAGGTGCTGCACCTACAATTCAAGGCCCTCCACTTCGGCCTTTCTTTTGCCCCGCAAGTATTTTACAAAGATGATGGCAGAAGCTCTAGCACCTCTCCGCCTGCAGGGGATCACAGTAATCCCGTACCTGGACGACCTGCTCTTCTTTGCCCCTTCCAGGGATAAATTGTTACAAGACATCAGAAAAGCCTGCAGTCATTTAGAAGCCTTGGGTTGGATCGTGAATATTCAGAAGTCAAACTTCAATCCGGCCCAAGAAGTACAATTTCTGGGGTAACAATTCAGTTCAGTGGAGCAGAGAGTTTTTCTCCCAGAAGAGAAAAAAATCAAAGTCCAAAATGTCATAGCTTTGCTACAAACAAATCAGGAATTGCCAGACGGGTTATGTCAGCCCTAGGAACCTTAAGCTCGAACCATGCCAGCCATTCAATGGGCAAGGTTACATTTCAGACCTCTTCAGAGTTTCCTCCTGAACCATGGAATCACAGGACAGAATCTCTGGAGGCAAAGGTAAAAATTCCCACCAAAGTCAAGCGATCGCTTTGGTGGTGGAGAAATCAGGCAATTCTATCAAAAAGGCCTACTGTGGTCTTTCCAAATAGAGAAAGTGGTAACGACGGATGTCAACATGTGGGGATGGGGGGCACACGGGGAGGCAGAAAGGTCCTCAAATTGGAGGGAAGGGCAGTCGTCTTAGCATTGGATGGCTTCTCTCCAATCCTCCAAGGTTTCCATGTCCAGGTTCTATCAGACAATGCCACTACCATAGTCTACCTGAACAAGCAGGGGGGCACAAGAAGCAAAACTCTTCAGTTGCTGGCATTAAAGATCCTAGGATGGGCGGAAAATCATTTGCTGTCCTTATCAGCAGTCCACCTCAAAGGCACTCTAAACGTAGTGGCAGATTTTCTGAGCAGAAGACTGATTCAAGAGGCAGAATGGAGCTTGAATCCAGAAGTTTTTGCAATGATCACCAGGGCCTGGGGCCAACCACAAGTGGACCTGTTTGCGTCAGAAGAAAATGCGCAGCTCTCGGTTTTCTTTTCCATTCACAGAAACAACAGTTCCTAGAGGATAGATGCTTTGACTCAGCCTTGGAACTTTCATCTGGGTTACGCCTTTCCCTATTACAGCTAATCCCGTTAGTATTGAGGAAAATACAGAGGGAAAAGGTGTCAGTAATTCTGATTACTCCATTTTGGCCAAAAAGAGCATGGTTTACCAACGTTCTGCATATGGCACTCAAACCATCTTGGCAACTGCCTCTCCGTCAAGATTTACTTCTGCAGGGTCCGATTCATCACCCGGAGGTGGCCAGACTAAGCCTCACCGCCTGGTATCTGAGGAGCAGACAAAGGTCTATCAGAGCCCTTGGTAACCACTTTACTTTCCAGTAGAAAAACAGTAAACAGAAAAATTTACGCTTAACATTGGAAGATCTACAACTCTTTGTGTCATTTGACAAATAGAACGGTAGAAAATTTTGTGTCAATTTTGGAATTCCTTCAAATTGGTGCAGACAAAGGCCTTTTAGTCAGTACACTTAAGCCCCATACACACGGTCGGAAAATCCGACCACCAAATCCATTGGATTTTGTCCGACGGATTTAGTCCGACACTGGTGTTGCATACACACTGTCGGACAAAGTTGTCGGAAAATCCGATCATTCTGAACGTGGTGACGTTTGTTGCGTACGACGGGACTACGTAGAGGCTAGTAGCCAATAGCTTTGGTCTTGTAATGTGATCTGAGCATGCGTGGCACTTTGTCCGTCGGAATTCGATACACACGATCAGATTTGGTGTGATCGGACTTTGTTGTCGAAAAATCTATCCAGCAGGAGATAGGACTTTGTCCGTCGGACAATCCGATGGAAACTGTCCGATGGTGCCTACACACGGTCGGAATTTCCGACAACATTGTCCGATAGGACAGAATCCATCGGAAAATCCGACCGTGTGTATGGGGCTTTAAAGTGCAAGTGGCCGCGTTGGGAGTTTTTCTGGAGAGACCAGTCTCTTCTGAGCCCTTGGTAGCGAGATTTTTCAAGGAGCCCTCACAAAGAAACCTTTTGAACCACTACAAGCAATATCGCTGAAGAATGTAACCTTTAAGACTTTATTTTTAGTTGCAATAACTTTGGCAAGGAGAATTAGCGAGTCCGATTCCATTATTGGAATGGGATAAAGCATTTTCAGTAATAAATAAAGCAACCTCCTGCTCCATATGGAGTAGGAGGTTGAGGTGGCGGTGGATGTGGCGGTGTAGGTGTAAGCGGCGGTGGAGGAGGATGAGGTAGCCAACACTGGTTCAAAAATACAAAAATGGCTGGGTAAGGCTAGTGGTAAATGATGTGTCGAATTCTGTCCCCCGTCGCATAGTGTCCGCCCTGTACTGCGCTTGCTCAGTACGTAGGACAAGAGGATTTCAAAACTCTCCGAAGACGATGCGCGGTGACTCCAGGTTCAAGCCACATCATCCGAGGTTTAAGCCTAGCCAAGCAAGCCCGTAAGGGGCCCTGTTACCACGTGCTACCGTATGTCCACTTGGATAGTGGGGCTTGAACCTGCACTCACTGCCCAGGCGACGTTCATCTTTGGAGATTTTGTGAATCTCCTTGTCCTCCGTACTGCGCAAGCACTGCGCCTGCACAGTAAGTGGCCGGACACTAGCCGATGGCCAGTTTTTGTCAGAACACCGGTATACATGTCTATTCTGCACAAGGTACAGACAAGTCCTGTGGGATCCATGCCTGGTTCATTTTAATAAACGTGAGCTTGTCCACATTGGCTCTGGACAGGCGGCTGCGCTTGTCTGTGATAACGCCCCCTGCCGTGCTAAATACACGTTCAGATAATACACTGACTGCAGGGCAGGCCAGCACCTCCAAGGCGTAAAGGGCAAGCTCAGGCCATGTGTCCAATTTGGAGACCCAGAAGGGGGCAGACCCGTCATTCAGTACGTGTAGGCGTGTGCACACATACTGCTCCACCATGTTGGTGAAATGCTGCCTCCTGCTAAGACGTTCCATCTCAGCTGGTGGTGCTGGTTGTTGTGGCGTGCTGACAAAGCTTTTCCCCATTTCGGCCATGCTAACCCTGCCTTCCAAGGTGCTGGCGGTGCCCCGGCTGCGTTGGCGACCTCTTCCTCCTCCTCTGCCTTCGCCTTGTGCTTCCACCGTACCCCCGGTGCCACCAGCAGCGCGTTTACCAGCGTGCGCTTGTACTCGGGCATCTTACGATCACGCTCCAGTGAGGTATTTAAGGACGGCATTTTGTCCTTGTAACGGGGATCCAGCAAGGTGGCCACCCAATAATCAGCACCAGTTAAAATGTGGGCAACTCGGCGGTCGTTGCGGAGACACTGCAGCAAGTAATCGCTCATGTGTGCCAGGCTGCCCAGAGGCAAGGAAAAGCTGTCCTCTGTGGGAGGTGTATCGTCTGTGTCCTCTGTATCCCCCCAGCCACACACCAGTGATGGACATGAGCTGGTCTGGGTGCCACCCTGCTGTGAACATGGTTCCTCCTCCTCCATCTCCTCCTCATCCTCCACCTCGTCGTCCTCCAGAACTGTGCCCTTGCTGCCAGACAATTGTGTACCTGCCGCTTGTTGGTGCAGGAACCCACCCTCGTAGCCACTTGTAAATGACTGCCCTGAAAGCCTTGGAAATAAACCCTCTTCCTCCTCCTCCTCATCCTGTGCCACATCCTCTTCCATCATCGCCTGAAGAGTTTTTTCAAGGAGGCATAGAACTGGGATAGTAACGCTGAGAACGGCGTCATCGGCACTGGCCATGTTGGTGGAGTACTCGAAACAGTGCAACAAGGCACACAGGTCTCGCATGGAGGCCCAGTTATTGGCGGTGAAGTGGTGCTGTTCCGCAGAGCGACTCACGCATGCATGCTGCAGCTGAAACTCCACTATCGCCTGTTGCTGCTCGCACAGTCTGGCAAGCATGTGTAAGGTGGAGTTCCACCTTGTGGGCACGTCACATATGAGACGGTGAGCAGGAAGGCCGAAGTTACGCTGCAGCGCTGACAGGCGAGCAGCAGCAGGGTGAGAACGCCGGAAGTGCGCACAGACGGCCCACACTTTCTGCAGCAGCTCTGGCATATCGGGGTAATTCTTAAGGAACCTCTGGACCACCAAGTTCAGCACATGCGCCAGGCAAGGGATGTGCGTCAAACCGGCAAGGCCCAGAGCTGCTACAAGATTTCGCCCATTATCGCACACCACTAGGCCGGGCTTGAGGCTCACTGCCATCAACCATTCATCGGTCTGTTGTTCCATGTCCCTCCACAACTCCTGCGCGGTGTGGGGTTTTTCCCCCAAACAGGAACGTTTTAAAACTGCCTGCTGACGTTTAGCCCTGGCTGTGCTGAAGTTGGTGGTGAAGGTGTTACGCTGACCAGATGAGGAGGCGGTAGAGGATGAGGAGGCGGAGTAGGAGGAGTTAGCAACAGGAGGCAAACTGAAGTGCCCTGCAATCCTCTGTGGGGGAAGGACATGTGCCAAACTGCTATCCGCCTCAGGCCCAGCCGCCACTACATTTACCCAGTGTGCTGTTAGGGAGATATAACGTCCCTGACCGTGCTTACTGGTCCACGCATCCGTAGTTAGGTGGACCTTGCCACAGATGGCGTTGCGCAGTGCACACCTGATTTTGTCCCCCACTTGGTTGTGCAGGGAAGGGATAGCTCGTCTGGAAAAGTAGTGGCGGCTGGGCACGACATACTGTGGGACAGCCAATGACATCAGCCTTTTAAAACTCTGCGTCTCCACCAGACGGAATGTACTCGAAACAGCGCAACAAGGCACACAGGTCTCGCATGGAGGCCCAGTTATTGGCGGTGAAGTGGTGCTGTTCCGCAGAGCGACTCACGCATGCGTGCTGCAGCTGAAACTCCACTATCGCCTGCTGCTGCTCGCACAGTCTGGCAAGCATGTGTAAGGTGAAGTTCCACCTTGTGGGCACGTCACATATGAGACGGTGAGCGGGAAGGCCGAAGTTACGCTGCAACGCTGACAGGCGAGCAGCAGCAAGGTGAGAGCGCCGAAAGTGCGCACAGACGGCCCGCACTTTCTGCAGCAGCTCTGGCATATCGGGGTAATTCTTAAGGAACCTCTGGACCACCAAGTTCAGCACATGCGCCAGGCAAGGGATGTGCGTCAAACCGGCAAGGCCCAGAGCTGCTACAAAATTTTGCCCATTATCGCACACCACTAGGCCGGGCTTGAGGCTCACTGCCACCAACCACTCATCGGTCTGTTGTTCCATGTCCCTCCACAACTCCTGCGCGGTGTGGGGTTTTTCCCCCAAACAGGAAAGTTTTAAAACTGCCTGCTGACGTTTAGCCCTGGCTGTGCTGAAGTTGGTGGTGAAGGTGTTACGCTGACCAGATGAGGAGGCGGTAGAGGATGAGGAGGCGGAGTAGGAGGAGTTAGCAACAGGAGGCAAACTGAAGTGCCCTGCAATCCTCGGTGGTGGAAGGACATGTGCCAAACTGCTATCCGCCTCAGGCCCAGCCGCCACTACATTTACCCAGTGTGCTGTTAGGGAGATATAATGTCCCTGACCGTGCTTACTGGTCCACGCATCCGTAGTTAGGTGGACCTTGCCACAGATGGCGTTGCGCAGTGCACACCTGATTTTGTCCCCCACTTGGTTGTGCAGGGAAGGGATAGCTCGTCTGGAAAAGTAGTGGCGGCTGGGCACGACGTACTGTGGGACAGCCAATGACATCAGCCTTTTAAAACTCTGCGTCTCCACCAGACGGAATGACAGCATTTCAAAGGCGAGGAATTTTGAAATGCTGGCATTCAGGGCCAGGGATCGCGGTTGGCTAGGGGGGTACTTCCTCTTCCGCTTCAGTGTTTGGGAAATAGAGAGCTGAACGCTTCCATGGGACATTGTGGAGATGGTTAGTGACCCAGGTGGTAGTGTTGCTGGCAGATCCTCTGTTTGCGGGTTGGCAGGTGTCATTGTCACTACAGAGGTGGATGAAGAGGCCGAGACTGCAGCAGAAGAGGAAGCAGGAGGAGCCAGAGACCTTTCTTGGTTTTTGAGGTGTCTACTCCACTGCATCTCGTGCTTTGCACTTAGATGCCTGGTCATGCAGGTTGTGCTCAGGTTGAGAACGTTTATGCCTCGCTTCAAGCTCTGATTGCACAGCGTGCAAACCACTCGTGTCTTGTCATCAGCACATTGTCTGAAGAACTGCCACGCTAGGGAACTCCTTGGACCTGGCTTTGGTGTGCTCGGTCCCTTGCTGCGTTGGGCAGTAGCAGACGTACTGTCTAGGGGACGGACGCTCTGCTTTTGCACCCTGCTCCCTCTTCTGCTGTGCTGGTGGCTCTGTGCGACCACCGCCTCTTCCTCCGAACTACACTGGTCACCTGCATGACGTTGATTCCATGTGGGGTCAAGGACCTCATCGTCCTCCACATCATCTTCCACCCAGTCTTCACCCCTGCCCTCCTTGTCGGTCTGCACAGTGGAGAAAGCAGCAGCAGTTGGCACCTGTGTTTCGTCATCATCCGAGACGTGCTGCGATGGTCCTCCCATGTACTCATCATGAAACATAAGTGGTTGGGCATCGGTGCACACAATCTCTTCCACTTCTGGGGCAGGGCTAGGTGGATGGCCCTGGGAAACCCTGCTAACAGAGTCATCAAAAAGCAGAAGAGACTGCTGCATGATTTGGGGCTCAGACTGATTGGCTGATTTGCAAGGGGGTGAGGTAAAAGACTGATGGACATTGGCTGCAGGTGCCAACTCTGAACTTTCATCAGGAGACTGGGTGGGAGACAATGTGAAGGAACCGGAGGCACTGTCAGCAACCCAATCTACTATCGCCTGTACTTGTCCTGGCCTCAACATTCGTACAGCCTCATTAGGCACGCCAAAATACCGCTGCAGGCTCTGTCGCCTACTCGCACCTGAGGAAGGTGTTTCACTAGTGCGTGTAGCTGGCACAGATCGACCACGTCCTCTCCCTGCAACAGGAGCGCCACCAGCAGCACCATGACCCGGGCCACGTCCCCTTTTTGATGATCTCCTCATATTTTCAAAATGTATGATCTCCCCCTAAATGGGTGTTTTTGTCAATAGCAGAATACACGTACAGTGTCTAAAGCGTTTATGAACACGCAGAAAATGCTATTGGGAAAAAAAAAAACACTGCAAAATTTAATTTTTTTGCAATGTTTTTCCAATATCAGAATACACGGATAGTGTCTAAAGCGTTTATGAACACGCAAAAAATGCTATTGGGGAAAAAAAAACACAGCAAAATTTAATTTTTTTGCAATGTTTTTCCAATATCAGAATACACGGATAGTGTCTAAAGCGTTTATGAACACGCAGAAAATGCTATTGGGAAAAAAAAAACACTGCAAAATTAAATTTTTTTTCAATGTTTTTCCAATATCAGAATACACGGATAGTGTCTAAAGCGTTTATGAACACGCAGAAAATGCTATTGAGAAAAAAAAAGAACACCGCAAAATTAAAATTTTTTGCAATGTTTTTCCAATATCAGAATACACGGACAGTGTCTAAAGCGTGTATGAACACACAGAAAACACACAGAAAATGCTATTGGGGAAAAAAAAAACATTTTTTGCAATGTTTTTCCAATAGCAGAATACACACAGACTATGGTGTATCTCTTACTATACGCAGTGCAGTAATGGTGCACTGAGCTTGCAGGTCAAACTTTTATATTTTGTCTGGCACTGGCCTCATGGCACTGTTAAAAGACTGTGCACTGCACCCCAGCCAGGGTACAATTGATTTAGGAATCTCTTCAATAATTCTCTCTGCCTCTTTCTTTTCCTTAATAAAGAAACTCCCTACTCTACTCTAGCTATCTAGATCGCTCACTGATCTAACTAATTTGAAGAAAATTAAAGGAATGTGGACTGACTGACTGACTTTATTACACTAACTCCTAAAATCCTCTCTCTTAGCAGCACAGGAACCTGTCTATAGCAGAATGACGCTGTGTGCTGTGTGTCTGGACTATATATAGAGGCAGGGTCACATGATGCACTGCCCAATCAAAGCCATGCCATTAGTAAGCATGGCTGTGATGGCTTCTAAGGGCACACTAGTGAAACTAGCGTCGATTGGCTGCCCTGCAGCTTGTAAAAGGCGCCAATACATCGCTGAACACCGGACCCGAACCCGAACTTACAGCCAATAGTTCGGGTTCGGGCCCCGGACACCCAAAAGTCCAGTACGGACCCGAACTTTACAGTTCGGGTTCGCTCAACCCTAGTCCTCAGCAAATGTGATGCAATATATTTGAGAGAGGTGGGGGAACATTTTTTATTTTTTTTGTTAAGGTTGTTAGCTGAATGGAATAGAATGATGTCCTATGGAAAGGACAAGGGAATAGAAAAGAAAGATAGACTAATATAATAGTTTTTTTTTTTTATAGTATTTGAATGTATATGTATTTGTATAAATTGTTTATAAAATTAATAAAAATGGATTGAAAACAAGGAGAATTTGTGAGGTTAAAGAACCTTTTTTATCCATCTACATGGATAGGATTATACTCAAAACAGATCCGGGGTTTTTACCATGGGTAATGTCAGTTCACAACAGGGCAGAGAGATAATCCTACCAACCTTTTGTTCAAACCCTTCAGGGGAAAAAGAAAGCCAATTCCACAATTTGGAAGTGAGAAGAACTCTGTTACATTACCTTGAAGTAACAAAGGATTTTCGGTCTTCAGACTTTGTACGGTTTTCAGGCAAAAAGAAGGGCCACCAAGCTTTGAAGGGGTCAATAGCTAGATGGCTTAAATCCGCTATTCTGGCAGCCTACTCTCAGTCGGGGCCATCTCCCCCGCTGGGAATTAGAGCACATTCTACTAGGGCTCAAGCCACTACATGGGGCAGACAAAGCTGGTGCCACCCCACATCAAATTTGTGAGGCGGCTACCTGGTCAAGTTACCTAACGTTTGTCCGTCATTACAGACTGGATCTTCTGTCAGCAAGTGATCAGGCTTTTGGCAGAAAGGTCCTGCAGGCTGTGGTCCCTCCCTAGTGGGTAAGTCTCTTTTTATCCTCTCAGGTGCTGTCCGGAAAGACATTAAGGGAAAATTCAATTTAGACTTAACGGAAACTTGTCTTTCACCAGCAACCCATGTTTGATTTTTATGCTGTGACTAACCACATTCTGATTATGTGTTCCAGCTTGGGTCGGATGTTCTCTACTACTAATGAAGACAAGTGGGAAGGAGCCTCCTTTTAAAGTTTGGTGGAGGTGTGTTTTCTGACAAGTGGGTGGAGCCACTCTCTCTCTCAGGTGCTGTCCTGAAAGACTGCTGGAAAACAAGTTACCGGTAAGTCTAACTTGAATTTTCTGTGCAGTGCGATTTCAGCCCATTCATTTTAAATGGTATAAATTCACACTGCACTGCACCAAAAGTAGTGCATGCACTACTTTTTAAACCGCATTGAAACCGGATTGCTTGGTACAAAAGTACCATGCGATCTGGTGTGGGAAAACACAATGCATTTGCAACCTGCATTTGGGGTGTCCTTAACTTTCTATTGACACCTGCTGCAGGAACGCACAGTACATTTTTGTGTGATTCATGTCCGCAGTTATAGTACACTCCATTTAACGTTGATTCCTATAGAACACATTCTGTAGTGCCAATCTGCAAAGTACAAAAAGCACTAAAAATGCATAGGTGTGAATCAGGCCTTACTGTTTACTAAAACAGTACCTGACTATTCCTACCCTTTCCACCCAGCTGCTCCAATTATTAAAGCCGTTACTACAGCTTCTATGAATGAAATGTAGCCATGCCCCTGTAGGGGTTGCTGAATATTGTGGTTCACCCGTCACCCTGCCCAGCCTGGCATACATCTCTCAGGCACTCAGACATAGAACAGTCCATAAGCTTTGTTTTTTTCTTCCTTTATTGAGGGGATTAAACTTGGATGGGAATGGGAAATTATGTGTTGCCCAGAAAGATTCACTGTAACTTACTTGGGACTTCTATATACACTCCAGTCTTCTCTTCAGCACAACTCTTGCTTAAGACCTCTTTCCCTTTACTCCTCCAGAACTTTGCTTGCTGCAGACCCTTACTCCTCCAGCACTTAACTTGCTGCAGATTCTCAGACCAGATAGCACCAAATGGTTAGGCTTGAGACTAACTCAGCCAGGCCTCAGTGAGTTGCCTTTTGCGGGCAGGGGCCACTATGATGTAGAAATAGTTCCAGTGCCAACTGTCCTCAACTCGGTTACTGATCCCAGTAAACCCTCTTAATGCCCTGTCAGCCCTCTTGGCTGCAGCTGTTTTTTTCCACTGCCCCTTTTTCCACAGTCCACTCTTCTGGTTCTGCACCCATCTCATACTGCAAACTCACAGTTGTCTCAGGTTTGCCTCACTCACCAGCCCTCCTGGCTGCGACCAGTTGTCCTCCCTGGAGTCTCTCAGTAGTGCTCTCTCCCACTGTCCTCTCCTTGCTCTCTTATGTGCCTCTGTTACCAGGATCTCTTCTCTCCTCCTGCTGCACCCAAGCTCAGGCCTAAGGTCATCCCCCGGACTGGGGAGCTCCCTGTAGGCCCCAACAGCCTCAGAACTCTCTTACTCCATCTGTTCCACCCGATAACTCCTCCCCAGCTGGGCTGACCCTGGGTATTTAAGGGGGTCTGCCCCCTGGCAATCCAAGTTGGGGATTGGTCAAGGCTCCTCAAAATACCCCAGGCAGCTCCACCTCTCCTCTACTCCTCTTACCAGAATTTTCTGGAAAGAAGAGGGGGGTCTCTCAGTGATGCACCCAGCCCTGTTCTGAGACACTCCCAGCCCAGAATGAAAACAAACAGGCCTGCCTAAATTTTCCTACTCTATAGAAAAATCTAACCTCTAGCACCTACCTACCTAGAGGGTGCTACAGAAACATGATCTATAAATGGAAGGAGCAGACCTATCAATCATCCACATGTCCTCCAGTCATAGATCCTGTTTCATAAATGAAAGCTGTAGTAATGGATTCTATGAATGGAGCAGCTGGGCTAAAACGGTGGGCATAGTCAAGAAGATTATAGTGCTGAAAAAGGGGGGGTTTAACAGAACAGCACAAGGGACACATTTCAATGAAGGTAAGTAACGTTCCTTGTCCTTTTTATTTATTTTTTGGTAAACTTGGGCTTTATCCAGTTGATGTTAAACCCCCTTGCTGTCCAGACCATTTTCAGTTTTTTAGCACTGTGATACTTTGACTAACAATTTCAGCACTGTACCCAAATTAATTTGATATATTTTTTTATTTTTTTTGTTTACCATATAACGTAAAAAAAGTTTTTGAGGAAAAAATACATCTCCCTTAGTTTCTGCTACAAAACTTTGCAAATAAATAATCTTTCTTCATAAATGTGGCCAGAATGTATTCTGCTACATTTCTTTGGTAAAAAAAAACCCAAAACAAGCATCTGTATTACAGGTACTCCCCGGGTTACAAACATCCGATCTACAAATGACTCTTGCTTACAAACAGAAGGAGACAATAGGAAGTGAGAGGAAATCTACCCATAGACAGGAAAATTCACTCCTGTAAGTGTTATCATGGGAATAATGTGTCTCCACTGAAGCTTTGTCACCAATTCTTGTTTCCACAACAACCCAAAATTTTCAAAATCCAATTATCACAGAGACAGAAAGTGAGGTGAAATGTGACCAGGGCACAGACAGCAAAACAAATGTTACAGGGGTGTTAACCCTTCCCTATGCCAGTGTTTCTCAACTCCAGTCCTCAAGGCGACCCAACAGGCCATGTTTTCAGGCTTTACATTATTTTGTACAGGTTTCACTGCCTTGGTAATTACCACAGCTGTTTCATCTGAGGGTAATCACCTGTGCAAAATAATGGAAAGCCTGAAAACATGAAACTGTTGGGGCGCCTTGGGGACTGGAGTTGAGAAACACTGCCCTATGCTATCCAAAAAACGTAAAAAAATATTTTTTTTGGCTGAAGCTACATACAAAAAAATGTACTTGTTCCGACTAATACAAATTCAACTTAAGGACAAACCTACAGACCCTATCTTGTTTGTAACCCAAGGACTGCCTGTATTTGGTCTGTGTAAATGTTAGAGTCTACAAACGATAGAATACTGTACAGTATAAAGTATAATATGAGTAATTTCTCAACCTTGATGTTCTGGCTGCCTATCATTTCTCAAGGCATTAAAATACCAAGACACAACAACCACGCCCCAAAAAAGTTTTAATTTTTTGCCACAATTATATGGAAAGTAAATAAAATTTGATTATATTTCACAAAGTTGTAATTTTAACACGTTACTTCTCACACAGCATAGGCATACCTACATTTACAGGTACATCCCAAAACACATTTTTCCTCTCCTCCATCGTATGGGGATAACACAGATGTGGGATTCTTTTGCTGCCTAGGTGCAAAGAGGGGCCCAAAATTCAAGGAGGCTTTCAGGAGCATAAACAATGCATCTGATTTCCTGACTACCTATAACATTTCTTGAGGCCCTGAAGTGTCAGGACAGGAGAAACACCCACAAAATTAACAAATTTTGCAAAGTAAACCCTATTTAACCACTTCCTGCCCACGCTATAGCCTAAAGATGGCTACAGCATGGGCTTAATTTGCCAGGAGGGCGTACATTGACGTCCTCCCTTGATCAGGCTGTCTGCACGCACTCTATGATCACTGAGTCCTTCGGTGGCCCTTTGCCACTTGGTCAGCTGTGTCCAATGACAGCTTGTCATGGAAGTAAAACACAAGCCAGTTATCTGCGGTTCTTTCCTCACGCTGACAGCCCGTTGATGCACGGGAACTTGACGGGGACTTCCCTATGGCTTTCCCCAACGACGTCAGAGGGGGGCGGGGGCCACCCGGTGACCCCGCCCTCCGTTATATAAGAACTGTCAGAAGATGAGAAGCGTCACACAGCGGGAGCCTCCCATTGTGTGGAGCAGCCCGAGAACTAAGCGAGGAAGAAGAGGCGCCGTGGAGGAAAATGCCGGACGAGAACACCGGAGCAAGAAGCAGAGGATCGGAGGAAGAAGAAGATGGAGGAAGAAGTAGATAGAGGAAGAAACCGAAGGATGAAGGAAAGAAGAAGGAAGAAGATGGAAAGAAGAAGACTTAAATAAAGGAATTGTCAAAAAATGGCTCTTGTAATTTTTAACACTTTTGTCACTTTTTTTGGTGAAATGGTAGGGGTACTTTTGTACTCCCTCACCATTTCACACAGGGGGGGCTGGGATCTGGGCTTCCCCTTGTTAAAGGGGGCTTCCAGATTCTGATAAGCCCCCCCACCCGCAGACCCCCACAACCACTGGCCAGGGTTGTGGGGATGAGGCCCTTATTCTCATCAACATGGGGACAAGGTGCTTTGGGGGGGACCCCAAAGCACCCTCCCAATGTTGAGGGCATGTGGCCTGGTATGGTTCAGGAGGGGGGCGCTCTCTCGTCCCCCCCTCTTTTCCTGCGGCCTGCCAGGTTGCATGCTCGGATAAAGGGTCTGGTATGGATTTTTGGGGGAACTCCACGCCACTTTTTTTTTTAATTTGGCGTGGAGTTCCCCTTAAAATCCATACCAGACCTGAAGGGTCTGGTATGGATATTTGGGGGGAACCCCACGTAATTATTTTTTTTTAAATTTGACGCGGGGTACCCCTTAATATCCATACCAGACCTGAAGGGCCTGGTAATTGAATTTGGGGGAACCCCATGCCTTTTTTTTTTATCAATGACTTTCAATGACTGTTCTCTGTACTACGGGGAGCCGACAATTCATTATAGCCGCGAGTGCTATTTAAATAACTTTTTTTCCTGCAGAAATTACACTTTGTGCAGTGCCCCAGTGTCTAAGCACAGGAAACATGCGCCCCTTTACAGGCATACTATACACACCCCCAGGTTCGAAATTTAAAGGAATATTACACTTTTATTGTTTCACTTTAAGCATTATTAAAATCACTGCTCCCGAAAAAACGGCCATTTTTAAAACTTTTTTTTGCATTGATACATGTCCCCTGGAGCAGGACCCAGGTCCCCAAACACTTTTTATGACACTAACTTTTTAAAAATCAATGACTTTCAATGACTGTTTTCTGTATTACGGGGAGCCAACAATTCATTATAGCCGCGAGTGCTTTTAACCGCTTTCCGACCGCCTCCTGCACATTTACGTCAGCAGAATGGCACGGCTGGGCAAAAGCACGTACCGGTACGTCCCCTTTAATTGCCCAGCTGTTGGTCGCGCGCGCGGGACCAGCGGACCCGATCGCCGCTGGTGTCCCGCGATCGGGTCACAGAGCTGAAGAGTGGGGAGAGGTCTGTGTAAAAAAACCTCTTCCCGTGCTTCCTACACTGCCTGTCACTGATCGGCTGTTCCCTGCCACCGGGAAAGCCGGTCAGTGACGTCAGACGTCAGCCACGCCCCCTACTGTAAAAAAAACACACACACGTCACACTAACTCCTCCCCGCCCCCTAGTGGTTAACTCCTTCACTGCCACTGTCATGTACATAGGAATCAGTGCATTTAAATAGCACTGATTTATGTATAAATGATAATGGTCCCAAAAATGTGTCAAAAATGTCCGATGTGTCCACCATAATGTCGCAGTCACAATAAAAATCGCTGATCACCGCCATTACTAGTAAAAAAAAATATTTATAAAAATGCTATAAAACTATCCCCTATTTTGTAAACGCTATAATTTTTGCGCAAACCAATCAATAATCGCTAATTGTGATTTTTTTTTACCAAAAATATGTAGAAGAATACGTATCGGCCTAAACTGAGGAAAAAAAGTTTTTTATATATTTTTGGGGGATATTTATTATAGCAAAAAGTAAAAAATATTGGATTTTTTTCAAAATTGTCGCTCTATTTTTGTTTATAGCGCAAAAAATAAAAACCGCAGGGGCGATCAAATACCACCAAAAGAAAGCTCTATCTGTGGGAAAAAAAAAGGACACCAATTTTGTTTGGGAGCCACGTCGCATGACCGCGCAATTGTCAGTTAAAGCGGCGCAGTGCCGAATCGCAAAAAGGGGCCTGGTCCTTTGCCTGCAAATTGGTCCGGGGCTGAAGTGGTTAAAATACTTTTTTTCCTGCAGAAATGACACTTTGTGACAAACTGACAATAACTTTTTAAAAAGCGCCATTACATTGCCAAACATCAAACTCTAGCCCGAACATACAGTAAATTGTTCGGGTCTGGGACCCAAAAACCCAAAAGTCGGGTATAAACCCGAATTTTACAGTTCAGGTTCGTTCAACCCTAGTTGCAACCTTCAGTAAAGACGAAGCTCTCCAAGTGTCTTCTATGTGCAAACTTTCAGTTACCAGTATATCACTTCTATTATTAATTTACTACCTACTTGTTTCTTACCTGGATTTACAAACACTGCAGTATAATATAATTAAACTAGCTGAAGAGGAAGAAGAAAATAGACTTTGCCATTTCCTATACAGCATCACAACTTTGGGTTCACAGAGTGAATAGTGTACTGCAATCTAGGGGGAGCTCTTGAGTACATGATATGGACAAATGTATTGTATTTCACTGCTGCATTGTGTTTAATATTTTGCTGCAGGTTTGGTGTGTGCTCTGAGGTTGGAGTGGAAAGGTGCTCAATATCAGGGCTTTATCATATGGAGCAAAACTCACACTTTTTGCCTGTCTGCATATGCTCCTCAGGTGAACATTGAGCTTTGGGTTTCATATACACCTTGATTGTTATTACTCTCATTCTCTATATTGTAATTACCATTGTGTCTAGGTGTTTAAAACAAGTTTCCTTCAGTAAACTGTTCATGTGGTTAATTTACAATTTGTGTGAGACTCTATCTATTACTACAGCTGGTGGAGTGATGAGGACCAGTTTGACGGTAAATATACAGTACAGTGTGTTAGTACTATGTTTCTCTTTACCATTGGGTCTTACACTAACATTGCTATACAGTTGTGCCAAGGGGATCGAGCCATTTTCTGGGGTTGAGAGGCAGAGTGCAGGCCCAATCAATTATCAGCCGCCCCTTAGCGGGGGCCAGTGCTAGATATATGTATATGTGTGTGTATATATATAAGGGTAGATAGTATAAAATTCAAGCAGTATTAATTCCTGAAAAATTAAATACTAAAAACAGCGCTTAAAGTTGTTGCATCAAAATATTAAAAGGTAAAAATACTTTTAAGATAATGAGTCCACAATCAAAAATAAATGCATGAATAAATAAATAAATGTTCATTGAGTGCAGAAATAGTGGTGGGTGAACAGTTCAAAAACGCATCAAGGTGACTTCTTCTGTATTAATTCAGACACCGTATCATCCCATGTGACTTTTTTCACCACGTGTGGTATAATCCCCCTTAGGGGTTCAAACTCACCAGAGATAAAAATCAAACAGGCCTGTCAGATAAATGTCATCAAGGGTTAAACTGCATCCACTACTCCTCAACTAAGATGGGGATAAAACCAGCCTGGTATCCTTCTTAACCTTTCAGCATCACCAAGAAACCACTGCATCAGTGGTCCAGGGGGGAATTGACTCCAAATAAACTCGCCATAAAAACAAATAAAGTTTTGCACATAGCGTGATACCGCTTATTTATAAAGTTAAAACATGAAAAACATCCCATAAAAAACCCCATAGGTTTAGCAGCGTACATTTACTATTCTTTCAATCAGGCATAAAATGGTAACTTGCTTTGGGATGATAGAAAAATCCCCTCAGCGTCATCCGCAGCACTTCCTGTGGTGTGTAGTGTGTCAGTATAGACACACAGTCAACTTCCTGACAGTAGTATGGCGGCGGTGGAGCGCAAATGGAACGCACAATGTCACTTCCGGTCAGCGTCGCGTAGGCCACGCCCTTACGCGTTTCGTCACTTCCGACTTTAACAGAGGGCGTGGCCACACGGCGCCCGGCGGGGGTTTCTGGATCCGGCCCCTCTAAGCATTAGCCAATCAGATAGCGGACACCTCCGTTCATGTTGCCATGGTAGCGCCGCTCTGATAGCTCTATGCTTGTGTATGAGCATGGGAAATAGAATCACACAGGTGTCATAAAAGACAACCTGCGTGAGAGCACTGGGAAAACAGTCAGCATAAACAGTCTGTGGGGACAGATGCACAACGGAACTATTATGGAGCACAAAAGGCTCAAACCAAGCACGTGACACACAGCATGTAGTTTTAATCATAGTGATAACGAATATCATACCTAAGTCATAAAAATCAATAAATAAATATAATAAATATACACTTAGGGTGAGAAGAGTATTAAATCGGCAGATCATGTATAATTACCGGCACCGAAAGTTAAATATCACATGCGGAGTCCAGGTACATCAATATATTAATTCTTAAAGAGCAAAGAGAGAGGTGACGAATATATCATTTTAGGGTATAATAGGAGGTGATATTATTCGGTTTTTAGCAATTTTGCCACATCACATAGATACAGGGATGTACTTTAGATGTTTTTATAGGCAGATGAGAAGCAGCAAATTAAAACAGAGAGGGATTAAGGTCATAAAGTAATATATGCAAGTATATGGAATGTAGAACCATACATCACATGATGCAATAGTTATTTATGTTCAGCCTATTAAATGGTGGTGCAGTGATAATTATACACTACAATTAACCATAGTGGAGATCCAAATATCTGTATAGAGATATATAACATAAATGTCCCATCTAATTTATGAATTTTAGATAAGAATACGTGTATGCGGACTCACAGATAATGCCCATATCAGTATAGGACAGGCAGAAGATGTATATAAGCTGGGCAATGAGTCATAGTGTCGCATATTGTATGGTTAGGGTTACATAGGTGAATTGCTTATATCACTTGTATCTAATTGCGTGAAAGAGACCATCAAATCGCATCGTGATCGCATAAAAACGTACATAGCGATTGCATAAAACCTCTTTCTTAGAAAGTTTTTGCATTTTTTCTTCGTTAAAAAATGCATATTAAAATCAGCAATAAAAAATCAGCAATAAAAAACCAGCAATAAAAAAACAGCAATAAAAACGCATAAGGAATCGCATCTGGATAAAATGAGTAAAAAATACATATAAAAATTATGTGAATATGTATAAAACTCATAAAAAATTCCATATATAAAAGAAAAAATATATATATAAAATATATAATATATAAAATATATAGAAATATTTATATAAATATTAAAATAATATAAATATAAATTAATGGTTGACGTGCAGAGAAAGATAAGAGGATAAAATCAATATAATATAATAAAATGACATGATGATTATGAGTACTTAAAAAATCAATAATCACTAATAAAACAGTTTATGTCAAGATCCACGTTTAAGCCTTTCGGCGATAAAGTATCCACCAGATATATCCACTCTGTTTCTCTTTTGGATAACTCTCGTACCTGGTTTGAACCTCTCCAATTGGGTTTGAGATGGTCTATCCCCCAAAACTTTAAACCAGAGGGATCCTGATTATGGTGGTTTTTGAAGTGGAGGGACACATTGTGATCTTTGAAACCAAGTTTAATGTTTGCTATGTGTTTAGCAATCCTGATACGTAGTAGCCTTTTAGTGCGGCCTATATAAATCAACTCACAAGGGCATTGGATGGCGTAAACAACATAGGCTGTATTGCATGTAATGAATTCCTTTATTTTGAATTCCCTATTATTAGATGTAGAGGTGAACATTTCTAATGCTCTTAGTGGTAGGTTCACCTCTCTACATGCTTTGCACTTCCTGCATGAGTAAAAACCATCTTTATCCCAAAAGGAGGGATGTTTTGATGGTGGATCCAAGATCTTTTTTACAATCTTATCTGCATGACTCGTTGCCTTTTTGTAAATAAACCCTGTTTTTTGTGGAAGAGCTGGTTTTAGTATTTTATCCATCAAGAGTACATGCCAGTGTGTTAAAAATATGGCTTCCACTTCTTTGTATTGTGCGTGGAAGCCGGAGATGAAACTCCATTCCTGGATGTTTGTGTTTCTTGTAATAGTCTTATCCTCCAATAGGCAGTGTCTTGGTACCAGGGATACTTCTTCAATAACTTTGTCAAGACTTTCTCCTTTATATCCTTTCTCCTCAAATTTTCTCTTTATAGTCAGTGATTGTGAATTAAAATCAATTTCTTTGGTGCGATTACGTCTGATCCTCGTAATCTGGCCTTTGGGTATGTTCTTTAACCACATAGGGTGGTGACCGCTCTGTGTTGGAAGGTAGCTGTCACGTTCCGGGTATGGCGGGGAAAAGGAGGTGGATCCCCTATGTCAATGAGGCGATAGCACGGGTTGTATTGGAGGACCGGTTCTAATGTTGCTACTGGTTTTCACCAGAGCCCGCCGCAAGGCGGGATGGACTTGTAGCGGCGGTAGCAACCAGGTTGTGTCTCCCAATAGCAACTTGACCCCACTGACAGCTGAGACAGGCACGGTACACAAGGATTAAGCAGAGGCGAGGTCAAACGTAGCAAAAGGTCAGGTGGCAAAGGTTCGTAGTCAGGGGCAATGGCAGAGATCTGGATACACAGTAGGAGCAAACACAAAACGCTTTCACTGGGCACTAGGGCAACACAAGATCCGGCCAGGATAGGAAGGGGAAGTGGGTATAAGAAGGATTCTGGGAAAATGATAATTGGGCCAGGCACTAATTGATTGTGCGCTGGCCCTTTAATTGAAGGCAAGGTCGCGCGCGCGCCTGGGGAGCGGGGGTGCGCGCGCGCCGGAAGAAGCCGGCGGAGAAGGTGAGGGGAGCGGGATGCGATCCCCGGGCAGGCCGAGGATCGCATCCCGGAGACAGGGCAGCGCCTGCGGTCAGGGGAGCTGACCGAGGCGCTGCAGGGCAGAGGACGCTGTGAGCGCTCCGGGGTGGATGGGACACCCGGAGCGCTCGGCGTTACAGAACCCCCCCCCCCCTTGGGTCTCCCCCTCTTCTTGGGCCTCCCCCTCCTCCTGGAACCCAAGAACCTGAGGATGAGATCCTTGTCAATGATGTTACCCTCAGGTTCCCAGGACCTCTCCTCGGGACCACAATTCTCCCAATCAACAAGATAGAAGCATTTACCTCGGATGGTTCTAGAGGCGAGGACCTCTTTAACGGAGAAGATGTTGGAGGAGCCTGTGACCGGAGCAGGAGCGATGACCTTGGGGGAAAAGTGATTTAGAACAAAGGGTTTGAGGAGGGAAACATGGAAAGAGTTGGGAATGCGGAGGGAAGGAGGAAGATGCAGTTTGTAGGACACGGAATTGATCCGAGCCTTGATCTTGAATGGACCGAGATAGCGGGGACCCAACTTGTAACTGGGGATGTGGAACCTGATGTACCTGGAGGAGAGCCACACCCTATCACCAGGGGAGAATACAGGAGGAGGTCTTCTTTTACTGTCAGCATGTCTCTTCATGCGCGAAGAGGCCAGAGCAAGCGACTTTTGGGTCTCTTTCCAGATGGACGACAGCTCTTGGGTGACTTCGTCTACAGCGGGGACTCCGGAAGAAGTGGGGATGGGTAGGGGGGAAAGAGGATGACGGCTGTAAACCACAAAGAAGGGTGATTTAGAGGAGGACTCAGATTCTTTCAGGTTGTAAGAAAATTCGGCCCAGGGCAGGAGGTCAGCCCAGTCGTCTTGACGAGCAGAGACAAAGTGTCGCAGGTAGGCCCCAAGGGTTTGGTTGACCCTCTCCACTTGTCCATTGGACTGTGGATGGTAGGCAGAGGAGAAGTCCAATTTGATCTTCAATTGACTGCAGAGAGCTCTCCAGAATTTAGACACAAACTGGACGCCTCTATCCGAGACGATGTGAGATGGAAGTCCATGAAGACGAAAAATCTGGAGGAAGGAATGTTTTGCCAGTATAGGTGCAGAAGGAAGACCTGGTAGCCGGACAAAATGTGCCATTTTGGAAAAACGATCCATGACCTCCCATATGGTGGTGTGGCCGTGGGAAGGAGGAAGGTCCGTGATGAAGTCCATGGCTATGTGGACCCAAGGTCGTTCAGGCACGGGCAGAGGGTGAAAAAGACCAGCAGGCTTTTGGTGAGGGGTCTTGTCTCGAGCACATATAGTACAGGCCTGTACGAAGTCCGTCACATCCTTCTTTAAGGGGGGCCACCAGTAATACCTGGAAATCAGTTGGGAGGATTTCTTAACTCCAGGATGACCAGCCAGATGAGAGGAGTGACCCCATTTGAGGTTCTGGAGACGAAGACGTGGAGGGACCAAGGTTTTCCCAGGAGGAACTTGCAGCAAGGAGGCAGGAGCTGAAGAGATCAGACACTCCGGGGGTACAATGTGTTGTACAGGAGACTCGGACTCAGAAGTATCGGTGGAACGTGATAGGGCATCAGCCCTGACATTCTTGTCCGCAGGACGGAAATGGATCTCGAAGTTGAAGCGGGCAAAAAACAACGACCACCTAGCTTGGCGTGGGTTTAATCGCTGGGCGGACTGGAGATAAGAGAGATTTTTGTGATCCGTGAAGATCGTGATGAGGTGAACGGATCCCTCAAGGAGATGTCTCCATTCCTCAAGTGCTAGCTTAATGGCCAGTAATTCATGGTCTCCGATGGAGTAGTTCTTTTCAGGGGGAGAAAAGGTCTTAGAAAAGAAACCACAGGTGATGTTCTTGCCCTTGGAGTCTTCCTGGAGAAGCACGGCTCCAGCTCCCACAGAGGAGGCATCGACTTCCAGAAAAAATGGTTTGAGCGGATCAGGCCTGGATAAAACGGGTGCAGAGGCAAAGACGGACTTGAGGTGGTTAAATGCCTCATCAGCTTGAGGAGGCCAGGACCTCGGATTCGCGTCTTTTTTGGTTAGTGCCACAATAGGCGCGACAATGGTGGAGAAGTGAGAAATGAACTGGCGATAATAGTTGGCGAATCCGAGGAAACGCTGGATGGCCCGTAACCCGGTAGGACGTGGCCAGTTCAGGACGGCAGAAAGTTTCTCAGGGTCCATTTGGAGACCTTGTCCAGAGACAAAGTCACCCAGGAAGGAAAGACTGCAGCGTTCAAAGAGACATTTCTCTAGTTTGGCGTAAAGATGGTGATCACGGAGCCGTTGGAGCACTTGACGGACATGAAGACGGTGTTCCTCTAAGCTAGAGGAGAAGATCAGTATATCATCCAGATAGACAACAACACAGGAGTACAGCAAATCTCTGAAAATCTCATTTACAAAGTCTTGGAAGACCGCAGGAGCATTGCATAAACCAAAAGGCATGACAAGGTATTCAAAGTGTCCGTCACGGGTGTTAAAGGCGGTTTTCCATTCATCGCCTTTACGGATACGGATGAGATTATATGCGCCCCGGAGGTCCAGTTTGGTGAAAATGCTTGCTCCGCGCAAACGGTCAAAAAGTTCTGAGATAAGAGGCAGAGGGTAGCGATTCTTTATAGTGATTTTATTAAGACTACGATAGTCAATGCAGGGACGTAAGGACCCGTCCTTTTTGGCAACAAAGAAGAATCCTGCTCCAGCCGGGGAAGAAGACTTGCGGATGAAACCTCTCTTGAGGTTCTCCTGGATGTACTCGGTCATAGCTTGTGTCTCCGGGATGGAGAGAGGGTAGATCCTGCCACGGGACGGAGTGGTCCCAGGAAGAAGATCGTAGGGCAATCAAAGGGTCTATGAGGTGGCAAGACCTCAGCTTGTTTTTTGCAAAAGACATCAGCGAAGTCCTGGTAAGGCTTGGGGAGACCAGGCAGAGAGGCAGCGATGGATCCTTATCCCAATCACCTACATCAATTATATGTATTTTGATAAATAAACCTTGTACTCTTTGCAATATTCCTTATTCATGTCTACTGTCAACATATTTTTCCCCTTATTATTATAAATGAGCCTTTTGCTTCCCCTTTTTCCCCCTCCATGACGGGCCTGGGCTCGGATTGCTCCATCTGTGTCCCTCTGCGGCAACCCGGTGAGCTTCCTGGTGGAGGAGCTGGTTCCGCCCATCCAACAAAATGGGCGGGCTCCTCCCCTTGCATTGGCCCTGGCAGGGACTCCGTCCCTCTGATCTAGCGGCCAATGCGCAAGCGTATGCGCGATTCCTTTGCGCATGCGCGATGCGGGAGCTCTGATCTTGCGGCGTCATATGCGTGACGTAGCGGGGACAGTGCGCACGTGAGCGCGGGCCCTGTCCCCTGTAGCGTCACGCACCGGCGCCCGTCGGCGCTGGTTGTGCGTCGCATGATTGGGAGCTACATATAACAGGCATCAGCCTGTTCCGTGATGTTCCGGTTCTGAGTTCCCGGGATTGGATACCCCAGTTTGCCCCTAGTAAGTGCCTTTCCTAAAATTCTATATCCTTACTACACCATAGGCAGTATCTTCTACCTCTAGATGCTGCCACTGGCTTTGTCAATCTAATTGGGTTACCACTTGTTCCCTTTTTTGTATACAGGAGACTCAGGCAGGGGTGGACAAGCTTTACCATGCTTCCACTCTGGGCCTGCGGTCCTTATGGCCAAATACTGGGGTCATACACTGGTATCATCCCCCCTAGGGGGTCGCCCTTCCCGGGACCTTTTAAATCCATCAACAACATTACCAGGTATAGTCTGCTTCTCCCTATCCACTCCATTTTACACCACATTTATTCACCCCTCCTTTTGTCCACTTTTGGTCACACTGCCCCAATCCCCCTTTCCTTTCACCCCCCTCCCCTTTTCTCTCCTTCCCTTTCCCCCTCCCCCTTATTTCCTTTTTTCACACCACGTGTGGTCGCTCCCTTTTTCTCCCTGTATGTATTTTCCCTTTCTTTCTATTGGTCCTTCCCATACCTATTTCTTCCTTTTCACCCCCCTCTGTTTCCCCCTTTTTCCCCCTTCCCTCCCCAATCTCTTGTCCCTTGTCCTGCCCCTTACCCTCCACCTCACCTCTTTCCCCCCTCCTTTCCCCTTTTTTCTTTCCTTTGTACTTCACATTTACATTAACCAGTGATCCCATTTTTCCACCCTGATCGTGATCCACTTTGTTCACCGTCTTAATTTCAAATTAATCCTCACTATCTCACTCTCCACATACTTTTCACTGTCCCCCTTCTTTCCACAGCCTTGTGCACCGGTGTATTTTTCCCCGTTCTGTTTGACTAGTCCCACTCTAGTGATCTCTCACAATTATTTTCACTTATTTTACACCATTTTTTTTGCTCTGATAAGCTGATACTATACAAAAAAAAACCCTATCTACCTTATCTATTCAGATCCCGAAAGCCACATTATGTAGCTCCCCCGAGTTGCCGCGGGGGACCATGTTCAAGGTGGTAGCGCTATGAACCTGAGGCCTGCTGGAGCACGGGTAAGCACATTGCTCTTTCCCCGTTCTATCCCCAAAAGACTCCTTTTAACCATGATGCTGTATTCTAACGTTTTATCTCTCTACTTTTTGATCATCATGTTTTTGTTTTTTGATCTAATCACAGATAACCTCCTGATGAAGCGGTAAATGTCCGCGAAACTAGTTGAGGAAAATGACATCTGTGATCAATTGTTTTATTGTGACTACCCATTGGTGACATAATGTGTAACGTTATAATGTTTTTATATGTAAATGATGATTTTGTTCTCTGGCATCAATAAAATCACCTGCAACCATTTATATTTATGTTTATATCATTTATTGTATTGCCTTTACTGTACCGCGATAGTCCAAAATTGCCCCCATATTTCCTTGGTAGCCTAGTCGGGGATTAGGCTCCCAATTCCTATACCAATGATTGTAAGTACTCGTCAAGTGCAACAATATCAACCTAGATGGGGAAAGAGAAGAATGACTCAATCCCCAATCCTTGGGTTATGGGCCAGATGATGATTGTAAAGAAGAGATACGGTAATTAGAATCTGGCACAGATACCTTAATTAAATACCCCCACTTATCATTACAATTTACCTTACATTAGCTCCTAAGGGTGTTTAATTAGGGGAGGCTGCACACCTTTGCCTTTTTTCCCTAAGCCCGGACTATTTGTTATTTTTTATTTACCTGATCACCTTAGGGTGTGATTATCCTCTGCAGCTATGAATATCTTTGGTTATATGACCAATAGAAATATTGACCTGGGCGTGTCTTTAGCCAAGAACAGGTCACCAACACACAAGATATGCAAGGCCTGATGAAGCAGCTCAAACATACTATGGAAAAACAGTTAAGGGTATGGTGGGACATTGCTACCCTAGAAACTTATATCAATGAAAAAAAAAATGACCCCTAGAAGATTAAGGTGGGATATTCACCCCAACGACAGCGTCGATGACTGTCCTTATGGGGAATTGGTATCATTTTTTCAATAAATGTGAGGGTGAGCTGCTTCAGAATATTGTGGAAAGGAGACAATTCAAGCTTAAATGTATAGAGACGAATATAGTAAAGATTAAAACTATGCTACTTGCGTTTGCCCACCAAAAGGAATATAAAGACAAGGAAAAGGAATTACAAGAAACCATTTAAAAATATGATAGTGAAATCCAAATTAAAAAACAGAAAAAATTTAAAAGAGATGTCCTTGATTATAGAAACATGGCTGTATACAAATGTCAATCAACAATGGGGGAGCATAATGATGATCACCTTGATGAATTGGATGAGACACTTATGGATGAAACCCCTGAAGAAGCTACACGAATGCTGGGCCTGCTGGGGACTACACCCCAGCCAATACCACCATTTAATCCTAACGCACAGAATAGGGGAAGACCCAGGGCACCTTATTGGAACCCAGAAAGATCCGAACACCGACGGGTCAATTATCAGGAAACTCGTGAGAACAGAACACCCACAATGGAAAGATATAATGTTCCCATACATAACAGGTTCTCACCATTAAGAAGGGATCATACACAGAGACCCTATTCACCATATATGGGTAATGGTAGAGAAGATGAGTTTTTTCCAGAGGAGAGGTCCACGAGACAGACCCCCCGGAAGATGGAAGGCCTGTGTCCCTTACAGGAACACCGGATGGAAAACACCAAATGGGAACAGAGGAGGCACCCAGAGGGGTGGCCAATACTACACGAGGGAAGATCAAGGACAGCCTGGGAATCAGGGGACTGGAGGAAGAATGAACCCCAACAACGGATGGAACTACAGTCAGGAGAGAGATACGGGAACCACAATGAGAAATCAAGAAAGAGGAGGAAGACAAGAGGAAGGAGAGGAGGCAAGAAGAAAAAGAAGACGGGAATATTAGGGAAGGGAATTTTCAACCTAAGTAATGTGGTTTTCTCGACTGAGGAATTAAAGGTTCTTGGCTCGGGGTTGAAATTTGCCCCAGACAAGAACCTTGATAAGTTTGAGGTCTATATTGACCTCCAAAAGTTTATGAGAAAACTCAATCTTAGAAAGCACTTTGCTATGAATTTGGATACCAGAATAATGGACAGCCCAGAATATGCCCAAACTAACTGTCACGCTCGGGGTATGGCGGGAAACAGGAGGTGGATCCCCTATGCCAGTGAGGCGATAGCACGGGTTGTATTGGAGGACCGGTTCTAATGTTGCTACTGGTTTTCACCAGAGCCCGGCGCAAGGCGGGATGGAATTGCAGCGGCGGTAGAAACCAGGTCGTATCTTCCAGTAGCAACTCGACCACACTGACAGCTGAGACAGGCGAGGTACACAGGGATAAGGCAGAGGCGAGGTCAAACGTAGCAATAGGTCGAGGCAGGCAGCAATGGTTCGTAGTCAGGGGCAACAGCAGAGATCTGGATACACAGGCAGGAGCAACACAACGCTTTCACTGGGCACTAAGGCAACTCAAGATCCGGCAAGGACAGGAAGGGGAAGTGGGTTAATAAGGGTACAGGTGAACCATAATTGGGCCAGGCACCAATTAATTGTGCGCTGGCCCTTTAAGAGGCAGCAGAGCCGCGCGCGCGCCTGGGGAGCGGGGACGAGCGCGCTGGAGGAGGCAGGCGGCAGAACAGGCGGGGACGGGTAAGCAGAGCGGGATGCGATCCACGGGCAGACCGGGGACGCCGCGTGGATCGCATCCCAGAGACAGAACAGCGCCTACGCACAGGGGAGCTGGCCGGGGCGCTGCAGGAGGAGAGACACCGTGAGCGCTCCGGGATGGACGGGACACCCGGAGCGCTCGGCGTTACAGTACCCCCCCCCCTTGGGTCTCCCCCTCTTCCTGGGTCTCCCCCTCCTCCTGGAGCTCAAGAACCTGAGGATGAGTCCCTTGTCAATGATGTTACCCTCAGGTTCCCAGGACCTCTCCTCAGGACCACAATGCTCCCAATCAACAAGATAGAACCGTTTAGCTCGGATGGTTCTAGAGGCAAGGATCTCTTTAACGGAAAAGATGTCGGAGGAGCCGGAGACAGGAGCAGGAGCGGTGACCTTGGGGGAAAAGTGATTAAGAATAAAGGGTTTGAGGAGGGAAACATGGAAAGAGTTGGGGATGCGGAGGGAAGGGGGAAGATGTAGCTGAAGCCAGGGTAGGCCCAAAAGGATCTCAGAGGTGCAGTTGGGTAACACAAAAAAGTCAATCTTCTCATGATGGAGAACTCCAATTCTCATGAGGAGATGTTCGGTGCGTTAACGCACGATACAGTTCAGATTTTGACCATTTACCGAGGTGATAAGAAATGGCTTGACAAGACGAGTGACTGGAATATTAAATTTGTCGATGAGTGAGGCCTCAATGAAGTTTCCTGCAGAACCAGAATCCAAAAAGGCCACGGCGGAGAAAGAGGACTTCTTTGGCAAAGAAAACCTCACTGGAACAGTCAGACGTGGAGAGGAAGAGTCCACACCTAGCAACACCTCCCCCACGTTAGCTAGGTGCGAGCGTTTCCCTGACGCTGAGGACGGATAGAGCAATCCTTTAGAAAATGGTCAGGACTGGCGCAATACAGGCACAGATTATGGTCTCGGCGGCAAGTCCTCTCTTGTGAGGTCAGGCGTGACCGATTCCCTTGCATCGCCTCCTCAGCGGGAGGTACAGGAACAGATTGTAGAGGGTTCTGGAAAAGAGGTGCCAGGCGAGGAAACCGCTTGGCGCGACCAAGGTCCTTTTCTTGGCGTAGCTCTAGGCGTCTTTCAGTATAACGCATGTCAATACGGGTGGCCAGCTGGATGAGTTCAGACAGGGTAGCAGGAATTTCTCGTGCGGCCAGCACATCTAGTACAGGCCTGTACGAAGTCCGTCACATCCTTCTTTAAGGAGGGCCACCAGTAATACCTGGAAATCAGTTGGGAGGACTTCCTAATTCCAGGATGACCGGCCAGATGAGAGGAATGGCCCCATTTGAGGATCTGAAGACGAAGACGTGGAGGAACCAAAGTCTTCCCCGGAGGAACTTGCACCAAGGAGGCAGGAGCTGAAGAGATCAGACACTCAGGAGGTATAATGTGTTGTACAGGGGCCTCGGACTCAGAAAAATCGGTGGAACGTGACAGGGCATCAGCCCTGACATTCTTGTCCGCAGGACGGAAATGGATCTCAAAGTTGAAGCGGGCAAAAAACAAGGACCACCTAGCTTGGCGTGGGTTTAATCGCTGGGCCGACTGGAGATAAGAGAGATTTTTGTGATCCGTGAAGATCGTGATGGGATGAACGGATCCCTCAAGGAGGTGTCTCCATTCCTCAAGTGCTAGCTTAATAGCCAGCAACTCACGGTCTCCGATGGAATAGTTTCTTTCGGGAGGGGAAAAGGTCTTAGAAAAAAACCCACAGGTGATGTTCTTGCCCTTGGAGTCTTTCTGAAGAAGCACAGCTCCTGCTCCCACAGAGGAGGCATCGACCTCCAGGAGAAACGGTTTGCGAGGATCAGGCCTGGACAAAACGGGTGCAGAGGCAAAGACAGATTTGAGGTGGTTAAAGGCCTCCTCAGCTGGAGGGGGCCAGGACCTAGGATTCGCATCCTTTTTGGTTAATGCCACAATAGGCGCGACAATGGAGGAGAAGTGAGGGATGAACTGGCGATAGTAATTGGCGAATCCAAGGAAACGCTGGATGGCCCGTAGTCCGGTAGGACGTGGCCAGTTCAAGACGGCAGAAAGTTTCTCCGGGTCCATTTGGAGACCTTGTCCAGAGACCAAGTAACCCAGGAAGGGAAGACTGCAACGTTCAAAGAGACATTTCTCTAGTTTGGCGTAAAGATGGTTCCCCCGAAGCCGTTGGAGCACTTGACGGACCTGAAGACGGTGTTCCTCCAAGCTAGAGGAAAAAATCAGGATATCATCCAGATAGACAACAACACAGGAGTATAGCAAGTCTCTGAAAATCTCATTCACAAAGTCTTGGAAGACCGCCGGAGCATTGCACAAACCGAAGGGCATGACGAGATACTCAAAGTGTCCGTCACGGGTGTTAAAGGCGGTTTTCCACTCATCGCCTTTACGGATACGGATGAGATTATATGCGCCCCGGAGGTCCAGTTTGGTGAAAATTCTTAGTCTGCGCAAACGATCAAAAAGTTCAGAGATAAGGGGCAGCGGGTAGCGATTTTTTACAGTGATCTTGTTAAGACCACGATAGTCAATGCAGGGACGTAAGGACCCGTCCTTTTTGGCGACAAAGAAGAATCCTGCTCCAGCAGGGGAAGAGGACTTGTGGATGAAACCTCTTTTGAGGTTCTCCTGGACGTACTCTGTCATAGCTTCTGTCTCCGGGATGGAGAGAGGGTAGATCCTGCCACAGGGCGGCGTGGTCCCAGGAAGAAGATCGATATTGCAATCGTAGAGTCTATGTGGCGGCAAGACCTCAGCTTGTTTTTTGCAAAACACGTCAGCAAAGTCCCTGTAAGGTTTGGGGAGACTAGACCGAGAGGTAGCGATGAAAACTTGCTTAATGGGCACCACTTTGAGGCAATGCCTGTGGCAGGAGGGACCCCAACTTTTGATGTCCCCCGAGGCCCAGTCGAGGGTAGGGGAATGTAGCTGGCGGTGGAGATGGTAGCAGACTACCATCTACCATCAGACTACCATGCAGACTGCTGCTGTAGCATAGCAGTCAACTGCGCCAATTGCTGTCCCTGTTGAGCAACCACTGTGGTCAGATCCGAGAGGCTTGGCAGCGGGACCTCAGCGGGATCCATGGCCGGATCTACTGTCACGCTCGGGGTATGGCGGGAAACAGGAGGTGGATCCCCTATGCCAGTGAGGCGATAGCACGGGTTGTATTGGAGGACCGGTTCTAATGTTGCTACTGGTTTTCACCAGAGCCCGGCGCAAGGCGGGATGGACTTGCAGCGGCGGTAGCAACCAGGTCGTATCTTCCAATAGCAACTCGACCACACTGACAGCTGAGACAGGCGAGGTACACAGGGATAAGGCAGAGGCGAGGTCAAACGTAGCAATAGGTCAAGGCAGGCGGCAATGGTTCGTAGTCAGGGGCAACAGCAGAGATCTGGATACACAGGCAGGAGCAACACAACGCTTTCACTGGGCACTAAGGCAACTCAAGATCCGGCAAGGACAGGAAGGGGAAGTGGGTTAATAAGGGTACAGGTGAACCATAATTGGGCCAGGCACCAATTAATTGTGCGCTGGCCCTTTAAGAGGCAGCAGCACCTGGGGATCGGGGACGAGCGCGCTGGAGGAGGCAGGCGGCAGAACAGGCGGGGACGGGTAAGCAGAGCAGGATGCGATCCACGGGCGGACCGGGGACGCCGCGTGGATCGCATCCCAGAGACAGAACAGCGCCTACGGACAGGGGAGCTGGCCGGGGCGCTGCAGGAGGAGAGACGCCGTGAGCGCTCCGGGATGGACGGGACACCCGGAGCGCTCGGCGTTACAGTACCCCCCCTTGGGTCTCCCCCTCTTCCTGGGTCTCCCCCTCCTCCTGGAGCTCAAGAACCTGAGGATGAGACCCTTGTCAATGATGTTACCCCCGGAGCGCTCGGCGTTACACTAACTTAAAGAACAACTAAATATTTAACCCAAAGACCCCGGGTAGTCAATGCCTGGGAGCTTTTCAAAAAATGGTCAAAGAAGACTTAAGACATTTGGAGAAAAGGGATAACAGAAAAAGCTAAAATATTTGGAAAGCGATTAAAGATTTAGGTAAACGACATGAAGTAGTAATCAGACCAGCAGACGGGTGGGGCTGGTAATTCTGAACAAAGATGATTACAAAGAAGAGTTGAATAACATTCTTGAAGTTGAAAATACCTATAAAAAATTAAAGGGTAATCCTAAAAAGAAATTTGAAGCAAAACTGACCACATATGTCGAAAAAGGAAAGAAGATTGGAATATTAAATGTCAAAGAAGCGGAATATTTGATCTCTAATTCCACTAAAACCCCGGTCATTTACTACACACCTAAGATACATAAAAGAATTGAGAAACCACCTAGTAGGCCCATTATTAGTGTGATCAATTCTGTTTTTTTAAGACTAGGTGAATATCTGGACAGATACCTTAAGCCACTTGTCAAACAGGGGAGGTCACACTTAAGAGATAGCTTACAACTCATCCAATAATTGCAGAACATCAGGGGCACTGATAACTGGATACTTGTAACTGTTGATGTCAACACGCTTAATACGAGTATTGGGCAAAAAGATGGAATATCATGAGTAGAAAAGGCCCTGCATGAGAGTACGAGTATGAAGCAACAACAAATCAGTTACATTCTGGAAGGGTTAAAAATGGCAATGGAATGCAACTATTTTTGGTACAATAAAGATTTTTTTTTACAAACTAAAGGGGTTGCCATGGGGGCTCGCTATGCCCCAAGTGTAGCGAATCTATTTATGGATATGTGGGAGGAACAGTACGTTTATGCCAAAAACATTCCCCAAATTAAAATGTATAGAAAGTATATTGACAACCTGATAATCCTATGGGATGGCACACTTGATACTCTAAGTAGGTTCCTCACTGACCTGAACACCAACAGATATGGCATCACTTTCACAGGAAAATGGGACTATCAAAAAATAGAGTACCTAAATCTGGAGATCTTTAAGGCGGAAGGAGGGCTATGTACTAGGACCTACTTCAAAACCACAGACCGCAATGGGTATATTCCCACCTCCAGTTGTCACCACCCAAAGTGGAAGTGTAATATTCCAAAAGGTCAGTTAATAAGGATCCTGAGAAATTGCCACAACCTTGACGATTATGAGGTACAATCAGAGGTCTTAATCCAAAGGTTTGAGGAGAAAGGATACTCACGGGAAAAACTGACTAAGTTAAAAGTAGATATTGCCGATATGAATAGGAAAGACCTACTTGTGAATAAACCTAGGGTGAAGGATGAACAAATGAAGACCACCTTTATAACAGGGTTCAACAACCAGTATAGGTCTGTTGAGAGGATTATCAATAAATACTGGCCTATCCTCAAAGAGGATCGTATCCTGTCCAAAATCCTCCCTGTAAAACCTAGATTTGTTTATAGGAAAGTGCCTAATCTTCGTACCCACATTGTACACAATGTTATCGACCCCCCAAAACAAGTCAAAATATTCGCACAAATGAAGGGATTTTATAGGTGTCAAAGATGCCTACCCTGTAGGGTCAGAAAAAGACAACCGAGGAAAAAAGAATTGTTCAAGTTTACAGTGGACCACAGAGAATACCAAATAAGGCAACTAATTACCTGTCACAGCACGCACGTCACCTATGTCATTGAGTGCCCATGTCACTTACAGTATATAGGCAGAACCACCCGCCCTCTGTTTGTAAGAATTAGAGAGCACATAAACAACATCTGGAAAGGGTTCCTAAAACACAACCTCTCGCGTCACTTCGATGAAGTGCACCAGAGGGACCCCTCCGGGCATATTTTCTATGGTATTGACCATATAGATGACCACTGGAGAGGGGCCAATAAACATACCCTCATCTCCAGGAATCAGACTGGCTGGATATATAGGTTGGGGTCTCTTGCCCCCAAAGGCCTCAACCTAGAGATTGACTTAAATTGCTTTATAGCGAAGCCCTAGTAGACTGGTAAATGTACTTTTTGGTGATCACTCTGGTTATTACATATATATATCTTTTTGGGGGAATATATGATTGCTTGGGAGACAATAACAGGGTCCCCTTAGGGAAATATTATTTAATAAAGGTATCTGTGCCAGATTCTAATTATCTCTTCCATAATATTGTTCTTTACAATAATCACCTGGCCCATAACCCAAGGATTGGGGACTGAGTCATTCTTCTCTTTCCCCATCTAGGTTGATATTGTTGTACTTGACGAGTACTTACAATCATTGTTATGTTAATTTCATACCCAATTTTTGTAGTCTGCTCAACCCTTCACTTGGATGTGGGAGATGTACTGGTAACAACTTTACCCCATACGTATATGACCGAGACCCCTTCATTTCTTGTGGGACCCCCTGTCCATGCTTGTTGGTGGATAGGGGATGCCATATGAGGGATGTACATCCCATTAGTATTTATAATGGGAGGATTTGTAAATTATTTCAATCCCCCCATTATATGAGGGTACGATGGACCCCAGTGTTCTTATACAATTTCCTAGATCAAGTTTACCTTATTATCACAGAGATTCATTAATGGTATTAGAATGATTATTTGTTATGGCATGTTCTGGAGCCCAAGATTGTTGATAACTGCATAGCTTAGCTTTGTAAACAAAACCCGTAATTTCTGGATCATCCCCTGCTATCTGCAGTGGTAACAGTGGGATGTTAGGGATGGAATTTCTATTTTTATCTTTATTTTTTATTTTATATCTATGTCCATTATCTTTATCTCTTATGTAGTCTGCCTATAGATTACCCTCCATTAATATAATTGGGGATTTTAGTGCTCTAATATTGTGGATATGAATGCTATCCCATTTGTTTTCTTTTTTTGCCCCCTTCATAAGTTATTTATTAGGTATAAAAATCCCATCCTTCAATGCGCTTTACAGGGTAATAGCTGGGTTTGGTACGTAATTTGGTGGGAAGGTGTGTGGATTTCAACTTTGATGCAATCCCTGCACCTACCACTAAATGTATTCCCTGTATATCTTTGACAGTGATGGATTTAGATGGACCACTGTTGTATCTTTTATCCATACCCTGCATTACAATGTTGATTGTTAATATAAATGTGTTGTTTAATATATATTTTTGTGTATTTGTGCATTATGGATCCTCTCTTTTTTGTAATAGGCAAGCAGAGATGCAAGGCCGTACATTCTAGTTGGGTATACACTTATATGTGCTGATCGTGGATGGTATCCGCCGATATGGCATTTATTCACGCCCAGTTAGCCTCTTTTGTATAAAGGGAGAGATGTGGGTGGGCGGGCCCGCGCCTGTGTTTGTATAGGCTGCCTAACCAGCTGATTAGAATATGGGGAGGGTCACGCATCACCGCTTGCTTTAAATACCGTGAGGTGGAGTAAGATGCACTTACTTACGTCATTTCTGGTACGGCAGAGGAGGCTTGGAACGCAGTTGGAGCACACGCTGCAAACCGGCTTCCTTACTTGTACTAGTGTAGCGCAACCAGGTTGTACCCATTGGAGGGAATACCTGTGTTTTTTATTTTATCTGTTTTATTATTTTTTAATTAAAACCCGTTTTACCATACTACACTATGAGATTCCTTTATCTCTCTCCTGCGAGGATCTACACTCTGTGAATGCTAAACCCCATATGAAGTGCCAGTGCTGATTACGGAGCAAGACGGAACATCAGGCCACCTAGTGTGACACCCCGCACAGGAACCAGGAGTTGCACAGTACCCAGTAGCCGAGTGGATACATAGAGGAGCCCGCAGTGCACAAACAGACGGACCACCTACGGATTTCTATACATGCTGGTCACCCCTGCAGTGGTAGTGAAGTCTGGTGAGTGGGGGACCTCAAGGGAAAGCACCAAGTCACTTGACTGAATGAGCACCAAAGTCAAAGTTTATTGAACTTTTTTCCCTTTTTTTCATCATATTTTGCATACAACTGCTTGGAGTGGTTACTGGACTTTTTTTATTATTATTTTTCACTAAAATTGTCTTATATAAGTTATAGCTAAGGCATTTAATCTATGGGACTGGTCACCTAATATATTATTATTTATATAATATATATGCTGTCTGTTGTTAGCATACTGGTTCACAGCAGACCATCAGCTTTTTTTTGGTTTAAAGTATATATATAACTTTTTTCACTTGGGATCATTGCACCATATCTAGTTGGTATATATATATATATATATATATATATATATATATATATATATATATATATATACACATTTTTGGCATTGCTACACTGTTTATTTGGCACCACAGGCTTACACCTTACACTACCACCTAGGTGGTGTCAGGTGCATACATATTGCTTTGTCGTGTTAGGTATTTATATCTGTTCACCTATTAGGCCACATATACTATATCTCTACATTGTGTGGTGGTAGGTGCCTTGCACCAGGCTGTATGTTGGGTAACAATCTCATCACACAATAGGCCATTTCTTTAATTTTCACATATTGTGTGTTTTATATAGTCACTTTTCATTTGACTAACCACTAGGGAGCGCCATTATCCCCACTTATCATTACAATTTACCTTACATTAGCTTCTAAGGGTTTTATTAGGGGAGGCTGCACACCTTTGCCTTTTTTTCCTAAGCGTGGACTATTTGTGTTTTATATTTACAATTATAAACAATGCCAAAAGAAAACTTTAAATGTGTATCTTCAAAAAAATTTAATTCCATTAAATCAATCCAGGTAACTAATAAGTCCCAGGTGAAAAAACTCCAGTGAATAAGCAACCAACTCCTGTGGTTTCTTCTCTTAATAGTGCAACCAAATTCCACCGTTATGTGATTCCACCACCACCTAATAGATTGGCCACTCACCAGAAACAGGTGAATACGCGCCTTTGGTTCATTAGTTGGATAACCACTCCACACAATGGATCAGTCTGCCCCCTCTTCAGGCAATAAATTAGCAAATCTGGTTTCTCTTGCTCTATCAGCTCTCATGGAAAATAAATGGCCATCATGGTGTAGTATATCTAAACTCGTTTATTTAAAAAGGTTTTAAAAGACTATTGCACTCACATGTTATTGTGCCCATGATCCGGCACCAAGCTATACCAGGTGTGTGTGTGGGGTCCGAGATACCAACATGCGCTCCCCTATGTGTTTTTCTGCTCCGCGTGCGTTCCAGGCCTCGCTCTCGCTAGGTAGGAAGTGACGTCAAAATCTCCCAGCAGCCTCTACACGTTTTGCAAGTATCGATTGTGTCATCAGGAAGCTTCCTCTGGTTTGTGCATTGATACATGTCCCCCAGGTAAGGATCCAGGTCCCCATACACTTTTTATGGAAAATAACTTGCATACAAGCCTTCAATGAGGACTTTTGATTTTGCAGGATTGAGCCCCATTGACTTCAACTATTCTCGCATATGCCAATTTGGCAGGCAGTAGCATGATTTTCCATTTGCATTTCTGCCCAGTTGAAGTCTTAATTGGGTGCTATTATTATGTACCGTGAGATCGCATATTCGCTATATAGTAAATTACCCCCAGAGTTTGCAATAATATCCATGCAAGAAATACATCTGCTCCTATATTCACCCTTATCTTTAGGACCTGTTACCCATAAAATGGTCCCTCTGGTACTCCAGCTTGATGCTGACCATCGTGAGACCATCTTTCAGCTGATCACATCACCCAAATTTACCGTAATTTGGGCATTCCTTGGTTCTCCACTCACAATCCCTCCGTTAACTGGGGAGCACGGACTAAAGATTTTATGTCCTCCCATTGCAAGGAATACTTTAGGGAACTTGGTCAAACAAGCCTGCCGGTCAAGGAATTGAAAGTTGGTATGGTTATATGACAACTTGCCTCCACAATACCATAAGTTCCAGGGTGTCTGTCGTAAGAAAAATTGCCCATATGATTGCCCCATTGATCTGCTCCCAGGGGCAGAAATACCTTTCCACCACCTTTTTAATCTGTTAGAACCTGAATTAAAGGTTCTTAGGGAGTGGCTTGATGAGAATTTAGCGAAGGGCTTTATTAGACACTCAACATCTCCTGTGGGAGCAGCCCTGTTCTTTGTTGAAAAAAAGACGCCACCTTGTGCTAATGCATTGATTACAGGCACATGAATAAAATCCCTATTAAAAACCATTATCCACTTCCTTTGATTTCTGAAATGTTGGAAAGACTTTGTTCTGCCAAAATATTTACAAAACTTGACTTACGGGGTTTTTAACCTTGTCCGTATTCGTCAAGGAGACAATTGGAAAAACAACATTTAGAACCAGATATGTACATTTTGAGTCCTTGGTTATGCATTTTGTTTTTTGCAATGCCCCTGCAACTCTTCAACACTTCATCAACAATGTTTTTCAACATCTGTAGGACCAGTTTTATTGGTTATCTAGATGATATTCTCATTTTTTCTGATAACCTAGAGGACCACCGTAAGCATGTTTGCACTGTCTTTGAAAGATTAAGGCAAAATTAAGTTTACATCAAATTGGAGAAATGTGAATTTTAACAAACCTGTTGCACCCAAACAAAATTGACTAATAGAGCTTTATTTTGGTGGTATTTGATCACCTCTGCAGTTTTTATTTTTTGCGCTATAAACAAAAAAGTGGGACCATTTTGAAAAGAGCAATATTTTTTACTATAATAAATATCCCCAAAAAAAATATATAAAAAAAATAATTTCTTTCTCAGTTTAGGCTGATATGTATTATTCTACATATTTTTGATAAAAAAAAGCAATAAGCATATATTGATTGGTTTGCACAAAAGTTATAGCGTCTACAAAATAGGGGATAGCTTTATGGCATTTTTATTATTCATTTTTTTTATTATTAGTAATGGCGGCGATCAGTTTTTTTTTTTATTTCTTTTTTATCCTGACTGCGACATTGCGGCAGACACATCGGACGATTTTGGGACCAGTTACATCTATACAGTGATCAGTGCTATAAAAATGCACTGATTACTGTGTAAATGACACTGGCAGGGAAGGGGTTAAACACTAGGGGGTGATCAAGGAGTTAAGTGTGTCCTAGGGATTGATTCTAACTGTCACTGATCTATTGCTCCCTGTACACTCCCGATGACAGGGAGCAATAGATCCCTGTCATGTTGCTAGGCAGAACAGGGACATGCCTTGTTTACATAGGCATCTCCCCATTGTGCCGCTCCATGTCACGACCGTGGGTCCCCGGCGGACATCGTGAAGTACGTGGTGTGCGCGCCCCCACTAAGCCGCGTCTTAATGGTACAGGTACGCCCATTTGTCCAGCCGTGCCATTGTGCCGATGTATATCATCGTGCGCTGGTCGGCGAGGGGTTAAGGAAATTCAGCAATTTGTCGGGTTTTCTAACTTCTAAAGAAAATGCATAAGGAACTTCTCTAAGGTGATAGCTCCAATTACACAGTTAACAAGGAAAGGGGTGCCCTTCGTGTGGTCACCTGAGTCACAGGCTGCTTATGGAAAGTTAAAAACTCTTTTCACTTCCGCCCCAGTATTGGTACATCCCGATCATGAACTACCTTTTGTAGTGGAAGTGGATGCTTCTGACTCTGCCGAAGCAGTGAAAAGATGCAGCATCATCCCTTCTCTGCTTACTTCTCTCGTTTAATGCCTTCAGCCGAAAGGTATTACGACACTGTAAAGAGTTACTGGCAACTAAGGCAGCAATTTCTGAATGGAGGCATCTGCTGAAAGGTGCTAAGCATCCGTGACTGTTCTCACAGATCATAAAAATCTAGAATTAATGCGTTCTGCCAAGAGATTGTCTTCTAGACAAGCACTGTTGTCACTGTTCTTTTCCAGGTTTAATTTTATTATCTTGTATCAACCTGGGGGCTGATGCCTTATTACAGATGTTGTCTAGGCCGCTCCAGGAAAACAACTCAATGCACAATCCGGCTTCAAAAGAACTTCCTAGGGACCACAAGTTTTAAGGCATTAACCACTTGCCGACCAGCCACCATCCTTATACTGCGGCAGGTTCAAATTATAAATAAATATATATAATTATAATTATATATATTATACTAAGGCTCATTCCCGCAAATCGCCGTAGGTGTACGTCGGCACCTTTAAGAGCAATAGCAAGCGTGTGCCCACTACACGGCGGGGGACCCAATGTGCATGGCCAGGCAACCGCAATGTCCGCTGGCCACCTGCGAGAGCCAGAGCTTGGATCTGTCAATGTAAACAGATAGATCCCCATTCTGACAGGGGAGGAAAGACAAGTCTGCTGTTCCTAGTATTCAGGAACAGCGATCTGTCTCCTCCTCCAGTCAGTCCCATCACCACACAGTTAGAAACACCTCTCAGGGAACACATTTAACCCCTTGATCGCCCCCTAGTGTTAACCCCTTCCCTGCCAGTGACATTTATACAGTAATCAGTGCATTTTTATAGCACTGATCGCTGTATAAATGTCAATGGTCCCAAAAAAGCATCAAAGGTGTCTGATTTTTTTACATTTTTTTTTGGGGGGGGGGGGGGGTATATTATAGCAAAAAGGAAAAAAATATATATATTTTTTTAAAAAATTGTCGCTCTCTTTTGTTTATAGCGCAAAAAATAAAAAACGCAGAAGTGATCAAATACCACCAAAAGAAATCTCTATTTGTGGGAAAAAAGGACGTCAATTTTGTTTGGGTACAAGAGACGCAGTGTCGTATCGCAAAAAATGGCCTGTCATTAAGGGGGAAAATCTTCCTGTCTGTAAGTGGTTAAAGATGGAAACGAGAATGACACACTCTTCAATAATCCACCTATGGACATCAACCTCGAGTACAAAAACGGCTTTTGGACTCATCGCCTCTATGTACCTGATTCTGCTCGGGTTGAAGCCCTCAGGTTGGTTCATGACTCCAAATTTCTGGACATTTTGAAGTTTCTAAGACAGAGGAACCTTTATTACATTCCTTTTGGTGGACTGGGTAGCCTCGTTATGTAGCCTCGTGCCTAATCTGTGGATGCAATAAGACACCCTGAGATTCTCCTTTTGGGTTGCTCCCTGTTCCATCAAGACCATTAGGGTCAATTTCTATGGACTTTGTGGTCGATTTACCCCCTCAAAAGGATTGACAACTATATTGGTAGTCGTCGACCACCTCAATAAGATGGCTCACTTTATACCTGTTAAGGGGGTACCCTCTGCTGAACAAACTGCGGAGTTGATGGTTTAAGAAGTCTTTAGACTTCCTGGAATTCCTGAAGATGTAGCGTCAAACAGAGGAGTACAGTTTACTTAAAATTTTGGGAAAAACTTTGCTCATCTTTAGGAGTAGCAATTAATTTGTCTTCTGCTTTTCATCCTCAGTCTAATGGTAAGACCAAGAGGACCAATCAAACTTTAGAGCTGTACCTTTGATGTTTTGTTAGTTAACTTCAGGATATCTTTCTATGGCAGAGTTTGCTTATAACAATTCTAAACATGGCTCCACTTCTAAAATCCCTTTCTTAAATGACGGGTATCATCCAGTTTTTATTCCTGATCTCCCTATCTCAACTCCAATTCTTTCTGTTACCAACAGATTAACTACACTGCAGGAGATTCAGGAAACATTGATCGAGACATTGAGGGAGGGTAAATGTTACAAGAGGGCTGCTGATAGACATCACAGATCACTTCCTACTTTTCATGTGTGTGACAAAGTTTGGTTATTAACCAAAAATTTGAAGGTTCATATTCCATCTGCAAAGCTGGGACAAAAGTTTGTGGACCTTTCCAGATTTTTGCTAAAATCGCTTTTTAGTTAAAAGTTCATTACAGTATGAAAATTCACCCAGTCTTTCACATATTCCTACTCAAACCATTTCATGAAAACTCTTTTTCTGGAAGAATTCTTCCACCTCCACTTGTCAAGGTACAGGGTGAAGAATTTGTGGTGGAGAAAATTCTTGATTCCAGGGTCTTTAAAAACAAATTACAATATCTGGTTCAATGGGAAGGATATGGGCCAGTAGAGAATTCTTTGGAGCCTGAGGAGAATGTTCATGCCCCTAGATTAACAAGAGAATTCCTCTAGAAATTTCCTCGCAAACCTGGCCCTAAGGCATCCAGGGGACATCCTGGGTGGAGAGGAGTACTGTCGGGGCCTGGATTTGAACCTGGAACCTCTGCTGTGTCAGGCAAGGTCTTTTCTTGCTGAGCTACCTGGAATGCTGTAAAGTTCCCTGGACAATTCCTTGAATGATCCTGTCTTGGACCGTGTTTGTCTTGAACCCTGAACGCTTTGCTTCTCCCATGAACTTTCTGATTTAAGCCATGACCCTGCACTTCCTGTTTGCCAGATTATTGTGTTCTCTCAGCCTGCTGCCGTCCATATTTTGCTACCACTCGTTATCAACCCTTGGCATGTTCCTCGACTACACTTCTGCCTGATCCCAACCTACAACTACTCGTTACTGACCTACTGGCTTGTTTACTGACTACGCTTCTGTTTTGATCCTTACCTGCCTAATCCGCTACTGGATCCTGGCTTGCTCACCTCTTGGTGGGGCAATCCTGAGGACCGCGACCTGGTGCTAACACACAGCAAAATCCATCTCCATCATCAGAAGCTCTGGTGAACACCGGTTAGTAATTGGATTCTGCACATCTGGTGAGTCTGCATCATCCACAAGGGTGACCTGCCTGTGTACCTATCCTGCTGGTTCCTGTGTGAGCTTCCCACTGCTATAACAATTGTCATCGAGCCAGACCCCTAAACGTGACACCATGCCTCTTAAAAGATACCTTGAGGTGTTTTCTTTCCAAAATGTGGTAATTTTATGGGCGTTTCCACTGTCCTGGTGCTCCAGGGCCTCCAAAATGTCATAAGTATTCAGAAAATTAGATATGTAATTTATGCCTCTAGAATGCCTGAAGGCACTCCTTGGATTTTGGGCCTCCTCTATGTGGCTAGGCTGTGAAAGTCTCACACATGTGGTATCCCCCTACTTGGGAGGAGTAGCAGAATGTGTTTAGGGTGTAATTAAGTCTAAGTATGCCTATTCTGTTGGTTAGAAGTATCTAAGTATTAATTCACAACAACCTGGGGGGGGGGGGGGGGGTGCATTTAAAAATATAGTAATTTTGTGGGTATTTCTCCTGTCTTGGCACTTCAGAAATATGATAAGTAGTCAGGAAATTAGATGTGTAATTTACGCTCCTTGAAAACCTGAAGAAACAAAGGAAAATCGTTTTTTTTCTCTTTTTATAAAAAAAATAATTAAAAGCCAGCGGTAATTAAATGTCACCAAAAGTAACCTCTGTCTTGAAAAATTATATAAAATTAATGTGGGTACAGTGTTGCATAGCATACGTAATTGTCATTCAAAGTGTGACAGCGCTGAAAACTGAAAAAAGGCCTGTGCAGGAAGAGGGTTTAACATGCCAATCTTCAACTGGTTAAGCAGCAATTACAGAAAAGCAAGCTACTAATGTTATCCAGAAAACACTGCAGAATATTCAGGGCCCATTTAAACCCTTGCATTGCAAAATCTCTAACTATATTAACCTCCTAACATCCCAAAATTTACTGCGTATCTTATACATACAGTATGTACTTTTTGGTTTAAAAACCAAAAAAAAACATTCACACACTAACCTGCTCAGCACTGAAACCAAGGATTGGGGAGGAGGGGCCACAAGGGAGATCTCTCTACTAAATGGACATAGTATTTGTCCAGTACCACATCCTAATAATATCATGCACAAAAAGAACCCTAACCACTAATTAAAGGACTTTGACGGTACTATTGAAATAAAATATCAAGAATTTTATTGTACAAAGGTTAAAATCATCTCAATGATAAAGTAAAAACATGTAAATACATAACACAGTTGTAGAATTTTCCCTGTGATCATGCTGTACTACAGCTGGGTGCTGATTGGTTCACGAGTACAAAAAGCCTGCTTCTTCAGGAAAATAGAGCTACACTGCAAGCTCTGAAAAATTGTAAATATAAATAACAATGGTCATTTTACAATCAACTGTCAATAACTGCCCCAGTAGTCCTCATGGATTTATTCGGAGTCTGCCATAACCAAATATAGTTAGTAGTCACAGTAAGTGTTCAAATGAACAATAATGTCATGTCTCATGAATGTTGGTATGGTAAAGGTTGTTCATTAAATAAATAGGGTGGTTGAGCAGTGAGGAGCGCTGGAAGGAAGAGAGCCTCGTGCCACTGCCTCTATCTTGCAGCGAGGATAGCTATCCACCCTATTTACTTAGTGAACAAAGTTTACCATACCAGCATTCAAGAGACATGACATTACTTTTCATTTGATCACTTATTGTGACTATATTTGGTTATGGCGGACTCCAAATAAACCCATGTTGACAACTCCATAGACTGGGGCAGTTGGTTACAGTTGATTGGACAATTACCATTGTTATTTATATTTACAAATTTTCAGAGCTTGCAGTGTAGTCCTATTTTCCTGAAGAAGCAGGCTTTTTGTACCTGTGAACTGCACCTGCATTGAAGTGAAGTTACAGTCAACCAATCACCACCCAGCTATAGTACAACATGATCACAGGGAAAATTTTCCTGCAACTGTGTTATGTATTTACATGTTTTTCTATGTCATTGAGATAATTTTAACCTTTGTGCAATAAAATTATTGATATTTTATTTCAATAGTACCGTCAAAGTCCTTTAATTAGTGGTTAGGGTTCTTTTTGTGCATAACATCCCCAGCAACCAAACAGGACAGAGCACCACAGCCAAACCACAAAGACACCAAAACAAAACACAAAGAAACATAAATACTCTACGCACACCTGAACAGACAATATCTCAATGGGAATGTTAGTAACTCACAGCATTTATTTGCAGCAATAATGGATTGCCATGATAGATCAATGTTAATCTAAAGAGTAACTATGAACCATGTTCACCAACTAAAGTTATGCAACACATCTCCCTACAAAAAAGATGGGCCCAGACTGAAGGAAGTAGGGGGGAAGTAGCGCAGCACTTAGTAGGCAGACGTTTTGACACTTAAAGTGGTGGTGAAGTCTTGTCAGGCATTTTTACCTACAGGTAAGCTTATAATAAAGCTTGCCTGTATGTAAAATGAAGATATTCCACAGAGCAGCAGCTGATGTTATCACAGCTCAGACGGTCGGAGTCCCACGAACCTGGAAGGAAGACCGGGTAAAAATTGAAGTCCTGTCAGGGGTGATAACACATCGCTCGAAGGCTTTGTTTTAAGGTAAGTCTCTAATAATGTGCTAGTATACAATGCATACTAGCTCATTATGATATTGCCTTGCAGGGTGTTTTTTTTTTTTTTTTTTTCTACAAAGTTTACTACCACTTTAAAATGGAATTCCACTCAAAATTTTACATTTGCCCATGATTACTATGTTAAATATTTTTAACTTTGATAATATGTATTTTTAGGCTTGCTTATTGTCTATCTTAGAAAGTCTAATCTGAGCTAGACATTCAGCTGCCTTCTGTTCTTTACAAACAACGGTTTGCCTGCTGAGCTGAATTTGGCAGCTCTCAGGCACTTCCTGAAAAAATTGTCAGTCTCTGTGTGAGAATTACAGCCTAGCTTTCAGTAAACCTGTCCCTGTCCTACCCAGTCCTGCCCAGCACCACCCCCATCTCCCCCAGCCTTCTGCAGACTGCAGCAGCTCCTCTCTTCCAAGCCTTTATTTTGTCTTGGAGCTTTGTGAGAGAGAGCAGTCATTGTAAGGCCTCTTTCACACAGACGTGTCCATGTACAGACCCGCTCTGCTCAGCGGGGGATAGCTCCGTCGATCCCCGCTAAGCAGGCAGATGACAAGTCCATCTCTGCACCCTGTGCAGGGACGGACCTGTCAGAGCGCCGCTCTCCCCTAAGGGGGATCGGATGAAGACGGACCATAGAGTCTGTCACCACCCGATCCGATGACGGATGGAAAAGTCGTTTTTTTCTCCGTTACACCTTTTCGGAACGGAGCGGGTCGGATGTCAGCGGACATGTCACCGCTGACATCCGTCCCTCCATAGAGGTCTATGGAGCATCCATTCAGGTCCGCCTAAAAAACTGACAGGGGGACCTGAACGGATCGTCCGTGTGAAAGAGGCCTAAGGCTGTAATGCTCACTGCAGTGAATACACCAGCACATGAGACACACACACACAATATAAAGTGGAATCCGGTGTATTATACTCAGGGCGCAGGGCGAAGGAGCAGAATCTTTTTTTTTTATAGCTTTTTCTATGCAACATAAGCCGACACAGCTCCTATAGTGCCGGTGTTCTGTCACAGTCCGGCTATGAGCAAGTGTCCGAGGTGTATTGCGCATGCGCAGTACGGAGCATAAACATTTTCGGAAATTCTCAGAAGATGAACGGCACCTGCGCCGTGAGTCGATGTGTAAGCCCCACCATCCAAGCGGACATAGGGCTACACAAACTTAGAGGGCCCCTCGCGGGCTTGCTTCGCTCGCCACGCTTCGGGCACGGCCTCGCTGCGCTCGGCTCTTTTATATTCTAACTCTATGTCCACTTGGATGGTGGGGCTTGAAAGTGGACTCACAGCGCAGGCGCCGTTCATCCTCAGGAATTATCGGAATCTGGGTGTCCTGTGTACTGCGCATGCGCAGTACACATCGGACACTTTGTGATGGGTGACAACAAATGATAGTTCACCGGCTACAGCCTTAAGAGAAGAGCGTTATCAGCTGCCTCTCCCTGTAGCAGAGCAGAAGTTCCTGTGAGGAAGAGTTGCCGTGTGGTGTCCTGTGACTCCTTCTCACTGCCTAAGGTACATTAAATGCCTGCCTGAGGTAAGTACATTGATTTTGGTAATTATTTAAACAGTGTTGCTGTTGGATGAATATAGGGGCTGCCTGGCTGTCTAATAATTCTGCATGAATAGTGGACTGTCTCTTGCTGTCTTGCTGGATGTTGGTGATTGTCTCTTGCTGTATATGGGGACTGTCTTTTGCTGGATATGGTGAATGTTTCTTGCTGTATATGGGGGACTGTCTCTTGCTGGATATAGTGTATGTCTCTTGCTGTATATGGGGACTGTCTTTTGCTGGATATGGTGACTGTCTCTTGCAGTATATGGGGGCTGTCTCTTGCTGTATATGGGGGACTGTCTCTTGCTGGATATGGTGAATGTCTCTTACTCGATATGGGGACTGTCTCCTGCTGGATATGGTGACTGTCTCTTGCTGGATATGGTGACTGTCTCTTGCTGGATATGGTGACTGTCTCTTGCTGGATATGGTGACTGTCTCTTGCTGTATATGGGGGGCTGTCTCTTGCTGGATATGGTGACTGTCTCTTGCTGGATATGGTAACTGTCTCTTGAGGTATATGGGGACTGTCTCTTGAGGTATATGGGGACTGTCTCTTGCTGTATATGGGGGACTGTCTCTTGCTGTATATGGGGGACTGTCTCTTGCTGTATATGGGGACTGTCTCTTGCTGTATATGGGGGACCGTCTCTTGCTGGATTTGAGGACTGTCTCTTGATGTATATGGGGACTGTCTCTTGCTGTATATGGGGGACCGTCTCTTGCTGGATTTGGGGCCCGTCTTTTGCTGGATTTGAGGACCGTCTCTTGATGTATATGGGGACTGTCTCTTGCTGTATATGGGGGACTGTCTCTTGCTGTATATGGGGACTGTCTCTTGCTGTATATGGTGACTGTCTTTTGCTGGATATGGTGACTGTCTCTTGCTGTATATGGTGACTGTCTCTTGCTGTATATGGTAACTGTCTCTTGCTGTATATGGTGAATGTCTCTTGATGGATATGGTGAATGTCTCTTGCTGGATATGGGGACTGCCTCTTGCTGTATATGGGGGACGTCTCTTGCTGGATTTGGGGACTGCCTCTTGCTGTATATGGGGGACGTCTCTTGCTGGATTTGGGGACCGGTTCTTGCTGTATATGGGGCCTGTCTCTTGCTGGATTTGGTGACCGTCTCTTTCTGTATATGGGGCCTCTCTCTTGCTGTATATGGGGGACTATCTGTTGCTGTATATGGGTGACTGTCTGTCTCTTGCTGGACATTGGGGGCTGTCTCTTGCTGTATATGGGGGCTGTCTCTTGCTGGACATTGGGGACTGTCTCTTGCTGGACATTGGGGACTGTCTCTTGCTGTATATGGGGGCTGTCTCTTGCTGTATATGGGGGCTGTCTCTTGCTGTATATGGGGGCTGTCTCTTGCAGTATATGGGGGACTGTCTCTTGCTGGACATTGGGGGCTGTCTCTTGCTGTATATGGGGGCTGTCTCTTGCTGGAAATTGGGGACTGTCTTTTGCTAGACATTGGGGGCTGTCTCTTGCTGTATATGGGGCCTGTCTCTTGCTGGACATTGGGGACTGTCTCTTGCTGGACATTGGGGACTGTCTTTTGACGGAGCGATCACTTGTAAACAAACCGGCGTCACGTCATGACGCTGTTTCATCCCTCCCTCTCTGTACCGATCGGTACAGTGTGAGGGGGAGAGGGGGAGAGATTGCAGCAGCGCTGTGGTCTGGATGTGTAGTGCCCACAGCGCTGCTCAGTGGCAATGATCTGCAGTACTCTGCCCATACTGTGCAATACTCTACCAACACTGTGCAATACTCTGCCAATACTCTGCAACACTGCAATAATCTGCCAATACTCTGCCAATACTCCAGCCTTTTTTGATTAATAGCGCAAAAAATAAAAAACTGAGTGGTGATTAAATTCCACCAAAAGAAAGCTCTATTTGTGTGAAAAAAAAGGACAAAATGTCATTTGGGTACAGTGTTGCATGACTGAGTAATTTTCATTTAAAGTGTGAGAGCAGTGAAAGCTGAAAATTGGTCTGGTTATGAAGGCGGTTTAAGTGCCCGGTGGTCAAGTGGTTAAATTCCAGGAAGAGATGATCACAGCCCTTCTGTTTCCAGACGGTGCTGTGGCCCAACTTCCGAATGCAAATGCAGTAAGCCGGATGCATGGGAGGCATTTTCCGTATGTCCTGCAGGGTACCCCTACCAATCGATCACCCCAAAGAAGATGTCATATCTGTAGGAAGCGTGGATTTAGCCGTGACACCCGCTATTGTTGTCCCTCCTGTCCTGACCAACCTGGTCTCTGCATCAGTGAATGTTTTGAACGCTACCACACACTAGTGGAGTATTAGCGTAGGGTACAGAACTGCACAGACTACGACACACATTCACAGGGTCTCCAAAGATGCCATCACATTTTTAGAGACCCAAACCTGGAACCGTTACAGTTACAAATAAAAGTGTAAAAAAAACAAAAAAATATATAAAATGCCAAAAATAGTTGTTTTTTTTATTCTTTCTCTATGTTTTACTGTATTTTTTAACTGCAATGTTTTAGTGTTGCTATGTTTTATCATGTTTGCTTTTCAGGTATGTAATTCTTTTAAACTTTACTGTTTACTTTATTTAATGATTAACCATTATTTTATTTTCAGGTACGCCATTCAGCTGCAGCACTGATTTATTTATCTTAACAGCAACAGCGTTTGCTCCGACGATACATAAATCAGCGACTCCAGCACTGTAGGAGGTGATTTCACCACTACAGTTAAAAAAAAAACAAAAAGCATATATGCCGAAGCATGGGGGCAGGGGTGGAGGGGCGATTTGACCCTAAAATTAGGGCCGGATTGCCCCCATGCTTCGGCATATATTTTTTACTCTTTTTTTTTGGCACAGATTGTTGTTTTATTGAGTTAATGTTTTATTGTTACCATTGTTTGCTTTTCATGTACGCCATTTAGCTGCAGCACTCATTTATTTAGCTTGACAGCAACATTGTTTGCTCTCACGATACGTACAGTGGTGTGAAAAAGTGTTTGCCCCCTTCCTCATTTCCTGTTCCTTTGCATGTTTGTCACACTTAAGTGTTTCGGAACATCAAACCAATTTAAACAATAGTCAAGGACAACACAAGTAAACACAAAATGCAATTTGTAAATGAAGGTGTTTATTATTAAAGGTGAAAAAAAATCCAAACCATCATGGCCCTGTGTGAAAAAGTGATTGCCCCCTAAACCTAATAACTGGTTGGGCCACCCTTAGCAGCAACAACTGCAACCAAGCGTTTGCGATAACGTGCAATGAGGCTTTTACAGCGTCCTGGAGGAATTTTGGCCCACTCATCTTTGCAGAATTGTCCTAATTCAGTTACATTAGAGGGTTTTCGAGCATGAACGGCCTTTTTAAGGTCATACCACAACATCTCAATAGGATTCAGGTCAGGACTTTGGCTAGGCCACTCCAAAGTCTTCATTTTGTTTTTCTTCAGCCATTCGGTGGTGGACTTGCTGATGTGTTTAGGATCATTGTCCTGCTGCAGAACCCAAGTTCGTTTCAGCTTGAGTACACGAACAGATGGTCGGACATTCTCCTTCAGGATCTCTTGGTAGACAGCAGAATTCATAGTTCCTTTTATCACGGCAAGTCTTCCAGGTCCTGAAGCAGCAAAACAGCCCCAGACCATCACACTACCACCACCATATTTTACTGTTGGTATAATGTTCTTTTTCTGAAATGCAGTGTTCCTTCTACGCCAGATATACTTGGACACACACCTTCCAAAGAGTTCCACTTTTGTCTCATCGGTCCACAGAATGTTGTCCCAAAAGTCTTGGGGATCATCAAGATGTGTTGTGGAGAAATTGAGACGAGCTTTGATGTTCTTTTTGCTCAGCAGTGGTTTTCTCCTTGGAACTCTGCCATGCAGGCCATTTTTGCCCAGTCTTTTCCTGATGGTGGAGGCATGAACGCTGACCTTAACTGAGGCAAGTGAGGCCTGCAGTTCCTTGGACGTTGTTGTGGGGTCTTTTGTGACCTCTTGGATGAGTCGTCGCTGCCCTCTTGGGGTAATTTTGGGCGGCCGGCCACTCCTGGGAAGGTTCACCACTGTTCCATGTCTTCGCCATTTGTGGATAATGGCTCTCACTGTGGTTCGCTGGATTCCCAAAGCTTTGGAAATGGCTTTATAACCCTTTCCAGACTGATAGATCTCAATTACTTTCTTTCTCAATTGTTCCTGAATTTCTTTGGGTCTCGGCATGATGTGTAGCTTTTAAGGATCTTCTGGTGGACCTTACTGTGTCAAGCAGCTCCTATTTAAGTGATGCCTTGATTGTGAACAGGTGTGGCAATAATCAGGCCTGGGTGTGGCTAGAGAAATTGAACTCAGGTGTGGACAACCACAGTTATAGTATGTTTTAACAAGGGGGGCAATCACTTTTTCACACAGGGCCATGATGGTTTGGATTTTTTTTCACCTTTAATAATAAACACCTTCATTTACAAATTGCATTTTGTGTTTACTTGTGTTGTCCTTGACTATTGTTTAAATTGGTTTGATGTTCCGAAACACTTAAGTGTGACAAACATGCAAAGGAACAGGAAATGAGGAAGGGGGCAAACACTTTTTCACACCACTGTAAATCAGTGACTCCAGCATTGTATGAGGTGATTTCACCACCAGTTAAAAAAAAACGGTACATGTATGCCCATCATTAGAAGTGGGTGTACGCAGGGCGGTATTCTAATGGTCATACCCACCGATTAATCTCTTTTTATGTTCAGCCCACAGGCTGCATGAAAAAAAAGAACATTACAATAGATGCCCAACAAGGACCAGCAACATACTGGTATGTTGCTAGACTTTGAGTGGTTATACCAGAATGATGCCTGCAGGTTTAGGTATCATCTTGGTATTGTTCTTTTCAGCCAGCGGTCAGCTTTCATGTAAAAGAAATCCTAGCGGATAATTAGCCGCTAGACTGCTTTTACAAGCCATCCCGCCATCTTTCATGGTTTTCTTAGGGTCTCCTGTCCCATCGGGGAACCTGAGAATGCAGCCAGTGGTTCCGCCAGCTGACCATATGATTGATATGGCCTAGTAAACATGACTTTGGTTTCGCCGGATATAAACAGCGCCATTGGGAAAGCATCTTATCACCCCGATCTTGGTGTGATCAGATGGGCAGAGGAGAGATCTACAGTCTTATAGACCCCAATAAAAAAAAAAGAAGCGTACCTGTCCCTACCTATTGCTGTCATAGGGGATATTTACATTCCCTGTGATAACAATAAAAATTATAAAAAAATAAATAAATGAAAGGAACAGCGTAAAAAAATAAATAAAAAAGCAAAATAAAAATAAATTAAAAAAAGCACCCCTGCCCCTCCCCGTGCTTGCGCATAATGGCGAATGCAAGCATCGGTCTTGTGTCATATGTAAACAGCAATTGTACCATGCATGTGAGGTATCGCCGCAAACGTCAGATCGTCATTTTAGCAGTAGACCTCCTCTGTAAATCTAAAGCTTTTAAAGGCTTTTAAAAATGTATGTAGTTTGTCGCCGCTGCATGGTTGTGCGCAATTTTAAAGCATGTCGTGTTTGGTATCTATGTACTCGGCATCAGATCATCTTTAATATTTTACCAAATATTTGGGCAATATAGTGTGTTTTAGTGCATTAAAATTTTAAAAAGTGTTTTTTCTAAGTGTTTTTCTTTCCAAAAAAATTGCATTTGAAAAATCACTGCGCAAATACTGTGTGAAAAAAAAATTGCAACACCCATCATTTTAATCTGTAGGCCTTTGCTTTAAAAAAATTATGTTTGGGGTTCAAAGTAATTTTCTAGAAAAAGGAAAATGTATTATCAAATACTTACCGTAATTTTCCTTTCCTGATGGACTCCATGGTAGCCTACGTGTGGGTTAACCCCGCCTCCTCTCCAATGCTATAGGACCCCATTAAAATAAAAAAGAGCTCACTGCCAGGTACTGCTTTCTGTAACTAGCCTACTCAATAAATGATGGGTGGGAACTCCATCTGCCATGGAGTCCATCAGGAAAGGAAAATTACGGTAAGTATTTGATAATTTTTCCTTTTTCCTGACAGACTCCATGGTAGCCTACGTGTGGGAAATAATTAGCCAATCCACACGGGTGGGTATGCTAAACAGCAATAAATTGTAATTTGACCCGTCAACCGACAGGATCTATAACTAAAGTTTCACAGAAGATAGCAAAGCATGCTCAATATAGTAATGTGACGATAAAGTTTAATAGAGGCCCATGGGGCCGTTTTGCAGATTATGTCTGGAGCCACGTGCTGGGCTGCTGCCCATGAAGCCGCTATATCCCTGGCAGAACGTGCCATCACTGCCTCAAGAGGGGCCAGTCCCCTAGATTTAAAGGCTGAAGGATGAACTGAATGATCCAGGCCGCAGTTGTTCTAGTCGAAACCCGAAGTAGCTTATAGGTATACCTTCCGAATTTCGCCTACATCCAGAGAATAAACTTTTAGTGAACTCCTGGACCTAAATGTAGGTAGGACGATCTCCTGGTTCTTATGGAACCTTGAGGTAATTTTCGGATTCGAGCTGAGCATAGGAATATGGACCATCCGGATTGAAAAGAAGGACTTAGGGACACAACCTCCTAGACTCTCCTGGCGAAGGTAATGTCTACAAGGAAAGAGATTTTAGTTGAAAAGGTCTCCAGATAGTAAGCGGGGAGGACCCCATATTACTGGGTTCAGACAGTGAGTTGAGAACAAGGGGAAGATCCCAATTGGGGAAACTTGGTCTTCATTGAGGGCTGAGATTTAAATCCTTACGGAACAACTACCAGATTAAAAGGTGAACAGCCCACTAAGTTCCGGAGAAAGCCGACAAGGTTGAGACTTAGACCCTAAAAAAAGCTGATGGATAGAGATAAATCTAGGCCGGAATAATGGAAAGCTTGAGCTTTTGGATCTCTACCTGAAGAATAAGAGAACTCGACAGACTTGGCCCATCTTCTTCTATCGACCTAATTCATGCTTGTCCCTGTAGAGCTCATGAGAGTGGAAATCACCCTTGAAGTACACCCGAGTCAGACAAGAGTGCAGGACTGCTCCTTGAGTGTAGTACCTCACCAGCTGGAAGTTGCCTGAGAAGAGAATAGATCTACCTCGGGATCGACTCCCAGGGACAGAATCCACTTGAATGTTTGCACACGAAGAGACCACTCGTTAATGACTTAACCAAATGCGTGACAGGAAATCCACCTGGACGTTCTGGACTCTGGGGAAGTATGCAGATGAAATGCCTGGACCCAAGACATGATGGATTTGACCACCCGGCATAATGTGGAGCTTCAAGTACCTCTACAACTCTTCACATAAGAATGGACGACACAGCGCCAATCTCCAAATAATACCGACTCTCCCTTCCGAAGATGGGAGAAGGACTGAAAGGCACACCAGGCTGCCAGAAGTTCCAGGACGTACTAGTCCGGGCTGAGAAGACACGTACCCTTGAACGAGATCCGTTGTGCAGAGGACTCCCCAACCGGTACCGATTGGCATAGGTCATGATATGGGACAATGGAGTGGCCGTTTGAGCAGGATTGCGCTGAAGCCACCAGAAGAGGCTGCTCCTCGTCGTTGATGACATGTGAATAGGTTGACTATTGCCCCCTTGATTTCCAATACTGCAGAAACCTGACTGGACAGGGTGAAACTTCTGCAGGGACCACTTGACCATCGGGGTCGTGAAGACCGTCGAGCTGTAGTTTTAGGCACTATGAGGCCCCCAGCCGTGAAGAGATTAGAGACCACGAATTCCCTCCTGGATAACCGTGATCTTCCCCACTGGAAGAGAGATGATGCTTTCCACTCTAACGAACTGGGCCCCAAAGAACATCAGCTGGACTGGTTCTAGGTGGCTTTTTCCCAGATTTAAGAGCCACCCAAAGTTGGACAAGGTGGAGAATACCTGTTCCCTGCAAACCAGCAGCTGGATCCTGTCTTGGGACAGCAACAGAAGGTCATTGAAACAGCGATAAAGACGTACCCCTCTCGTTCTGATGAGGGCCATTATGGCCAGAGGAATTTTAACAAGAACTGCAGATGGAACCGGAGGTATTTGAGAAACTCTTTTTACCTGAACATGGAGGTAAGCATCCTTAAGTCAATTGAGATTAGGCAATCGCCTGACCGTACACCATAAACCATTTCCCTATTGTGTTAAGAAGAGGGAAAATATACCCCCTGGAATTTTTCGTCCTGGGGAAGGCGTAGCTATAAGGCCCGTTGAACCGCAACCGAGGACCATTTAAGCCAAGCCAACCGGAGAATCCATCTGACACCAGCTCCAGCTCCTTAACTGCTAAACTTTTGGGGAATTCTTCAGAAACTCCCGAGACTATGTACTCTGACCAGGTTTCCATAGCCCTAGACATAGCTGCAAGAGCCAGAGCAGGTTTACAAGCCATATCGGCAAACCCGTACGTTTTCCTTGAGGTCTTGAATCATTTTCTCTCAAGCCCGTCCAGGACACAGCATCTTCTAAAGAAAGAATAACCTGATGCAACAAAGCAGCATCAATGAGGGGAAAGTTTCCCAGACATTTCAATTCGCCTGCCTTGAAGGGATACAATCTGGAGGTCTTTGCTTGACATAGAAGTTTTCTTGTCCATCTTGCTCCTCTCGTCATCCTTTAAATCCGTAATGAGCAAAAAGAGAGAGAGAGATTTATTTTCTCCAGATGCTTAAAGAACTACTTTGTTTAGCCGGGGAGTGGAATGGTCTACCCGGCTTCCATAACAGCTTTGACTTGTGGAGGAACTAGAGAAACGTCAAGGCCTTTAAAATATTCCTCACCTTCCAACTCGCTGACCGAGGAATCCGAAGAAGCAGCTTAGGGCTAAGAAGAGCCCAACTCCTTTGGATCACGTCAGCCAAGGAGCCAAGTAGATATAAAACAGGCTTAATGTGTGGAATATACCCCATTTCCTTAGGGATTGCGGCATCACATATTTCACGAGAGACTCCACATCCATGTTATCCGTCTCCTTTTTTTTAACCCAACCGCCTGGGTGTAACACTGGTCATAAACAGACTTGCCCTCCGAGACTCATGTCCCACATCTCCAGCAGGCTCTGCGATCCGAGCGGCTGTCATGGCGGTGGGTGTGGTGACTAGAGGAGGAATGGCAACCTCTCCTCTAGTCGGAGGAGGAATGGCAACAACTCCTCTAGTCGGAGGAGGAATGGCAACATCTCTAGTTGGAGGAGGAATGGCAACATCTCCTCTAGTCGGAGGAGGAATGGCAACATCTCCTCTAGTCGGAGGAGGAATGGCAATATCTCCTCTAGTCGGAGGAGAAATGGCAACATCTCCTCTGGTCGGAGGAGGAATGGCAACATCTCCTCTAGTCGGAGGAGGAATGGCAACATCTCTAGTCGGAGGAGGAATGGCAACATCTCCTCTGGTCGGAGGAGGAATGGCAACATCTCCTCTGGTCGGAGGAGGAATGGCAACATCTCCTTTAGATGGAGGAGGAATGGCAACATCTCCTCTAGATGGAGGAGGAATGGCAACATCTCCTCTTAGATGGAGGAGGAATGGCAACATCTCCTCTTAGATGGAGGAGGAATGGCAACATCTCCTCTAGTTGGAGGAATAATGGGAACATCTCCTCTTGTAAATGTTGTGGCCTGGCAAGGTCCCTGGCATCCTGGACCACGACTTGCGGGTCTGATCTGGAAGGGCTGAAAAAGATAGGGGGGGGGAGAAAGACATCAAACGCAATCTCAAAGTGTTGAGACTGCAAACCTGGCTGTATGAAAGCAGTGACCTGTCCATAACCTCTGGACAAGACGTCAACATATACACGGACGGTCTGCAGATGACCTGGAAAAGTCACACAAAACGAGCCAACCAGAAAGATTAAAAAATCATTTTATATATATATATATATATATATATATATATATATATATATATATATACATATATACCTATATATGTATACATATGTGTAAAAAGAAAAAGTACAGCGCTGGATGATGAATGAAAATATGTGAATACCAAATAGCACAAATATCCACTAATGCTAATAAACCAAATAGTGTAAATAAACATGTGTCCACATATAGAACAAATCAAGTGTTCAGGTACCCCTGATGACGTCAGTTGTGACAAAATGGTCGTAGGGTCGCCACGTACACACGCACTGCGCATGCGCGATTGTTGTTTTTCGTCCACGGACAAACTGAGCCTGTTTCTCATACCTTGCAAGGTACTTTTCATGTAGTGGGATTTTTTACACAATAAATCCTCTTTGGCAAAACGTCTGCACTATCGGAGCCTCTTTTTTGTCTCCTTCTTGCTCCCTATCCACTGGATGCCTTACCAAACTCTCTGGAAACTGAGGGCCTGAGAGAGTCCGCCACACAGGAGACAAGTATTCCATGAAGTGCATTTTGGATGCATCTACACAAGAATAATCATCACATTTGATTGTCTGGACTTTCATTTATGAACCTTTTTTTGAATATTTGAACACTTGATTTGTTCTATATGTGGACACATATTTATTTACACTATTTGGTTCATTAGCATTAGTGGATATTTGTGCTATTTGGTATTCACATATTTTCATTCATCATCCAGCGCTGCACTTTTTCTTTTTACACATCCACTTTGTGCCCTATATCGGGGTTATTAGTGTCCAGCTGCAGGACAACCTTCACGTCATTCTTTAATAATTTTCACTCATTGATACATAATTTTATACACCTAGCGCAGTTCTTTTTTGTTTATAATATGTATACATATACATACACTTAATTTTTTTTTTTAAAAGAGTATAGATATTATTAATATTGATAGTATCTCTGAAGAATTGCAGCATGGTAATACCAAATATCTATGAATTTATTTAATTATATATATATATTGTAGGGGATCAGGGGGTGAAGAGCTGGCTCAGAGACAGTCCAGTGAAATAAAAATGGCTTTATTCAGCAAAACAGCAAACCAAAAGTAGACATAAGGCCAGACAGTCTTGTCTTATCACATGGATGTGCACACCGGCACAGTTCAGCAGCACACAAGCTTATAAGTAACAGTTCATGGCTCCAATCAGAGCTACAGTCTTTATGTGGTTTATAAGCTCACCCAGAAAGTTCACCATCCAGCAATGGACATTTCCACACAGCGTCCTGCTGTGTCTCTCTCTCCTACTCAAACAGCTCCTCACTGACACTTTCAGCACACCTGATAATAAGCAGGTCTGAAGGGGAAGAACCTGCCTTCTTTGATTAACCCCTTCTTAACCCTGCCCCAGGCTGACCCTCTACAATATATATATATATATATATATATATATATATATATATATATATATATATTTATATATATATACACACAATTATTTATTTATTCATTTAATTAATTAATTCTTTTTTTTTTTCAACTTTTCCCCTTTAAGGGGAGATATCCAGGACAACTGCAGACCAGGCGGGGGAAAGCTGCCGCTCACTGTCTGCAAAATTCCATTCCGTCAGGAGATGGCAGACCTTCGAATCCCCCACCTGAGTGACATCACTGCCCCCCCACCTCGCGCCTGCACCGTGGGGGACTGCGTGGCCGCCGGACCATCCGACCCTCCGCGCACGCGCGAGCCAAGCCTCGCTTTCGCGGAGGCCTCACGCATGCGCAGAACGACGGGGCAGCCGCGACCCGGAAACACCACAGCGGCCTGGAACGCAGAAGCGTTCCAAGAACCATGAGGAGAAAATGGAGGTACCGGGGAGTACCAGGGAGAACCAGAGGGACACGTGGAACAAATATACACAAAGAAACGACTGCCATGGAGGAAAAAATAGGAAATTGCAGACCTTGCCAGCCATTGAAGCGTCCACCTGCAGGCATACCGAGACAACCTCCCCTCCACTACTGGGGTATCCAGTGCCATGAAAAGCTATTCGCCCGCTCGTAGCTGGGCTCTTGGGCTGCACCGCATGAATATCCTGAATATTCCAACCGGACGCCATCAGGAACAATCGTGATGTAGATACATGGAGGAGGACAAAAAAGGAACGCAGTACCTGCCGGTGAGCTCTCTTTTATTTGAATGGGGTCCTATAGCATTGGAGAGGAGGCGGGTTTAACCCACACGTAGGCTGCCATGGAGTCTGTCAGGAAAGTATTTTTTCATGTAAACAAAGTGTCAGAAAGGGCTTTGTCTTCAAGTGGTTAGAAGAGTGGGTGATGTGTGGCATAAGCTTCTAATGTTGTGCATAAAATACCAGGACAGGACAAACCCCCCCAAATGACACCATTTTGGAAAGTAGACACCCCAAACTAATAATACTTTTTTCTTTTTTAACAAACTTGTCACTAAATGATATATTGCTCAAACATGCCATAGGCATATGTAAAATTATGCCCCAAAATACATTCTGCTGCTTCTCCTGAGTACAGGGATAACACATGTGTGAGACTTTTTTGGGAGCCTAGCCGCGTACAGGCCCCCGAAAACCAATCACCGCCTTCAGGATTTTTAAGGGTGTAAAACGGTTATTTCACTTCTCACTACCTATCACAGTTACGGAGGCCCTGAAATGTCCAGATAGCACAACCCCCCCCCCCCCCAAATGACCCCATTTTGGAAAATAGACACCCCAAGGTATTTGCCAAGAGGCATGGTGAGTAATTTGCAGCTCATTTGTTTTTGAAAATGGAGAAAGAAAACTAAAAATATTTTATTTATATTTTTTCAATTTTCAAAACTTTGTGCCAAAAAGCGATCTGCAATATACTCATGTTGAGTATATTGCAGATCGCTTTTTGTCACAAGGTTTTGAAAATTTAAAAAATTGACACCCCAAGCAAATAGCTTGGGGTGTCTACTTTCCAAAATGGGGTCATTGGGGGGGGGGGGACTCCGAAACTGTGTAAGGTAGTGAAGAGTGAAATCAAAAATTTACGCCCTTAGAAAGCCTGAAGACGGTGCTTGGATTTCTGGGTCCTGTATGCGGCTAGGCTCCCAAAAAGTCCCACACATGTGGTATCCCCATACTTAGGAGAAGCAGCAGAATGTATTTTGGGGTGTCATTTCACATATGTCCATGGCATGTTTGCGCAATATATCAATTCATTGACAACTCTGTGTACATTTCTTTTTTTTCTTTGTGATTTTTCAAATACTTATGACAAAAAAATGTAATATTCAATGTGCTCAACATGCCTCTCTGCAAATTCCTTGGGGTGTCTACTTTCCAAAATGGGGTAATTTGGGGGGGGGGGGGTTGTACTGCCCTGTCGTTTTAGCACCTCAAGAAATTAGATAGGGTGTCAAACTAAAAGCTGCGTAAATTCCAGAAAATGTACCCTAGTTTGTAGACGCTATAACTTTTGCGCAAACTAATACATTTACGCTTTTTTTTTTTTTACTGGAGACATGTGGCTGAATACATTTTGGCCTAAATGTATGACTAAAATTTGAGTTTATTGTATTTTTTTTATAACAAAAAGTAGAAAATCTTTTTTTTTTTTTCCGGTCTTTTTTCTTTTATATTGCAAAAATAAAAACTGTAGAGGTGATCAATACCACCAAAAGAAAGCTCTATTTGTGGGGAAAAAGGACCCAAATTTTGTTTGGCTACAGCATTGTATGACCATGCAATTACCAGTTAAAGTAGCCAGTGCCAAATTGTAAAAAGTGCTTTGGTCAGGAAGGGGGTAAAACCCTCCGGGGCTGAAGTGGTTAATGATAGAGGTACAATAGCACATATTTGGTATTATTGCCGAATGGTGAGGGATTTCTGGCTTAAGATATTTTGTATTTATCAGAAAATAACTAAATCTGATATACAACCAAATATCAATATTTCAATACTATCAATTATTCCAGGATCTAAGTAATTAGGGCAGATATCTTGTGCCATATGATGACAGCTGCAAGTTCAATAATAGCTCGAAACTGGCGAAAAGCAAAGAGCTCTACAATAGTAGAATGGGTATGTGATATGAGCGAGATGCAATCCATGGAGGAAGTGATTATGTTTGAGGAGAACTTAAGTAAACCAACTCAAAAAATATGGCAACAATGGGAAGAGTGCCAGACTTTTATTTTTTACACAATATTTATGAGCATGACCGTATCCCTTTTCCTCCTTTTTTATTTTTATTTTTTGGGTGTTGTAGTCATGTTTTATAGATAAGTGATGAATGATGGTTTGATAGATCAAGGAATAGAATGTGTTGGTGTAGAAATGTTTTATATGTTCGTGATGAAAGATGATTTGACAGATTCAGGAATAGAGTTGGAAAGTAGAATTTTTTATAGGGTATTGTTTCCCATTGTTGATGATGAATTAGAGTATCCAAAATTGCATAGAAATTTATAAAAAGATTGAAAATAAAATACACTAAAATCCTTATTAGCAGATAAAAATACAGTACATTTTACTAAATTCCTACTAAATATAAAATCTTAACCTGTATTAAGTTAATAACAATATTATTTTTTGCAAAATGGTGAAAACAAAGTACGCAAAAATGTAAACCACATTTCTCAAAAAATCTGAAGGTTTTCATTGTTCCCTTACAGCTTTCAGAGTTTGTTAAAGTGGAAGTTTTCAGCCAAGGAAGCTGCCATCTTTGCCTCTGTTTAATCTTCAACTGCCACAGTGCTGCACATGTGATCCGTTATGACACCAGCCATTGGATGGTTTGACTGTTTGGTTGAGAGCACAGCCAATGTGCAGTTAGCATCCACGGCATGCCTTTTTTTTTTAGACTGTTAAATCGATGGGTTTACTTCCGCTTTAAAGACCCCCCAAACCATATATTTTCTGAAAGCATAGGACCAGTAGAATAAAAAGAAAGTGCCACTGATTTTTAAGGTCCCATGATATTTGTGCAAATGTTTACCGAAGCAATATTTTCGCTAAAGATACACTAAAATCATTATTAGCAGATACAAACACAGCAAATTTTACAAAATTGCTGCTTAATTCCTTCCTACTAAATATAAAAGCTTAACCTGTATTGAGTTAATAAATAACAAATATTTGTAAATTTAAAATTGCGCCTTTTTGAGAAATAGTGAAAATCAGACGTACGCAAAAATCTGCTTTTTCACTTACAGCTTTCATAATTTGTAAAAGACCCCCCCAAACCATACATTTTCTGAAAGCACATGGCCAGTAGAATAAAAAGAAGGTGCTACTGATTTTTATGGCACCGCAATATTTGCGCAAATGTTTATCAAAACAATATTTTCGCTAAAAATACACTAAAATCATTAATAGTGGATTCATACATGGCAAAATAATTACCGCAATAATTACGCAAATGTTCATCATATCGCTATTTTCACAAAAAATACATTAAATCATTAATAGTGCACATAAACACAACATAACTTACAAAATTCCTGCTAAATTACTACTAAAGCATCGTTCACATGTTGCATACTAAAGTGTACCCCCATGGAGTGCCATGTTTACCTGCACAGGTGTTCCGTGCATCCCCATACAGGCAGTCCCATTTCTGTAAATTTGGATGCAAAGGCTGCACAGGTATAGCTGCTGTTCCCAATCTGACATCCCTTTGGGTGTGGGTACATGACCACGAATGCAGACAGTGTAACAATTGAATTGCTTATTTAAAAGTTTGCACTATACAATTTTTCTCAAAAGTTTGCATACCTTGGCAGCAATTGTGAAATTTTGGCATGGATTTTGAAAATAGGACTGATCATGGCTGATCATGATGATCATGGATCATCAAGATAGTGATCATTTGAAGCCATTTATTATCATGAAGTTCTTTTGGCTCCTTTTTAAATCATCAAAGAAATCGCACAAATGGCCCTGATCAAAAGTTTACATACCCTGGAATTTTTGGCCTTGGTACAGACACACAAGGTGACACACACACAGGTTAAAATGGCAATTAAAGGTTGATTTCCCACATCTGACTTTTTAAATTGCAATTAGTGTCTGTGTATAAGCCTTTGTTCACACTGAACGCCGGTTTGAAATCGTGCGAGTTTAGCTGAATTGATTTCAAACCCCCATTTCAGTGCAAGTTTGGGGGCGATTTGAAAGACATCTGTGCGGGTCCTTGCACAGATGTCTATTGAAATCACCCCCGAAGTCGCCAAAATAGTGCAGGAACTACTTTTGGAAATTGGCGCAGCTACACAAAGTAGACGTTGCATCAATTGGGACAGTGCCGTTGGCAATAGGCTGGGTTTTGACATATCAAATCGCGACAATGTGAATGAGGGCTAAATAGTCAATGAGTTTGTTAGCTCTCACGTAGTTGCACTGAGCAGGCTAGATAGATATCAGAAAAGAACTGTCAAAAGACCTTGTCAGAACATTTGGGGTTAAAAGAATATATATATAAAGTTGCATATTGTATAATTTTTCATATTTTTCATATTAATATATATTTGACATGAGAGAGGCCATTTTGGCTCTAAAGTTGAATCAGAAGTTTATAGCTCATGAATAGACAGTTGTTTTTTGTCTTACACAGAGTCTGTAAGTCTATCTATGCCAAACTCCCAAGTTTATATATCTTTTGTCTTTGACACTAAGGCCTCATGCACACGGACATTTTAAAAAACGGGCTGTAAAGCTAGTACAGACGCCAGGAAAAAAGCAGCGTTAAAAACGCGTTTTTTCCGCATTTTGCATTGAATTCAATGCACGTTAATCCACGCTAGCTTTCAGCCATGTTTCTCTGTCTCTATTCAAAATCAATGGTTCCCTATGAGAGCCCATTGATTGGAATAGAAGTCGTACCAGAAGTCGGATCAAGATGATCCGACTTGCGGTGCGACTTGTGTGCTGAGGATCTTGAAAGGGAGCCCCGCAAACATGTAAAACATTTTTTTGCGTGATGTTCCCCCCCAAGACGATACCAGGCCCTTTGGTCTGGTATGGATCTTAAGGGGAACCCCACACCGAAAAAATGGCGTGGGGTCCCCCCAAAGATCCATACCAAACCCTTATCCGAGCACCCAGCCCGGTAGGAAAGGGGGCGAACACTGCCCCCTTCCTGAACCGTACCAGGCGCACACCCTCAACATGGGGGGTTGGTGCTTTGGGGCAGGGGGGCCCTGCGCCCCCCACCACAAAGCACCTTGTCCCCATGTTGATGAGGACAAGGGCCTCTTCCCGACAACCCTTGCCTGGTGGTTGTCGGGGTCTGCGGGCAGGGGCTTATCGGAATCTGGGAGCCCCCTTTAATAAGGGGGCCCCCAGATCCTGGCACCCCACCCTATGTGAACGAGTAAGGGGTACATCGTACCCCTACCCATTCACCTGGGGGAAAAGTGTCAATAAAAAAAAACACACTACACAGGTTTTTAAAGTAATTTATTAGGCAGCTCCGGTGGTCTTCTTCCGACTTCGGGGGTCTCTTGCGACTTATTCTGCCTCTTCTCCCGCTCTCTGGTGCCTTCTGCCAGGTTTCAAAGCTATCTTCTTTCAGCTCTTTTACTAGTGGAGGAACCCGGTTTTCTCCTCCACCGCTACCGTTCTCTCCTCTCTTCCGATGTTGACACGACGCTGTCTCCCGCTGTAATGCGGTGTATGTGGTGCATTGCGATTTATATAGGCATGGGGGCGTGGTCACTGGATGATGTCACCCGGTGACCTGGGCTGCGTGCTCGGATAATGGATCTTTGGGGGGACCCCACGCCATTTTTTCGGTGTGGGGTTCCCCTTAAGATCCATACCAGACCGAAGTGCCTGGTATCGTCTTGGGGGGGAACCTCACGCAAAAAAATTTTTTACATTTTTGCAGGGTTCCCCTTCAAGACCCCCTGCACACAAGTCGGATCATATTGATCCGACTTCTGGTACGACTTCTATTCAAATCAATGGGCTCCCATAGGGAACTATTAATTTTGAATAGAGACAGAAACGCCGGACGAGACTTAACACAGCGTTAAGCCTCGTTAATTGCTGTTGAACACCTTTTGCCGGCGTCTGACGTTTTTACAGCTCTAACGCTGGAGCCTCAGAACGCACTGGTCCTGGGTTTTTTTTACAGCTCAAAAAAAGCCTATGCCATTTGCAGCTCAAAAACGCCTAGGTGGGCATGAAGCCATAGACTAACATGGACAAGCGTTTTTAAGCTGCAAAAAACGCTCAAAAAATCGGCTGTAAAAACGTCCGTGTGCATGAGGCCTTATAGATAAGGGGAGTTGGTAAGGCTTACATAGTCTGTGTATGCAAAGAATCGTATTTCAAGGGAGCCTGCAAACCTAAATTAGTATTCCCAGAATTAAGCCACGAGACAAATGGGGCTTATTCAAATACGACCAAATGAAATGTATTATAATATTACTCAAGTACAAGTAATGTATTAATCAAAAGGTATATAGTATTATTATATTGAAATACTTATATACATAATTAGGTGAATAATGGCATATATATTACATTATGTATTTTAAATAATGTTTTCTTTCATAATATGGTTATAGCATATCTGTAATGGTTATTCATAAATAAACCCATTTAATACATATATATTATTATAATGTTGCAAATATGGTATCCTAATTTATGGGAATGTTCATGAATAACTCTTATGCATATCCTTAGAATCATGACTTCACTTTCATGGCATTTACAACCCCAGTTAATTGTGTGGGGTATACTTTCTCATACTCATTTACAAGCAGCGAGCTTGGATGGTAAAAACGTCACTTCCGGTGTCCTGTGTCTAACGCATATCGTCACTGTCACGTGACTTCTACGAAGAAGTCACATGACAGTGATGATACGCATTAGACACAGGACACCTGAAGTGACGTTTTTACCCTTCCGAGCTCGCTGCTCGTTTGTATACAATGCACTGTTGCTAGTTTTAAATGTGAGTACCCTATTTTTTGCTTTATGTTGAATAAACTTACATTGAGTGTTACACATACTACACCAGAGAGCCTCTCCTATGTTTCTCTACTTTACCTGCTTGACACACTGGGAGCAAACCACTCTGCTGAGTACCTGTCCCTGGAAACAAGCTGTGACCCTTTAGGTGATCTACAACTGAGAAGAAAGGAAAGAGGCTCCTTCCCCTCTGCCCCAGATTGACCCACTGGCTTTACTATATGCTGCTTACCTTGCAGCTGTAAGGTAATAAGTTAGTACACCTGCAGGTGACATTTCTCACCGAAGATTCACCTAAAGTCACTATGTCAACCCACTGATGCTACCCCTGCACCTTGCACTTTAATACTAAGTGGAATCTATACCACTTGTTGCACATTTGGACATTCTGAAGATTCATTGCTATATTTATGAAAATTTTTATTTTATTTATTTTTTCATTGTATTTATGCTAGCTGTTAAGTACTCTTTATCTATTGTACTTAGCCCGTTTTCACTCCAATTCTTAATACTAAGTGGAATCTATACCACTTGTTGCACCTTTGCACATTTGGACATTCTGAAGCTTTGCCTTATTTATGGTGTGATTATTATTGTTCTATGAGTTGTAAAGGACTTTCAGCCACTTTATTTTGATTGCTTGCACCTTAATTTGTTTGTTTGCACTTTGCACTATGTTGCAAATTTGGACATTCTGAAGCTTCATTGCTATATTTATGCCAAATTTTTTATCAATTTTTTTCATTGTATTTATGCTAGCTGTTAAGTACTCTTTATCTATTGTACTTAGCCCGTTTTCACTCCTATTTTGCTTTTTTGCACATTATTGATCACGTTTTTTTTATTATTTTACCTATATATATATATTTTGTCCTATATCCTTGTCCACGTTGTAAGTGGGTATTTATATTATCACAGTTCACATTGGAGCGCAACACCATCACTTGATTATTTTTGCATATCTTTTTTTTTTTTGGGTAGTGTTTGGCCCATACGGTGGTTGCAGCACCACTGACCATTATTTATTCATATTCCATTGGAGCGCAGGAATATCTATTCTATTTAATTGTTGCTATATTGAAAAATGACAGACACTACAGTTATTTCGAGTGTGGCTGGTCCTGCTGATGCAGAAAATTAAATTGGTCTGCATCACAGAGAATTGGTAAGATATCAGGTGTTGTCGTCTATCAGAGAAATATGGGAAACGAAGACAGAAATTGGTCCCTATAAGTCAGCTATTGCTGCAAGAAGGACCATGTGTACTTTGAAATGTAGGCCCAGTCAAAGTACCAGAGAATTTCTCAAAAGTTCTCAAGAAGGCCTATAGCTTGCCTGAGAAACACCCAGATTTGGAGAGCCATGAATTTATCCCACTTTTTTATGAGGCTTTGCCAAATAAAATAAAAAGTTGTTGTGGCCTGGGATTACTATCCTAAAAATGGTTTGGATTGGCTAAAAGAGAGCACAATCCTTTTTACTGTTCTACAGAATAATAGGAAGCCTCAAGAATAAATTTAAAAAGCCCGCTCAGATAATAGCTGAGACTCAAAAAAGTAATTATGCTGGAGTTGTTAAAAACTCCAGTCCTCCCAATCAGAGGAAAGTTACACCCAGTTTTTAAACAAAAGTGAAAAGCTAGCTAAGGTGTTAAATATTTATATATCTGTCATTAACCAGTAAGAAAAAAAAAAACCTGGGCAAAGCATGTTTAAAAAAAAAATTCCTGACACAAAGCATGACAGCATACACGTATGGGATAGGCTTTGCCTCTCGCCCAATCAGGACTGGTTATACTATATTTAAATGAGTCGCCCTCCCCCTAGGCGGCATTCTCTTTTTTTTCCTCAAACGCTCGGTCGGTTATAACTCTACAAAAAAAAAAAAAAAAACTTTTTTACTCTCACCTTGCCGGGTTCATTTGGCCAGCCGCACAGGTTCAGCCTCTTTCCTGTAGCGAAGCCCCTCTGTTCGGTGGTAAATCCTCCATACGAGGGAGACCCTCCCCCAGACACAGACGCTGGGGGACACGGATTCTGGTCTCTGGGGACAGGCAGGACATAAAAAGCCCACGGATTCAGGCAGCATGGTTCCCCTTTGCTGGCACTCCTCCCACATCACAAGGCAAAACCCCTGAGAAAAACGAAGGGCTTGAAACAACCGCTGAACTAGGAGGCTAACAAACAGCGGGGACATGTCAGCAGGGCAGCGCCCTCTTTCAAAATGGTGGCCACCGGACTTCCGGTCGGCGGAGGTGTACCAAGATGGCGTTGGGCCAACTTCCTGTTCGCCGGAAAAGGCTGAAAAAAGGCTTTGAGTAATCAGCAGACACCTGAGGGTGGACTAGTCCCTCCCATATGACCTGAAACTGTCAGCAGAATGGTGCACAAGCAGGAAGGAGAGGACACAACGGACGCCAGGTAAGAGGGGAACCAAAAGCTGCAGGAATGGAGGGGAGAAATAATAAACTTTGCATAGCAAACTGAAATGTCCTATTTGAAATAGATTGCCTGTTTGTGCTGTGCAGAGTGAAAACGTCTTCAGTGGTAAGGCATATTCCTAAAACTGCTATCTCCAGCACTGTCAGAGACTATAGCACAAATGTCTCTCTTTCAGTTTCTCAGAACACCATGAGTTCTCCCAGAGACCAGCCACACAATATAAGGTGAGAGTTAGGTAAGAAGGTAATGAAGGCATTAAAAAAGAGAGCGTTAAGCTAATCAAATATACATTTTGTGCACCCCTCACAGCCGAAACCGTTCCTCAAAATGGTCAGACAGAAGCCCGAGCTCAGCTACAACCCATTTAAAGTCCCGCCAAGAGAGCCGGCAAAGAGTGGAAGAGACACAAGCTGAGGAGGATACAGGAGACCAATGTCTAGGATGCGGTCTCAGGGCGTTGCCTAGAAAGGTTTTATGCCGGGCATGCCTATTGGAAGCTGCAACCGACAAAGAAGCAGAAAAGGCAGAAATGATTTTATTAATCAGGTGAACAGTAAGAGACTCCCTCAAGGAAGTATCGTGCAAAGCGACACCATCTAGGACAGTAGCCAGCCCACCATTGGCGCAAAGAGATGCCCCAAATGAAATCATCACTAGAGTCAGACTCAGAGGATGAAGCTCCGATGGGAGAAGAATTATTTCTTGGGTTTGACTTCACTCTAGCACAAACCTTAGTGAAATCAATGAGGGAAGCTCTTGAGTGGGAAGAGGAAATCGCACAGCAGTCGAAAGTCAGGAAATATTACCCACAATTAAAGAAGGCGACACTCTTGTTTCCTTCGATAGAGGAGGTAAGAGAAGTCCTATATGACGAATGGAAGAAAGCCGATAGAAAACCATCCCTGTCAAACAGGTTTGAGAAGATGTACCCTTTTAAGGATGAGGAAGTTCAGGAATGGGAGGAACCACCATTAGTGGACGCAGCTGTCATCAGACTAGCTAGGCACGTTACACTGGCAATGAATGATGCAGTCTCCTTTAAGGACATATCAGATAGGAAAATAGACACAGAGCTGAAAAAGGTCTATACGACAGCAAGGAGTGCCTGCAGGCCAGCGTTGGCACTAACGTCAGTAGCCAAAGCCATAACAATTTGGGCAGAAAATGCAGAGACAGATGTGGCAGCAAGCATGGAAAATACGGCTGTAACAAAGATACTAAACAAAATTAAGACGGCAGGAGACTTCATAGGCGAAGCGGCGATCGATATGTTGCGGACTTCGGCCAGAATAACGCTGTCTTCCATAATGGCAAGGAGAGCCGGCAGATGGGTCATCAAAAACCAATTGGTGCCGTATCCCCTTTGATGGGAAGGCCTTATTCGGTAGCAAACTGGAATCAGCTATCTCAAAGGTAACAGGGGGCAAATCAGGGTTGATTCCGCAAGACCGGAAACCCAGACGCCAACGTCAACCAGAGAGAAGGCAACTCCCAAATAAACAAGGGGACAGAAGATCGTTTGGAACAAACAGAAACTTCAGAAACGGTTGGAGAAGCCCCCAAGGATCGGTATCACGGGTGAGCAAGGCAAGGCAGAGCACAGCACAAAATCCCTTTTGAGGGTCCCTCTGTCCAAACTTGCCCGGTTGGTACCCGATTACGCCAATTTGCGAGATTTTGGAGGGAGCAAATAAAAGACCCTTGGGCCATGAAGGTAATCCAGGAGGGCCATCATTGGGAATTTTGACCCTTCCAGAGCTCCCCCGGTTTACCCGTACAAAGCTTCCGCGATGCCAACACAAAACGCAAATAGTTCTCGAATATGTCCAGTCACTTTTACAGAAAGGAGCGACAGAGGCGGTCCCGAATTGAGAGAGATAAAGGATTCTATTCTCCTCTTTTCTTAATCAAGAAAAAAACAGACGATCTAAGACCGGTGTTAGATCTACGAGAGTTAAACCAGTACTTGAGGGTCCAGAAATTCCGAATGGAATCCCTACAAACGGTCATACAAGCCATTGGTCAGGAGGAATGGATGTTGTCCCTGGACTTGATGGATGCATATCTGCATGTCCCAGTCCATCAACAGTGCCACAAATACTTGTTCTTTGCAATACTGGAATACCACTTTCAGTTTGTATGTTTACCATTTGGCCTGGCAACATCGCCGAGAACGTTCTCCAAGGTATTACTCCCAGCCATAGCCAACTTGCGCCAACAAGGCTTGCGAGGGTTCCATTATCTGGATGACGTCCTCTTAGTAGCCCGCAGGCATCAAGAGTTAATAAAACATCAGGAGATGTTAGTCAGAACGTTGTCAGATTTAGGTTGGATCATCAATTGGCAGAAAAGTCAACCAATACCCACACGAAGCATGTTATTCTTGGGAGCTATTCTAGATACCGAAAAGAATATGGTCGAACTCCCTCCGGAGAAAGCAGCAGCATTAATCTCCCGACTGGAGAAAACAGTAACCCGGTCATACCTCTCGGCTCGGAAACACTCCCTCAACTGGTGGCAGAAACCGGCCAACTTGGCAAACTGTCACCAACTCAATCCACAGACACCAATAGTGGTAACTTCGAATGCATCGGCAATGGGCTGGGGAGCACACTGCAATGGACACCTAGCCCAGGGTCGTTGGAGAACCAGAAGGAGAGAGGTCTCCAACATAATCGAACTAAGAGCAGCCTTCCAGGCACTAAAAGCGTTCCAGAGCCAGATAAAAAGGACCAGCGTCTCACTCCAAATGGACAACAAGGCAGCGGTAGCATACATGCCCCGCCAGGGAGGAACACGGAGTCAAACATTCCTAACAGAGGTCACACTGATCATAAATTGGGCAAAACAGAATCTAACGAATCTAACAGCAGTGTACGTTCCAGCTCCGCAGAATTATCTAGTAGATGCACTGAGCAGGAAAACATTGGACAACAACGAGTGGACACTAGATCAAACAGTGTTTCAATGGTCCTGCGATCAGTGGGGTCAGCCGGACCTCGACTTAATGGCGTCTCCGACCAACAACAAATGCAGACGATTCCTGGCAAGGGCAAGGTTTCCACAGGCAGAAGCGGTGGATGCACTCAGCTCCAAATGGACCTGCACGCTGGCGTATCTGTTTCTACCCACAGCGATAATCTCCAGATTACTGAACAGGATACGCAAGCACCCAGGGACGGTGATAGCAGTCATACCCATGTGGCCACGCAGGCCATGGTTCCCTTTACTACAAGCCTTGGCAATAGAACCCCCAATTCTATTACCAGAAATTCCAAATCTCCTCCAACAGGGTCAGTTGTGGCACAAGAACCCTACCAAGCTTCATCTGACAGCCTGGAGGTTGAAAGGCGGAGATTAGGAAACGCAGGATGCTCGGCCTCAGTCGTCAAAACATTGCTAAAGGCAAGAGCAGCAACGACTAACAAAACTTATTCGAAGATATGGGAAAAATTTTACGCATTCTCAAAATCTAGAGGTTTTGATTCTCTAGTGCCGCAGGAGGCACAGATATTGGAATTCTTACAAGCAGGCCTAGAGATGGGCCTACAAACAAGTACCCTGAGGGTTGGTGCGACAATTCCTGAGGGCTTACGACAGGTTGCGACCTCAGACGAGGTAGTTTGTACCCCCGTGGGACTTACAAGTAGTGCTGGGCATGTTGTCTCAATCATCTTTCCTAAAAAATCAAAGAACATCGTTATTGGACATCACAATGAAAGCAGTTTTCCTCACTGCAATCACGTCAGGTAGAAGAATATCGGACTTTCAAGCTTTGGGGTACAAACCTCCTTACTGTTGTCATCTACACGACAGAGTGCTATTAAGGACATTACCACAATATCGACCTAAAGTTAATATTGACCATTTATTGAATGGTCAATAAAATTACTTCAGCTACCCTCCCTTGTGGTTCTTTTGGGCGTGCTACATCCCATACGTGTATGCTGTCATGCTTTGTGTCAGGAAAACGGAAAATGTTATACTTACCTGGCGGTAATTTTCCTTTCCTAATGCAAAGCATGACAGCATACAGGTCCCTCCCTTTGTTATGGTACTTGAATTCTAGTATAGTTACGAGAATGCTGCCTAGGGGGAGGCGACTCATTTAAATATAGTATAACCAGTCCTGATTGGGCGAGAGGTGGAGCAGAACTGTGCAGAAACTGACAGTCTTTTGGAATGTGCCTGTGTAAAAAAAAAAGGTGGGAGCCAACCTCCATGTCCAAATGAGTAAGCTACACAGCAGGCAAGAAGACAAATGTTACACGTCATTCCAAGTATTTCGTTTTTTACAGGTGTAAAGTTAAGAGGGCCGCAAGTTTGTTTTGGGTCCCTGAGTACAGCTCCACCAACCCCCCGGCAATCCGCTCTACCCGCTCTGGCACAGTTAGTAAAAGGGGTATGTATCTATGCACATATAAATATCACTTATACTTTAAGTGTAATGGAGTCAAACTCACAAGCAAACTGCTGACTGAAATAACTGTCTTTACTTTGGCAGTAAGAAAAGAAATAGTAACATGCATCAAACATTTGACTTACAACACATTAGCAGGTCCCTGCAATATGCACTTAAACATGTACACATATGTATCAGGATAGCAATGGGGAACGGAGCGCCACGTGTGCGACCGTCTGCTATGCACCTCTGAGGTGCAACAAATCTAACTGCGACTATCTAATGGACCAGGCCTGATCCCTAGCAATAGAGCTCAGTCCTTGAGAAAATACAGTATTCTTCACCGGCAAGAGAACTGTAGAGGTGGTGCACATGTAGCTTTAAATGGTGTGTTTGTAATCCACAGAAAGAAACAATCTGCTGCTCGGAGGTAATTGTGCCTTGGCAGTTCAATAGGCATAGAAGTGAAAGTAACAGTGTAGGATGAGCCTTTCAGCTCGCTCACCACTCCTGGGGTACCGTCCTCAGCTCCGGGACCTCCACTGGCGGCGTCCGGCCTCCTCCGTCACAGCCCCTGCGCTCCGGTCCTCTCTCTGTCCGACCGTGTGTAAGCAAAAGTCTCCGCTCTGCTGCTGCTGACACTGAGGGGTGAGAGTCTCTCTCTGTCTGCTGCAAGGCCCAGGCTTCAGGCCTTCAGCAGTCCCGGTCTCCTCACTCAGTAGTTTCTGCGTCACCAGCCCAGTCAGAAGAGGAAGAGGCGGTCTCTCCTCTTCCCTTTTATCACCTCCCCCAGCAGCCTCTCGGGCGGAAACAAACAGCCTCCCGGGAGCCTGGGGAATTATGGGAACTGTAGTCTTCTCCCCTAAAAGGGGAACGACCCCGCTACACACTCCCCCCACTTTGAATCTTTGGTCCCCAAAGACATTGTTCAATCTACAAGCTTTCTTTGAAACAACACGTTCACATAATTCAGACAGGGGAGCTTCCCACCAATTAGCATAGGATGGGGAGCTGTCCTGTCTACAGGTCACTTCAGTGTGGGCGACCTGTCTAACCGTGCCAGAGAGTGAGCTGGGGTTGCCCTCCACCAAATGAACAGTGGATGGGTCAGGGCGTTCAGCACTTCTCCTTGCTGTGGTAACAGAGTCCTCTGAACTTTTTCCCATTTGGGGGTAAGTTAACTTCTTGGGAGGCCTCACAACTCTGCGAGATCTCTGTTCTCTTGGGACTTCTTCAGGAACACATTCTGGCAACATCTCTGGTTCTGGAACATCTACTTCTTCTGAGTAGAGACCAGGGATATCTTCCCAGCACTCAGGCACAACACTGAATGGAACAAACTCTGTAGCCTCTGGGTTCAATGTTTTATCTTCCACATCCTCAGTAGGTGGAAGATCTATGGCAGGATTTCCTGGAGTTGAGGAAGGCCATAGCCATTCAAGTTCTCCTCTTTCTTCTTCTGCTGATTGTGGGTCCTGTCCACCCCTAGCTCGGGAGGTCTGGGACCGAGTGTTAGGCCTGGGGGTATCCAGAATGGAAACAGATTCAGGTAAGTCTCTTGCTGGAGGTATTCAGACTGCTTCAGTGAGTGGGAGCAAGTGATTCCTATGCCAGGTCTTCAAAGGCCCCACTCTCCCTTCTGGCTTCAACTTATAGACAGGCAATCCAGGTAGCTTTCTACAGATGATATATGGCTCTGATCTCCATCTATCAGCCAGCTTGTGTTTTCCAGGGATCCCTAGATTGCGTAACAGTACACGGTCCCCAGGCTGTAGGTCCTGTACTCGAACCTTCAAGTCAAAGTTCCGCTTGTTTCGGGCCCCCCTCTGGTCAGAGGCCGCCTGAGCTTTCTCGTAAGCTATCTTCAAACTGTGCCTCAGTCTGTCCACATATCCTTTGTGGGAGGCCTCAGAGGCATGGTCCAAGGAAATGCCAAAGGCCAAATCCACGGGCAATCTTGCTTCTCTCCCAAACATAAGCCGGTAAGGGGAGAAACCCGTCACATCACTTGTGGTGCAGTTGTAGGCATGCACCAGAGCTGAAATGTGTTGACTCCAATGTTGCTTCTTCTCTGTTTCTAAAGTTCCCAACATGTTCAATAGGGTCCTGTTGAACCTTTCAGGCTGGGCATCACCTTGAGGGTGATATGGTGTAGTTCTAGTCTTCTCTACTCCCAGAGAATCTAGTAGCTTCCTGATCAGGCGACTCTCAAAGTCCCTTCCCTGGTCTGAATGGATTCTTTGTGGTAGTCCATAGTGAACAAAGTATTTTTCCAAAAGTACCTTAGCCACTGTAGAAGCCTTCTGGTCCTTGGTTGGGAAAGCCTGAGCATAACGGGTGAAATGGTCGGTTACCACCAGAACATTTCCCAATCCACTCAAATCGGGTTCAAGGCAGAGAAAATCAATGCATACCAGATCCATTGGGCCTTGACTCTGTAGATGGCCCATTGGGGCAGCTTGATGGGGTAAAGTCTTCCTCTGAATGCATCTTGCACAGGAATGGCAATACTCCTCCACTTCGGTCCTCATGCAGGGCCAATAAAACCGGTCTCTGACAAGTTGGAAGGTTCTCTCTGCTCCCAAGTGACCATGCTGGTCATGTAATGCAATCAGCACAGTCTCTCGATGCTTTTCGGGGAGAAACAACTGCCACTTATCTTCTGAGCTATCAGAGGGGCCCCTTCGGTAGACCACTCCCTGATGCACCTGTAATTTGTCCAACTCTCTCCTCAGTAGGCGAGCCTCTTTGGAAGGGTGAAGTCGAAGTCCCTCTGGACTCTTGTTTTCCAGTGCCTCCAGGACCAATTTCCCCATGGGGTCTTCCAATTGGTCACACCTTAACTCTTTCTTGGACAGCTTCGGTAGGCACTCTTCTTCTAGTTGAGTTACTCCACAGTAGCATCTTGGGACTCCCACTGTGGTAACTCCTATCTCTTCCGCTCTGGATCCTCCTCTGGCTTGGAGTTCAGCCCCCTGACAAGGGGCTCGCACTCCTTCTGGTGCCACTTGGGTCCAGTCTTTCCAGTCATCGACCATGACATGGGATCTTCGGGACAGGGCATCTGCATCTCTATTTCCAGCCCCTGGCCTGTACTTGAGGCTGAAATTGAATCCAGACAACGCCGCCAACCATCTGTGTCCAGTTGCATCCAACTTGGCGGTGGTGAATAGATAGGTCAAGGGGTTGTTATCTGTTTTACAGTAAACTCGGCCCCATAAAGACAGTCTTTCAGTTTGTCAACTACTGCCCATTTGAGGGCTAAGAACTCCAACTTGTGGGTGGGATAGTTCTTCTCGGAGGGGGTCAGGCTCCGGCTCACATAGGCCACTGGTCGCAGCTGATCTTCATACTCCTGGTAGAGTACTCCACCTAGGCCCTCATGGCTGGCATCAACATGTAGCTCATATGGTCTAGTGGGGTCAGCATAGGCTAAAACTGGGGCTGTGGTGAGACTTCTCTTCAAGGTTCTGAAAGCCTCTTCACACCTTGAGTTCCATTGGTCTTGAACCGACTCACCAGGCCTCCTAGGCCCCAATCCATCTTCCTCTCCTTCTGTCTTGAGCAGTTCGTTTAGGGGTTTTGCAATGCGGGCAAACCCATCCACAAACCTGCGGTAGTAGGAGCAGAACCCCAAGAAAGATCGAAGTTCGGTGACTGTTGTGGGTCTTGGCCACAAAGTAACTGCCTCCAACTTCTCAGGGTCTGTAGCCACTCCTTTTTCAGACACTATGTGTCCCAGATAGTTCACAGAAGACTGATAGAACCGACACTTCTCGGGGGAAAGTTTGAGTCCCTCTTCACTGAGCCTCTTCAATACTTTCTCCAATCTGGCTTCATGTTCTTCCAAAGTCTTTCCAAAGACAATGACATCGTCCAGGTACACAAGGACTTCTATGAGGTTCATGTCTCCAACTGTCCTTTCCATAAGGCGTTGAAATGTAGCAGGAGCTCCAGGCCCTGAGGCATCCTGTTGAACTCAAAGAACCCTACTGGGGTTATGAAGGCAGTCTTTTCTCTATCTTCTGGATGCATGGGGATTTGGTAATACCCACTCTTGAGGTCCATCACACTGAACCACTTAGCTCCGGATAAACTCTGTAAGGCATCCTCTATCCTTGGCGTGGTGTACTGGTCAGGAATGGTCCTCCTGTTGAGAGTTCTGTAGTCAATGCAGAGCCTCAATGACCCATTCTTCTTCCTGACCACCACTATTGGGGAGGCATAGGGGCTTCTGGACTCCCTAATCACTCCCGTCTTCTTCAGTTCCGCAAGCTGCTCTCTCAGATCCTCCAGATCTGCTAGCGGGACCCGCCTTACTCTTTCTCTGAATGGCTTGTCCTCTTGCATGCGGATTCGATGGGTGGCACTCCTCGCACACCCCACATCAAACTCATCTTTAGAGAAAATCTTCTCCCATCTGGTCAGCTGGGCCTTGGCTCTCTCTTTCCAAGCTCCAGGTAGGTTTGGGTTTTCCATGGAGAGTTTCTTCCAAACATCTTCTCCTTCACCCGTCCCCTTCACTTCTGACCAGCCAACTGGGACAGCAGGACTCACCTGTCCCAGAAGCATTCTGGCAGGGATCTCCACGGGCCGCTCCGTGGGGTTCCTCACACTGACAGGGACTCTTCCTCTAGCCTTCTTCAGGTCCTTCAATGAGATCACTTCTGGTATCACTTCCAGACCTGAGTGACCCTCCATTGGGTCGGGTTCCAACATTACAAAGGGGCCAGGCTGCTCCCAATTAAGTTTCACCGTGGCTCTCAGGCAGGTTACCTCTCCAGGCTGTAACACCGCTCCTTCTTTTCCAAGCCTCCATACCTTGCCTATCCCCTCACTTGGGGTCTTCTGCTCTAGGACCAACCGCTGGTAGGCTGTCTTCAGCATGGGATGGATCTTGGGGGCTGAAAGATTCTCTTTCTTCACCAGGGGGGTCAGAAGCCTTCTGACTAGGTCCGTGTTCGTCCCTATAATCAGGGAAGTCTTGCTGGTTCCAGGTGGACGAGGGCACACCACTGCTAGGGTGTCGAACATTTCAGTCTTCCCAGCTACGGATGGGTCAAAGGTCAACCGTATGGGTAAGTATCCATCATAGGGGAAACTCTGAGTTCCCAGTCCCCTTATTTCCAACTCCTCTATCTTCTGTATGGGCAGATGACTCAGGTATCTGTCATAGAAGTCCCTGTACAATAGGGTCACTTGTGCTCCAGTGTCCAGGAGGGCCTTCGTGTATATTCCTTCCACCTGGATAGGTACAGTAGGAGATGGACCAACCAGCTCTTCTGGGTAGGGCCGAGTTAATGCTACCTTCTTCTGTGGACTCTTTCCTTTCTCACTTGATTTGCGCTTGATTCTTTCCTGAGCCTGGTATGCATTAATTTTCTCCCTCTTGGTGGGAGTATGAACCCGCTGAGGGACATTGTTATCTCTCATTCTTAAGGGTTCTCGTTTAGGAGTACTGTATTTCTTCAGAGGGGTCTTGCCCCCTTTCTCTGGAGTGTACCTTGGTTGAGGATCCCTGGGTTCCTTCCGAGGGGTCTGATCTCCTCGCTTTCTCTTCCCGTTATACTTCTTGGAGCTCACTGAAGGCGATGGGCACCCGGTTGACTCCTTCACCAGGGCCCTTTGGCGTTTCCCGCCGGCTGGCGGCTATCTGTTTTCTTCCTCTTGGGACTGGAACATACAGCTGCAATATGGCCAATTCCCCCACAATTAAAACAGATCATCTCCCCGTAGTCAGGTGGGGATGCTGGTGCTGAAACAGTTGGAAATAATTCCCTCCTGCTTGTTTCTTTCTTGGGACTGGGCGTCTCTTTCGCCACCAGAGATGTCAGTATCTCCATCATCTGGGACATGTGCAACTTCAGGGCATCTACTTCTGTCTCTCTTTCAGGGGTTAAGGCCGACCTGACCGTGGCCACTGGAAGTTTTGTAGACCCCATCACCTGTTTTTCCCGTTTCTCTTCCAACATGGCCTCTTCTTCTCTGACCATTCGAATGAGATCGGGGTAGTCCAGGCTCTTCCCATCCTGCCGGGTGCGTAGTATTAGTGCGACAGGGTCTAGGGGTTGGGCTCCCCTCATCACCTGCTGGGCACGGGCTTCATCTACCTTCCCCGGATCTATCCCCTTCTTCAGGATAATCCTATGCAGGATCTTGTCTATACGTCCCATATACTCTGACAGCTTCTCCCCTGTCTTCTGGTAACAGTGTTCCAGTTGATAGGTAAGTTCTGTGACTTTTTCTGTCCCACCAAACACACTTTCCAGGATGTCTATGTAATCCTGGGCAGTGCAATCCTTTTTGCTTGTCTTCAGGTTGCGTATGGCCTCTAAGGCAGGCTCTTTTAGGCTCTCAACAATCCTTTGCTTCTTTCTACCTTCTGGGACCTCTCATTCTTCTAAGGCCTGCGTGGCACCATCTAACCACTCTTCAAATCCCTCTTCCCCCGAGGGTACAGGTTTTCTCCCTGAAAACATCCGGAGTTTCCTGTATCCCGACATCGGGTAGTCCCCGGGGTCTCTTCTGCACTAAGAGTCACAATCTCCCCTAGGACAGCGCACAGTTCTGCACTAAGAGTGGTCTGTGCAGGTGCGGGACTTTCCGCGCCCTTCTGCTCTTCCTTCTTTGGGGATAGCATAGTTTTCATTGGAGAACAGTCTCCCTTGCGCGGCAGCGCATGCAGCAATTGATAGGTCTGACCATCCAGTGCTTTGGCTCCTGAACTGCTCTGGAGTCTCACTTCTCCATTCTACTAGGGCGTATGTATACCCGGCATCATTTCTCATATCCATGATCCGTGACTTGTGGCCTGGGGATAATGACATTATGAGCTGCTTGACTGCCTCTTCCTGCCATATCCCTGGCAGTTCAATGACTGCTGCTGCGGCTGGATCAGTGCCCCATAGTGTGTACCACCGTCCCACTTCTATCGGGTCCATGCCGGTACCTTCTGGCGGCTTTTCCCGCTGTCTCAGGATCCCGGATTACAAGCCCCCACGTGTAGCGATACCCCCAGTTAAGAGGGCCGCAAGTTTGTTTTGGGTCCCTGAGTACAGCTCCACCAACCCCCCGGCAATCCGCTCTACCCGCTCTGGCACAGTTAGTAAAGGGGTATGTATCTATGCACATATAAATATCACTTATACTTTAAGTGTAATGGAGTCAAACTCACAAGCAAACTGCTGACTGAAATAACTGTCTTTACTTTGGCAGTAAGAAAAGAAATAGTAACATGCATCAAACATTTGACTTACAACACATTAGCAGGTCCCTGCAATATGCACTTAAACTGTTGTACACATATGTATCAGGATAGCAATGGGGAATGGAGCGCCACGTGTGCGACCGTCTGCTATGCACCTCTGAGGTGCAACAAATCTAACTGCGACTATCTAATGGATCAGGCCTGATCCCTAGCAATAGAGCTCAGTCCTTGAGAAAATACAGTATTCTTCACCGGCAAGAGAACTGTAGAGGTGGTGCACATGTAGCTTTAAATGGTGTGTTTGTAATCCACAGAAAGAAACAATCTGCTGCTCGGAGGTAATTGTGCCTTGGCAGTTCAATAGGCATAGAAGTGAAAGTAACAGTGTAGGATGAGCCTTTCAGCTCGCTCACCACTCCTGGGGTACCGTCCTCAGCTCCGGGACCTCCACTGGCGGCGTCCGGCCTCCTCCGTCACAGCCCCTGCGCTCTGGTCCTCTCTCTGTCCGACCGTGTGTAGGCAAAAGTCTCCGCTCTGCTGCTGCTGACACTGAGGGGTGAGAGTCTCTCTCTGTCTGCTGCAAGGCCCAGGCTTCAGGCCTTCAGCAGTCCCGGTCCGCACAGGTGTCTCCTCACTCAGTAGTTTCTGCGTCACCAGCCCAGTCAGAAGAGGAAGAGGCGGTCTCTCCTCTTCCCTTTTATCACCTCCCCCAGCAGCCTCTCGGGCGGAAACAAACAGCCTCCCGGGAGCCTGGGGAATTATGGGAACTGTAGTCTTCTCCCCTAAAAGGGGAACGACCCCGCTACACAGGTATTTCATGAAAGCAGGATACCATAATAAGTTATTGGTTAAATATCCAAGTAACTATTTTTGTTTCAGAAACATTTCTAATAAATTCAAGAATTATTTTCTGAAAAAAAAATTATCTTTCAAGCTGACTTTGTAAATATATAGGTACTGCCCTGAAATTATAAAAAAAAAAAGCCTAGTTGAACTACAACTTTAAGGGAATAAAATAATTTACATTTCCGCATTTATAGTTAATATGCCCTACAATCGATTAATTATTGATATTGATCTCCTTAAAAAGATTAAATCCTATTGTGATTTTTTTTTTTAAATCAAAATAAAGGTTTATTGTGCCAACAAAGACATAAGACAGTTTACATACCAAATCGCAAAGATTGTAATTTTGTTACATCAGCAAACAAACATTGTGTATATTAAAATCAGTAGAACAGTGGCACCAAAAGAATTACTTTGATACATCTTAACTGAAAAGGAAAGGAGAGCTGTGTCGGATGGACAAACGTATATCCGCCGACCCTATACAACCGATCATATGGCCAAAGGGCCATCCAATAAACAGTTTTGCCCACAGTCTGCCCAACCGTATGAACTCACCCCCTCTTAAGTCAGTGGGTGTGTTTATAGATTGCTTTGCCTATTTTGTGCATACTCAGATTAGGTTCCACCCTCCACTAAACCATAAGTACCTTTTATACCTGTAGTAACCATTACATAATCAGTCATGGGGGTGCCAACCCAGGGGTTTCCAGCCATAGCTGCCATATGGAGTAAAATTTCCGGCCTGCGTTTCTATGCTGATATGTTAGGTGCTCCCTGATAAGGATATAGTTGACCTGTTCAATACATTGTTTTTGGTTGGAATATGCATAGATAAACAAAATCTGGCTATTAGCTTGCGAGCTATATAGAGTAATCTGATCACCGCAATATTAATAGGGGGGGGTATATTTCTTCATCTATCACTCCCAAGATGCATATCAGGGGGTCCAAAGGGACCCTAGTCTGGTAGGCTGAGGAAATAACCTCAGTAATATTGCTCCAATACCTATGCAACTTGGGACAGCGCCACATCAGGTGAATTAGTGACCCCTACTCCCCACAACGTTTGGGGCATGTACAAGTGTCTCTCCTTCCCCATCTCTGTAGCTGTATAGGTGTTCGATAGGCCCTGTGCAGCAAAAATAAATTAAACAGTCTATGTGATTGTGAAACAAATGTGATCGGCCCTGCCTATAAGCATATGTCCCATGTTTCATCATTTATTTCTCCTAGGTCCTCCCTCCTACTCGGTAGGGTCGCTGAATCTTGTATAGATGACAACAGAGTGGAATATATGTGGGATATTTGGCCCTTTTTCTCCTGATCAAAGAAAACGTCTGTTATCAGGGAGTGACTGGAGAGTGAGAGAGTGGAACTCTGGCCCTGGGCTTGGAGATCATGTCGTATCTGGAGATATCTGTAGAATTGATGCCTGGGAGGTTAAATTGAGTTTGTATTTCCAAAAATGATTTTAAAATATTTTGGTTGTATAATTGGGAGATATTGCAAATGCCGGCCAACCTCCATAACTAGGAGCCGTCCAGTTTGATTATCTCCGCTAAATTAGGGTTGTCCCATAGTTGGGTTTCTGCCAGAAATCCCCAAATCGTCAAGCTAGATCTCACCGTGGTCCAGAGTTTTTTTAGGAGAATAACAGTGGGCACCTCCAGACTCGCTAGCACTGTGATGTTCTGCGTTCTGGTCCGCAATAGGTTCTCAATTGAGTCAGAGTCACTCAGTGCCCCAAAGCCACCCAAGTGCTGTAGTTGGGAGGCATAAAAATAGAGTTTAGGGTTAGGGACTGCAGCACCTGCTCTATCTTTGCCATATTGCAGAGTGGAAAGACTTATTCTGGCTACTTTTTTTTTCCATATCAAGGACCTGAACAGTGTATCAATACGGTTAAACCATCTACGGCAGGGGTGCCCAACCTTTTTCCATACATATGAAATACAGACTAATAACAAAAAACGGTGTTTTACTCATGATTCCTTACTGATAATTGCCAGATGCTCCGTGTGTCAGAAGTCCTAATTCACAGATGGTGAGTCATCTCTGTGGACTGTATACTTATAATATTATCAAATAAACATGCTTACCTCTTCAGACAGTCTATGCCGGGTATGACTACACAGTGGCTTTCTGGAGGGGGATAGAATACTCACGGACCGCAACTGAGAGCAGGGTGATTTCACGTTGAAGGAAGTGAAAGGAGGCAACTTTGGGTCGGCGATGGTGAAGGATCGGGGGGGGTAAGTTGTTCCCCTATAGCGACTGGCTTCGGGAATGGAGGCAACGGCGGATCGGCGGTGGTGGAGGGTAGAGAGGAGGGCTGTTGCCGTACCGCGGCAGGCTAGTGTGGTGAAGCTGATCCCGCTGGCATGCTCATCGTTCCGGGGAAAAGGGGGGAGAGATCACGGAGCCTCTCACGCTCCATGGATCTCTGGAGCTCTCCCTCCTCGCAGCAAACGCCGCGTTCGGTAAGCCCGCTGTGTCAGGCCCCTCCCTTCAGGCTGCGCACTACGTCAGCACGTCCTGCCGCATCCCCCCCGTTATTCTCAGTTCTAGTAAAATTTCCCCTGTGCCCAACCTTTTTAAGATCGAGGGCCACTTAAGCAACTTGGTAACCAGTCGCGGGCCACAATGAGCGGAGCGAGCATATGACAGGTCACAGCTACTCTATAGGCCCTCCGATCCGATCCATCCAGAAGGGGACGAATTCCCTTCTATTTTTTTTTTTTAGAGGATCGGATTGGAGGCAGGTGGGTGTAAACGGATAAAAGTTTGTTTACATCTGCTGCTTTGTAGAGGTGAATTGAGGGTCCGTTTGGTTAGGGCCGATCGTGTGAAAAGGGCCTAAACTGCTTTCACACTGATGTGCTGCGGTTTACCAACACAGCGGGGGCAGCATAGTGCACCTGTGTCTATCCTGTGGGTTAACTGAACTTTGCCATAGACTCTGCCTGTGGCAAAAGCTAGCACTGTACAGGTAGGGGTAAAGGAATCTGTTTAATGGCTTATTAGGTATCGCTGATAAAACAGTTGATGTCTAGTTCAACATTCAGTCCTCTGGGTACCAATACGTCTACAGAAAAGATCCAATGAGTTTTCGCGTTTGGATAGCTCCCGAACCATATTGGTACTCCTCCAATGTGGTTGGATTTGCTCAACCCCCCAAAAATGCAAACCTGTTGCATCCATGTTGAGCTTCAATTTAAAGTGTAAAGATACATTATGGTATTTGTACACAATTTTAATATTATGGATATGCTCTGCGATCCTTACGCGTAATTTCCTTTTGGTGCGGCCAATATAGATAAGACCACACGGGCATTTCAATGCATAGACCACATATGTACTATTGCACATGATAAACTGCTCAATGGAAAAAACTTGATCGTTCACTGGAGAGGAGAACGTTTCTAATGCTCTACTAGGTCTTGACACTTCCCTACATGCTTTGCATCTTCTGCATGCATAAAAACCGTTGCGATCCCAGAAAGTTGGGGGGTGCTTTGGTGGGTCCACCACCTTTCGTATGATTTTGTCACCAAAGCTTGTAGCCTTTCTGTATATGAATTGAGGTGCCGGTGGCAATTCTGTCTTTAATTTCTTATCCAATAGTAATACATGCCAATGTTGTTTAAATATTGCCTCTATCTCTCGATATTGGGCGTGGAAGCCCGAGATAAACCCCCATTCTTTGCTTTGGGTGTTTTTTATCCCCTCTTTTGGCGGTGCATTTCTTGTCTTATCTTCTTTTTCTCCTAGACATGTAGACCTAGGTATGTTACCAATTTCCTCGATCACCTTTTCCAGAATGTTAGGATTGTAACCCCGAACTATGAATCTTTCTGCCAAAATATTGGCTTGGGAGATGAAGTTATTTTCCTCGGAACAGTTTCGCCGTACTCGCATAATTTGACCTTTAGGAATGTTCTTGAGCCATTGGGGATGATGTCCACTCGTTGTAGGGAGATAGCTGTTCCTGTCTGTTTTCTTAAAGAACACCTTTGTTTCCAATCTCTCATCCTTCCTATATACACTGACATCTCAAAAATGTATTTCTTCCTTGTTCCATTCTGATGTTAGTCTGATGTTGCGGTCATTCGTATTTAGATATTGTATGAATGTATCCAGTTCTTTCTCTGTTCCCGCCCAGATAAAAAATAGATCGTCGATAAAACGTTTATAAAAAATGGTCTTATCCTCCCATTCTGCTATAAATAAATTTGCAATGATGGGAGCAAATTTGGCTCCCATCGCGACACCGCGTTCTTGCGAATAAAAAATACTGTTGAACCACAAATAGTAGTGGCTAAGACAAAAATCCAGACTATTCTTTAAAAACACCTTTTGATTAAAAGGAATGTCCTCCCTTTTACTTAGGGCCCAATTTAGGGCCAAGAGGGCATCATCATGCTGGATTATTGAATACAATGAGGATACGTCGGCTGTCACCAACCAAATTTGTTGTTTATTCTTTAGGTCCACACTTTGTAAATAATTCAAGAAACTTTTTGTGTCTCTTAAATAGGATCTGGTATTTTGTACACTTTTTTGCAGAAATGTATCCAAATACTGGCCCAATCTTAATGAAACTGACTCGATGCTGTTGACTATTGGTCTTACTGGAGGGTTAACTGGATCTTTATGGATTTTCGGTAACATATATAGTGTTGGTAAGGTAAAGAGGTAGTGCTGCGCTGTATAATAAAGCTGTAGAAACTAAGGTATATTAAATAGGTATGCACACAAGTAAGTGCCGATTATGCAGAAGATAGAGGATGGTGTGAATTTTTTGCATAAATCACATAAAATCGCATAAACGTGACATAGCTTAAAATTGCATGAAATTGCATGAAATCGCATAAAACATCATATTCAAAAGATAAATCCGTGAAAGGTGTGAATTTTTGTGCATAAATCACATAAAATCGCATGGACGTGACATAGCTTAAAATTGCATAAAATCGCATGAAATCGCATAAAACATCATATTCAAAGAATAAATCCGTGAGAAGTGTGCAGAGGTGTATCAAGTGAGAATGATGTGGGTAAATCACATAAAATCATATAAAAATGACGTCTCTTATAATTGCATAGAAACGCATAAAAATCGCATAAAGTTGCATCAAGCGTCACATTAAAATAAGGTGAATCTGTGATGGCCGTGCATAAAGTGCTGCGGTCAAGTACAAGTGGTTAAAAAATATGACACATAAAATAGTCGCAATAAAAATTGCATCGGTGCATAAAACCAACTAGGTGGATAAGGATGTGTGAAAGGTAAGCATAGCCAAAAAAATTGAATACAATCAATAAATAAGTAATGCAAAAGTGCAAGAACAGTCCGTGGGGGTGAGCCCTTTCCTAGTGTGGGCAAAGTGAGGTTTGCTATGGCGCTGGTGACAAATCCTGGTGGGGTATAACGGTATCGGTGCTGGTGGTTATTGTGACCAGTAGCTGCAGGTGGTTCCTGATCTTCCGTGGAATATAGTAATGGATGTACCCTTACCTTACCGCTGTAAGGTAACAGCGTGTATATGTGTTAGCTGGTTCTCAATGGGGCTTCTGTGTCCTATGGCGGGCGGCTCCCTTTAAATCCAGGTGTTTGGGCGTCTCTTTTACTGGGGTGTACGCTCTAGTTCAGGTGTATGTGTCTCGCAAAAATGGATAAGGAGAGGAAGGGTCTCGATAGTGTAGTACGTTTTTAAAAGGTTTTATTCAATACAAGTAAAGTACAGTAAACTCACATTTATGTTGCTCAAAATTGCATGGGATAAACGAGCATCGAGCTCGTACCTCGCTTCCGGTATCTAGTGTCCCTTTGCGCATTCGTCACTGTCACGTGACTTCTTCAGAGGTGGTTACTAGATGCCAGAGGTGTCCTTTTATTTGCTGTTAATTGGTATTGCCGGTGGCCATTTTGGTGTGGTCATTTCCGCCGGAAGTGTCTCGGCGGCCATTTTTTTTTTTTTTTTTGTCTGGTCGCCGGAAACGGCCCGGCGGCCATTTTAATGGAAGTCTGTAATGTAAACATCCGTTCTACGGCCAAGAGTATTCTCTGGTCACCGGAAGTAGTTCGGTTGTTTTGCTAGGGAGAAGTATATTCATACAGTGGAGGCTAGCTACAGATTAACGGCATGCATAATATACCATAGTTAAATCTGGCTATATAGCCTTATTTTAATAAAAGGATAAATGAGGACATAAGAATATATATGTATATAAAAATATATATATATATAAAAATGAGCATAATGGGGTATAAAAACAATAGATATAATATGACATCTTGGGGTAATAAAATTAATAAAAAAATTTATAAAGGAGATATAATTCTCTCTATGTAGTAAAATTGTGGCATTTTATTGAGTAAAATTCTTGGTAAAAATTCTGGTTCGAATTTTCTTGGTTTAAAACTTGTATACCGGAAGCGACGTAGTTTGCTCATAGTATGGCATGCATGTGTATATAAATGTACATACATAAAAGGTAATAAGACATATCTGTGTCTAAAAAAGATAAAAAGCAGTGGTGAAGATTCCGAACCGGATAGGTGAGCAAAGAGCAGTTGTGTCAGAGGAGGGCGTCTCAGAGAGAGAGTGTGGGGGTGACTGGATCTGGTTGGGCCTAAAAATTGCTTAGGAAGCAATTTAAGTCGAAATCGATATTTAATCCTTGGGGTACGAAGGACTCTAGCGTGTGTATCCATTTAGATTCTAACTGGCTGATGGTTCTAACTTTATGTCCACCTCGCCAGTGTCTCTTGTAGGCTTCTATTCCCCAGAATCTCATGTGTGATGGGTCTTTATTATGATGTGTGGCAAAGTGCCTGGACACACTATGCTTATCATAGCCTCTCTGAATATTTTTCACATGTTCCTTTATTCTAATTCGTAGGAGTCTTTTAGTGCGGCCTACGTATTGCAGCCCGCAGTCACACTCCAATACGTAAACAGCTCCCTCGGTGTTGCAACAGATAAAGTCTTTAATTTCGTAACTGTTGCCTGTGCTTGTTGCGGTGAAGTCCTTCTTTTTTATGTTAGGGTGTTTCGTTCTTGTGCAGGCGTGGCAACGTTTGCAAGGAAAGAACCCTTTACCAGTGAAAAATGATAGGCCTCCTTTGTTCGGTGGATCTGGAATGTTCCTAACTATCCTGTCTCGTAGGGTTGGTGCTCTTTTATAAATGAATTTTGGGATTTTTGGAAGGATTTCTTGCAGCTGTTTATCTGCAAGCAGTATGTTCCAGTTCTTTTTAATGATCATTTCCATCTGTTTGTGTTGTATATTGTAGTCAAGGATTATTGGTACTGTATCTGTGGTGGTTTGTTTGGGTTTATCGTTAATTAGCGTTTTCCAGTCCATATTTGTTACTTTCGTGATTCTATTCTGGATAAATTCTTTGTTGTATCCTTTTTCTATAAATCTCTGTCCCATCTTGGTTGCTTGAGCTTTAAAGGTTTCTTTGTGGGTGCAGTTTCTTTTTAATCGCATCAGTTGACCTTTGGGTATGTTGCAAAGCCAGTTTCTATGGTGGCAACTTTCCAATGGCAAATAGCTATTTCTATCTACATCTTTAAAATGTGTTTTGGACGATAGTGTGTTGTCTTCTTGTGTGATCTCTAGGTCTAGGAAAGTTATCTTTTCTTTGCTAATTTCCCACGTGAGTTGTATATTTCTGTCATTCTTATTTAGGTCTTCCAAAAAAGCCAGGAGTGTTTCCTTATTTCCTTGCCATAGTATCACGATGTCATCTATGTATCTTCTGTATGTGTGCAGGCCTTCCGGAAGTTTGGAGAAGACTCGTTCCTCTTCCCATCTAGCCATGAAGAGACCGGCTACACTAGGTGCGAATTTCGCCCCCATGGCAACTCCTGTTTTCTGGAAGTAGTAGTTGCGATTGTACCAGAAGAAACTGTTTTTCAGACAGAAGTCAAGACATTTTATTAAGTATTTCCTTTGACTACATGGTAATGTGGAGAATTTTCTAAGTCCCCATTTGGCAGCCTCGCATGCTTGATGATGCATAATAATGGTGTAGAGTGAGGCAACATCTGCAGTTGCCATCCACCAGGGTTGGTTACCTTTGGGGACCTCTTCTAAAATTTGCAGCATCTGTTTTGTGTCTCTTAGATATGCCTCAGTTTTCTGTACAGCGGGCTGTAGGAAATGATCAATGTATTGGCCCATTCTCGCGGTGAGTGAATCGATGCCATTCACTATGGGTCTCGGTGGTGGATTTGTGTTGTTTTTATGTATTTTGGGGAGACAGTAAATGATGGGTGTTCGACAGGATTCTGGGATTAGGTATTTTGCTTCTTTTTTTATTAAGGATATTCTTTTTCAGGCCTAGATGAACTGTTTGTTCTAATGCCTTCCTACATTTGAAGACTGGGTTACTGGGGAAGAGCTTGTATGTTTCTTCATCACTGAGCATGTTGTTCATGCAAGTGTGGTATTGTTCTTTTGAGAGAATGACAATACCTCCTCCTTTGTCCGCAGGGTGGATTACAATATCTTTCCGTTTGCTTAGTTTTCGAATCCCATTCTTTATATGTTTCGGTTCTTCTTGTTTCTTGATCTTGAGGTTTTTCAATTCTTCCAGGACAATTCTTTTGAAGACTTCTATATGTCTGTTGTCTTTTAGTGGAGGGTTGAAAGTGGAGCTGTTTCTTAAGGTGCTGTGTGTTATCTGGTCAGTATTTGTGATTTTGGGTTTGTATGGGTTACTCATGATATATTTTTTAATGTTTAGTTTCCTGATGTATTTCTGAATTCCGATGTAAGTTTGGAATTTATCTAGATTTTTTACAGGAGCGTATTTAAGACCTTTGTCTAAGGTGCCGATTTCTTCGTGGGACAGGGCTTGTTTGCTCAAATTAAAAATCCCTTCTCCTTTTATGTTCTTTTTCTTTTGGGCTCTCTTGCCCCCTCTGCATCCTCTCTTCTTTCCGGCGTCCTTCTTGATTGTCTCGATTCTTCCGTATGTCGTGTTGGGTAGTTCTCTCTCCCTCTCTCTAAAAAAGACCTTTCGTAGTCTGTATCGGAATGTCTATGTCTGTCTGATCTCTCTTCGTCGGCTCTATGATTCAGGGGTGCATAGTAGTTATGTGTATTGATGGGGCTCCTTTCATTCTGGCGATATGTTCCTTGTGGGGGAGGTGGGGGGTGGTATGGTGGTCCTCTGTTTTCTCCGTCCCGTCTGTCGTATTGACGTTCAGGTGTTCTAGTTCTAATACTCTTGGCCGTAGAACGGATGTTTACATTACAGACTTCCATTAAAATGGCCGCCGGGCCGTTTCCGGCGACCAGACAAAAAAAAAAAAAAAAAAATGGCCGCCGAGACACTTCCGGCGGAAATGACCACACCAAAATGGCCACCGGCAATACCAATTAACAGCAAATAAAAGGACACCTCTGGCATCTAGTAACCACCTCTGAAGAAGTCACGTGACAGTGACGAATGCGCAAAGGGACACTAGATACCGGAAGCGAGGTACGAGCTCGATGCTCGTTTATCCCATGCAATTTTGAGCAACATAAATGTGAGTTTACTGTACTTTACTTGTATTGAATAAAACCTTTTAAAAACGTACTACACTATCGAGACCCTTCCTCTCCTTATCCATTTTTTGCGAGACACATACACCTGAACTAGAGCGTACACCCCAGTAAAAGAGACGCCCAAACACCTGGATTTAAAGGGAGCCGTCCGCCATAGGACACAGAAGCCCCATTGAGAACCAGCTAACACATATACACGCTGTTACCTTACAGCGGTAAGGTAAGGGTACATCCATTACTATATTCCACGGAAGATCAGGAACCACCTGCAGCTACTGGTCACAATAACCACCAGCACCGATACCGTTATACCCCACCAGGATTTGTCACCAGCGCCATAGCAAACCTCACTTTGCCCACACTAGGAAAGGGCTCACCCCCACGGACTGTTCTTGCACTTTTGCATTACTTATTTATTGATTGTATTCAATTTTTTTGGCTATGCTTACCTTTCACACATCCTTATCCACCTAGTTGGTTTTATGCACCGATGCAATTTTTATTGCGACTATTTTATGTGTCATATTTTTTAACCACTTGTACTTGACCGCAGCACTTTATGCACGGCCATCACAGATTCACCTTATTTTAATGTGACGCTTGATGCAACTTTATGCGATTTTTATGCGTTTCTATGCAATTATAAGAGACGTCATTTTTATATGATTTTATGTGATTTACCCACATCATTCTCACTTGATACACCTCTGCACACTTCTCACGGATTTATTCTTTGAATATGATGTTTTATGCGATTTCATGCGATTTTATGCAATTTTAAGCTATGTCACGTCCATGCGATTTTATGTGATTTATGCACAAAAATTCACACCTTTCACGGATTTATCTTTTGAATATGATGTTTTATGCGATTTCATGCAATTTCATGCAATTTTAAGCTATGTCACGTTTATGCGATTTTATGTGATTTATGCAAAAAATTCACACCATCCTCTATCTTCTGCATAATCGGCACTTACTTGTGTGCATACCTATTTAATATACCTTAGTTTCTACAGCTTTATTATACAGCGCAGCACTACCTCTTTACCTTACCTTAATTCCTTGGGATCCAATAGTTCCTATCAGTGCTTTGCCGCAGTATTCCATTAGCCCTATTTATTCACCAGGCAAGCGCAGAGATACATATTATACCATATATAGTGTTGGAACCCGACTGCTCAATGGTAGTAAATATCTTCTTTCTTTACTCGTTAGTACTCCCGTGTTGGTTCCCATATCGATCAATATCTCTAATTGGTCTCTATATGGTAACGTGGGATCCCTGTCCAGTCTCTTATACGTATTTGTATCTGATAGCATACTCGCTATTTGATTCTCATAAAAGTCCTTAGCGAGTATTACCACGCCACCTCCCTTATCGGCTGGACAAATGATAATGCCCTTTCGTTTTTTCTAGCATTTCTATGCCTTCGTTGACGTGTCTTACACTAATTTCTTTTTTAGGTTTAATATTTTCCAGATCTTGTAGCACCAGCCCTTTTAACACTTCAATTTGGTGGTTTGGATTATTTGGAGGGTTGAACAAAGACTTATTTTTTAAGCCACTATTTATGACTCTATTTTCATAGGTCACACTCGGTCCCATTCTGGGATTGCTCCCAAGGAAGTGTTTTTTTATATTTAATTTTCTTATGTATTTGTGGATGTCTATGTAAACATCAAACTTATTTATGGGTTTTTTAATACCACATTTCAGCCCCAGATTTAATATATTCAATTCTTTATGTGTTAGTACAAGTGGCATTCGATTAAAAATGCCCCCTACTCCGACCCCCTTCTTCTTTTGTTGGGCCCTATGCCCTGCCCTGCAGCCTCTGGTTTTTCCTCCGTTTGATGCACATTTAATTATTTTTCTCCCCTTTGTTGTGATCTTACATATGTGTCCATATGTGGTGTCTGATCTTGGGATTCCCTGTGTTGGAATTGGGGTTGGGGGTACCCCGGAGGTCTCCCCCTCCGTGGTTGAAATCCCGCCCCCTTCACTGGCCTCCCCTCCCTCTCCCTAAAAAAGGACGGGTTGGTGGTAGGCTGTGTATTCATCCTGTTGGTGCAAAGGTTGGAATCTATTATGCACTGGGACGTTGTATCGCATTTTATAAGGTTGTCCCCCTTGATATTCCATATTATTCCTCCCCGCGTGGTCCTTTCTTTACCCCGCCCTCGTTTAATAGGGGTAGAGTAATATGAATGAATGAATGATTTGTATAGCGCTACAAATGCGAACTGAATTGCCTCAAGGCGCTTGACTGCTCTTGTTGTCATGCAATATTTAGAAGAGGTGGGTCTTGAGTTTTTTCCTGAAGGCCTGATGGTTTTCTTCCAAACGGATGTTGTTTGGTAGAGCATTCCATAGCCAAGGTCCCTGTACTGCGAATCTTCGTTCTCCCTTCGATTTGAAGCGGGCTTTGGGGATGAGAAGGCGGTTTTGGTTTGTCGATCGAAGGCTGCGATTATACAGGAGAGTGAATATTTGTATCACCTCCATTATCATAGGCCCATGGTGTACCAGGTGTCTGAGTGGGGACCAAATTCCTTATTTGTTTGGGAGGTGCCAATCTTATTAGTTGTGGAGGCCCAGGCTGCTCAGGGCCTGGATTTGTGACCTTAATGTTTTGCTGTTGCCAGGAGTAAATTACATTTGCTTTAAAATCATTCAAATCTCTCTGGTATTTCTTAATTTTCTTCTTTTGTGTATCCTTGTCGACTTTCTCCAATTTCTTTTTAGTTCTTGTATTGAAATCTATGATTTGCTGGCTGTCCTTAATAGGGTCTAATTCCTGCTGAAGATTTTTCATTTTTATTCCTATGTTAGCCATTTTTCTTTTTTTTATGTTGGAGTATGAGCTCCTGGAGTTTGAAGCCTACCCCATTAAAGAAATCTAGCCATTCTTGGCCTGATCCAGGATCATTCAAACCATCCTGAGGGGTGACATCCCATCTCATGCTTCTTATAATGATTTTCTCTTTAATGTAATGTTCTAGGGTACAGATGTCCTACCTGGTTCTTACCTGTTTTTCCAGAACATTACCTAGTGCTGACATAGCTCCGTTGTAATTAACCTCATTGGGTGTTGGTTCAAAATTCATAAATAGTGTATCCATATCAATCTGGCGATTGCTTAAAAACGTAAGAACATCCATAGCAGCGGAGTTAAAATACGAGATAATGAACAAAGAGGATAGAACCTAAATAACCGCCCTTAGGCCCACTCCTTCATGCTTTTTGGATGTGAACCCCTTAAGATTTATAAGTGAGAAATAAATATTAAATAATAAAAATCATCTAATATGAGCAGCTACTTAATATGCAACAGAATATGAAAATATGGCAATATTATGAAAAAAGGGTCTGTTTTTCTAAAATATCACAAAAAACACATTTAAAATGATGTAATGTGATTATGTCCCTTTGAATATTGCAGCAGCGCTTAATGTCCTTATTAACCAGCAGACAGTTCCCTTAGAAACAATGGTTAAAAACCAATCAAATGAACCAATCACAGTCTGATGAGCAGGGAAAGTCTCTTGTGTAATATCGCAGAAAAGCTTCCACCAGAAAATTTCACCCAGATTTCCACTACGTGCGCTCAAATCTCCCCTTTGGGGATACACTCACCAGAACCTGGATATTAGAAAGCCTTTCAATATTTCCAAGGAAAACCCACTCCTCCACAGCACAGTGATCCCGGAAGCCGTAATAGCGGCTGGGGACACAGCCCGGATTATGGAAAAAGATGGATGATGTACATAATTAATACATTTTAATACATTTTAAGTACGGCTTCCGGGATCACCGTTATGTCAGCAATGTATGTTTTCTCACTCCACTCGGCCGTGAACAGCGCATGCGCAGTTACGCCGTAGATACCCGGAGCGAGGCTTGGCTTCAGGCTAGTGCCAGATTGGCTGAGAAGCCGCGGCGTGCTATCGTCATGCGTGGCCGCTTTTCCCCCCCTCAAATCCATGACGAGGCTTGGTTTCAACAAGCTTAGCCATGGATGGGCGGATATGACATCACAACGTCACATACGTAAACACAGACCCGGGAGCGCTGTAAAATGCTTCATATGCAGCAATCATTTAATTCTTTTTACTATAATTAATCCCCAATATATTATCATCACTACTAGAATATAATTGGGACAAAAAGGTTTAACTCTAAGTGTTACACCACCGCCGGACCGGAAGTGAGGTCCACTTCCGGTTCAATCCACCACAGTCTCAGATTGGGGTCACCATCTCTATAAATTGTGCTGCTGATGCTTGTAGTCCATACCCCAGACGAAGTCCTAGAGGACGAAACGCGCCGGGTGGACTACAGCAACAGCACTACGCCATATCTACTACTTACTATGAGCCTAACTTTATCTACTTAAATGTGAGTGTTTTTAATTTGTTTTTTACAACATTAAATATATCTTACGGTATTACACTATGTGAGTCTCTCTCTCAATATGATCCATATGAACACGGGTGAACTATTGGAGTTTTTGACAACCACATCCCACCTGCTGGCCATTTATTCGCGTATATCAACCTTGGAGCCTATCCGTGGAATAGGGATCTGGTAACCCTCCACAAAAAGCTTGTCACGACTTGTGAGGCTTATGTCTCTTCAAGTCTGTGACCTCCGGTAAGCCTCATTCCAATAAGTGTTGACGCCGACAGGACCACGATCACCTCACCTAAAACACCATACAGGGCCAACAGCTGTTCACGAATATATATTTTGTTACTTATAGACCACATATGTACTGTCAAATAGCGAGTATGCTATCAGATACAAGTACGTATAAGAGACTGGACAGGGATCCCACGTTACCATATAGAGACCAATTAGAGATATTGATCGATATGGGAACCAACACGGGAGTACTAACGAGTAAAGAAAGAAGATATTTACTACCATCTAGCAGTCGGGTTCCAACACTATATACATTACCGAAAGTCCATAAAGATCCAGTTAACCCTCCAGCGAGACCAATAGTCAACAGCATCGAGTCAGTTTCATCAAGATTGGGCCAGTATTTGGATAAATTTCTGCAAAAAAGTGTACAAAATACCAGATCCTATTTAAGAGACACGAAAAGTTTCTTGAATTATTTACAAAGTGTGGACCTAAAGAATAAACAACAAATTTGGTTGGTGACAGCCGACGTATCCTCATTGTATTCAATAATCCAGCATGATGATGCCCTCTTGGCCCTAAATTGGGCCCTAAGTAAAAGGGAGGCCATTCCTTTTAATTAAAAGGTGTTTTTAAAGAATAGTCTGGATTTTTGTCTTAGCCACAACTATTTCTGGTTCAACAGTGTTTTTTATTTGCAAGAACGCGGTGTGGCGATGGGAGCCAAATTTGCTTCCGGCATTGCGAATTTATTTATGGCAGAATGGGAGGATAAGACTATTTTTAACAAACAGCCACCAGAACTTATTTTTTATAAACATTTTATCGACGACCTATTTTTTATCTGGGCGGGAACAGAGAAAGAACTGGAAACATTCATACAATATCTAAATACGAATGACCGCAACATCAGACTAACATCAGAATGGAACAAGGAAGAAATAAATTTTTTAGATGTCAGTGTATACAGGAAGGATGAGAGATTGGAAACAAAGGTGTTCTTTAAGAAAACAGACAGGAACAGCTATCTCCCTACAACGAGTGGACATCATCCCCAATGGCTCAAGAACATTCCTAAAGGTCAAATTATGCAAGTACGGCAAAACTGTTCCAAGGAAAATAACTTCATCTCCCAAGCCAATATTTTGGCAGAAAGATTCATAGTTCAGGGTTATGATCCTAACATTCTGGAAAAGGTGATCGAGGAGATTGGTAACATACCTAGGTCTATAATTCCTTTGAGAAAGCCACGTGGGCGTGGCGATACGCGTGAGGAGTCAGAGTCTGGTGACCTAAGTGCGATCTCGGCTGGGGTCGTGCTCTGTAATACCGCTGCTTGTATTTGTATACACCAACTGTAAGTTTATTTTATCCTTAATAAAATTTATTTTTGAATACTGCACAATGGAATGTCTCCCTCTTTCTGCCCCCATGTCTGCGGGACCTATGGAGAGAGCCTAAGAGGGCAGTAAGGATACGTATCTGGAGAAACCAAACGGAGGTGATCTGTCTTTTTTTCCTGTCATTGAAAGGCTGTTACCCTCTTGCCTAAAGGTAAGAGGCTGGGGAAAACATTTTGGATCGGCACTTTCTTGCATGGAAGAGATCACTACCACCACACAAAGAGTGCACTCTGAGTAGGAGGAACCACTACACAGGAGTTGTCGATTGCATCGTGTATGGGAGTCTAATTGCTAATGGCAACCCTGATTGCACTGGACACTTTATTTTAGCATATTAATTTAGAGTACACTGGACGTTTATTTATTAACACAGTCACTATTTGGATTTTCACATTCTTATATGGTTGTGTTTGTTGTTTTCACATGCTTGTTTGCACATTTTCTTGCTATTTTTGCATCTTTTTGCATTAATTGGAATAATTTTCTTTTTTTGCACCTTTTTAATAATTTTTGCATTATTTGCATTAATTGCATTTTGCACATTCCTTAGTACTTAGTTATTTGCGTATTATTCACAAATTAATTTTTTATTGATTCACGCATCTTGCTGGGCGTTTGTACCACGTATATTTATTTACACACTTCATCATTTATCGTTACATGTTTATTTCATTCATTCATTTCATGAATTTATTGTGTGTTATTTCCTCACTTTGGATTGATTTATTTGAATTATTTCATACGTATTGATATAGCACGGTCCAATACGTTGCTGTTATACATACTGGAATATTGACATTAATAAGTAGACGCTTCTGTGGAACCATTCTTTGGAGTCTCCTTCCCCCTTAGGATTGGTTCCTTGGCCTGGATGAAAGCGCCACATTTTTCCATAGAATTTTTATGAATATATTTTTATCAGGATCTTTTTATTTTAACTTATAAATAATTGTTATAAGCGCTCGATCTTTATATATTTTTATATACATGCCATTATTTTTACCATTATCTATTTTATCCTACATAATTTAATTTTACTGCATTTTAACTTTAATATCTTTGTTATTGTTCATTTATCTTGCAAGCGCCACATTTCTTACTTTTTCATTTACTATTGGTGTGGGAACACTTTAATGGTGGCTGCGGCAATTACTTTTATTACTTTTATCTAGACTTTTATATTGATCCCCCCTTGGTGGTTTGCGCATTTGGTCTCCCCCCTGTACGCATACCTAGGTCTACATGTCTAGAAGAAAAAAAAAATAAAGCAAGAAATGCAACGCCAAAAGAGGGGATAAAAAACACCCAAAGCAAAGAATGGGGGTTTATCTCGGGCTTCCACGCCCAATATCGAGAGATAGAGGCGATATTTAAACAACATTGGCATGTATTACTATTGGATAAGAAATTAAAGACAGAATTGCCACCGGCACCTCAATTCATATACAGAAAGGCTACAAGCTTTGGTGACAAAATCATACAAAAGGTGGTGGACCCACCAAAGCGCCCCCCAACTTTCTGGGATCGCAACGGTTTTTATGCATGCAGAAGATGCAAAGCATGTAGGGAAGTGTCAGGACCTAGTAGAGCATTAGAAACGTTCTCCTCTCCAGCGAACTATCAAGTTTTTTCCATTGAGCAGTTTATCATGTGCAATAGTACATATGTGGTCTATGCATTGAAATGCCCCTGTGGTCTTATCTATATTGGCTGCACCAAAAGGAAATTACGCGTAAGGATCGCAGAGCATATCCATAATATTAAAATTGGGTACAAAGACCATAATGTATCTTTACACTTTAAATTGAAGCACAACATGGATGCAACAGGTTTGCAATTTTGGGGGGTTGAGCAAATTCAACCACATTGGAGGGGTATCAATATGGTCCGGGAGCTATCCAAATGCGAAACTCATTGGATCTTTTCTGTAGACGTATTGGTACCCAGAGGACTGAATGTTGAACTAGACATCAACTGTTTTATCAGCGATACCTAATAATTAATTAAAAAGATTCCTTTACCCCTACATATTTGCATGAACACCCCCAATGAATGTCAACTGAAAACGTTACAAGGATAGGGGCTATAATATGACATATATAAATGTGATAAAAGTGACCTTCGCGCTAATAAAACTAGAAAAAAGTGCACGTGAAAGGCAAATATACAGTGTATAAATATCTCCAATAATATTATTAAAAGTGAATAAAGATAACTAAAAAGTGCCAAACGTGTAGAATAAAATTCTTGAATAAAGCGGCAAAATCTGATGGTGAACACAAACCCACAAAATCGAATGAAAATATTAATGATTTTGCGCTAAAAATGCACTTATAAAAATATATAAATAAAGTGTGAACTAGGAATTATTGAATAATAATTATACTATATTAGTGCACTAGTGCTAATAATATGCATTAAAAAACACACAATAATAAAATCACATAGTGGATCAAACGTGTAAATGGTATGATAAATGAATGTGAATAAATAAATCAATATGTGTACAGATAAGAAGCTCAATAAAATCACGCAAAAATATATATATATATATATATATATATATATATATATATATATATATATATATAAATGGTACTAGTAATAGACAAGCAATAGAGTTCAAATGTCAAAAATCTGTAGAGAAGAGTTTATGCAGTGTCCATATGTCCTAAATCGGTCTTTACAGCCCCAAAACCAGAAACGGTGACTGTAACCGCACTTGTCATCTACGGCAAACGGGGAGGTAAGTGCAGGGAAATATAATCCTTAATGGTGCTCACTAGCCTCTCACCTTAGGGCCGCTGTCACTGGGCATTGGATGTAAAATTTGGCTCTGTCCAGGCTCCTCTCCTCCACTGCTCCACTAGGGGTATACCTCTTCTTGGGGATATCCTCTCATGTCCCTAAGATCCTCGGTATCCACCGCCGTCCGGCGGAACACACCTCACCAAAAATAGGAGTAAGGGACAAAGAAGGAGGATCCAATAGTGAAGTATGTTTGAATAGGTATCAATTTATTATAAAACAAAATACTTCCTTACATGAAAAACAGAAGTTCTGAGCATAAAATGGCGGCTAGCACCAGTCTCACTCCACTTCCGGTATCGTCCAATCAAGTCAATCCCTACCGGTTACGTCACGCACTCGTGACTTCATCAGGGGAACCTGATTGGCGGTGAGGGACTGGTATCTGTGGTACTTATTTTTGTACTAGGGGGTGTGGGCCTGTTTTAACAATAAATCTACCAAAACTGTACTATGCTATTTGCACAATTATTTTTTCTTATATGCTGGGAACCGGAGCTTTAACTATTCTGACACCTAGAGGCTGTAAGGAGACGTGCTGTGGAGGAGTTGGTTTTCCTTGGAAATATTGAAAGGCTTTTTAATATCCAGGTTCTGGTGAGTGTATCCCCAAAGGGGAGATTTGACCGCACGTGGTGGAAATCTGGGTGAAATATTCTGGTGGAAGCTTTTCTGCGATATTACACAAGAGACTTTCCCTGCTCATCAGACTGTGATTGGTTCATTTGATTGGTTTTTAACCATTGTTTCTAAAGGAACTGTCTGCTGGTTAATAAGGACATTAAGCGCTGCTGCAATATTCAAAGGGACATAATCACATTACATCATTTTAAATGTGTTTTTTGTGATATTTTAGAAAAACAGACCCTTTTTTCATAATATTGCCATATTTTCATATTCTGTTGCATATTAAGTAGCTGCTCATATTAGATGATTTTTATTATTTAATATTTATTTCTCACATATAAATCTTAAGGGGTTCACATCCCAAAAGCGTGGAGGGGTGGGCCTAAGGGCGGTTTTATTTAGGTTATATCCTCTTTGTTCGTCATCAAATACCACCAAAAGAAAGCTCTATTTATATTTAAAAAAAGGACAAAAAAATAATTTGGGTACAGTGTTGCATGGCTGAGTAATTGTCATTCAAAGTGTGAGAGCACTGAAAGCTGAAAATTGGTCTGGATAGGAGGAGGGTTTAAGTGCCCAGTAAGCAAGTGGTTAAAGTAGATGTAAACCCTCTCCTATACCCAGTGAAGTGAACAGTCTCATATGATACACAGAGATTAATTAAATTAAATTAATCCTCCTACATAAGTTGTACTTGTATATCTGCTGTCTTTCCCTTTCTTCACGGTTTAGAAAGTGCAGATTGTGTTAGAAATCTTGTTTCCTCTTTCAGCAGTGAGTGTGGAGTCTGGGCTTACACTGTGTGAGAGCTGATTGGAGGAAAGGCACACACCCCCACTCCACATAGGTAGAGGAACAATGAAACTCTCAGAGCTGCAGTCTGAATAGACAAGCTCTCTGCCTATCTACCTCTAAGTTGCCTCCCTGAAACAAAATTTCAGCTGCTGTTATCTCATGTGTCGGAGAGCTTTGACTTCTGATAACAGAGAAATGAAGCAGCAGAAAGACACTGCACTTAGAGCTTTGGAGAGAAAGAGAGAGAGAATTACACACTACAGATATATGTGCTTAGGTCAAATTTCATGAATGGGGTTTACAACCACTTTAAAAGCAGATTGCAGGGGGCGTGGCCGGAAGCTGACTCGGATGGACGCTTGAGCCCACAGCTCTCCACAAGCCCGGCCAAAACGGGGGATTAACCCGCCAGTTAATAGGTGGAAGCCGCAGGACCCGATCCTTTCAAACCCAGGGGATCATCTCAGCCACCTCCCGGCTCTGCTGCCTCCCTCCGGAGATTTTTTATGCCGCCGACAGCATCCGGGAGCGGAGGGGACAAGATGGCGCCGACCTCTTCCTCCTCCACTTCCACCACGAGGCCGGAGCAGCACCCAGACCCACACTCCCCGGAGCACACGATTTATTTATTCACATTCATTTATCATACCATTTACACGTTTGATCCACTATGTGATTTTATTATTGTGTGTTTTTTAATGCATATTATTAGCACTAGTGCACTAATATAGTATTATTATTATTCATTCATGCATTTAAGTGCATTTTTATCGCGAAATCATTAATACTTTCATTCACATGACATATATACACAATTTAATTTTTAACTGATTTCAGTGTATATTTCTTTTTAAATCTTGACGACTTTTGTCCACACATTTTTTTAGGAGGTATTTTTATGTGAAAAGTATGTTTTTTATATATATGTATGATTTTATATATATATATATATATATATATATATATATATATATATATATATATATATATATATATTTCTACTCTTTTACATACAATTTTATTTCATAATTTTTAACGCATATTTTGTATATTTATTATTTTATGAATATATACGGGCAAATTTATATACATGTTTTTAACAATTATATAATTTTTAACAATTACATAATTTTTTGACGATTTACTAGATATTAAATTGGATTTTATAAATTAATTCGACACTGGCAGATCTAGACAACTCTAGCACGGTCTTATCCATGTATTCTGCATTGTGTTGGATATATATGGGTGCAGTTGTTTTTAATACATTGATTTCTCTGGCAGTATAATTATAATTTTTTAGGGGGTATACGTATCAGCCCCCAGTTGGAGTGTTGACAGTCTTCTGTATATGGAATTATTGAAATTTTTTCACCATATAATTTGGAAGCAAATATATATGCTCTACCAAACAACATCCGCATGGAAGAAAACCATCAGGCCTTCAGGAAAAAACTCAAGACCCACCTCTTCTAAACATGGCATCCCAACAAGAGCAGTCAAGCGCCTCGAGGCGATTCAGTTCGCAGTTGCAGCGCTATACAAATCATTCATTCATTCATTCATATGCCAAAAGAATGGCCATACACTGTGAGACGATCGGCCGACCATTGATAGCATATGAAAAAATGGGCCATACGCAGATACTGGTCTTGTGCACTAGCTGCTATGTCCCAGTTTTAATTTGGGACATGCTAGATGGACTACACTATATTCCGGGTGTAAGACTAGGAGAATATATATATTATTGTATATTACCGGCTGTTGCTGGCGATCGCACAGCTATATTCCATATACAATTTCTGCCAATAGAATAAAAGTTTAAAAGAATGTTTAAAAGAATGGTTATAACATTATCTATGTACATGCTGGGTTCTGTTCCTGGTGATAAGACCGGAATATGAATACTGTATTTGTGATCGTTATAATGTATACACCATTAAGTGCTGACATGTAAACCAGCTACACACAACTCACAGGGGACAACGGAGCCGTCAGCTCTGATTGAGCGCTGTGAGTGTCTGTTAAAAAATACTGGGTCTTGATTGGGCGTTTTCTCAACATGACACAGTTAAAAGCTGGCTTCCGGTTGGTAGGTCATGCCCTCAGACGGAGTCAGGATATGACGAAACGCGTCAGTATTTGTGACCTATCGGAAGTGACGCCTGCGCCCCAACGTGCGTTCCAGCTGTACCAGGTGACCAGGAAGTGTCTCGCTGTTCTATACAGCGGTCGTTTGGCGCTTGTTCCGGCGGACGTGACAGATTAAGGCACAGTGCACTTTTCTTACAAAGCTTCATAATGTTATATTTGTGGTACTTATTTTTGTACTAGGGGGTGTGGGCCTGTTTTATCAATAAACCTACCAAAACTGTACTACGCTATTTGCACAATTATTTTTTCTTATATGCTGGGAACTGGAGCTTTAACTATTCTGACACCTAGAGGCTGTAAGGAGACGTGCTGTGGAGGAGTTGGTTGTCCTTGGAAATATTGCAAGGCTTTTTAATATCCAGGTTCTGGTGAGTGTATCCCCAAAGGGGAGATTTGACCGCACGTGGTGGAAATCTGGGTGAAATATTCTGGTGGAAGCTTTTCTGCGATATTACACAAGAGACTTTCCCTGCTCATCAGACTGTGATTGGTTCATTTGATTGGTTTTTAACCATTGTTTCTAAGGCAACTGTCTGCTGGTTAATAAGAACATTAAGCGCCGCTGCAATATTCAAAGGGACATAATCACATTACATCATTTTAAATGTGTTTTTTGTGATATTTTAGAAAAACAGACCCTTTTTTCATAATATTGCCATATTTTCATATTCTGTTGCATATTAAGTAGCTGCTCATATTAGATGATTTTTATTATTTAATATTTATTTCTCACATATAAATCTTAAGGGGTTCACATCCCAAAAGCGTGGAGGGGTGGGCCTAAGGGCGGTTTTATTTAGGTTCTATCCTCTTTGTTCGTCATCAAATACCACCAAAAGAAAGCTCTATTTATATTTAAAAAAAGGACAAAAAAATTATTTGGGTACAGTGTTGCATGGCTGAGTAATTGTCATTCAAAGTGTGAGAGCACTGAAAGCTGAAAATTGGTCTGGATAGGAGGAGGGTTTAAGTGCCCAGTAAGCAAGTGGTTAAAGTGGATGTAAACCCTCTCCTATACCCAGTGAAGTGAACAGTCTCATATGATACACAGAGATTAATTAAATTAAATTAATCCTCCTACATAAGTTGTACTTGTATATCTGCTGTCTTTCCCTTTCTTCACGGTTTAGAAAGTGCAGATTGTGTTAGAAATTTCCTCTTTCAGCAGTGAGTGTGGAGTCTGGGCTTACACTGTGTGAGAGCTGATTGGAGGAAAGGCCCACACCCCCACTCCACATAGGTAGAGGAACAATGAAACTCTCAGAGCTGCAGTCTGAATAGACAAGCTCTCTGCCTATCTACCTCTAAGTTGCCTCCCTGAAACAAAATTTCAGCTGCTGTTATCTCATGTGTCGGAGAGCTTTGACTTCTGATAACAGAGAAATGAAGCAGCAGAAAGACACTGCACTTAGAGCTTTGGAGAGAAAGAGAGAGAGAATTACACACTACAGATATATGTGCTTAGGTCAAATTTCATGAATGGGGTTTACAACCACTTTGAAAGCAGATTGCAGGGGGCGTGGCCGGAAGCTGACTCGGATGGACGCTTGAGCCCACAGCTCTCCACAAGCCCGCAGCATACACGGCCAAAACGGGGGATTAACACGCCAGTTAATAGGTGGAAGCCACAGGACCCGATCCTACCAAACCCAGGAGATCATCTCACCCACCTCCCGGCTCTGCTGCCTCCCTCCGGAGATTTTTTATGCCGCCGACAGCATCCGGGAGCAGAGGGGACAAGATGGCGCCGGCCTCTTCCACCACGAGGCCAGAGCAGCACCCAGACCCACACTCCCCGGAGCACACGAGCCCACCGGACCCTGAGTGGAGCGACGGTGGCCAGCGTTCTATGCCTGAGGAGGCGTTGAGTCTCCCCCCGCCCCATACAGCCCAGGAAAGGCCCGCATCTGACCTGTAGAGCACGCGACTAGGCCCAAGCACCGTGGCCTCCACACAGTGCTCAGAGGCCTTCCCACGCCTCTTCCGCACACTATCAGACCCAGGCCTCACAGCGGAGAGCCCGGACTCACCATTATCCCTCCAGCCAGAGGACTTTCCCCCCCTCTCCGCGCCACATCAAACATGCCCCCCAGGCCCAGCCCAGCCAGAACCGCATGGGGCCGACAGGCCTCAACAGGCCTACTACAGCCATAGCCCTGCTCCCCCCCAGCCGCAGAGGGAGTCACGCTCCAACACCCCCAGATTACAGGGCAGAGACGAAGGACATACAGCTACATATGCACAGGCAGCCAGCTCCCCATTGCCAGCCAGCCCAAGCGAGCCAGGGGACAGAAACGGGCACTCACCACAGCACAGAAGAAAGGAACCCCAGAACCCCCAAAAGACTCCCTGGGCACCACCGCAGGCGGCAGCTCCCCCGCACCCACAAAGACATTCCTCCCCACCGCAGCCAACACAGCATTCGTGCGGATCAGACCCCTACCACATGCAAAACCCCCCCTGGCAAACATATTTCCAGGCCATGCCGACAAAGGAGGACTTTAAATTGCTGATTGAGGAAGTCAAATCAGCCTGCCGCAGTGAAATTCAAGTCCTACATGCTAATCTTAAACACCTTTCAGACAGGGTGGAAATGGTGGAGGAAGAAATACAGGAGACCAAGATTGGGCTACACCACACCCAGTTACAGGGGGCCGACCATAGATTAATGCTCAGAGATATGCAGCGTCACGTAGAGGACTTGGACAACAGGGGGGGCAGGAACAACGTCCGTGTCAGAGGCCTGCCCGAGACCGACGGTCCAGAAGATCTCCAAGGAACCCTGCAAAGCCTTTTTAACAACCTCTTGGGTGAATCCCCTGACCGGCCTATCGAGATGGATCGAGCACACAGAGCCCTTCGACCCAAGGGACCAGCCTCCAGACCCCGCAACGTTATCTGCCGGGTCAACTCCTACCCCTTAAAAGAAGACATCATGCGAGCTGCCCGTATCGCCCGCAAGGTGATGTTCCACGACACCCAGATACAATTGTATCCTGATTTATCCTGGATCACCCTCCAGAAACGAAGGCTCCTGCAACCCTTGCTGATCATGCTGCAAGAAAAGGACATCAGCTACCATTGGGGTTTTCCCTTCAGCCTAACAGCTCGGCAGCAGGGGAGATCGGCAGTGATGCGATACCCTGAGGACTTGGGTAACTTCTGTGATGCCATGGAAATCCCTATCTCCCGCCTCCAGGAATGGAACTTGATAGCCCCGCCACCCCCAACAGTCTGGCAGAAAATCCCACCAGCAAGACGCCCACGGGGGGAAGGACTCCCCCTGCGGACATGCCAAACCTAAACACGGCTGACAGATGCCAGTTTTTGCTTTTCTACACATTTTTTTTTCTTTTTTTTATATATCGCTTTTGCCCTTTTGTCTTTTTCTCTCCGTAGGTTGTTACATTAACTGTATGGAGTCTTGCCTGATAGTCTGAACCCACCCATCAGCCTAATGCCACGTACACACGAAGGGACTATCCCGCGGGATTATCCTCTGGACTGAAGTCTAGCGGATAATCCCCTCGTGTGTGGGCACCGGCGGACTTTTTGGCGCCAAAGTCCGGCGGACCAAAGTTTTAAGTTTTAAGTCCTCCGGGACTGTGACAACACAAGGGGGCGGGCTCACCATGTGACATGAGCATGTGACCCTGTCCCCATGTCCCTATATAAGTCCCAGCGCAGCGCGGTTCTGGCATTCCGGGCAGAGACAGCGACGGGTCAACATCGGAAGAAGAACAAGAAGAAGAAGAAGGCGGCGCCGGCGGCGCGGAAGACGGCACCCGCCGCAAGACCAGAAGAGACCCCGGAAGACACCGGAAGACCCCGAAAGGCGGATCGAGACCCCCAGACGACGGCGGCGACGACGAAGAAGGTAGCCGGACTTCTCCGCTCGGTAAAAGAGCTTGGTAAATGGCGGAGGAGTCCGGCGAGAAGACCCCCCAAGACGGAAGAAGACCCCCGGAGCAGTGCAATAAAATATTTTTTCAAAAGTGTGTGTGTTTTTGTACTTTATATTTTACACCTTAGGTGAATGGGTAGGGGTACATCGTACCCCATACTCATTCACATAGGGTGGGGGGCCGGTATCTGGGGGCCCCCTTATTAAAGAGGGCTCCCAGATTCCGATAAGCCCCCGCCCGCAGACCCCGACAACCAACGGCCAGGGTTGTCGGGAAGAGGCCCTTGTCCTCATCAACATGGGGACAAGGTGCTTTGGGGTGGGGGGACCGCACGGCCCCCCTTTCCCCAGGGCACCCCCCATGTTGAGGGCACGCGGCCTGGTACGGCTCAGGAGAGGGGGGGGCGCTCATTCGTCCCCACCCCTTTCCTGGCCGGCCAGGCTGCGTGCTCGGATAAGGGTCTGACATGGATTTGGGGGGAACCCCCACGCCGTTCTTCGGCGTGGGGAGTCCCTTTAAATCCATGCCAGCTTACGGAGCTAGCGCGGCGGCATTTACTGCCTACGCTAGCTACGTAACCTGAAGTTACGTTCTAAATGAACGGACTGCTCCGTGTGTGGGCAAGTACGTTCATTTTCAAAAGTCCCGCGGACTTTGGCCAGCGGATAGTCCGCCGGAGAAGTCCGCGCGTGTGTGGTCAAGTCACACGCTCGGAAAGTCCGGCGAAGCCCCGCTGGAAAGTCCGGCGGATTGTCCGCTGGACTAAGTCCGCCGGCAAAAGTCCGCACGTGTGTACGCGGCATAACTTGAACCCCCCCTAGGCCTCCAGCCTAATAGATTTCTTGTTTTTAACTTGGGCCCTCAGATGGAGACCCGAGAGCAGTTACCTCCCCCGGTCACTAGTCCCCCCTGTGGAAACACAACACCAAAGTTCCACCGATAGCCTACTACGATGTTTGTTCTTAAACTTTTGAGGTTCACTATGTCCCCCTGGTATGAACCCCTCCTATGGGACCAAACCGGGAGGACCTACTGGAACTTACTAAGCCCCAGACGACAGTCGTCACCCGGGGCCCTATTGCATTGTTCAGCTTTATGTTATATATGTGGAAGTATATCCTTAACCACTGTATCTATCTCTTCTCTCTTTCTCGTTCCACCCCTTTTTTCCCTCCCACCTCCCTGGCCTGCCATGAGCTCCTGGTGGACGATTGGCTCAGAACACGGAGCGCTCATCTGTCTATCATGGACATTGGAAAGATTCTTCAGCTGGACCAGATAAGTACCAACATGACCACAGACACACATGACAATGGCTAAAATCATTACCCTTAATGTCCATGGACTAAACTCGAATAAAAAAAGGCACTTGGCGCTAAGGGAGCTCAGGCATTCTGGGGCAGATGTAGCTATGATCCAGGAAACGCACTTTAAAAAAGGGTACTCCTTCACGTTTGCGTCCAGACAATTTACCCAGATATACCAGGCATTTAATCCCCGTAAAAGGGCAGGGGTGGCAATCTTATTTAAACAAGGCACCCCCTTTGTATGCTCCCAATCGTATGTAGACCCCAAAGGACACTACATAATTTTACGAGGTCAATGGCAAACGCAATCGGTCACCTTTTGCACTGTATATGCCCCCAACACCAACCAAATAAATTTCATATCCAAGGTATTTGCCAAAATATTTAAAACAACAAACGAATACCTGGTAATCGGGGGGGACTTTAATTTATCCCACTCAGTGGTGTTGGACCGTCAGGGACTGAGTCCCACGGGCCCACAACCGCGTGCCAAGAGAGAATCAAAACTATTCTGTAGTGCCACTAGGCGATGCGCGCTGTTTGACTCTTGGCGCACTTTGCATCCTGGTGACAGGCAATACACATTCTTCTCAGCCCCTCATAAAATGCACTCCCGCATTTATTACTTCTTCACAAACAACACCACGCTTCTGGCCATAAAGACCGTTCAGATCCTGACGATTTTCTGGTCCAACCACGCCCCAGTGGTCCTGACCTTGGATCTAGGCATACCCCTACGCAAACCATGCCATTGGCAGTTAAATAACGTTCTACTACAGCACCTCTCTTCCAGAACAGAACTAGAAACCTCCCTCCAACAATATTTTCAGGAAAATAACACCCCTGATATATCCCTTCCCACCCTCTGGGAGGCGCACAAAGCGGTCTTTAGAGGACGATGCATGGCGATTTCATCAGCCCTTAAAAAAAACGCAGCAGCCGCTTGGAAGAAGGCTGAGAGGGACCTAGGAACTTTAGAACTCAGACTACAATCCTCACCTACCCTGCCCCTCCTGAAAAAATTGTTTGCCTACGAATGACACTCCGCGACATTGCTTTAGGACAGGTAGAGAAGGCACTCATCAGAATAAAGCAAACATATTATGACAAGGGAAACAAGGCTCACTCTCTACTCGCCCGCAAACTGTCTGAACGCTCCCACACATCCACACCCCATCAGGTTAAAGACGGAACGGGCAATCTCCTTTCCCATCCCCAAGATATAGCTAACACTTTTGAAAAGTTCTATACAACCTTATATAGCGACCCGGAAATTCCTCATGCACCACTCTCCCCCGTCCTGAAGGACCGCTTACACAACTATTTGGAACAAAGCGGTATCCCAAAACTACAGGCCTCAGACCTACTATCCCTTAACATGTCCATAACAGAAGAAGAGATCTCGGCCACTATCAAGACCTTACCCCCACATAAGTCCCCTGGCCCAGATGGTCTTCCTTATGAATACTATAAAACATTTCTCCCTACCCTACTTCCACATATGTGCAAATTATATAATGCCTTTCTCCAGCAAACTCCCATCCCCATAGACATGCAGAGGTCGTTCCTCCCCTTGATCCCCAAACCCGACAAGGACCCCTCACTATGTGCTAGCTACAGGCCAATAGCACTACTGAACGCAGATTTAAACATTTTCACCAAACACTTATCGATCCGACTGAACCTGATACTTCCCTCACTGGTATACAAAGACCAGGTGGGGTTGTCCCCATGCGCCAAGGCGCATGGGGACAAAGCGGGGGACAACACGAGACGAATAATAGACATAATAGACGTGGCGAACAGGGAGGGCCTGGAAACCCTGGTGCTTGGATTGAACGCTGAAAAGGCGTTTGATCACCTTGGCTGGCCCTTCCTGTTCGCCACGTTAAAACATATAAGATTTACGGGGCCATTTTTTCGGGCCATCCAACATTTATATATTAACCCAACATCCCAGGTTAGAACCCCCTTTGCTATGTCCTCTGCCTTCCCAATAGCGAATGAGACCCGCCAGGGGTGCCCACTCTCACCGCTTCTTTTTGCGCTTTGTGTTGAGCCCCTGGCGGCATCCATTCGCAGAAACCCAGATGTGTGAGGTGTTCCGATTTGAGACAAAGAATTTAAAATAGCACTTTTTGCGGATGACATTATGCTCACATTGACCCAACCCAGAACTTCACTCCCCAATCTACATGCCGAACTGGATCTCTATAAGTCCCTGTCCGGCTACAAAATAAATGCGGCCAAATCGGAAGCCCTCCCCATTAACATTCCAAATGCAGAGGTTCAACACCTACAGAGCTGCTTCCCTTACCATTGGAGGACAGTGGCTTTGTACTTGGGGGTTCAGATTACCCAATCTTACGCTACCTTATACCGAGCCAACTTCTCGCCCTTGTTCCGGTCTATTAGGGATCTCTTGCAGAAGTGGAAAGCCCATCATATCTCCCTTTTGGGGAGGGTGGCGTCTATTAAGATGAACATCCTCCCTAAACTCCTATACCTTTTTCAAACACTACCCATACCAATCCCCTACACAGACCTACGAAAGCTTCAAGCCGACTTAATCAAGTTTGTATGGAACTACAAGAGACACAGAGTCTCACGGTCAGTACTGACGGTGGCCCACACAGCCGGAGGACTAGCGTTCCCCGATTTAACCAGATACTATCAAGCTGCCCAACTGTGAGCCTTGACCTCCTGGTTCACCCAAAAGTCTTATAATAGATGGACTGAAATCGAAAAATTATGGCTTGCCCCATTCACCCCAATAGTATGCTCTGGAACGCGGATGTGGAGGTGGAACCAACCCGGCTTTTAGGCCCCATGCTACATCTTAAAAAGTTATGGCGTAGGCTTGCCTGAACGCATAACCTGAGTTCCGAAAGATCTCTCTTGACCTCCTTTCTATATAACCCCAAAATGCCTGCAGGTCTCACGCATCAGATGTCCTCGCCCTGGGCTACACGTAACCTATTTCATTTCGGCCACCTAGTTAATCCCTGCACACGCAGACTGCACCCCTTTGACGAACTCCAGAAAAAATTTGATGGGTACCTACAAATTAGACACTATGCCCAGTCCTTCGCCCCTACCCTCCAATTTTCGGCGCCCCGTTCGAGAGTATAATTCTGGAGGGATCAGCACGTAGAGGTATCATATCAGATATATACAGCATACTAAATGACTATCCCTTCCCCACCCAAGGGAAGCATGCATACATGCTCCGATGGGAGAAAGCTATAGGAGAAGAAATACCAGAAACCACTTGGCAAAACGATATGGTCGCAAGCAGCTAAAAGCTCCTATTGCACGCTCTACAAAGAGAACTCGTACAAAATCCTCTACTTTTGGTACATCACACCAGACAAACTACGCACTATATATCCCTCCAGCTCGGACAGGTGTTGGCGCTGCTTAGTGGAAAAGGGCACCTAAATCACCAAAATCATTTTTATTAGGACTACTTCCCCCACAAATTCCCAAACACACCAAAAAACTACTTAGCCACGTCCTGACAGCCGAACGGTGCTTGATTGCTCTCCATTGGAAGAGACAGACTCCACCCTCCCGCCCAGACCTGTACACCAGAAACAAAGACATAGAATTAATGGAAAAAATTACAGCCAGACTACGGGACAGACTTGAAGCACATGGTAAAGTCTGGAAGGAATGGCACAAACATGAAGATCCGCTTTGAGCTGATGGCCGGGCCGCATCACCCCCCTCCCCCACCTCCCTCCCTCCTTTTATTCTCCCACTTCACCCACTTTGACTATCTCTACTCTCTCCTTCCATGTATAAATTGCATTGAGATTGGTAATACACTGTACCTGGTACATGACTGTACAAATATATTTCTATATAATGACCTATGGTTTACTACTTACATGCTTCTCACTAACAGGTCTATACAGGTATAGTCACTGCTAAACAGAAAACAATGTAACAATGTATTGCCGTTTTGTTTGTTCATTTGCTTTTTGTTCAATAAAAAGTTAATTGAAAAAAAAAGCAGATTGCAGAATCACAAAAGGCCAAAAGTATGAAGAAAGAAACATATTTTGCTTCAGATAATGAATATGTTTTTCAATACAAAAGTTGCACCTCATCTTTGCAGGCATGATGTGTTGATTCAGGAGCTACGAGTCACATGACAAAAGACAGAAATGTCTTTATTCACCTTGACCAGAGTAAAACAGACAAAAAAAATCCACCTCAAATAATGGAATCAAGGAATAGGAGACAGTTTTCTTTACTGTCCTATTTCCCAGAGTGTCACCAGAAAGATACCTTTGAAAAATGTCCTCTATATCCCTTGAAATATCTATATCTTTAAACAAATCGTTTGTCAGTGAAAAAGCTCAAAAAACAAGGCAATGCAGTGACCTTCCAAGATGACAATTGTGCCATCACAAAAGGGGATATCTTTAACAAAGGCTAAAATTACAGATAAACTGTTTTAGCTGAACTGCAATGAGGTGGTCAATACTGCCAAGGAGGGGAAACATTCAAAATGAACCACACATGCACAGATACCTTGGTCACAGAAGTCCTGACATAAGAAACTTAAATGAGAATGACTATACAAGTAGAATAAAAATGAGTCCATGTGAAATGCACCAGTTTTATAAGATGACATGACAAAAAGAGTCTTTCCAATGCAGAGTAACAAACCTCTGGACTTAATTTCATAGTTAGTAAGGTTGAATAAAGACATCAGTCCATCCAGTTCAACCTGAGTGAGTGTCTACAATTGTCCCTATCCCTGTACATTGCAAACTCACATCGACCCCTACCATCAAGGAGCCCACAATCCAAGGTCCCCATTCATATACTAGGGCAAATTTTTGGACAGAAGCCAATTAACCTACCTGCATGTCTTTGGATTGTGGGAGGAAACCGGAGTACCCGGAGGAAACTCACGCAGGCACAGGGAGAACATGCAAACTCCAGGCAGGTAGTGTCGTGGTTGGGATTTGAACCAGTGACCCTTCTTACTGCTAGGTGAGAGTGCTAACCACTATACCACTTTGCTGCCCAATGGAGAAAATTTACTCCAGCAAAGAAGAGGTATTTTTTTCACTTTTATTTATGATTGCTCCAGGTATTACTACACTACAGTCCTGGCCAAAAGTTTTGAGAATGTCACAAATATAAATTTTCACAAAGTCTGCTGCTTCAGTTTTTATGACAGCAATTTGCATATAATCCAGAATGTTATGAAGAGTGATCAGATAAATTGCAAAGTCCCTCTTTGCCATGAAAATGAACTTATTCCCATTGAAAACATTTCGACTTAATTTTTAAAGCTGCAAACACACAAAAAGCACCGTTCTAATGCCGCGTACACACGATCGGAAATTCCGCCAGCAAAAGTCCGATGAGAGCTTTTGGTCGGAAAATGCGACCGTGTGTATGCTCCATCTTACTTTTGCTGGCGGAATTCCAGCCAGCAAAAGATTGAGAGCAGGTTCTCAATTTTTCAGTCGGAAAAAGTTTTAATCGGAAATTCTGAACATCTGTACCAATTCCGACGCGCAAAATTCCTACACATGCTCGGAAACAATTTGACGCATGCTCGGAAGTATTGAACTTCATTTACTCGGCTCGTCGTAGTGTTGTACGTCACTGCCTTCTTGACGGTCGAAAGTTCAGCAAACTTTTGTGTGACCGTGTGTATGCAATCCAAGCTTGAGCGGAATTCTGTCGGAAAAACCATCCAAGATTTTTCTGACGGAAAATCCGCTCGTGTGTATGCGGCATGACTCTGAGAACCTCCAATGTTGTAGTTGATCACTGGTAACTCCATTTGAGGTGCTTAGGTTCAGACTACCTCCCACTTGTCACAACACTTGAATAAAGATAAATTGGAAGAACCGGCACTCTAAAATTCATCCATATTCCACAAGGTAACTTATCATAGTTACCAACATGAACAACACAGATATATGTATAAAACAAAGTGACTGTGACTACTTCCATTCGTTACTTAGTATAATTAGTAGTAATTGAGAACCACCGCTGCAAAGGAATAGAAAGTTGTCACACAAATATATGAAAAGATATATATGGTGATACACAAAAATATACATGAAAGAAAAAAGTTACAATTTAATATACACAAGTTCAATAATTAAAAAAAACATCAAATAAAAGCATTCGACATGTATAGATCAAGACCAGATCAGAGAGATAAAGAGAGAGATAAAGATAGGTGGAAGAATCACAGACTGTGGTGTAATGTATATAATAACTAGTATTACTAGATAATGTAAAAACAAATCTACATCATATCTGAATACCCACCAGAAGCTTGTGGTGGGTATTACCCCCTCCCCCCCTGGTGGATTTCTCACTCTCTCCAAACCATAGAAAGTAAGAGAGGACATGTCTCCAAGATGTACACATTTAAAATGTTTAGACACATTTGACAGTCCTTTATCACTTTGATACGAAGCTCCATGGAAATACTCGTGTCCTAAGAGGTCTAATTGTGCAGCCCACACAAAGTACACTCCACAGCATACACTAAATTGGAAGAGCCATAGTTAATATAATCCCACGGAAAAAACTCCTTCCCTGTTGAGCAAGATAGCACTGTCTTCAATGTTTTAGTATGTTTTTTACAAAAGTGACACGTGTTAACACCACACAGGCATATGGTCCATTGGTGTCCTCTCCAAACCTTTTGATAGAAACAGACTGGGCGATAATATCCCTCCCAGGGTTTTCGTCTGACGGCTGGAAAATCTACACCCATTTTAGACAAATGGAGAGAGATCCCCATCTGTGGACAGAATATATGTTTCGAAATTATATCTTCAATTAAATGAAACTCCCCTGAGTAGGTAGTTACAAAAGTGAGGGTACCGCCAGCATTAGATTTACATTTCTTGCGAGATTTATGTTTTAATAGCACAGATCCATCTCTATCTGCAGCTGTAGCTATTGCTCTAGTAACATCTTTAGAATTATAACTACGTTCTACTAATCTCAAGGCTACTATTAGGGATGAGCCGAACACCCCCGGGTTCGGTTCACACCATAACCTGCGAACGGACCTAAAGTCCGTGCGAACATAAGAACCCTATTAGTTACAATGGATGCGAACGTTCAAAATCAAAAGTGCTAATTTTAAAGGCTAACATGCATGTTATTGTCATAAAAAGTGTTTGGGGACCTGGGTCCTACCCCAGGGGACATGTATCAATGCAAAAAAAGTTTTAAAACTGACGTTTTTTCAGGAGCAGTGATTTTAATAATGCTTAAAGTGAAACAATAAAAGTGTAATATTCCTTTAAATTTCGTACCTGGGGGGTGTCTATAGTATGCCTGTGAAAGGGCGCATGTTTCCTGTGCTTAGAACTGTCCCTGCACAAAGTGTCATTTTTTACAGGAAAAAAAGCTATTTAAAATCACTCGCGGCTAATGAATTGACGGCTCCCGTAACACAGAGAATAGTCATTCATTGAAAGTCATTGATAAAAAAAAAAATCATTGATAAAAAAAAATAAATAAAAACGTGGGGGTCCCCCCAAATTCAATAACCAGGCCCTTCAGGTCTGCTATGGATATTAAGGGGAACCCCAGCCAAAAAAAAAAAATGGCGTGGGGTCCCCCCAAAAATCCATACCAGACCCTTATCCGAGCACACAACCTGGCAGGCCGCAGGAAAAGAGGGGGGACGAGAGCGGCCCCCCTCCCTCCTGAACCGTACCAGGCCACATGCCCTCAACATTGGGAGGGTGCTTTGGGGTCCCCCCCAAAGCACCTTGTCCCCATGTTGATGGGGACAAGGGCCTCTTCCCCACAACCCTGGCCATTGGTTGTGGGGGTCTGCGGGCGGGGGGCTTATCGGAATCTGGAAGCCCCCTTTAACAAGGGGACCCCCAGATCCCGGTCCCCCCCTGTGTGAAATTGTAAGGGGGTACAAAAGTACCCCTACCATTTCACCAAAAAAGTGTAAAAAATTGTAAAAATGACAGGAGATGGTCTTTGAAATTCCTTTATTAAAATCTTTTTTCTTCTGGCCTTCCGTCTTCCTTTCTTCATCCTTCGGTTTCTTCATCTTCTTCCATCTTCTTCTTCCATCATCTTCTTCCTCCGATCCGCTTCTTCTTCTTCTGGTCTTCTCGTCCGGCATCTTCTTCCATGGCGTCGGCGTCTCTTCTCTTATGTGAGGCTTCGCTGTCAAATTGTCAAAGACCGTCTCCTGTCATTTTTAAAATTGTTGACACTTTTTTTGGTGAAATGGTAGGGGTACAAACCCCCCTACCATTTCACACAGGGGGGGGCGGGATCTGGGGGTCCCCTTGTTAAAGGGGGCTTCCAGATTCCGATAAGCCCCCCCGCCCGCAGACCCCCACAACCAATGGCCAGGGTTCTGGGGAAGAGGCCCTTGTCCTCATCAACATGGGGACAAGGTGCTTTGGGGGGGACCCCAAAGCACCCTCCCAATGTTGAGGGCATGTGGCCTGGTACGGTTCAGGAGGGGGGGTGCTCTCGTCCCCCACTCTTTTCCTGCGGCCTGCCAGGTTGCGTGCTCGGATAAGGGTCTGGTATGGATTTTGAGGGGGACCCCACGCCATATTTTTTTTTGGCTGGGGTTCCCCTTAATATCCATAGCAGACCTGAAGGGCCTGGTTATTGATTTGGGGGGACCCCCACACTTTTTTATTTTTTTTTATTCTTATCAATTACTTTTTTTTTATCAATGACTTTCAATGAATGACTGTTCTCTGTGTTACGGGAGCCGTCAATTCATTAGCCTCGAGTGATTTTAAATAGCTTTTTTTCCTGCAAAAATGACACTTTGTGCAGGGACAGTTGTAAGCACAGGAAACATGCGCCCCTTCACAGGCATACTATAGAAACCCCCCAGATGTGATACTGCAATGCTGTACTAACAGCACGCACACACTAATCCCCAGAATCACAGCACATAATGTCAGCAGTCAGCAGCACATAACACTAACACGCTGGAACACAACACAAGGCGCGGCGGCCTTTTGTACTGTGGGGCGTGTACTAAACCCCCTGAGCTATAATTGCTCTCCTCGCCGCTGGCTCTTTGATTGGCCAATCATGCGGGTCACAGTGCATGCTTGGCCAATCATCAGCCAGCAATGCACTGTGACTGGCGCAGTGCATTGCGGGCCGCTCGCATCACACAAATTTGATGCGAGCGGCCCAAATAGTTCTGGGCTCGCCGAGCGGGCGAATGCCCAATGTTCGTTTCGAACATGGGTTCGAATCGAACACCGGGCCCATCCCTAGCTACTATATCGCATTCTTGAGCAAAGCTTACCTCAGTGGAACAATTCCTCCTAGTTCTTATACATTCCCCAAGTGGGACTGATCTAATTGTGTGTGCTGAGTGACAACTAGTTGCCAGCAGTACCGAATTTCCGGCACATTCCTTCCGGTAAGTATGGGTGTATACAGTCCCACTTGTGGAATTGCCCTCCAAATTGATATCCAAAAAGTTGATGACCATACCCTTTAATATATCTTTAATATATCTGATGACAAGGTTTTTGGGAGAGAAAAGATACTGTTCCTCCCACCACCCCATTAATAAATTAGCTAGAGAGGGGGGAAATTCCCCCCCCCCCATTTTGCCCTCCCCCACCTCTACATTGAAGATAAAAGATGTTATGTAATGTTGGAGATGAAAACTGAGGGCATCAAGAGCTAATTCATGGGAATTACAAGAATATAATGCCTTCACCAGACATGGGAGTAAATCACACATGTGCAAGTCACAAGCAAGTCTCAAGTCTTATGCCTCATACACACGCTCGGACTTTCCAGCGGGGCTTCGCCGGACTTTCCGAGCGTGTGGACTTGCCCACACACTCCCGGACCTCTCCGGCGGACAATCCGCGGGAAAAAGTCCGCAGGACTTTTGAAAATGAACGGACTTGCCCACACACGGAACAAAGTCAATTCATTTAGAACGTAACTGCAGGTAGACGGGGCTAGCGAAGGCAGTGAATGCCGTCGGCATGGATTTAAAGGGAATCCCTACGCCGAAAAAACGGCGTGGGGGTCCCCCCCAAATCCATCTCAGACCCTTATCCGAGCACGCAGCCCGGCCGGCCAGGAAAGGGGTGGGGACGAGCAAGCGCCCCCCCTCCTGAGCCGCACCAGGCCGCGTGCCCTCAACATGGGGGGTGCCCTGGGGAAAGGGGGGCCGTGCGCCCCCCCCCCACCCCAAATCACCTTGTCCCCATGTTGATGAGGACAAGGGCCTCTTCCCGACAACCCTGGCCGTTGGTTGTCGGGGTCTGCGGGCGGGGGGCTTATCGGAATCCGGGAGCCCCCTTTAATAAGGGGGCCCCCAGATCCCGGCCCCCCACCCCATGTGAATGAGTATGGGGTACGATGTACCCCTACCCATTCACCTAAGGTGTAAAGTGTAAATAAAAAAAAAACACACAATTTTTTTAAAATATTTTATTGCACTGCTCCGGGGGGCTTTTTCCGTCTTGGGGGGTCTTCTTGCCGGACTCCACCGCTATTTTACCTTGCTCTTTTACCGAGCCGAGGAGCCCGGCTTCCTTCTTCGTCGTCGCCGTCGTCTGGGGGTCTCGATCCGCCTTCGGGGGTCTTCCGGGGTCTCTTCTGTTCTTGCCGCTGTCGTCGCTTTCTGCGCCGCCGCCTTCTTCTTCTTCCTCTTCTTCTTCTTCTTCTCCTTCCGATGTTGACTCGTCGCTCTCTCTGGCCGGAATGACAGAGCCGTGCTGTGTTGTGACTTATATAGGGACAAGGGGGCAGGGTCACATGCTCACCCTGCCCCCCTATTATGTCACAATCCCAGCATCCTCCGGGACTGTGACATCATAGGGGGCGGGGTCACCATGTGACTTGAGCATGTGACCCCGCCTCCTTGTCTCTATATAAGTCAAAACACAGCGCGGCTCTGCCATTCCGGCCAGAGAGAGCGACAAGTCAACATCGGAAGGAGAAGAAGAAGAGGAAGAAGAAGGCGGCGGCGCAGAAAGCAAGAACAGAAGAGACCCCGGAAGACCCCCGAAGGCGGATCGAGACCCCCAGACGACGGTGACGACGAAGAAGGAAGCCGGGCTCCTCCGCTCGGTAAAAGAGCTAGGTAAAATAGCGGAGGAGTCCGGCGAGAAGACCCCCCAAGACGGAAGAGGAAGAAGACCCCCGGAGCAGTGCAATAAAATATTTTTTAAAAATTGTGTGTTTTTTTTTATTTACACTTTACACCTTAGGTGAATGGGTAGGGGTACATCGTACTCCATACTCATTCACTTAGGGTGGGGGGCCGGGATCTGGGGGCCCCCTTATTAAACGGGGCTCCCGGATTCCGATAAGCCCCCCACCCGCAGACCCCGACAACCAACAGCCAGGGTTGTCGGGAAGAGGCCCTTGTCCTCATCAACATGGGGACAAGGTGCTTTGGGGTGGGGGGGCCGCACGGCCCCCCTTTCCCCAGGGCACCCCCCATGTTGAGGGCATGTGGCCTGGTACGGCTCAGGAGGGGGGGGGGCGCTCGCTCGTCCCCACCCCTTTCCTGGCCGGCCGGGCTGCATTCTCAGATAAGGGTCTGAGATGGATTTGGGGGGGACCCCCACGCCGTTTTTTCGGCAAGGGGATTCCCTTTAAATCCATGCCAGGTTACGAGGCTACGGCAGCGACATTCACTGCCTTCGCTAGCCCCGTCTACCTGAAGTCACGTTCTAAATGAACGGACTTTCCGATGATCAGCAAGTCCGTTCATTTCCAAAAGTCCGGCGAACTAGAATACTAACCGCGGGATTGTCCGCCGGACTGCCGAGTCCAGCGGACAATTTTAAAACAAAACTTACAACTTAGTCCGCCGGACTTTTGGCGCCAAAAAGTCCGCACACGGATTGTCCGGTAGACATTCCCGCGGGAAAGTCCGCTCATGTGTACGAAGCATTAACCTTCAAGTCTCAAGTAAGTCCCAAGTTACTGTGGCGAAATGCAAGCAAGTCAAGTCGAGTCCCTGCTAGAAGTCAAGCAAGTCAAGTCAAGTCATTTATTTTGGTCAAGTCACAAAGCAAGTCAAAATACTGATCTACCCCATTTTCACCTTTAAATTAGTTAAAAGTCAGTGTTCAGGAAAGGCTTCGTTTTATTTTCAACATTAACAAAACTGCTTTGTGCTTTTTTCTTTACATATTAAAGAAACACTTTGAATGCCCAAACAGCAGACAAGGAGCAGAACACTCAGCAATTAAATGGCCAACAAGCCTTAAAAAATGTAGTCCTTGCTGAGGAGGAAAATAACTAAGTTCAAAGTTTGAACTTCAAACCAATAACAAAGTATTTTAACATCTAAATCAGTGGACACAATGCCAACATCTGGACTAGAGATGGGCCCGGTGTTCAATTCGAACCCATGTTCGAATCGAACATCAGCCGTTCGTCCGCTCGTCGAGCCCAGAACTATGTGGGCCGTTCGCATCAAATTCGCGTGATGCGAATGGTCCACAATGCACTGCGCCAGCCGCAGTGCATTGCTGGCTAATGATTGGCCAAGCATGCACTGTGACCCCGCATGCTTGGCCAATCATAGAGCCAGCGGCGAGGAGAGCAATAATTGGCCACAGGCAGGATGCCTTTGGCCAATTATAGCTCAGGGGGTTTAGTACACGCCCCACACTATATAAGGCCGCTGCGCCGGCGGCCTCACGTAGTGTGTTCCGGCGTTAGCAACATTGAAAGACTGTACTGTTCTGTACAGTGTCTGCTTGTAAATTATCTGCTGTTTTGATTCATCTACATTATCTGCTTGTGAATTCTGGAGATTAGTGTAGGGAAAGAGAAAAAATAGGCAGGTTAGTTTATTCTTCTCAGTGCTGTTCTCAAATCTCAATCTCTACCAATCCAGCCACCTGCAGGAGTAGTTAGTGTGTGTGCGTGCTGTGTTAGTATAGCACTGCAGTAGCACATTAAACCAACTTTACCCTTCTGGCCTGTTGTGTCATCTAAGGTAGCCATCTGCGGCTAATGAATTGCCAGCTCGCTCCCATAGCACAGAGAACAGTCATTCATTGAAAGTCATTGACAAAAAAAAGTCATTCATAAAAAAAAAAAAAAAAGCGTGGGGTTTCCCCTAAATTCAATTACCAGGCTCTTCAGGTCTGCTATGGATATTAAGGGGAACCCCCGCTTCAAATTTAAAAAAAAATGAAGTAGGGGTCCCCCTAAATATCCATACCAGACCCTTTAGGTCTGGGATGGATTTTAAGGGGAACCCCGGCCCACAACAAAAAAAAAATGTCGTGGGGTCCCCCTCAAAATCCATAGCAGACCCTTATCCGAGCACGCAACCTGGCAGGCCGCAGGAAAAGAGGGGGCCCCCCTCCCTCCTGAACCGTACCAGGCCACATGCCCTCAACATTGGGAGGGTGCTTTGGGGGTCTGTGACTCCTCAAAGTACCATGTCCCCGTGTTGATGGGGACAAGGGCCTCATCCCCACAACCCTGGCCATTGGTTGTGGGGGTCTGCAGGCGGGGGGCTTATCGGAATCAGGAAGCCCCCTTTAACAAAGGGACCCCCAGATCCCCCCCCCCCCCCCTGTGTGAAATGGTAAGGGGGTACAAATGAACCCCTACCATTTCACCAAAAAAGTGACAAAAATGTTAAATATGACAGGAGACGGTCTTTGACAATTCCTTTATTAAAATCTTCTTTCTTCTGGTCTTCCTTCTTCCTTTCTTCATCCTTCGGTTTCTTCATATTCTTCTTCTTCCATCTCCTGCCATCTTCTTCCATCTTCTTCTTCCATCTTCTTCTTCCATCTTCTTCTTCCTCCGATCCGCTTCTTCTTGCTCTGGTCTTCTCGTCCGGCATCTTCTTCCACAGCGTCTGTGTCTCTTCTTGGGCCGCTCCGCGCAATGGGAGGCTCCCGCTGTGTGAGGCTTTGCTGCGTCTGACAGGTCTTTTATAACGGAGGGCGGGGCCACCTGGTGACCCCGCCCCCCTTTGACGCACGGGGACGTCATGGGGACTTCCCTATGGCTTTCCCCATGACGTCAGAGGTGGGCGGGGTCACCAGGTTGCATACTATACACACCTCCCAGGTACGAAATTTAAAGGAATATTACACTTTTATTGTTTCACATTAAGCATTATTAAAATCACTCCTGAAAAAACGGCCGTTTAAAAAAAAAAAATTTGCATTGATACATGTCCCCTGGGGCAGGACCCAGGTCCCCAAACACTTTTTATGACAATAACATGCATATTAGCCTTTAAAATTAGCACTTTTGATTTCGAACTTTCGCGTCCATTGTAATTAATAGGGTTCGAATGTTCGCGCAAACTTTAGGTCCGTTCGCAGGTTCTGGTGCGAACCGAACCCGGGGGGTGTTCGGCTCACCCCTAATCTGGACACTTGAATGGTGATGAGAGTAGCCACTTAAAATGCAGCTCTGATGAAGGAGTGCGCCTGTTCTTCCCATCTACAGAGCGCATGCTCCGAAACGCCGTCGCGACGTCATCGCACACGACGCCTGCCAGATCCTGTGGATAGAGCCAAGCCTCATTCCCGGTTTAGTCAGACTGACACACAAACTACCAGGATATTCTACTGGAAGGGACATTACACTGGACTATAACAGGCGGTCACAGCGCAGCAAGGACGTCCCAGAGGATTCTTCATGTGCTGAATTACTTGTATTTCATGTAAGTGGATATATGCACTCCTTCTCTGTTCTCTGTTTAATAAATGCAAACTTTTTTAACCTGGTGGCGCCTCTCCTGTTCTCTGTTTTACTTAAAATGCCAGATATGGGGGTGTGCAATGGATCAGTTTTAGGGTTTTAAAATACTTTGTAAATAGCACCCTATACATTTAAGTCAGTGGTAGTTGTATCCTCTGCATTATGCCCTGATAAAATAACATTTAATTACAGTGCAGGTCAGTGTGATAACCACTATGATTGCATCAGCTAGCACTTATGTACAAGTTTCATATATAAACACAGTTTTTAACAACAATTTTTGAACCAAAGATGTGGGCTTTATTTTTTGATTGCGCATTGTACTACAGCAGAATTAAAAAACATAATATATAAAAATATACTATGCATATACAATATACTAAACCTAGTATTGACAAGATATCTTCTCTATTAAAGAAGGGGATATGTAGAGGTGGTTGTCCATATAAAAATGGCAGGGATGAGGAACAAGGAAATTACTTCTCACTAGTTTTATATATATATTATTATATATTAAATTACTATATATATATATATATATATATATATATATATATATATATATATAATTACTTTATATTAAATTATACAGTATATTATATTCTAAACTTTATGGTTAGGCAGCCATGTACCTGATCGGTGGCGTCCCGGCGGGCGGCGTCCATTCCAGTATTCATAAGCCGCGCCTCCTCCTCGTCTGTGATAGGCGGAACACTCAACAGACGAGGAGGCGCAGCTTTTAAACACTGCAATGTCCGCCGTCTGTCTGCATGACACGCTGATCAGGTAGGCAGACGGCGGCTTGCAGTTAGTGGTGGTTACGGTTAGGGGTAGTAGTGTTATGGTGCCAACTTGCCAAGTCATTGCAAGTCATATAGCCCAAGTCAAGTCGCAAGTCAGTAGTGACAAGTCAAAGTCAAGTCGAGTCATTTATTGAATTCAGTCAAGCAAGTCGAAAGTCCTCAAACAGGTGGCTTAAGTCAAGTCATGTGACTCAAGTCCCCCACCTCTGGCCTTCACATCCATAGTAATCCAAATAAAAATATCATTCCAAGTCATATTCTTAGTGCTAGCCAGAACAGCAGTAGTATCCTTTATATGACCCGGTAAACTTAAAGTGGTTGTAAACCCTTACAAACTACTTAACCAATAAATATCTCCTAAACCTACGTGGTTTAGGATATATTTAGAAAAAAAGAGGCATCGCTGTCTACGGCGCATGCGCCGTAGACAGCGGCGCGCAGGTGCACTGCGCATGCCGAGATCACGGCGATATGCCGCTCTCGTGACGTCATCGCTGATCCAGCGAATGACAGCGCTGGAGCGGCGAGACCCGGAAGTCACTCCAGGATTGATGGCGCCGGAGAAGGTCGTGAATGAGGACCGCTTCGGGGGCTTCGTTCTCAGGTAAGTCATTCATAATGAGCTAGTATGCTTTGCATACTAGCTCATTATGCCTTTGCCTTGCAGGTTCCATTTTTTTTTTTTTTTTGAGGAGGCTTTACTTCCTCTTTAATACCAGCGGTTGCTAATATTGGTCGATCCAGTGGCCCAGTCTCTCAAAAAGTGAACCTATCCCAGCAACAATGAGATGTCCCTTGTAGGGGTATTTTTGTGTAGTTTAGGTACCGTAAATGATGAAAGACTGGGACCACTGGATCATGGACAAACAAGTACTCAGTTGTCTTAAGGGACATAACTCCAATTTTCAAACCTATATCAAGCAATTCATGGATGCTGCTGAAATAAGGGGTTGGATTGGCAATCAGAGTGAGATAAGTTTTTACCTCCATTAATTGAGGCAATGCTTCTTTCTTATAATCTTCCACACTCATCTCTACCACCAAATCACCCTTATCAGCTTGCCTAATCACTAGGGATGAGCCAAACACCCCCCCGTTCGGCTCGCACCAGAACCCGCGAACGGACCTAAAGTCCGTGCGAGCTTTAGAACCCTATTAGTTATAATGGATGCGAACGTTCGAAATTAAAAGTGCTAATTTTAAAGGCTAATATGCATGTTAATGTCATAAAAAGTGTTTGGGGACCTGGGTCCTGCCCCAGGGGACATGTATCAATGCAAAAAGAAGTTTTAAAAACGGCCGTTTTTTCAGGAGCAGTGATTTTAATAATGCTTAAATTGAAACAATAAAAGTGTAATATTCCTTTAAATTTCGTACCTGGGGGGTGTCTATAGTATGCCTGTAAAGGGGCGCATGTTTCCCGTGTTTAGAACTGTCTCTGCGCAAAGTGTCATTTTTGAAAGTAAAAAAGCTATTTAAAATCACTCGCGGCTAATGTTAATTGACGGATCCCGTAATACAGAGAACAGTCATTCATTGAAACTCATTCATAAAAAAAAAGTCATTGATAAAAAATAAAAAAAAATGAAAAAAAAAAAGCGTAGGGTCCCCCCAAATTCAATAACCAGGCCCTTCAGGTCTGGGATGGATATTAAGGGGAACCCCAGCCAAAAAAAAGAAAAAAATGGCGTAGGGTCCCCCTCAAAATCCATACCAGACCCTTGAGGTCTGGTATGGATTTTAAGGGGAACCCTAGCCAAAAAAAATGGCGTGGGGTCCCCCTCAAAATCCATACCAGACCCTTATCCAAGCACGCAACCTGGCAGGCCGCAGGAAAAGAGAGGGGGACGAGAGCGGCCCCCCTCCCGCCTGAACCGTACCAGGCCACATGCCCTCAACATTGGGAGGATGCTTTGGGGGTCTAAGACCCCTAAAGCACCTTGTCCCCATGTTGATGAGGACAAGGGCCTCTTCCCCACAACCCTGGCCTCTGGTTGTGGGGGTCTGCGGGCGGGGGGCTTAACGGAATCTGGAAGCCCCCTTTAACAAGGGGACCCCCAGATCCCGGTCCCCCCCTGTGTGAAATGGTAAGGGGGTACAAAAGTACCCCTACCATTTCACCAAAAAAGTGGCAAAAATGGTAAAAATGACAGGAGACGGTCTTTGACAATTCCTTTATTAAAATCTTCTTTCTTCTTTCTTTATCCTTCGGTTTCTTCATCTTCTCCTTCCGTCATCTACTTCCATCTTCTTCTTCCATTTTCTTCTTCCTCCGATCCGCTTCTTCTTGCGCTGGTCTTCTCGTCCTTCTCGTCCGGCATCTTCTTCCGTCGGCGTCGGCGTCGGTGTCGGTGTCTTCTTGGGCCGCTCCGCGCAATGGGAGGCTCCCGCTGTGTGATGCTCCGCTCCGTCTGACAGGTCTTTTAAAACGGAGGGCACCTGGTGACCCCGCCCCCCTCTGACGTCATGGGGAAAGCCATCATGGAATTCCCCATGACGTCCCCGTGCGTCAGAGGGGGCGGGGTCACCAGGTGCCCTCCATTATAAAAGACCTGTCAGACGGAGCGGAGCCTCACACAGCGGGAGCCTCCCATTGCGCGGAGCGGCCCAAGAAGAGACAGAGACGCCGACGCCGACGGAAGAAGATGCCGGACGAGAAGGACGAGAAGACCAGCGCAAGAAGAAGCGGATCGGAGGAAGAAGAAAATGGAAGAAGAAGATGGAAGAAGATGATGGAAGGAGAAGATGAAGAAACCGAAGGATGAAGAAAGAAGAAAGAAGATTTTAATAAAGGAATTGTCAAAGACTGTCTCCTGTCATTTTTACCATTTTTGCCACTTTTTTGGTGAAATGGTAGGGGTACTTTTGTACCCCCTTACCATTTCACACAGGGGGGGGGGGATCTGGGGGTCCCCTTGTTAAAGGGGGCTTCCAGATTCCGATAAGCCCCCCGCCCGCAGACCCCCACAACCACCGGGCACGGTTGTGGGGAAGAGGCCCTTGTCCTCATCAACATGGGGACAAGGTGCTTTGGGGGTCTTAGACCCCCAAAGCATCCTCCCAATGTTGAGGGCATGTGGCCTGGTACGGTTCAGGCGGGAAGGGGGGGCGCTCTCGTCCCCCCCTCTTTTCCTGCGGCCTGCCAGGTTGCGTGCTCGGATAAGGGTCTGGTATGGATTTTGAGGGGGGCCCCACGCCATTTTTTTTTGGCTGGGGTTCCCCTTAATATCCATCCCAGACCTGAAGGGCCTGGTTATTGAATTAGGGGGGACCCCTAAGCTTTTTTTTTTGTTTTTTATCAATGAATGACAGTTCTCTGTGTTACAGGAGCCATCAATTCATTAGCCGCGAGTGCTTTTAAATAGCTTTTTTCCTGCAAAAATGACACTTTTTTGCAGGGAAAGTTCTAAGCACAGGAAACCTGCCCCCCTTCACAGGCCACCTATAGACACCCCCCAGATGTGATACTGCAATGCTGTTCTAACAGCACGCACACACATATCCCCAGAAATAAAGCACATATTGTCAGCAGCACGCTGACACTGACTGAAACAGAATATGCGAGGCCGACGGCACCGTGGGGCGTGTACTAAAGCCCCTGAGATATAATTGGCTACAGGCATCCTGCCTGTAGCCAATTATGGCTCTCCTCGCTGCCGGCGCTGTGATTGGCCAAGCATGCGGGGTCACAGTGCATGCTTGGCCAATCATCAGCCAGCATTGCACTGCGCGGGCCGCAATGCATTGCGGGGCCGCTCGCATCACACGAATTTGATGCGAGCGGCCCCAATAGTTCTGGGCTCGCCGAGCGAGCGAACGCCCGGTGCTCGATTCGAACATGGGTTCGAATCGAACACCGGGCCCATCCCTACTAATCACTATTCCTTTGTGAGTTTTAAGAGTTTTTAAAGCCAGCCTTTCAGCTTTAGTTAGATTATCAGGTTGAAAAGGAGGTTTTCTCCACCTTTTCATTGAGGGCAATAAGATTGTTCTACTAGTAATTGAAACATTTCTATAGCAGTGCTTTGTGTATGCACTGGATACAAATATCTGTCACCTATGGCATAATCATCCTTCAACCCAAATGAACCCCACATAGACTCAGATTGAAGGCTCTCCAGAGTGGACCTTACCATCAAATCTTGAAAATTTAACACATTACTATTCGATGTATCCAAGGTATCACTCTGGCAGTCATCAGGTGAGTCCACAGGGGGATCTGATGCAGACAAAAAATGCTTTCTCAATACTATGTTTCTAACAAAATGATTGACATCTAATAGAGTATTAAAGATGTTAAAGTGTATTGAAGAAGAACTTTTAAAAGTAAAGTAAATTCAGAATCTGAAAGGGAAACATGAGAAAGATTGACTACATTACGAACATTGTCCATCCTCTGTGTCACCTGTTCTATGGTTTTCTGTTGCTTCTCGTTTGTCTTGGATGATTTGATCTTTGATGTGCTGCGACACCCTCTTCTGGTTTTTCTTTTTTCTTTTTCTTCCCTTGGTTGTCCTTTGGGGCCAAATAGGTTTTTGATCACTGTTCGTTATCATGAACCATACTCTTAGAAAATAAAGAAGAGGTCATGCTTCTAGATGAAGCGGAAGCACCATCATCTATAGTATCAGAAAATTCTGGCTGGGAATCCGAGACTTCCGGGGAGCTGAAATGACATGCATTTTTCCTCCTCGTTTGGATCTTCTTTTATTCCTCAAGATAGAATGTGGTCTTTGTTCTTTCTATTCTGTTTCATACATAGACTAAACCATTCTGAAAATCCTGTAGGTCTCTCAAAAACTTCTGTCTTTTAATCGCCATTATATCTTGTTCTGTTTTGTTAACAATATCATTAAGTTCTGAGTCCAATGATTTGTAGATTTCCAACATATTGTATACATTCAGAGAGTCCCAAAGGGATTGGATCTCACCATTGATTGTAATCAAAAGCTGATCTAGGGAAAACATTGTTCCATTCCATAATGAACTTACCTGAATAAGTTGTTGAGGGGAACCTTTTGATTCTTAACTCTCTAGGGATCATATGTATTCTGCATCTAACCACAGTTTGGTTTCTTTTATCAAAGCAGTCCTTAACTGACCAAACAGGGAAATACAGGTCAAGTCTTCCGGTATGGGTGAAAGATCTTTCGTGTAAACCAGACATCTTGGTCTGACAAGCATTTTTGAAGAAGGCTTTTGGGCACCCAAGAAAGTCCAGCAAGTGCCAGGACTGTCCTCTACAGTTGATTCAGCTGTGTGATCGAGGCACCACCAGTGCAGAGCTTGCTCAGGAATGACAGCAGGCAGGTGTGAGTGCATCTTCACGCACGGTGAGGCAAAGACATTTGGCCTGGTGTCAAGAAGGGCAGCAAAGAAGCCACTTCTCTCCAGGGAAAAAAAATCAGGGACAGACTCATATTCTGCAAAAGGTACAGGGATTGGACTGCTGGGGACTGGGGTAAAGTCATTTTCGCTGATGAACCCCCTTCCCGATTGTTTGGGGCATCCAGAAAAAACAGTGTCATGCCAACAGTAAAGCATCCTGAGACCATGCCTGTGTGGGGTTGCTTCTCAGCCAAGAGAGTGGGCTCGCTCAACTCAATTTTGCCTAAGAATACAGCCAAGAATAAAGAATGGTACGAAAACATCTTTTAAGAGCAACTTATCCTAACCATCCAAGAACAGTTTGGGGGCAAACAATGCCTTTTCCAGCATGATGGAACACCTTGCCATAAGGCAAAAGTGATAACTAAGTAGTTTGGGGAACAAAACATCAAAACTTTGGGTCCATGGCCAGGAAACGCTATCAATACAACATTGTGCTGTCCCATGTGTGTGTGTGCGAGTGTGTGCGTTTGTGCTTTTTATATATATATATATATATATATATATATATATATATATATATATATATATATATATATATATATATATATATATATTGTGGTAGTGAGGTATCCCACCAGTGTTTGGACGGAGGATTCTCAACCAAGCAGGTTGAGGGGCTCCAGTTTATTTGTTTATTTGGGAGGAAACTGGCTTTTCAGTTTCCTCATTGTTTACTAAAATCCGTTTTGGGATCTGGAGCCCGGGGATTTCGTAGCGATCCGAGTGGGATGAAATCCCCAGTCCTGGGTCCAGGTCTTGAGATCCACCAGTATACTGACTGGTCAGGTGTGTGCTGGGCTATTTTTACACACCTGACCATGGTTCTGGGCTCCACCCTCCCGAGGAGTCCAGGCAAGCAAGGGAGAAGTGTGCATGTCTGCACAGGTCTGTCTGTGAGAGCAGACAGAGGGTCCAAGCCTGTGGGCTGGAAAAGGAACCTGGAAAAGAGTGCTGAGGTACTGGGTGTACAGGATCTCTGTTAAAGAGCCGAGAGGGCTGAAGCACAAGTCTGAGCAGCAGTGCTGCTAAAGAGAGCCAGGCGGCTTGGTATTTTTGGTTTGACTTACATTGTTGCTGTGGAAAGCTGAAACCCCTGTGTGGGCAACTCTTCTGTTTTATGGACATTTTCTTTCTTTAATAAAAGTGGGCCTACAAGCCCTTAAAACGGCATATCTGGCATGGACTCAGCTCACTGGTAAGCTCTACCCTTAAGCTAAAACATCCCCTGATGTTACAAGTGGTGGAGAATGCGGGCATACAGACGGTGAAATACGGTCTCTGCGCCAGTAGTGAGTCATTTCAGGAACTGCTGCTAGCTGTGTGTGGCAGCCAGGCAAACTGCATTGCGCAGGAGTTCAATTGACTGTGTTGCATTGTGTGCAGGTAGTGCACCTGTGAGAATTTCTTTTTTTTTTTTTTATGCTGTGAACTGTGTAAAGAGCTGCTGTGCATGTGACTGCAAGGATGAGGCAGTCAAAACACAAGAAGTTCATGTTAAATCAAGTTAAAGGGGAAGTAATCTCAGCGTGGCCTGAGAAGATGTCTCCACCTTGGAGGGCCAGTCAAAAGGGGCCAGTGATGTGTGAGACAGTGAATAAATGGTTCAAGCGGAATCGCAAAGAGTGTGGCGCAGTGCAAGGGGCTCAGATCTTGGCCTCTGACTATATGCAACCCATGCTGCCTACAGAGGAGGTTGGGGACTTCCTTGTAAGATTTGAAAAAGTTGCTGTAAAGAGAAAATGGCCTAGGAACTTGTGGCCAAAACTGCTGCAAACCTTATTACGGATAGAGTTCCGGTCGGTTTACCATTTGATGGACGGTGACCAGGATGACTACCGCAAGCTTAAAGAGGAAATCCTTTTTAGAGGAGAGTTTCATCGCATCATGGACCGACAGCCTGACCGGAAGTTGGAGAGGTATGTGGTTGCCCATAGCAACGGCGGTGGTGTCAAGTCTGCAGACCATATGAGAAAAGTATTGCCTGCAGAGAGTCGTGGCAAGTTGAAAGCCACAATGCATCAAAGAGTTTGAGAGAATCAGCAAAGCTCTGCTGGGAGAGTGCGGTCTCCCAAGGCAATGGGAGAAAGATTGCCAAAGGAAAGGAGGAGCTACAGGGCATATGTAGCTAAGCATCCACCTAAAGATGCGTATGCATTTCAAAATTACCAGGAGGAAGGTTACCTGAAAAAAAATCATCCAGTACCATGCCTGGAATGTGGACATCCTGGGCACGACGTGTTTTTTTGCCATAGGTTATGGGATACCACTGGAGATGGTGTTCCTAAGCAAAGGTCTCTATCTCCAGGCCCAGATTCCTGTGCAAATATGCCCTGGCAACGAGGATTTTCCTGTTGTGTCGGCAGGGGGTGCTAAACAGTTGGAGATGCCTGCTGTAATTTCATCCGGTGGCCACCAGGGAGAGTGGGCCAGTAAAAGTGCAGCAGAGGACTGGTTTGTGAGACAACGTACTCAAATGAAGATGGTGACCCCTACTACTGCGGTGGGTAAGACTGTCTTTAATGAAATAATGTCTGGAACCACTGGGTTGATGTTGAAAAAGACTGGTGCTGGTAAATGCAAGGAAGAGACTGAATATGTGACTGTGCACACTGGAGTGGAAGTGACCCCAAATGGGAGATCCACTATCTGTTTGGAAAAGGACTTGCCTCGCTGCAGTGCCCTGTCCAGTGCGGAGGCAAGTGGTAAACTTGAATGTGACAATATGATGGGTAAAACTGCTAATATTGTGTTGGCTAAAGTGAATGGCCTAGTGCAGTTCACTAGAGATAAAAACCTTGCTGTGAATGCGGTTAAAGATGTGCTATCTCCCCTAGCAACTGTGACGAAGGCCACAGAGGTGGCCCTAGAAACCCCCAGGGAGCTCTGCGTTTTGGAGCCGGAGGTTGCCTGGGACAGCTTTGGTGCTGCTCTGAGGGATAAGAGGGTACCTGACCATAGTGATGACAAGATGTTAAATGTTAAAACTGAAATGTTTGAAAACACTCATGGTGGAAATGGGTTAATGCAGTCTGGCAACGATAGGTATCAAAGCTCTAATGCGTTTAATGAAGCGCCACCAGAGCAAGGTGGTGAAGGTGTGGTATTGCAGTCTGCTATGGTTAAAAATTTAGTGCCAAAATCTTATTTGAACCAAAGTGATATGTGCAATGTGTCTGTTGCTGAACCACTCTGTCCCTCTGGGTCTCCTTGTGCAGTAGGAGCGGTACTGCGTGGTACCTCTGGGAGCACAGAGATAACAGACTGGGACAGGTGGACAAAAGGTTTGTTGGCTTTGTTGGAAAAGGCCTCTGATGGTAAAAGTGGAGCAGACATGAATTCTGCAGTGCCAGATGAAGGACCTGCAGAGCAACTTGTATGCAAGGGTGCACTTGCTACTGCAGATGATGGTGCTCATGAGATGGAAGCGCCAAGTAAGGGCGAACGCACAGAAGAGGTCATGTCTGTGATCCACAAAGGGCCCAATGATGTGGTAATGGATAATTCCGTGCCAAATGAGCTGGTGTTGGTGGAAGTGCCAGATGGCCCAGCAATAAATGAAGTGATTGTAGCCACAGGTCCAAATGTTTTATGTGATGATGGTCAGGAGTCAGGACAGTTGTTGGCAGAGGATCTCATGCCAGTGGAGTTGGTGGATAGTGAAGCTGCCGTGGACAACCACTCCGCTGGATGCAGTTCCTCTTCAGACACTGCCCTGCCGAACATGAGTGAAATGAAATATGACAAATGCATTGATATTTCTGACCGTGATGAAAAATGCAGCTCATTGTCAATTTGTAAGGGTTTGGTTACCATGGGTGACAACAAAAATAATGGTAGACCTGAAGATCTTGGTCAAGTTGATCTGGTTGTAGCAAACCCTGAAAATTGTAATGAGATAGGGAATGGTATGATTGACACAGGAGAGGTAAAAGATACAGCAGAATTGGGCCCCCTACAGGTTCAGGAGGGTATTTCTGGAGAAGATTTCCTGAGGTTTGAGAAATTTCTAAGGTCTGAGAAGGATTGTGATAAACAATGGTCGCAGGAAAATGGCCCAAAGCTCAGCAAGGTGTCGCATGACTTTAAAACCTTAAAGTCGCAAGACAGTCAGTATGTCCTTCAGAGGGAGTCTAGGATGAGGCTGCAGTCATATGAGGATGTTAGTGATGAAACTGACAAAAATAAGCATGCAGTGTACATGAGGAAACAAGTGACTAAGTTTGGACAGTAAGAGGGTGCCCGTACTTGGAGTACAGAGAGGGACCAGTGTCACCCTAATAAAAGAGCCCCCACTTATCATTAAACCAGTGTTTAAAAATGTGGTTCCTTGTAAACTAAGTAAAGAGAAAAGGGGTGGTCTAGTGGAAATTGAGGGAGCACTTTATAACCTTAATGGTATTGGACCCGTAAAATTCAGAAATCAACCTCATGTGCAAAAAGGTACCAAGATTGGTAAAAGCACTAGTGTAGGCCCAAGAGAAGTGGGAAAACATCGCTTTTGGAAGCGCACTCGTAAAAAGGCATGGGAGTGTCTTTGTAGAGCCCAAGTAGATGTAGCAGGGGGACATGGAGAAATTCACCTGATGGGACAAGATTTGGCTCATGTGGGTGGCAGGCAGCTTGCATGGTCATGCCAAAGTGAAGGTTAAAGCTGATGTCAGTGAGTTGAAAGGAAGGATCAGGGAAAGCAGAGTTTCCCCAAGAAAAATGAATAAGCCCAGGGACCCAGGAAGAAGAGGGAGAAGGCTGAGGATGGGAAAATATAGGTCCCTGTTAAGATCCAGGGTGGGACGTGCCTGGAAGCGCACCCGGAAAAAAGGTTGGGCCTACATGGCTGACAGCCAGCACAGAGGTGTCCCAACCATGACGGGTGCTGGTGTTCCTCCCTCCGGATCGAAACAAAGGGGGGGGATATGTGGTAGTGAGGTATCCCACCAGTGTTTGGACGGAGGATTCTCAACCAAGCAGGTTGAGGGGCTCCAGTTTATTTGTTTATTTGGGAGGAAACTGGCTTTTCAGTTTCCTCATTGTTTACTAAAATCCGTTTTGGCATCTGGAGCCCGGGGATTTCGTAGCGATCCGGGTCGGATGAAATCCCCAGTCCTGGGTCCAGGTCTTGAGATCCACCAGCATACTGACTGGTCAGGTGTGTGCTAGGCTATTTGTACACACCTGACCATGGTTCTGGGCTCCACCCTCCCGAGGAGTCCAGGCAAGCAAGGGAGAAGTGTGCATGTCTGCACAGGTCTGTCTGTGAGAGCAGACAGAGGGTCCAAGCCTGTGGGCTGGAAAAGAGTGCTGAGGTACTGTGTGTACAGGAACTCTGCTAAAGAACCGAGAGGGCTGAAGCACAAGTCTGAGCAGCAGTGCTGCTAAAGAGAGCCAGGTGGCTTGGTATTTTTGGCTTGACTTACATTGTTGCTGTGGAAAGCTGAAACCCCTGTGTGGGCAACTCTTCTGTTTTATGGACATTTTCTTTCTTTAATAAAAGTGGGCCTACAAGCCCTTAAAACTGCATATCTGGCATTGACTCAGCTCACTGGTAAGCTCTACCCTTAAGCTAAAACATCCCCCGATGTTACAATATATATTGTGGGAAGATTAGCTCGTGGGGATCTCCTTTTCTGAATGACAGTCAGCAAACAGGCAGTTTTCTTAAAATTCTGGCGGATGCCAGGTTTATTTGCAAGGGGTTTGCAAAGTAAAAAAAAACAAACAAACGGTAAATCAAATCCTTGCCGTCCGGTGCTAACTGAACAAACAGTCTCCTCTCTATACAGTGCAGGGCTGGTCCCCATCACCCACAAAACATATGGAAAAGCAAACCTTTTTTCTCAGTCCAAAAGCCAGAGCTCCTCTCACTCAGGTTCCTCCCTGAGTTTCAAAACCCTGAAAGCCCTGCTGTGCCCTGCTGTGCTCTCTTCCTGGTTATTTAAAGTCCAGCTGACTGTGGACTCCAGTGGACCAGAACATCCGGATCGGAACCCAGCCTGCCACAGAGGCTGGAAAACCCGGGCCGGATTCTGTTTTAGTCCCTTACAATGTAACAAATGCGAAGTGAAATGTACCTATGATCGTGTATCTCACCTCGCATACCGTCACAATATATATGCACACACAGGTGTATGTGGCTGTATGTGTGCATGTATACATGTGTGTGTGTGTGCGCATGCATGTGTCTGTGTGTGTGCTTATATACATGTGTATGCATGGCATGTGTGTTTGTATACGTGTATGAGTGTTTGTATGTTACTCAAAATCCTGCCCCCCCCCCCCCCCCCCCACTCTTGTACTGTCAGAACTGCTTTTTAGTAGGGCTGTTACTGATTGAAATTTTCGTGTTCGATTAATCAATTTTTTTTTTAATCGAGTAATCTACTAATTTCGATTAATTATAATGCACATACAGATCCAACTACTGTTAGCTGATCTCTTTGCATTGCAACTCTGCATTAGTCAGTGGTAAATGTGGTATACACTATATACAATCACCCGACACTAGTTAGTTTCCACAATCCATGACTTAACTTCACAGTTCACACAAATACGTTTTAAATTCAAACTGTAGCACTGACATAAGTAATTATTTTTTCTGGATAGAAAGAAAAGATCTAAGTGCTCACCGCTTAAGTATAAGATTTGATTTTTGTGTTCAAACACAAACTACTCACATAAAGATGATACAAACACAGCATGTAAAGCCGACAATCGTGTTAGTTCCTTAAGGCAGCAGCGGGTGACGTCATGCGTAGCTCCTCCCCGTACACGTTACATTCAATCAGAACTTCAACGTCACCGGACTCCTCCCCTCTTCCCTTCATTAGCAGATGGAGGCACTTGGGGAAGGGGGGAGGAGTCGATGTCCGTGGAGTTTTGTTGAAGATCCGGAAACGTCCTGAAGCCGAAAGAGAGGCGAGTACCGATCAAAACAATTTTGATCGATCAAAACAATTTTGATCGATCAAAACAATTTTGATCGATCAAAACAATTTTGATCGATCAAAACAATTTTGATCGATCAACAAAAATTAAAGATTAATCGAGGAATTAATCTTTAATTTCCACAGCCCTACTTTTTAGGGCTTGTTTGTGATAGCAGCAAGGACTGCTTCTCCTCTGAGAAGCAATCCATGCTTAGATCGCTTTTTAGAGGCATTTAGCAGATGATAAAGAGGCAATATGTTGCCTCCTCACCACCTGTTTTAAGCCTGTAAATGCAGCATCACCATACCGCAACCGTGCAATGCACAAAGTTTCGGAGTGGTTGCAGTGAAGCCCCATTCACCCTGGGTATACCTCCAGCTGCAGCCACAGCATGTATACACCCCCAGCTGCTGCCTCTGCAGCTAAAGGGGAAGCAGTTGGGGGTGGTAAAACAGCTCAACCATGTAGTTTTACTACCCCTCCAACCTGACATGTGAACAAGCCCTTGGTTCACATCTGTGTGGATGCGTGCTGCATATAGGGCAGCCCTTTCATTTCAATGGGCTTCCCTACCTGCAGAAACGCAGGGAAAGAAGTCCCTGACCCTTTTTTTTAAATTGCGCTGCACCAAAAGTTCCCCAATGTTTGCCAATGTGTGGGGTACCATTAAGAATTAATGGCACCCCTAAAGAGCAGAGCATTTGTCTGTGTGTCAAAGTGCTAAAAAAAGTATTTTCAGTCTTGAGGCACCCCCGTCCAAGCCTTGGTCCATGTTGCTTTGTGTTGCGGAACACATGCAAAAGCATGTGTTCCGCAACACAAAGTAACATGGACCAAGCCTTGGAAGGGGGTGCCTCAAGACTGAAAATACTTTTCCAGAGTGCCTCGACTGAAAAAGGGTTGAGAAACACTGGTGTAGACTGTACTATAGTGTGCTATATACAGTAGCTAAATACTTATATAGCTACTTGTGCGACTTGTCATGCGCTGCGTACACACGGTCGGAAATTCTGGTGGAAAATGTCCGATTGGACCATGTTGTCGAAAAATCCGACCGTGTGTGGGCTCCATCGGACTGCTCTCAAATTTTCCGACACCAAAACCGATCAGACTTTTTCCAATCGTGTGTAGAGAATTCCGACGGACAAAGTGCCACGCATGCTCAGATCAAATTACGAGACCAAACCTATTGGCTAATAGCCTCTACGTAGTTCCGTCGTACGCAGCGAACGTCACCACGTTCAGAATGATCAGATTTCCCGACAACTTTTTCCGACCGTGTGTATGCAACACCAGTGTCGGACAAAATCCGTCGGAAAAAGTCCGTCGGATTTTGTGGTCGGAATTTCCGACCGTGTGTACGGGGCATAAGAAAAATAGATGAAAAACTGAAGTACTAAGCATGCAATCTGTACTCCCTGGTTTAAGGTACTTTAAACCTCTGACACTAAGGCTCCATTCACACTTGTGCGACTTTAAATTGTGCAATTTCAATTGCAACTTGACAGTGCGACTTGATGAAACTTTGGCTTTAGGCATGTGACTGTGTGCGCTACAAAGATGCACACATGCCTCATGTATATCATCCAGGTACGACTTTCATGTAACTTTGAGGGTTTACATTGTAGTTTATGGCCCTCATACCACATGAACGTCAGTCCAAAGTAGTGCATGAACTACTTTAAAGTCATTGCGACTTTAAGTCACAAAGATATGAACAGTACTCTTTGGAGAACATGGGGTGCGACTTGTAATGGAACTTATGGTCCAAAGTCACATGACAAGTCACACAAGTGTGAATGGGGCCTAAAGGAGAAGATGTGAGTTATACACACAGATTTGTGACTGGACGCTGCAGGTAACTTGGAAATGGTTACTTCCACAATATCCTTGGTATTATATTATTATTTATTATTATACACGGTTTATATAGCGCCAACAGTTTACGCATCGCTTTACAATGTATAGGGGGACAACACAATTACAGTACAGTTCAATACAAAAGGTACAAAAGATTTGACAGGGGTGGCTCGGGGACAATTGTTGTTAGGTGTTTGTGGGATAGGCTTCCCTGAATAAATGAGTTTTCAGGGATCTCCTAAAGGTGGACAGGGTAGGGGCTGATCAGACAGACTGGGGCAGGAAGTTCCAGAGGATGGGAGAGGCTCTGGGGAAGTCTTGAAGGCGAGCATGGGAGGAGGTAACAAGGGAGCTAGAAAGCAGGAGGTCCTGGGAGGAGCGGAGGGGACAATTTGGGCGATATCTGCAGATGAGGTTGGTTATGTAGATGGGGGCGATGTTGTGGATGGCTTTTTATGTTATGGTTAGCATTTTGAATTTTACACAGTGGGGTAGGGGAAGCCAGTGAAGGTATTGACAAAGAGGAGCTGCAGTCACAAATCGATTAGTGAGGTGTATTAGTCTAGCAGCAGCATTAATAATAGATTGAAGGGGGGATAGCCTTCTTAAGGGTAGGCCATTAAGGAGGGAGTTGCAGTAGTCAAGGCGGGAAATAATCAGGGAGTGAATGAGTTGCTTTATGGTGTCATTAGTCAGGAAGGGTCGAATTCTGGAGATATTGCGGAGGTGAAGGCGGCAGGATTTAGCCAATGATTGGATATGGGGGCTGAAGGAAAGGTCAGAGTCAAGGATTACACCCAGGACCCTGGCATGTGTGGAGGGACCAATGGTTGTGTTGTTGATACAAATGGTGAAGCCACGGGGGGGGGGGGGGGGGGGGTCATGAAGGAGGAAATATAACAAGCTCAGTTTTAGAAAGATTGAGTTTGAGGAAGTGGTGTGACATCCATACTGATATGTCATTCAGTAAGTTTGAGATCTGTGAGGAGATCGAGGGGGTGAGTTGAGGAGTGGAGAGATAGATCTGGGTGTCATCGGCATAGAGGTGGTATTGGAAACCATGGGAGGTTATCAACTGGCCCAGGAAAGAGGTATAGAGCGAGAATAGGAGGGGCCCAAGGACGGAATCTTTGGGTACCCCAACAGAAAGAGGAAGGGGAGCGGAGGAGATGGAGTTGTAAGTGACACTGAAAGTGCGCTGAGATAGGTGCGCTGAGATAGATTATAATAAACATTTGTGGATTATTGATTTTTCTCTCGATTTATCATTTTCTATTTGATTCTCAACTACATGTATATTGATTGGGTCTTATGTACTTTTTATGTGATTATGTCTAGCTTTACAGGCAAGGATTGGGAGACTCTTATGTCAGGATATCAAAAACAAGTCATGCCCAAGAAATCTTTGGATTCCGAGCTGTCTATGGTCTTCTTTCAACTAAGGAAGACTCTGAAGCGCAAATCCTCGTTATCAAATTCATTTGAAAGCAGAGATTTGGTTTGCGTGTACAGATCTTTCCTACCCTAAATGATGTGGATAAAGATTTTAAAAAGCTTGGGAGAATAATCTACAGTCTTGCTGTAAAACTATGATGGCTGTATTGATAGGCGAGTATAACAAACGCCTGAGCAATTTAGACAAAGAAGTTGAACGTTTACAGCAGCAACTTTTAAGGTTAAAAAATCATACGTCATTTACAGAACAGGAGAACAAACTATGTCTCCACTTGGATAAATTTAATGAGAACATTTTGATTAAAAAAAAAAAAAAAGATAAAAAGTTCTGGCGTGACCATTTGGCTTTCCAAATTGGCCAGGCTTACAAATGGAATAGTTCCTATTCTCACACTAGAAATTCATATACACATAGATCTAATGATGGCCAATCTCTGTAATATCACAAATATCATCTAATTCTTCAACCTCTGTCTCCCCCCAGTCTTCTAGGAAGAAAAACTCCCGGAAAAATAAACAACGTCCACGTGGCGATGGACCTCACTCACGATCTCCATCCATCTTTCTCTTCTGACCAAAGCACCCACTTCAGCCGCTTCTACTTCTGTTCTCACTTCCACACGTGGTGCTCACTATCCCTCTATCACTACTGCATCTAGTGATGCTCATACACCCTCTACTCTTTGTAGTATATTATATCTAATATATATATATATATATATATATACTGGATATATGTGGTGTTTTTTATGTAGTTCGTATAGACATGTTAGACAATGTTCTGTTTTAGAAGTCAATAAAGTGCTTCTCTCTGGGAGAATTGGGTTTGCTGCGGAGAACAATACTTTTAATAACTACAAACCATCTACGAACGATATATTAGATCACTACATTGGTGCCGTTCAAGCGACCAGAAGAGCATTTTCAGGACTTAGTAACAGAAGTCGGTGGTGAAAACAATGAAAACAATCCTGTGAGTTGGACAGAAGTCTGATGGAGACCCAAGACCTGTGCTGTGACTCTGATGTCTGGTTGTGACATAAGAGAGTCTGATCTACAAAATCAAACAAGTTTGGAACCCCAGAATTATTCTCTGGAGACTGGAAACGAAAAAAAGGACTGTATCGTGTACCAGAAGACCGGAATAATAATAATAATAATAATGAAGGAGTAATTAATGCGGTGAGTAAAATATTTCCTTTTTTTAAATTATTAATAATATAGTCAAAATGCTTACTCAGTGTGAAGCTAGTGTCAGTTATGATAGAGTTAACAGATGGGTGTTAAAATGTATTAAGCGTCATGGCGGTCCTTATGAAGTTCCAGAAAAATGTAAGCAGACATGGACTATGATGAATGAATTTTTAGAGAAAACTGTTTTTGATAGCAAAATTTCAGAAAGTAAAAGAAAAGGTTGTATTGTACAGGGCTTGTTATCTTGCTGTTTAACAATGGAAAGTTCTTTGAAAGATACGGTTGAGGAAATTACCCAGTTACAGAGTGCAGTCGATAATAGCAACAAGGTTTGTCAGAGGTTACAAAACCAATCAGAAAGTGAGACGATTAATTTAAAATTGCATGCAGTCACCATTGGGGGTGCATTGCTTGAGAAATCTAAACGTTGTGATGAATTATCAGAGGAAAATGAGAGATTGAAATTAAGAATTATGGAATTAGAGAAGAGATCTCAGGAATGCAGATATGCATCAAATCTTCAGCAAAATACAAATACAAACATTCTATCAAATGAAACAGAACCTCATATTAAATCTGATAATTCATTGCCAGCCGCACCTACTGAGACCACCACAGTTTATAATAATAATACAGGTGAAGTTCGGCTTGTAATGAAGCCTTTGAAACCAAAAGAATTAGATGCAATTCTTAAAGAAATAGGAATGATTCCCTGCCATGATTTAAACAGATTTTTAAAATGGTTTTGTGATTTGCAGAATGTCAGAGATATGTACAATCTCAACCCATCTGATTTAGAACGAGTTATGCAACATTCTATAGGAAGTAGTCTTTGGATGAGGATTAAACACATCTGTATTCAGTCAATGAGGACAAGGGACATATTACTGGAATTATTATGTGTTTTGTATGGTGTACGTTCTCATGTTACTATTCATGGGAAGATCAAACAAATGCAAAGTGAATCTCCCTACGAACTGTCACACAGGATAACAGCTATTATGGAATTATTGGTCAGTAATAATCTTGCATTTGAGCATGGTGGCTTGTTACATATGAGTATATTTCTACATGCTTTGCATGAAGATATCAAACAAAATATTTTACTAGTTACCCCAAATCCTCATGATTTAAAAGACGTATTGTTGAAAGCAGACAATTTATGGAGAAAGTCAAATGAGCAAGCTGTCAAAATTGATTTAGCCACATTGTTTAGGACAAATACTGAACATAAATATCAAAAGATAATGTCTTATGATAACAAACAAAGAGGAAACACCAGGTCAAATATAGGTGATATTAATATGAAAAACAGAGCTGACCAAAATCATAATAAAAAAATGTCTAAGGCCTGGATACCGTTTTCTCAGTTAAAACAGAAATATGACCACTTGAAGATTGAGTATGATAAAATTAAAATAGAACATTACACATTGCTGGAACAGCTGAACAGAAATCTGGCTGTTTTTGGATGCAAATGACACTTCTATAGCAGTGGGGGGTGATGCGTAAATAGTCATTTGTTTTAACTTCAAAGAATTTTTAAGGACCTTGCTAATTAGTTTTGTTGGAGAGGTTATTGTCTTTCAGATATATTGGATATACTGCATGTGAATAGCATGTGAACTGCAAGCTGAAATTGCTGGCTAGTGGGGGAGTAGCGCTGAATAAACAATATCATGGACTCTCTCAATATTCATCAAGCAATTGACCATTTTTTTTTTTACTTTTTGGACTTGGACAATGGACTTTTTCTCTATATTTTTATTTTTTTTATTTTTTATTTTCACCCTTTCCCATTTTTATTCATCAAGCCCTATTTTTTTTTTTTTTTTTCACCCTTTCCCATTTTTTTTTATTTTTATTTTATTATGTTTTATTTCTTGAACTTTATCTTAAAACCAGAGCGAAACATTTAAACCTAAAATAATTTTCATGTTACATAACATGTTACATGTTGCATATTACATATTGCATATTGATCAAAATATTTTATATCTAAGGTGAGATGCTGCACAATGGCTTGGCATAGCATAAATTATAGTATGTTGGGTGGTTTTCCTAAATTTATAAGAGGGGTGAGTGAAATTCATCACTCCAGTCATGATTTGAAACTTTGTTGAATCAGTCATTGATAATATTGACATATGGATGAAAAAAAGACCTAACTTTACTGGCAAGATTTTCCACTGCTGCTTTGTCTGGATAGAAGATCTGATAAACGCTGATGTCAAGCTGATTCTGTCTGAAAGTGGGGGATTATATATGGATTGTATGGATATATGGATTATAGATTGGGATATAGATTGGAATACCATTCAGGTGGAATTATCAAGTAACTGCTCTATTGTGGAGGCAATGAGGAGTCGGCCTACAGCAAATTACAAATTACAATAATAGCTGTTTTTTTCTGCCGTATCCAAACCTTTTGAACTTGAAAGTGAGTGCTGGTACATTGATGGTTCTTCTTACTATAAAGATGGAAGTAGAATTTCAGGATTTGCTGGTGTTTGTGCAAAAGCATCTTTAAAAAAAAAAATGAAAACCTTGAGCCTGGAGATGAGAATCCTGGATTTATGTGGATTGGAGCTCCCAGCACACCAAGCACACCAAGTTTACTTTCAGTGAGAGATGTGATGACGTCAGATCCAAGGATGGACTGTGACATCAGCTCGTCTTTGTGCAATATTTAAGATCTTGATGTGATATAATAAGGCCTAACAGCTATATGGGCCACGGATGTTTACTGAATCCTTTTCCAGTCATGGTCTATATTATCTATTGACTTTTTCATGGGGATATTTTAGAGGCTGGTGAAGAGAGATGTAACCAGTTTCAACTTCATATGAGCCATTGTAAAGCATCCAGTATCTCAAATCATAATGATATGTTTGTTGCTTGATTTATGGGTCAGTTCTAGTAGTTAGAACGACCCAAGTGGGGGTATATGTAGTATATTACATCTAATATATATATATATATATATATATATATATATATATATATATATATATATACTGGATATATGTGGTGTTTTTTATGTAGTTCGTATAGACATTCTATTTAGGCATTCTAAGACAAATTCATTATGCAAGAATTTAGATTGGGGATTCAAGTCTATATGTAAGAATTTAGATTGGGGATTCAAGTCTATTCTACACATCAAAAGGGTGTTAAGGTGGTAGCTGTTAATCTAATTGCGCATAGACTCTGTTCTACACATCAAAAGGGTGTCAAGGTGGTATCTGTTAATCTAATTGCGCATACTTGTTGATGTTATGACTACAGCTTTTCACAGCTTGGGGTGATCTCCTGTCACTCTGAATGACAGGAGCAGATCAAAGCATTTAATGGAAACGGCTAATCAAATTGCTCAGCCATTCAGTGTGTGTGTGGATATAACAGGACATTCAATCTGTTCAGAGAAGAGTCTGTGTTCATGAAGGCACAAGTCTAGGGAAGATATTCCTTGTCATATGAACTCTGTTGGATTATTTTGTCATCTTGTCATCTGTAAGAATGTTCTGTTTTAGAAGTCAATAAAGTGCTTCTCTCTGGGAGAATTGGGTTTGCTGCGGAGAACAATACTTTTAATAACTACAAACCATCTACGAACAATATATTAGATCACTACACTCTTATCACAGGCATTTTTTTTTATCCAACCCTGAATGCACTACCACAAGACATAACACATACTCCCATGGAGATACCCTCCACACAGATATAGATGCAAAATCTTAACATCATTAACATATCACAATACCCCCATCTGTTAATGAAACAGTTCTACAAAAAGGTTTACATTTTTGTCCATCTCAGAACATGGACAAATTTGAAACTATAAAAGATCTTCAACTTTTTGTAAGAAAGAGCTTACTAAAAATTCTTTATACCAAAAAGAACTCCACAGAGCCAGAGCAACCAAATCCCTCAACTCAAAAAGAACATGACAATCTTATTTCTCTTTTGGAGGAAAACGATCCCTCCGATTTGATTGATCAGATTGATTTAGAATCCCTGCTCGCTGGTGCTTCAGGAGAGACAGCTATACCTGATCCATGCAAATCTAAACTTAAGAGATTAGACATCTGCCCTTCACCAAGCTTGAGTTCTAACTTGGCAGCTTTTTTTAAACTAACTTGTAGGGACATTAAAGCTTTAAAAAATATCTCACAGAAATAATCTTTCCATCTCAGTGAAATGCTCTATCTCGCCTAACTAGCCAGACAGGAACTACCATAAAACCATCAGACAAGGAGGAATACGGTCATTATGGGAAATGACAAATATGTTTCAATGTGTATGAATATTCTACAAAATGGAGTGGTACCGATCAATTCCTAGTTTCTTGTTTCAAAAACATCAAACAATTGTATGAATTGGTTGATTTGGCCTTTCTAAATGAAGTCAGCCCCCCAAAAAAAAAAAAAATAGGAGTTCATTCGGACCCCACATCCCATTACCCCCACCTTCTATGCCCTCCCAAAAGTATACAAAGATATCCTCAACCCACCACGATGCCCCATCATTTCCTGCAGCGGATCTCTCACTAAGGATCTAAGCCGTTTTGTTGATGAATATTTAAGACCCCATGTATGGAGTCTCCCCAGCTATGTTAGGGATACCCCCCATCTTTTACAAATTTTGGATGATCTACACATCTCTGCTGATGCCCTTTTGGTCTCAATTGATGTTGAGGCCCTTTACTGTTCGATCCCACAAAACGGGATTGCGACTATTAGGCATATCCTATCACAGAGGAGACGTACAGAATGGAAACTTAATTATTCTGTGATCCAGTCGTTGGAGTTCATACTTCATCACAATGCTTTCCCCTCCTTTCAGGGCTCCAATTTTCTCCAGGTACAGGGCGTGGCAATGGGGACATGATGTGCCCCATTCTATGCCAACCTGTACCTGGGGGGAATGGGAGCGGTCCTTCCTCATTTGTGACAAGTTTTTGCACCTTTCAAGCTATATTAGTTTATGGTTTCGATATATTAATGAAGTTTTGGTCATATGTAGAGGGACCTCAGGATATGCTACAATGCATACAGGCAATGAACAACAATGACTTTAACCTAAAATTAACTATGAACCAAAGCTCATCTTCAATTTCTTTCTTGGATATTACAATATCCAAGGAACAAGATAGACAATTGTCTAGCAGATTATACCGCAAACCCACCACGGGTAATACTATTCTTCACTCCTCTAGTTTTCATCCCAGCCCTCTTGTAAATGAAATGCTTTACAGCCAATAATTACGTACTAGGAGAAATTGTTACAATGACTACACTTTCAAAGAGGAAGTGGACAAACTTAGAGAATGGCTTGCTTGTGGCTCATATAAAAGAGGCTTTTTATATGTATATATTTTTTGCTGCATACATACAGATGTATATGGTGTTCTTTTTGATGTGTTTTATCATTTTATACTGCATGTTTAATATTTTTCAGCCAACTGTTTGCCCATACTCATCTGGTGTTTTTATTGTGTCCATCATTGTTCTCTTCGATCTCCTAAAAAGGCCAATGCCCGGAGCGCATAGGCCACCCACAGCCTCATCTAGCCTGGGGGGTGGCACTATTCCATCCTCATGAGGCTGTTGTCCGCTCTTGGGGTCAGACATCTGTGTCCCCAGCGATGATCCCATGGATTTTTGCTGGGCACTTCCTGCCTCTCAATGCGCGTTGGTGTGTGCATCATGGATTCAGGAAACCAGCCTGGAACTCACATGCTCTGCTAAGTGGCGATGTACACATGACTCACCCCTCAAGGTGGAGCTGTGCTGTCCGTTCGCTGCACCTGTAAACTCACTTCCATCTTAACCACACAGCAGCACAAGAGTCTGCTCCCGATTGTTGTAATGTGTTAATGCCAAGTTATGCAGGATATCGTATTATTGACCAGAAATTTAGTTGAGTTGTCAAGCCCAACTGAATTTAAACATATCAAAGGGACAGCTGAAGACCCTTTGATGTGTAAATCTTATGCAAGTTGTGTGTGTGTGAGGAATGGCCTTTTAACCTAGATGAACATTTCAAAGGAAGTATTTATTGATGGTAATTAGACCTGAGGGGGTATTCATGGTAAACATTTAGCAGAAACCCCCCCCCAGTGTCAGACCAGTATTTGAGAAGACATTCAGGCTGGCTTGCAGTCTAAGAAAAACTATCTCAGAGAAGTGTGTGTTCTTATGAAGGCACCAAAAGTCACATGGTTTCATGGGGCTCTAAATACTTACTAGCACTGTCGGAATTATACTCTGTCGGATTTTGTCATCTGTAAGACTGTTCTGTTTTGGAAGCCAATAAAGTGTCTCCCTCTGGAGAATTGGGTTTGCTGCGAGACAATACTTATTAATATCTACAAACCATCTACGAAGGACATATTAGATCACTACACCTGTCTCCCTTGTTACCATATGAAATACTCACCATATGAATGGTAAGGAGACTACATGCATTTACTTTTTTTTTAAGGTATTACTATCTACATATTACTGGTTGAGTTTGTTAAACCCCATGTAAATTTTTGCCATTTGTTAGATTCATCTAGCACCATGGCTACAATATTGGATGTATTTATTGCACCTCCATAGCATTTTTTGGTATTGCATATTGCATATTGCTTTGTAGATGAGCACTATGTCTCTGCAATTGAGACATAAGTTATTATTTTTGCTTGATTTCTTTTTTTTATATAATATATCATTTTTTCGGTTAATTTCCTTGCCACACAGGCGTTTGGCCTCTTTCGATCTGGATCTCTCTGGCAACATATGAGTTCTCCACGTGGCGTGAAGGATGACACATTTGGATTTTAAATCAGTTTTGACTGGTGTATTCACACCTTGTACCATCTTAGGACATGTACGTGTACTGCATATATACAGTGCCTTAAAAAAGTAGTCATAACCCTTGAAATTTTTCACATTATGTCATGATACAACCAAAAGCGTAAATGTCTTTTATTGGGATTTTATGTGATAGACCAAGACAAAGTGGTACATAATTGTGAAGTGGAAGGAAAATTATAAATGGTTCAACATTTTTTACAAATAAATATTTGAAAAGTGTGGTATGCATTTGTATTCAGTCCCCCTGAGTCAAAACTTTGTAGAACCACCTTTCGCTGCAATTACAGCTGCGGTAATTACAGTCTTTTTTGGACATGTTTCTACCAGCTTTGCACATCTAGAGAGTGACATTTTTGCCCATTCTTCTTTGCAAAATAGCTCAAGATCTGCCAGATTGGATGGAGAGCATCTGAACAGCAATTTTCAAGTCTTGCCACAGATTCTCAATTGGATTTAGGTCTGGACTTTGACTGGGCCATTCTAACACAAGTGAACCTCCTCCCCAGTCTAAAGTCTTTTGACTATAACAGGTTTTCTTCTAAGATTGCCCTGTATTTGGCTCCATCTATCTTCCCATCAACTCTGACCAGCTTCCCTGTCACTGCTGAAGAAAAGAATCCCCACAACATGTTGCCACCACCATGTTTCATGGTGGGGATGGTGTTTTGAGGGTGATATACAGTGTTAGTTTTCTGCCACACATAGCGTTTTGCTTTTATGCCAAAAAGTTTAATTTTAGTCTCTTCTTTTTTTTTTTTATGTAATCTTTATTTTAAGATTTTTTTCAATCAACAACATACAAATAGACATAAAACAAAGCATAAAAAGGTAACAAGGGTATTACATAGAGGGCCTTTTCCTGGGTATACCTTTTCATAAAAAGACAACATAACTCAGGGATACACACACTTGAGGGATCGTATCCGGAGGGATGTTTATCATCATGTCACTATCACATCATATGAATTCACACATCTATTGATCTCCCCTACCATCTCTTCTGGGATATCGCTGAGGAGGATTGAGGTCCTCAGTCAAGAGCAAGGATCAAATGGCGATCTAGGTTACCGGGGCCAAATGAAATACAAAAAACATAAACATATATGTAGATCAAGGTGAGAATGGAAACAAAATGAACTAAAAACAAATAATAAAAGGGGGTGTTACACTTGTTAGCATGGTAAACCAACTCAAGCAGTGTTAGGATTGTCAGAGCTGTTCCGTACCTTTGCTCTTTAGGTAATGCCGCAGCGGGACCTCCCCAGTCCAGCCTCATCAAACCATATTGTACCCTCAGTGTCGCCAGGGGCAGCAAGTCTTGGTCCTGAATGAATCTACCACATCTGGACTCTCCATCAGCCGCCCACGTCCGAAAAAAGGATGGATGTTCCCCTGGAGTGAAGCCACCTAGGGGTGCCAGGGGGGAAGTCGGTGGAGCGAGCCTTCCCTTTCTAATTAGATTGTCAGGGCATGGGAGGCCATGAGCGAGACCAGCATTGAAAGACCCCTGCTCTCTCGGGGGGGTCCAGGGGGCACGTGACAGGTTTCGGCCAGCTAGGAATTTATCAAGTGGTACCCAAAATTTAAGAGGGACACTGTGATACCAGTCTAGAATGCGCTGTAGAGCTATAGCCTCAGAATATCTATGGACTACCGGGACCCCCAAAGCACCCCTTGCTTTAGGGCGCTGTATCGTGTGCAGAGCCAGCCGGGGGCATTTCCCAATCCATATATATCGTATAAACAGGCTGTTGAGGGTTGAGAAGAAAGTCCTAGGCAGTGTGACAGGCACCATCTGCAGGAAGAACAGGATACGGGGCAGCACATTCATCTTGAGCACACTGACTCGGCCCATCCACGAAAAAGCGGATCGGTCCCATTTTTTAAGTCCATTCTGATATTGGAAAGCAATGGCACATAGTTACACGTGTAGAGCTAAGAACAACTGGTGGGCAGATAGACCCCTAAATATTTCAGGTAGGTTTGACACCAAGTAAACGAGAAGGCAGTTTGCAGCTGTGTACCTAAACCCGGAGGAACATTCAGTGATAGGATGTCTGATTTGTAATTTATCTTAAAATTGGACAACAGGTTGATTTCCCTTAACTCCGCCATGATGTTAGGCAACGATATCAGGGGCTCAGAGACATAGAATAAGAGGTCATCTGCGTAGGCGGACAGCTTATGTTCGGTCAGCCCTACGGTAAAGCCCTTGATATCTTTATTAAGGCAGATTTTATTAAGCAGTGGCTCGAGGGTTAAAGCAAAAATAAAAGGGGACAAAGGGCATCCTTGTGGCAGACAAGATATTTGCCAGCACACCATGGAACGACACAGATAGCGTCCAAACGGGTAATTTATTGCATGATCACAACATAAGGATAGTGCAATGTTTCAGAGACGCGCAGGACCCCTTCGTCAGGCATGTGATGGGTCCTGCGCGGCACTATCCTTGTGTTGTGATCATGCAACAAATCACCCGTTTGGACGCTATCTGTGTCATTCCATGGTGTGCTGGCAAAAATCTTCACTGTGACTTCAACCAGTATCCAGCTGGTTGTTGCTACAGCACCCAGATCCGAGAGCGCATCCAGGAACGTGTGCGATGGGAACATAAGGTAGTACAAAGGGCGTATTTTGGGTAATAAATTTTGTAGCTTCCCCTCCCGGGCCTTCTTCAATCTCGCCCCCTGCGATATCAGCTTCCCTCTGACAACTGCTTTATGTCCCTCCCACACCGAGCCCATGCCCACCTCGCCTGGTTTGTTCTCTGCAAAATACAGGGATATGGTGTCAGATACCTGTTTTTGTGCTACCGCTTCATCCAGGATGCCTTCATTCAGGCGCCAGTTCCATCTCCGTGCCTCCATAAACAGGGGACGCAGGAATATGGAGACCGGGGCGTGATCTGAAATTGTGATGGACCCAATGGAGGCGCCGGCTAGGGAATCATGGGAGTATTGGTCCATCAGCAGGAAGTCTATACGGATATAGACATTGTGTGTGGCCGAGAAGTAACTATAGTCCCTGTCCGCAGGGAGTAGTAGTCTCCAGCAGTCAACCAAGTGGTGTGCCTGCAAGGATTTCCGAAAATGTTTCAGAAAGGCAAAAGATTGGGTTGAGCGGTATGAGGACGTGTCTAGTTGTGGGTCGGGCTGACATTGAAATCACCTCCTAGAATGAGCTGACCTTCCCTGAAGGAGGACAGAGATTCCAGGACAGAGTCTAAGAAGGTAAGCTGTTTGCTATAAGGGGCGTACACAGCTGCAAGTGTAAACCTGCGGCTATAAATGGTGCCCTTGACAAACACAAACCGGCCATCGGGGTAGATTAGTTGGCCCGTTAGGACAAAGGGACAGTGTTTGGGGACCGCTATGGCAACCCCCCCCGATTTGGGACAAGGGGAGTTGCTCGGGGAACCAGGATTTGTACAAATGCGTGAAAAGGCGGGGGACCGAGTCAGTGCTGAAGTGCGTTTCCTGCAAAAAAATGATGTGTGCCCCCGTGCGTTTCATCTCAGGCCACAACTTACTGCATTTTGATGGAGATCCCAGGCCACGCACGTTGTAGGATACGACTTTCAAATCTGCCATAGTGTAGGATTACAGGGTAGAGCCACCGGGCTGCCAGAGGGGAGAGGGAGGGACCCACAGCACATCCAGGTCGGCATAGAGATGCGGACCGAGTATATTGCACATGAGCAAGAGCCTAGTAAAAAAAACATAGTTATTGCAGTGGTACACACCGTAAGACATAGAGAACATAGTAAATTAAAAAACTGAAAAAAACAAGGGCCCAGAGGGCATAACAAAGTACAACTTTGCCGCTGATCGGGAGTCCCCACCCCCCAGACGAGGAGACGGTGAGGGCCAGCGAACAGCACCATTTCCCAAAAAGGGATCAAAACTCAGAGGAGTGGACCTATTGGGGGAAAGTGATATGGCATGGGGGAGTGAGTCCACATGGGGACCCGCTATCAGCATGAGGTGCATATTTTGCACCCCAATCTTGGGTAGAAAGGTGAAACGGCAACTGGGGGGGTCAAGTAATGTCCAGGAACATCTTAGGTTCCAACTTTAAAAAGAACCACCATTCAGGCTTCCTCCCGTGGGGAGTGGGAATGGGATGTTTGACCAGAGAGGCCTCTTCTGGATCCGCGTCAGTGTCTGCGGCGGCTTGCTTGCCACGGTTCAGGGCAAGTTGGGAGAGGTATCTTCGATGAGGCCTTCCAATCTGGAATGTCCACCTGAGGCAGTCCAAGAGACTCCAGAAAGTGGGGTAGATCAGCTTTGCATCGCAGGGTAGACTGCTTACCATCCTTAGTAGCGGGAAGACTAAACGGGAACCCCCATCTATAAGGCAATTGTGCATCCTGTAAAGCCGCCAGCAATGGCTTGAGAGTGCGGCGCTGCATTAGCGTGCGCCTGGAAAGGTCCGGAAAGAAGGTTAATTTAGCTCCATCAAAATCCACATGTCTGACTCCTCAGACTTGGTTCATGATGCGCTCTTTAAGGGAGTATTTGTGCAGTTTGCAGATAATGTCCCTGGGTTTATCGGGATCTTCAGAGGGGGGGTCGCAGGGCTCTGTGGGCCCAGTCTATTTCAATGTGCCCAGGCCCCTTTTTGCGATTCGGCACTGCGTCGCTTTAACTGACAATTGCCCGGTCACGCTACGTGGCTCCCAAACAAAATTGGTGTCCTTTTTTCCCACAAATAGAGCTTTCTTTTGGTGGTATTTGATCGCCTATGCGTTTTTTATTTTTTGCGCTATAAACAAAAATAGAGCGACAATTTAAAAAAAAATTCAATCTTTTTTACTTTTTGCTATAATAAATATCCCCAAAAAATATATAAAAAAACATTTTTTTTCCTCAGTTTAGGCCGATACGTATTCTTCTACATATTTTTAGTAAAAAAAATGCAATTAGCGATTATTGATTGGTTTGCGCAAAAGTTATAGCGTTTACAAAATTGGGGATCGTTTTCTAGCATTTTTATTAATATTTTATTTTTTACTAGTAATGGCGGTCGATCAGCGATTTTTATTGTGACTGCGACATTATGGGGGACACATCAGACATTTTTGACACATTTTTAGGACCATTGTGATTTATACAGAAATCAGTACTATTTAAATGCACTGATTCCACTGGCAGTGAAGGAGTTAACCACTAGGGGGCGGGGAGGGGTTAAGTCTGTGACGTGTGTGTTTTTTTACAGTAGAGGGGCGTGGCTTTACGTCTGACGTCACTGATCGGCTTTCCCGATGACAGGGAACAGCCGATCAGTGACAGGCAGTGTAGGAAGCACAGGGAGAGGTTTGTTTACACAGACCTCTCCCCGTTCTTCAGCTCTGGGACCCGATCGCGGGACACCAGCGGCGATCGGGTCCGCTGGTCCCGCGGTCACGGAGCTCAGGACCAGGTTGCGAGGGTGCCACCGGCGGCGCGCGCACGACCCACGGCTGGGCTCTTAAAGGACAACGTACCTGTATGTTGATTTGCCCTGCTGTGCCATTCTGCTGACGTAAATGTACAGGAGGCGGTCCTTAAGCGGTTAAAGACCCCTTGCAGGGTAGGTATAATATCTCTTGTGCCTGTGGCTTCTGGCAGACCCCTGATGCGTATGTTAACCCTTCGGCTCCTGTTTTCAGAATCGTCCATTTGATCCAACAGTGCCTCAAGCATTGCATTTTGCAATGGTCAGTAAGGGCTTGCAGGGTGGGGGTAGTCTCGTCCCACTGTGTTTCCAGGGCCTCAACTCTACCCCCCAGGTGTGCTGTGTCTGCCTGTAAGGCCTCAATGTCCTGTCTCATAGCCTTCTCCACTCTGTGGACAAACCTCTCCAGGTCAGCCTTAGTAGGCAGGGAGAGAATGTGGGAACAAATGTCTCTATCCCCCCAGGCATCACCCCCATTAGTGGGGTTTTCTGAGCTGAGCTGGAGGGAGAGGAAGGGAGAGGCAGGGACAGCAGAGGCATGTGTGGGGAGCTGATGGGGGAGGCAGCCCTAGCAGCGTTGCCGCCGGGCGCCATCTTGGCTGTACTTGTCGTTCCTCTGCGGGTCACCGAAAATAAGTTATCCAGGCACTCTGACCATCCTTGAGGGGTCCGCTGCGGCTGTGGTGATGTCTTGTGCTTTGGGGGCATCTTTCTGTGTGTTGGTCCCCCTGTTTATGCTGCCGTTCAGGCTGTAGGAAGAGCGGGTCTCATGGAGCTCCAGGAAAGCACGTCCTTACTCTGCATGCCGTAGCCACGCCCCCATTTAAGTCTCTTCTGACCAGAGCACCTTCTTCAATGTTTGCTGTGTCCCCCACATGGCTTCTTGCAAACGGGACTTCTTATGGCTTTCTTTCAACAATGGCTTTCTTCTTGCCAACTTCCCTAAAAGGCCAGATTTGTGGAGTGCATGCACCAATAGTTGTCCTGTGGACAGATTCTCCGACCTGAGCTGTGGATCTCTGCAGCTCTTTCAGAATTACCATGGACCTCTTGGCTGCTTATTTGATGAATGCTCTCCTTGCCTTGGTCTGTCAGTTTAGGTGGATGGCCATGTCTTGGTAGGTTTGCAATTATGCCATACTCTTTCCATTTTCAGATGATGGATTGAACAGTGCTCCGTGAGATGTTCAAAGCCTGGGATTTTTTATTTTCATAACTTAACCCTGCTTTAAAACGTATCCACAACTTTATCCCTGACCTGCCTGGTGTGTTTCTTGGCCTTTGTGATGCTGTTTGTAAACTAATGTTCTCCAACAAACCTCTGAGGGCTTCACAGAACAACTGTATTTATGCTAAAATTAAATTACACACAGGTGGACTCCATTTACTAATTAGGTGACTTCTGAAGGCATGTCATGGTTATGCAGTAATGTTTGTCAGCTTACCTCTTCACTTGTTCAGATTAAGAGGCCAGCGACTCTAACTTGGCTGCTTAAGTAATCTCTCCTCAAATCATGGCTCCACCCCAGCCCCTATCAGAGAACTCTATATTAACATGTGCACTGCAAGCCAGCTCTGCTGATCAATATTGTGTGATTTGGCTTACATGTGCTCATTGCTCTGTGTCCTACGTCTGATCCTGTTTACCGATCTTGGCTTGTTCTTGACTATCCCTGCTTGCTTGTGACCCTGACCTTTTGGCGCATTCTCTGTCTATCCTTGTCTGCTTGCCGCCCTGACGTTTGGCTTATCTCCTTACTATCCCTTGTTGTCCTGGGCTGCTGCTTCCTCTCTGTTCTCCTGTAGCCTACCGTGAGCTGAGAGACCCTGGGGGCTGCGACCTGGAGTCAGTTGCAGCAGAGTCCATCCTCGCCACTAGAGGCTCTGGTGAACACCTGCTGGCTCTTAGACTCTGCGCCCTGGGGAATCTTATGCTCTAGCTCCCAGTGGGATCCGTGTTGGTGCTCCAGTGGACCTGACTTAATCTGCATTTGTTCACTGTGGCTATTCAATAAAATTAAGACATTTTAAGAGCAACAACCGGAGTGCAGATCATTGTTTGTACTTTGCTCCAGTGGACCTGCCTTCCTGAACCACCCAGAGTTCCATCCGCAGCAGTGAGTTGTAGGGTCACCTGGACTCAGGTGACCTGACAAGGCAATTGGTTCCACTAGATTTTAGTTAGAGGTATCAAAGTAAAGGGGACTGAATACAAATGCACACCACACTTTTCAGATATTTGTAAAAAAAAAAATTGAAAACCATTTATCATTTTCCTTCCACTTCACAATTATGTGCCACTTTGTGTTGCTCTATCACATAAAATACTAATAAAATACATTTACATTTTTGGTTGTAACATGACAAAATGTGGAAAATTTAAAGGGGTGTGAATACTTTTTCAAGGCACTGTATACAAAATTACATATGTATTACTATAATATATCTATATATATATATATATATATATATATATATATATATATATATATATATACGCACACACACACACACTATTTTGAGGATGTATATTATTACATATCTCTGTTTGTTTATAGCACAATCACCCTGCTCTTTTCTATCAAATCCCTAAAGGAGGGGTTCCACGTTATGTAGCGGCTTTCGTCTAGCTGTATAATACCAATACCAACATGCTAACATATACATTTTTGTTGTGTACCTATGGTTCTTTTTACATTTCACACCAGTCCTTCCTTGTTGTATGTCAGTTTTTAAATTGTATTAATAACATTTGTAATATTTTTTCATATTTTTGTCTATACATGACTTTACTTTTCTACTTTGGGCTGCTATAATCCCATTATATTGGGGGACTCTTCTTGCATATCTCTATCAGGGATGATGGCCCATGCCCTTACAACCATACCCCCTCACCCCTATGAAAATTATAATATAAACATGGACACTGGCAGATTACTATGACAGGCCAGTCAAGTTCCTCCACCTCAAATTCCCTCATCCGTGTCTTTATGGACCTTGCTTTGTGCACTGATCCAAATCACTTGGTGGGGGGGGGGACATTATGGTGTGGGGTTGTTTTTCAGGGGCTGGGATTGGCCCCTTAGTTCCAGTGAAGGGAATTCTTATGCCCTGTATACACGTTCGGAAATTCCGATGGAAAAATTTTGAGAGCAGGACCTCAAATTTTCCGACAAGAAAATCTGATCTGACTTTTTCCGATCGTTTGTAGAGAATTCTGATCGGACAAAGTGCCACGCATGCTCAGATCAAATTACAAGACCAAAGATATTGGCTACTAGCCGCAACGTTGTTCCGTCGGAACGAATGAACGTCCTCATGTTCCGGACGATCGGATTTTCCGACAACTTTGTCCGACCGTGTGTATGCAACCCCAGTTTCAGACAAAATTTGTCTCAAAAAATCTGACGCATTTTGTTGTCGGAATGTCCGACCGTGTGTACGGGGGGCCTAAGGTGTCAGCATACCAAGACAATTTGGAAAATTTCACCCACCCAGGTGTGTTACGATAGCAAATGAACATTCGCTATTGGTAACACAAATTCTCCTCTCAGCCAATCAGGAAGCAGTTCTTAAGACCTGTCACCCAATTGGCTGGAAGGACAGGCGATCCTATTGGACGTCTAGGAGAAGGGGAGGAGGCGCACGGCCGTCGTGATGCCCGATGCCGATTTCCTTAAGTCCTTTGCCTGTTATCAAGCTGTAATTCTTCACGTGTGTGCTGTGACCGGCTATGGCTAGCTGGGTGGCAGGCCCTTGGGTCTCGGTGGCTGGCTGCAGATGGCGGCTGTCACAGTTAATTGAATGGTTTGAATGGTGATCTGACTGTTGCCTTATGAGTTTATGTGAAATCTCCATTAATCGCTGTAAAATATTGCAATTAGAAATATATTTCAGTTAGATGGAAATATATTTAAAATATTGAGTGTTGTGTTGGTGTTACTGTAATTAGTTCAACTTCAAAGCTTGGCCTTTTGTTTTCCCTGATAACATCTCACCTGGGTAGTAAACAACAGCCTTCTTTGACTCATCCAATCAGGCTGTGCCCAATATACATTTACTAGGTACAGTGACCAATTAGGGAGAATTATATTAGCCATTAGGGATGAGCCGAACACCCCCTGGTTCGGTTCGCACCAGAACCTGTGAACAGACCTAAAATTCGTGTGAACTTTAGAACCCTATTAAAGTCTATGGGACTCGAACATTCGAAATCAAAAGTGCTAATTTTAAAGGCTAATATGCAAGTAATTGTCCTAAAAAGGATTTGGGGACCCGGGTCCTGCCCCAGGGGACATGTATCAATGCAAAAAAAAAGTTTTAAAAATGCAGTGAGCAGTGATTTTAATAATGCTTAAAGTGAAACAATAAAAGTGTAATATTCCTTTAAATTTTGCACCTGGGGTGTGTGTATAGTATGCCTGTAAAGGGGTGCATGTTTCCCGTGCATAGAACTGTCCCTGCACAAAGTGTTATTTCTGCAGGAAAAAAAGTCATTTAAAAGCACTCGCAGTTATAATGAATTGTCGGCTCCCCGTAATACAGAGAACAGTCATCGAAAGTCATTGATAAAGAAAAAAGCGTGGGGTTCCCCCCAAATTCAATTACCAGGCCCTTCAGGTCTGGTATGGATATTAAGGGGAACCCTGCATCAAATTAAAAAAAAAATTACATGGGGTTCCCCCCAAATATCCATACCCGACCCTTCAGGTCTGGTATGGATTTTAAAGGGGAACTCCATGCCAAATTAAAAAATAAATGGCGTGTAGTTCCCCCCAAAAATCCATACCAGGCCCTTTATCCGAGCATGCAACCTGGCAGGCCGCAGGAAAAGAGGGGGGGACGAGAGAGTGCCCCCCCTTCCTGAAACCATACCAAGCCACATGCCCTCAACATTGGGAGGATGCTTTGGTGGTCTGTGACCCCTCAAAGCACCATGTCCCCATGTTGATGGGGACAAGGGCCTTATCCCCACAACCCTGGCCGGTGGTTGTGGGGGGTCTGCAGGCGGGGGGCTTATTGGAATCTGGAAGCCCCCTTTAACAAGGGGACCCCCAGATCCCGCCCACCTGTTTGAAATGGTAACGGGTACATTGTACCCCTACCATTTCACAAAGAAAGTGTAAAAAAAATTGTAAAAAAAACACACTGACACAGTTGGGATAAGTCCTTTGTTTAAAATTAAAAAAAATAAAAAAAGATTCCATCGGTGGTAATCCACTCTTGGTATCCTGCGATTTCCAGGGTCCAGCAATGGATGATCTCTCCCGATGATATCCAGCGCAGCGCATCCTGTCTCCACCAGAGACACCGTGGGAATCCCGGAAACCTGACAGGTCTTAGCTGAGGAGGACGGGGCCACCCGTCACCTGACCCCACCCCCTCTGACACAAGGGGAAACCCGGGCTTCCCCAGTGATGTGCGGGTGACCCCTCCCCCCTCTGATGTAACGCAGGTTTCCTCAGCTAAGACCTGTCAGGCCATCACCGGGATTCCTGCAGTGTCTCCGGTGGAGACAGGATGCGCTGCGCTGGACGTCATCGGGAGAGATCATCCATCGCTGGACCCCGGAGAAGAGATCACCCATCGCTGGATACCAAGAGTGGATTACCACCGCTGGAATGTTTTTTTTTAAATTTTATTTTTAATAAAGGACTTATCCCAATGGTGTCAGTGTGTGTTTTTTTTACAATTTTTTACACTTTCTTTGTGAAATGGTAGGGGTACAATGTACCCGTTACCATTTCAAACAGGGGGGGGCAGGATCTGGGGGTCCCCTTGTTAAAGGGGGCTTCCAGATTCCGATAAGCCCCCTGCCCACAGACCCCCACAACCACCGGGCAAGGGTTGTGGGGATGAGGCCCTTGTCCCCATCAACATGGGAACATGGTGCTTTGAAGGTCACAGACCCCCAAAGCATCCTCCCAATGTTGAGGGCATGTGGCCTGGTACAGTTCAGGAGGGGGGTGCTCTCTTGTCCCCCCTCTTTTCCTGTGGCCTGCCAGGTTGCGTGCTCAGATAAAGGGTCTGGTATGGATATTTGGGGGGAACCCCACGTAATTTTTTTTTAAATTTGACGCAGAGTTCCCCTTAATATCCATACCAGACCTGAAGGGCCTGGTAATTGAATTTGGGGGGAACCCCACGCTTTTTTTTTCTATCAATGACTTTCAAAGACAATTCATTATAGCCGCGAGTGCTTTTAAATTACTTTTTTTCCTGCAGAAATGACACTTTGTGCAGGGACAGTTCTAAGCATGGGAAACATGCGCCCCTTTACAGGCATACTATACACACCCCCTAGGTATGAAATTTAAAGGAATATTATACTTTTATTGTTTCACTTTAAGCATTATTAAAATCACTGTTCCCGAAAAAACAGTAGTTTTGTAAAACTTTTTTTTGCATTGATACATGTCCCCTTGGGCAGGACCCAGGTCCCCAAACACTTTTTATGACAATAACTTGCATATAAGCCTTTAAAATTAGCACTTTAGATTTCTCCCATAGACTTTTACAGGGTGTTCCGTGGCTTTTCGAATTTGCCGCGAACACCCCAAATTGTCCGCTGTTCGGCGAACGGGTGAACAGGCAATGTTCAAATCGAACATGAGTTTGACTCGAAGTCGAAGCTCATCCCTATTAGCCATACTACCGAAAGGAGGGGGGATAGAATGCTTTGTGACCACTCTCTCTCTGGTGTGGTAACAGACAGCAGTCACCATGGGCTGACCTGAAGTTAACAGGTAATCTAACTCTACACTTGCATCTTATATTGTAATGTAAATATGTTTCTGTGAGTAATTTGTAAATATCATGTAAGCCAGGGGACCTACACTGTACATTGTATTGTAAATACTGTCTGGTGTGTAATTTGTATATATTATGTAACCCTATCAATAAATGTGTATTGCTGATTGAACTACTTCTTTTGTACAAAATCTCTCAGATCTAGATATGTATATGTCCACACTACTACAATGATTAAGGTGTATGCACATAAGCACAGAAACTAGGTAACAAATGGCGACGATGAAGGAATGGAAAAATTTGGTGGTCTCTTTCAGCAATATCTCAAGGGGTTTTTCATTTGAATGCTAAAAATTAACAATGGGTGCTCTATGTGCTCAATATAGAAATGGGCTATAAGAAATAGCTGTGTTGTACAGTGTGTAATCATTAGGAAGCCTACTGTTAGTATACTAAGGAACACATAACTTATGTTAAAAGCTAAATATAATATAGAATTTGTACATGCATTATTAGGAGATGAAAAGAGCTGTTGCCCAATGTTTCTATGCATGAGTGCATGTATGCATATCAACAGGAATTGAGAGCACAGCACAAAAGATTGATAGGGAGGACAGACAATTGTTAGAAAATGTGCTACTTGTAGCTAACAATATTGGCAAACTATTGCCAGGAGTGCACATAACATTTCATGCAGATAATGTCTTGCAACAATGTAAATTGCTGGGAGTTGCCAACTCCAGAGATCAGGTTAAAGTTTTACTATTAACAGTTAACTCAGACACATGGTCTTCCCTACCAGACCATGTTAAAGAAGGAAGAGCAGATTACAATGAAACTGTAGATGAATTGCTAAAAATATTATATCCCTTTGACCTAGGCTTAATATCAGCGTTTAGAACAAAACAGGAAAATAATGAGAATACACTTCTTTATGCAAACAGGCTATGGTCAGCTTACTATGTAGGCAAACAGAGACACAGAGAGGACCCAGAGTACAAAACCCTCCTAATATCTAATGCTCATCCAAAATTTTAAATTAAATGTGGATTTTTTATAAATCCTCTTAGGCCCCTTTCAGACGAGGCGGACTCCGCTTGCACGGAGCCCGCCTCTGTCCGCCGGCTCAGCGGGAGATCTGTCCGTTGATCTCCGCTGAGCCGGCGGATGACAAGCCTCTCTCCGCTCACTGAGCGGGGAGGGGCTTGCGAGCGCCGCTGATCTCTATGGAGAGATCAGATGAAAACGGACAGTGTGTCCGTTTTCACCCGATCTCACCCGATCTCACCCGATCCGACGGATCTGGACGTGTGGTCCATACGTCTGCTTTTGGCGGATCGGACCGGATCGGATGTCAGCGGACATGTCTCCGCTGACATCCGACGCTCCATAGAGTAACATGGAGCGCCCGTTCAGATCCGCCGTCAAAACTGACAGGCGGATCTGAACGGGCCTTCCGTGTGAAAGGGGCCTTAAAGATTCATGTCAATGCATCATGGACTGTATGCACAATTATTTTCATGTAGCCAGAAGGTCTAATTCTGTGAAATCAAAGATATATCACCAGCATACAAACAACAATACCTATTTAGCAAGTCACACTACAGGAGAATTGGCCACCTTTTCAAACAGAAAGAGGCACCATTACAATTACAATCATGGAATCAAGGTCATGATCCAATAGATGGAATAAGGCATTTTACCTATGCCGATGAGGTAAGAGTTCTGAGAGCAAATTATTGGAACAACAGTTAACACTTTACTGCTGGAATTTTGTCGCAAAGAAAATATGCACCTTTGATTTTCTATACTGAAAAGTTGCACTGAACTATTTTGCTCTTTATATTACTGGACTAACATTGAACTTTTTTGCACTTTACATATTGACTGTATTGGATGCACCTATTCAACAACCACATATATATTTTCATGGTTATTTTTGATTAATCATTATCACCAATTTCTTATGATAGGATTATATACTTATATTATATACCAACAATTAGGTTGGTTTTTGATCACTTAGGTCATTAGCAAAATTATTTACGCTTTGTATATATATTTTTTCATTACAATTACAATGCCTCCAAAGATAAGATCTATAGACATGGCCCTGCAGTTACTAGTCAAAGGCAAATAGCCTCATGCTCCCCTTTGAATGTAAATTCCATGGAAAGCGATCCCAGATTACAGCACAGGAGATCAGTTCTGAAAGAACTTAAGTTAATTACCACAATTACTTCTCTTGAAAATGAGATTGAACTACTGAGGTTGCATATTCATAATTGGGAAAATACCAATAAAATAATGGAAACATCACAACATGTTCTTAAGGTAAAATATGAAGCATGCCATGCAGAGTATAATAAAGAACAATCTTTTGATCAAATTGTTAAGGTCCCACAGAAAACCATCTGTTCCATTCAAACAGAAAATACAGGAGGGAGGCCCAACCTATCTATATTATCTGCTAGGATTTCACCTTACTGGAAACAAAACTTAAATATAAGTGTAGTGCCGGGCTCCTAATAAATCTTTTTGTAAATTTAATGTTTCTAAAACCACGGTTGGGTCAGAAGGACCAGTTGGGTTTTAGGGTAGTCCGGGATTTACCGTTACCCCATGCAATGAAAAGAACTGTATATGTGAGTTTATGGGATAGAGGGTGGGAGTTTTTTTTTACTGTGCCATTTTGTGAAAGACGAAAGACATCCACTGTTGATGTGTAAGTGTGGGAGGAGATTGAAGAAAAAAAAAGTTGTGCAGCCGGAGGAACCAGTGGGAGGAGTCTTGCCTGTTTAGTTTCCCTGCACGAGGCACCGCGTGAGTGTGTTGTAGGAGGAGAGCGAAGCCAGTTGTGTTTTACTGAGCAAAAAAATAATTAAATGGAGAACGGAGAATGTTCCGAGAACTGGGGACATCGTCTGTTCCGAGACCCAGGATGCCATCAGGATGCCATCAGTAGGAGGTCCTATGAGTGTGAGGCTGCCTGGTACTGCGTTGACCGACACAGGGATCCGTCTGCTGCCGCAGGGGTGGTTTATTCTCTATACATCAGGGGACATTGAGGCCCTGGGCATGCTTTGCGGAGATTGTGAGGGACTGGTCACAGGTCCCCGGCCATTTGTTTGCTGCAGGAGATGCGGAGACTACCTATTCAAGGTGGAACAGCCTACCGAGTCGCCTCGGGCCTACCGCATGGACTGGGCCACAGGCGTGGCCACCGAGGAGTCTATCGTTTACACTCCGATGGTGAGGAGACCTCCCGCGGTCGCGGTAGAGGACCACCTCCAAGTCCGGATGGACTTCATCAGAGAAAGGAGATTGTCCCAGAGAAGCCAACAAAGTCTACTGATGAGAGATCTGGGGCAATGGTGGGGAGCGGGACTGTAAAGAATTACTTGCCAGCAGAAGAAGTACGTACTCAGATTCAGACTCTTCTTATGATCTCTTTGAGACAATGTCCTAAGAGTTGCTATGGGCCTGTGGAGATGATGTGGCCGCTACCTGTGCAGACATTTCGGGCTGGTTAGCCTTTACTTCAGGAAGCGTACCGCCACTGGCGGAAACCCCGACCACTATTAATGTGACATTGCCAAAACCTGTGAATTTGCCCACACTTAAAAGAGAGATTTTTGTCCTGACATGTATGAGCGCTTTGTGGGTTGTCTGCAGCACTGGAGCTATGGTCGGCACAACTATACGGTCAGAATTGTAATTTGTAGGCCAGACAAAGACAGTGCAGTCTATTTCATCATGACAGTGGATGCGAAAGGAAGAGACTTGACTCTACTGGATCCAAGGTTTTATTGGTGAAAAATTACCAGGACTATGTGTTTTTCTGTATTTTTGGATCCTAAAAGAGTTTTTTACTTTTTGCCCTTTTTGAAAGCACAAGAACTGTGGGGTAGTTAGATAGGGTCAGCTCCTGAGAAGCGCCGTGTTCAAAACTACCTAATGGGTTGCAGTACTTGTTTTCAGGAAAAAGACTTGCACTTTCGTGACTCTAACCACTAGGTGGTGTGGGTCGGCACAAAAATGTTGGTTTTACTGCTCTTTAGGAATACATTTTAAAAGAGAAAGTTTTAAGTTTAGGGGAGAGGGTTTTATTGAGAATGGGATGAGACCCTGCCCTATAAAAGTTTATAGTGTATTTTGTAGTTGTTTGTGTGTTTTTTCTTTTTCAGGATTCACCCAGATTGTCTATCAAAACTGCGGGAGAGTGGGTGGTGTAGACTGGCAGGAATTGGGTGGTGTGTATATACTTTGTCTATGTCAACTGCCTTTATATAGTAATGTTAATTGTGTTCTATATTTCCTTTCCTTTCCCATCCCAACCCTTAAAGTTCAGGTACTCACAATTTTTTTTGATTAGAAGTTTTTCTTAGCCAGACGATGAGGACAATGTCACCTCTGGCAAGCATAAGAACGCAGTCCGGTTGGACGTATTGGGTGCCAATCTCTCTCAGAACCAACCAGTGAGGGTGTTGTCTCGCTGTGAATTCTGGGAGGGGGTACTTAAGGGACTGAGGTCACGTGATTCTGGGTTCCGGTCCAGAAGAGCTTTCTGTCTGGTCCTGGTCCTCCTGACCAGCCCTCATGGGCCCTCATGGCCTGGGTGCGGATCCATCCATTTCCGAGTCTTGGGGCTGGCTAGCCCGAGGCACAGTAACTGGAAGGAGGATTCTAAGGCCGTCTCGGTTTTGGAGAGGCCCAGCAACTGAGAACGCAACCAGGAGAGGACTCTTCAGAAGAGGGCCACGCACAAGCCTGGCTGCTCGGTAAGAGCCTGGAAGCTAAGTTGAAAGGACACCAGGTGAATCCGCACTCATATGGTATCGCCGGACCGGCTGAAAGATACTGGTACCATATGGGAGTTCTTTAAGTTTGTTTATCCTTCAGTTACAACCAAGTCTGTGGCAGAGACTTTTTATTCTCAAGTTATACAACCAAGTCTGTGGCAGAGACTTTGCTTTATCTGAATCGCCTGTCGGTTGCTAAATTCACCAAAGGGGAATTTATCCGATAGCTGTAATATCCAGCTGCCAATGGATATTCCCTGGATTGTATAGTGAGAGACATTCAAGTGTCAGCAGTTCCAAGACTACCTGAACTTCCTACCTATACCCTCTATTCCTTTATTGAGAGACTGTGTTTTGTCTAACGTTTTTTGCAAATAAAAACCCCTAAAGTGGATCTAGTGAAGAAACAGCAAAAGAAATACCAGATATAATGCGTCATTCAGATGTCTATGATCTGAGTAATTTATTTTCACCAGATACAAGTGTGAATGTCAGTGAACATATACCAATGTAAATATGTAAATGTAATGTAGCGGTCACAGTTTAACAAGTGTGCGCTATAAGTGGAAATTTATTTTTTCCCCTCAGAACAGTAATGGGGTTCTGAGGGTTAATTGTACAGGTTCACTTCAGTTTGGCTGGGCTGTACTAGGGTTCTGCCTGGTCATAGGTGCAGTGAGGTAACCATGACAGGTTGAGAACCAGGCCTGGTTGGACGTGTTGGGTACCAATCTTTCCTGGAGCCAATCAGTGGGCGCATCTGGCCCCGCTGTGTAGTCTGGGGAGGGGTACTTAAGGTGCTGAAGTCACGTGTTCGGGGTTCGGCCGCAGTCTTGCTTCCTGGTTCTGGACCGGGGTAGCCCCGCAAGGGGTCCCGGGCCTAGGAGCATTTGCCGTCCCGCAAACATGGTCAGTCAGACTAGCTCCATAGATCTGCATGGTCTGGGGTGGGGTCCATCTGATCCCGAGTCTCGGAGCCGGTTAGCCCGAGGCCCAGTAACTGAAGGAGGATTCAAGGCATCCCGGTGTGCTCTCAGTATTGGAGGGACACGGCAACTCGTACAAGTGACCAGGGGAGGATTCTTCGGAGGAGGGCCAACAAGCTAGCATCTCAGTAAGAGCCTGGAAGCTGAGTTGTATGGACACTAAAGAATCCACACTTCACTTCCACAGTACTGCCAAGGAGACAGAGAAAGTTCCAGGTACTGTGAGAAAGGTTGCATGGGAGGAGCCTTTGTCGAAAAGCCTGCAAAGTTATGCAGCACCCACACCCAGTGGGAGGAGTCTACGCTGATCTTTCCCCGCACGAGGCAGCGCGTGAGAGTGTGTTTCGGAAGAAGAAGCTTGGTTGAGTTCTCGGAGTTGGAGAAAAGATACCAAAATCTTCTCTGAGAAATGTACCGTGTCCCGAGTGTACAGCCTGCATCTGGACCCAGGATGCCTACAGTGAGGGGTCCAGCAGGCATACAGATGCCCGGCACCATGATTACAGACACAGGTATTCGTCTGCTGCCGCAGGGGCGGTTCGTGTTGTGCACCGTCAGAGACATGGAGGCCCTTGGAATGTTGTGTGGGATATGTGACGTGTTGGTCCCAAACCGGCCGTTTGCCAGGTGCCGAAGGTGTGGCGAGTACACCTTCAAAGTGGAACAGCCCACCGAACTGCTTTGGGCCTTCCACATAGACTGGGCCACAGGCATAGCGACGGAGGAGTCGGCTGTTTATGCCCCGGCATCGTCCTTTGCTGCGAGGGGGGGACAGGAGGTCAGATGCTGCGGGGGGGACAGGAGGTCAGAGGCTGCGATGGGGGGGGGCAGGAGGTCAGAGGCTGTGAGGGGAGGGACAGGAGGTCAGAGGCTGTGAGGGGGGGGACAGGGGGTCAGAGGTTGCGAGGGGGGGACAGGAGGTCAGAGGCTGCGAGGGGGGACAGGAGGTCAGAGGCAGCAAGGGGGGGGGAAAAGGTCAGATGCTGCGAGGGGGGAGGTACAGGAGGTCAGAGGCTGCGAGGGGGGGGGCAGGAGGTCAGAGGCTGCGAGGGGGGGGCAGGAGGTCAGAGGCTGCGAGGGGGGGAAGGGAGAGGTCAGAGGCTGCGAGGGGGAAGGGAGAGGTCAGAGGCTGCGAGGGGGGAAGGGAGAGGTCAGAGGCTGCAGGGGGGGTGGGCAGGAGGTCAGAGGCTGTGAGGGGGGGTGGGCAGGAGGTCAGAGGCTGCAGGGGGCCCCAGGAAGTCAGAGGCTGTGGAGGGGACGTAAGAAGGCTTTTTTTTTTTTTCAAATGGCGCCACTCGGCGCCATTGGGGGCACTGCGCATGCGCCCGCCTTTCAGGAAATTGCAGAGCGTGTCCGAACAGCGCTGGCACATGCGCAGTTGAATGTCGGTGCCGCAGCCATTTTTTCAGGCGCCGCTGCCCTCACAGCGGAGGCAGCAGCACCAGGGGTCTCTGAGAAGAGCCGATCCGCCCTTGGGGGCCCCACACATTGGCGGGGCCCTATGCAGCTTGCGTAGTCCGCGTATAGGGCGGATCGGCTCTGATCCATTATGCCAGAGAGACAGACACAGTGAAATGTAGTCTATTCACAGACACCCCCAAAGCACACCTGTGTTGAAGCCTTGAAGGCACTGGAAGCCCCACGATTGGATCTGCTTCCCCTCTGTTCCTGCTGCTGGACATCGCCAGCTGAGCTCAGGAGCCTCTCTCTGCGCGTTGCCGCCTCCGCCTGCCTCACAGCCTCTCAGGTCTCGCTCTCCGGGCCCCGGCTACTACTGGGTGGGGAGTGGAGGAAAATAACTCTGCCGGGGAAGGCAAGGAGATAAGCAGGCAGGCATTTGGCCGGGATTTGAGCCAAGGCAGAAGAACATGTGAGCGGAGCTGAATAGGCATGTGCCAGAAACTGAAGAAATAGTCCATCCGCTCTGAGCAGCACATCATCATCAGAAAGGGACACAGATAATGGAAAAAATACACCCCCTAAGCTAGTAGAAGCGGGGGGTGTAATTCTTTTTTTTTTTATTCTGCACTGACTGTCTTTGAAAATTGCCCCAGCTCCTGTTGAAGTCAAAACCAGGGACAGACTTGGTCTGGGGACAGTGTCCTCAATCCGGGGACTGTCCCCTGAAACCGGGGACATCTGGTCACCCTAATCTAGGGAGAATTATATTAGCCACACTACAGAAAGGAAGGGATATAATGCTTTGTGACCAAGCTAACTCTCTCTCTGGTGTGGGAACAGACAGCAGACACTATGGGCTGACCTGAAGAGAGGCAACCCGTTCCTTAAACAAAGACAGACCCTCTTTAGCCCCGAAGGAACCACTCTGAAATCAACTTCTAAGAGAAGCTGACTAAAAAAGATCCCACTACAATAATGGTCCTGGGCTTGTGGTAGTTGGCTTACCTGCCAAGTTGCATGCCAAAGGCAGCAGCTAAAGGTGAGGCAGAGACTGCAAAATGCTACAGTCGCTAATGGTAACATACTAAGTCTAATCAAGCAGCTGCGTTTATTTAAATGAAACTTCTACCTCAGAAGCAGTTGGCCAAGGATTTTTATCAAGACTGGCCAGATATGTCAGCCTTAGCTGATAATATTTTGCTGCTGGGAAGTGGCTATGGCAAGTTTGCTATTTAGAAGCGAGAAAGTGGATGTGTGTTTAAAGGGTACCTCTGCCTCAAAAGCAGCCTTCATCAGATTAGCCAAGGGTGCCATTTTGCCAGCAGAAGCAGCAATATCCTTTGCAGAGGCCCTGTAACAGCGAATGGATTTGGAAATGAAAGTTTACACTTCTGTTAAGTAATGTTTTGTGGCCTGCTGTTGAGCTCACTTCGGTAGCCAGGCTGTCTGGATCGCAGACAAAAGGAAAGCAAAACTTTGGCCCGTAATGAACCCTCTATGATATATGATCCCAGAGTGAAAATAAAATGGCCATTATTTAACCAAAAAGACAAAGAAGGAGAACCAACTAGATGGACTATACCTGAACAAGATGTGCAAACAAATACTAATACATTTATAATAATTTTATAGATACAAAATACAATCTTATATACATTTTATTAAAAAATGGTAACACATGTACATAGACGTGGAAATATTTAGGATCATAAAGTGTGTCATAAATACTGGTTGACGCGTTTCGCCGAAGGCTTCCTCAGAACCAGGTAAGTATGACTATGACACCTAAAAGAATCACAAAACATGGGATATACGAGGTATGTAAGTCAGATCTATGATATGCACAATATTATTAATAGTTCATTTGTGCAAATATCACTAATATGTTTTATTAGTAATTTAAAGGTTAAAACAGCCTACCTTAAATTTGTCTAAACCTAGAATGGCCAACACAAAGGGTGGCTCATTAAGATGGAGGCAGTGTATTACCCATAGATATAAGTGGGAAAACAAGTATGGACGATGTTCATGTACACAGACCTAAGTTAGCATTAGAGTGAATCTGTTCATTGGAAAGAAAAAAACAAAAAAGAAGAAATTAAAAATAATATAATATATATTAATATCTCATCCTAATGGAAATGCTAAAATAACCAATTATTGTAAATTGAACCTAAGAGTACTTACGCCTGCAGGCCCAGATGACTATTCAGATATAACTATGAACACTTGTATGTACAGGTACGGTAACGGTCAGCAAGCAAGAACAAGGATTCCAAAAAGATATCCAAATAGTACCGTCCCTATACGCAATAACGAATATATCAATAAGGGAGCCAATCAAATACTCCCTAATATAGCTATGAAGCCTACATATAAAAGGTTTGTATAATAGATACCTGGGGCTGGCCACTAGGGGGCTTATCCTCTCCCCAAGCCAATGTTAATAGTAGGCAGGCACTAGGACATCAGTATCTTAAGGTGGAAAGTATCGAACAGGGATTTTCAAACAGGTAATTCCCACTAAGAAAAGGAATAACAAAACATTCTAATCAATAATAAATACGTATAGGAAGGTAAACTAATAATCACAGCCCACCAAACCACTTATTAAAAATAGCAAAAAATTTGTATTACCTTAGACCAACATCCATCTAGTGAATACACTGCACACAATGGCTAGGTCAACCGTAGCTCTTTATATGGGCGCTTTGGCGCCAAAAAAGACCACCAAAGCGATAGTTAGTAATCATTGATTTCAGCTGGAGTACGCATCAGTGCACAAAAAGTGTGCCAATGCGCACATATAGTGTGCCGCTGCGCATACAATATACGTAAATGCGTGCGCCAAGCCACAGCAATGATGGCGCATAGGCAACTAGTACTTGCCGAAGCGATCGCATACGGACTATGTCCGCGCACATGCGCTATTGTGCGCTATTGGATCAAATTTGATCCTACATTTAACCGGCGCCCGCGCATGCACCAACACAGTATCCGACGCACAACACCAATCAAGGGAACAAGAATAAATGTGCAAACCACCAATCGTGGTACTCAGGGAGACTGATGTCAATAAACAATAGACAAATGGCCAATAGTCAACGGATTAAGTGGAAAAAAAATAGAAAGTTAATTAGAGGATGCTGTGTCCGAACAAAATACATTTTTTACATTTTATTTACATTAATGGCAGAGAAGCATGTCCCCTACAGAACATCCAGGTGACGAACATCCCAATTGATACAGGCATCAGAATAGGTCCCAGATAGAAGGTTAACCCAAAGACATGAGTATATAATACTCATGCGGTGGTGGCGCCAGGAGGGACACCTCCCGATCTGCATTTATGGTGCATTGTGTTTAGTTCAGACGCAGCATCCTCTAATTAACTTTCAATTTTTTTCCACTTATCCGTTGACTAGTGGCCATTTGTCTATTGTCTATTGACATCAGTCTCCCTGAGTACCAGGATTGGCGGTTTGCACATTTATTCTTTTTCCTTTGATTGGTGTTGTGCGTCGGATACTGTGTTGGCGCATGCGCCAGTTAAATGTAGGATCAAATTTGATCCAATAGCGCATGTGCGTGGACTTAGTCCATGTGCAATCGATTCGGCAAGTGCTAGTTGCCTATGTGCATGCGCCATCTCTGCTGTGGATTGGGCGCGCGCATCTACGTATATTGTATGCGCAGTGGCACACTATATGTGCACATTGGCGCACTTTTTTGCGCCGATGCGTACTCCAGCTGAAATCAATGATTATTAACTATCGCTGTGGTGGTCTTTTTTTGGCGCCAAAGCGCCCATATAAGGAGCTAAGGTTGAACTAGCCATTGTGTGCGGTGTATTCAATAGATGGATGTTGGTCTAAGGTAATACAAATTTTTTGCTATTTTTAATAGTTGGATACTTTCCACCTTATGATACTGATGTATCTTTCGTAAGCTACATTTGTCCTAGTGCCTGCCTACTGTTAACATTGGCTTGGGGAGAGGATAAGCCCTCTAGTGGCCAGCCCCAGGTATCTATTATTCAAACCTTATATGTAGGTTTCATAGCTATATTAGGGAGTATTTGATTGGCTCCCTTATTGATATATTTGTTATTGCTTATAGGGACAGTACTATTTGGATATCTTTTTGGAATCCTTGTTCTTGCTTGCTGACCGTTGCCGTATCTGTACATACAAGTGTTCATAGTCATCTGGGCCTGGCAGGCGTAAGTACTCTTATGCCGCGTACACACGATCGGACTTTCCAGCGGGATTGTTTTTTGTTCCCAAAAGTCCGGCGGACTTAGTTTGAAGTTTTGACTTATAATTGCCAGCCGGATTCGGTGTGCTAGTCCGCGGGACTTTTGAAATGAACGGACTTGCCGACACATGTCGTAAAGTCCGTTCATTTTGAACGTGACTCCAGGTAGACGGGACTAGCGAAGGAAGTCAATACCGCCGCCTTAATCGGTGACATTGACACCTCGCTAGCCCCGTCACCTGGTATGGATTTAAAGGGGAATCCCTACGCCGAAAAAAACGGCGTGGGGGTTCCCCCCAAGTCCATATCAGACCCTTATATGAGCACAAAGCCCCCCCTCCTGAGCCGTACCAGGCCACATGCCCTCAACATAGGGGGGTGCCCTGGGTGCCCCCCACCCCATAGCACCTTGTCCCCATGTTGATGAGGACAAGGGCCTCTTCTGGTCAACCCTGGCCGTTGGTTGTCGGGGTCTGCGGGCGGGGGGCTTATCGGAATCCGGGAGCCCCCTTTAATAAGGGGCCCCCAGATCCCGGCCCCCCACCCTATGTGAATGAGTATGGGGTACGATGTACCCCTACCCATTCACCTAAGGGAAAAAAGTGTAAATAAAAAACAACACAATTTTTTTAAATACTTTATTGCACAGCTCCGGGGGTCTTCTTCCGTCTTGGGGGGTTTTCTCACCGGACTCCTCCGCTATCTTCTGCTAGCTCTTTTACTAGCGGAGGAGCCTGGCTTTCTCCTTCGTCGCTGCTCTCGTTGGGGGGTCTTGTTCCGACTTTGGGGGCCTTGTCCCGCTCTTCTGTTCTTCTTGCCGGGCCTCCGCTTTCTTCTTCCAGCTCTTTTACTAGCGGTGGCCCGGGCTTCTGTCACTGTCGCCTTCTGCTTCTTCTTCTTCTTCTTCCAATGTTGACTCATCTCTGTCTCCTCTTCTAATGGCTCAGACGTGTTGCGCTGCCAGTTATATAGGGACAAGGGGCGGGTCACCGGCTCATGTCACATGGTGACCATGCCCCCTTATGATGTCACAGTCCCGGAGGATGCTGGGACTGTGACATCATATGGGGGTGGGGTCACCATGTGACATGAGATGGTGGCCCTGCCCCTTGTCCCTATATAACTGGCAGCGCAACACGTCTGAGCCATTAGAAGAGGAGACAGAGACGAGTCAACATCGGAAGAAGAAGAAGAACAAGAAGCAGAAGAAGAAAAAGAAGAAGCAGAAGGCGACGGCGACAGAAGCCCGGGCCACCGCTAGTAAAAGAGCTGGAAGAAGAAAGCGGAGGCCCGGCAAGAAGAACTGAAGAGCGGGACAAGACCCCCGAAGTCGGAACAAGACCCCCAGACGACGGCGGTGATGAAGGAGAAAGCCGGGCTCCTCCGCTAGTAAAAGAGCTAGCAGAAGATAGTGGAGGAGTCCAGCGAGAAGACCCCCCAGGACGGAAGAAGACCCCCGGAGCTGTGCAATAAAGTATTTAAAAAAATTGTGTTGTTTTTTATTTACACTTTTTTCCCTTAGGTGAATGGGTAGGGGTACATCGTACCCCATACTCATTCACATAGTGTGGGGGGCCGGGGTCTGGGGGCCCCCTTATTAAAGGGGGCTCCCAGATTCCGATAAGTCCCCTGCCCGCAGACCCCGACAACCAATGGCCAGGGTTGTAGGGAAGAGGCCCTCGTCCTCATCAACATGGGGACAAGGTGCTTTGGGGTGGGGGGGGCAGGGCCCCCCTTTCCCCAGGGCACCCCCCATGTTGAGGGCACACGGCATGGTACGGCTCAGGAGAGGGGGCGCTTGCTCGTCCCCACCCCTTTCCTGACCGGCCGGGCTGCGTGCACGGATAAGGGTCTGATATGGAGTTGGGGGAACCCCCACGCCGTTTTTTCGGCATAGGGATTTCCCTTTAAATCCATACCAGGTGACAGGGCTAGCGAGGTGTCAATGTCGCCAATCGAGGCGGCGGCATTGACTTCCTTTGCTAGTCCCATCTACCTGGAGTCACGTTCTAAATGAACAGACTTTTCTCCGTGTGTGGGGCAAGTCCGTTCATTTCAAAAGTCCCACGGACTTCTGCCAAAACTCCGGTGGATTGTCCGCCGGGAAAGTCCGGGCGTGTGTGGGCAAGTCCACATGTTAGGAAAGTCCGGCGTACATCCGGCCGAAAAGTCCGATCGTGTGTACGTGGCTTTAGGTTCAATTTACAATAATTGCTTATTTTAGCATTTCCATTAGGATGAGATATTAATATATATTATATTATTTTTAATTTCTTCTTTTTTATTTTTTTATTTCCAATGAACAGATTCACTCTAATGCTAACTTAGGTCCCCTGTGTACATGAACATCGTCCATTCTTGTTTTCCTTACTTATATCTATGGGTAATACACCACCTCCATCTTAATGAGCCACCCTTTGTGTTGGCCATTCTAGGTTTAGACAAATTTAAGGTAGGCTGTTTTAACCTTTAAATTACTAATAAAAAATATTAGTGATATTTGCACAAATGAACTATTAATAATATTGTGCATTTCATAGATCTGACTTACAAACCTCATATCTCCCATGTTTTGTGATTCTTTTAGGTGTCATGATCATACTTACCTGGTTCTGAGGAAGACTTTGGTGAAACGCGTCAACCAGTATTTTTGACACACTTTATGATCCTAAATATTTCCACATCTATGTACATGTGTTACCATTTTTTAATCAAATGTATATAAGATTGTATTTTGTATCAATAAACGTATTATAAATATATTAGTATTTGTTTGCACATCTTGTTCAGGTACCGGTATAGTCCATCTAGTTGGTTCTCCTTCTTTGTCTTTTTTGTTAAACGTTATACAGGATGAGGTATCCCCCCTAGCTTTTTATATATATTTTGAAATGGCCATTATATCCACAGTGGCTGAACTGGATCAAGACTATGATGTTTCTCTAGTAGTCCGTTGTGGTCAGTTAACCCTTATGGGTCATCCCACAGGCAACACATACCGCCTCTAAGTCAGATTTTTGACTGTTCAAGTTGGATCCAGTGATATCTAATAGAGGGATTAACCCTTTATGGTAGTCTCCACTGACCAGAGGATAGCCAAAAGGCAAAGTAACGAAGAGTGAGTGACAGGTTAAACCTGGAAAAAACTATAGAAGGGACTGAAAGAATCCATGATCCTCTTTATTGGCCTAAAGTCAAATTTACTCCTTTATAGGAGCAACAAAGTTTTATCAACCCAAATTGCCCAGTAGGTGTTGTTCGGCAGAATTATATGAAAGATCAGACATTGGGTTCAGGATCTGTGGGTCCTGTGCATTAAGGAAGTCACTGGAATTTCCATTCCTCTCCTCAACTCATCTCATTCCATAACTCCTTAGAGCAATTAAAGCTTGAAACAAGTGTTACCACATCTTGTTCAACGGTAAACCACCTATCCAAGAAGGTGTCAAGGATTATGCTATGGATGGTTCCTAGTCAAAAAGCAGACTGGGGCATAAGGCAGAAAAGATGAAGATCCAAGAACTTCATATGGAGTTCTTGCAATCAATTGCTCAAGCCATCAGGTAAGATTGTAGGTCGTCATAGACCTAGAAGGTGTGTGTATATATATATATATATACACACACATACACACACACACTCCACGATACACCCGTGCTGCTGCGAGTATCCTCACTTGGCCGTTCAAGAGTTTCACTACGAGTTCATCTAACAGACTTCGGCCTTTCTACAAACTCTGAGCATGTTCCAGGGCATTATGCCCAGTAGTGGCTGTCTTGCATGAGCAAGGGCTACAGGTATTCCTTGTTTGGGCAACAGCCGGCTGGCTCAATGTCCTCCAGGTACGGGCAAAATTCTAATTAAACTTGAATCAAATTTGGATGAGTAATCATCAGAAGAAGGCCAGCTAATCTCATTACAGTAATGACATTCCTGGAAGCAGTTCTGATAACTCAGAGGAATGCAGTAGAGCTCAAAGGAAGCAACCGTATGAGTGTCTCACTTGAACAAGTCCTAGCTCTTTTCCATCTGTTGCATCCCAGGGCCTCAATGGTACAGAAGTAGTCTGTAGTATTCCATGGGGTTCAATGGGTCCAATGGAAGGTTGAGCACTTATTAACAAGTGTCTGTAGTCATGGAAGGCTTGCTTCCTGTACCATGAACAGTGACCTCACATAGGAGACAAGTTCCCTTGGTTGGTGGCTAAACCAGTTAGCCTTTTTGCTTTATCAGCTACCTGACATACCAATCTGTTTACTTTATTGGGTACTCATACCAATGGAGGAGAAAAATGTCCAACATCAGAAGTTAGTTGTTCTCAGGCTAAGTCGCTCTAAAAGATGCAACAAAGAGCTTCAGCTATGCTCCCAAAGAGTCATTGAAATTGTAAGGTCCTATCTTCTCTGTCAAGAAGCAATGCAAGTCTAGTCAACTTCTGTCAGAGTTATCTCCCATTCAGATTGCCAACCTTTTGGGTTCTGGTTTCCTAGAACTTCCTGGCAGAGTATACCGTAAGGTATAAAGCCGTTGAAGGTCAAGGGATGGCCTCCAAACCAACAAGCCGTTCAAGGGATCTACAACAAATAAGGCCATCAGGATATCAACCTGACAGTAAACTCAGTGGCTTCCTGGAGGTGGAAGCAGTGGAACTACTGACATCCAGCTGGGTCTGCAGATTAGCCAATATGTAAATCAAACAAACTCCAGGCTTCTTATCAGGATTCACAGTCGTCCAATGGTGAGGAGGACAATAATTGCCCATTGCTGCAGGCCATAATATCCTCGGGTACAGACTCTGATCCGGGAACCTCCAATTCTCCTTCCTGAGATCCAATACATCACACAGCGTGGCCAACTGTATCATCCAAGTTCAGAAAAGTTATATCTAGAGGCTGGAGACCAAAGGTGAAGGCTCACCTGGTGGTCTCACCTTTAGTGTTTGAAACCCTGTTAAAGTCAGGACACCTACTCCAAACTTCAGATATACTAGATCATGGGGAAACCTTGCAGAATTTAAAGGATTGAATCCTCTGTTCCCTGCTGTAAGGATTTAATTGTATCCAAGTAAGCCTACATATGGGAAGAAATAATGCTCAGTCGGGTCGTCACACTCTGGGACTCAGTAACTGTCGCAAACCAATTCTGTAAAACCTCTGGATACTGTTCTTTCCCCTTGGAATGTCCAAATATTGAGGGACACATTGTCTCCATTCATCTGGATAGGACTTCCTCAATAAGGCCAGTAACACTGAAGCAGTATTTCATATTCTTAATATGTCCAGAAGAAGGATCTCAGATATCCAAGCCTCAAGTTATAAACTACCTTGCTATTATCAGACAGACGAGGTCTAGTCTCTTCTTCAGCACTATATAAAGGTTTGCATCTTGTCCTCTGGGCTAGGACATCAGCCTTCCAGCATGTCCAAACTGGAATGTCTAAATTATCACAAGCATTGGAATTAGACAACATGTTGAAGAAATACATGGCAGTGGCTCTTTCTTCAAAGGTCAAAGGATCGGTCTCTTAGTCCTAGTGGCATCAGAGGGCTCACCGCCATCAAGACAATTGCACTGTTGCTGGTCAAGGTAATTCAAAGGGCTTAGACGAATAGGACAAATCCATCAATTGAGTGCAGAAACCCCTTTCCTAGATGGATCATGCATCCTTGGACAGAACTCAAGACGCTAAAGCATGACAGCATAGAGGTCCCTCCCTAAGGGCTTCGCTTTGATAAGTGGCGATAATGCTGCCTGCTGGGAGGCGACTCCTTTTATAATATACACGGTCCTAGAATTGGGCATGGGGGTGGAGCTAGCCCTCATGCATATGCTGTCATGCTTTAGCGTCAGGAAAGGAAAATTACCGCCAGGCAAGTATACAATTTTCCATTTTAACTACAACAGGTGGAAGGAAAGAAAATCACTTGTTCCCTCATCCATCGCATTTCGATCCATGTATGGCTGGCTAAAGTCTGCGATAACATAGCAAGTGTGCAGAGGACACAGGACAGCTCTGGATTTTTGATGAGATCAAGGTGTTTTTTTTTCACTTATCAAGCAGATATGACAAAATTATTTGAAGTGTATATTTAACTGACCAAAAGGGAGCAAATAGGAGTTCATTCTTAAAGCCCAACTCTGGGGGAACAAAAAATAAATAAATCAACCCTTCCAGTGAGGCCCCCTGCAAGGTTTACTTGCTTGTCATGTCCAGGGGAGAGATGAAGAGGCTCTATCACTTACCTGATTTCTTTCTCCAGCACTCTCCCCTTCAGCTCGAAGCTCCCGTCTGTGGGTGTATCACTTACTATACAGGGACATCAACCCTGTATTGTAGGCAGAGAAGGTTGTAGTGTGACCTGAACTGGTCACAGCTTACAGACCAGCTGTGGGGGACTGCTTGCAGCGAGAAGTAATGTAAGTATTTATTCCTTGAAGCATAACTAAAGGCAATTTTTTTTATTCTTTTTTGAGTTTTGGATATAACGGAGATGGATTAGAACACTTGTCAAGTTTTTATTGCTGTCTGTGCCCGTTAGGAAGATTCACCCTCTCTATTTGTCATGTTTATCGTTATCAGCAATAGTGAAAGTAAAAGAAAATCCCTAATTTTAGGTTGTCACCAGAGCAGTAATAGAGGGTAAATTTTCCAATAGGGAAGCTAGTTCTGGTGAGCCTGGTAACAAACAGAGATTCCCTTACTTTGGAGGGATTTCTCCTCACTTCCTGTTTTGGCTGTGGGACAGGAAGTGAAGGGAAATCTCCCCAATCGGACACAGCTAGCAAAAACCTAACAGGGGTTATAACCCTCCCTTACACTATGCAACATGAAAAAACAAAGTTTAGGCTAGACCAAACACACAACTAACACCCGCTGTATATTGAAGCTTGCCAATTCTTAGATGTGATAACTGCATTACTTAAATTTTTTAGGCTTTCTTTCCTTTATTCTCTCCTTGTGTTCTGGCCAGTAAGTCTGTTGTTTTTTTCAACAAAATAAGCTTTCCAGCAAATGTAGCAGCTACAGTGTTGAGACAAAAACATTTACCACTGACAGGGGTGCCTACCATGATCAGCTTTTATTTATTCATGTAAAACCTTTATCCCAAAAGAAAGAGAAAAAAAAACTGTTGCTGCACCTGCTTGTGTAACTACAATGGGAGCTAGAGTTTGGCTTCAATTTGTTAGAATAATTAAATCCTGCTAATCCATCTAACACTCCCCTCCCCCCAGACTAACAATGCTGCTGCTCCCATGTGCTCCTTCACCCAGAGAGGGTGCAAAAAAAGCTGGATTTTGTAAACGTTTGCTGTTTATTCATTCCATTGGCCAGAACATTTGTTTATTCAGGCCATTGAAATAAGTGAACACACGCACCTAGGGATTAGGCACGTTGGGTGTCTTTTCTGCCCAAAACACCCCTCTCCTTAACACGCAAGTGATTTTTTAGTTATTTTTTTCTCTGCCACAAAATGCTGCTGCCTCTAAACACCTGTAAATGCCTATGTGTGCATGGACACACAGGTAGAAAAAAAAATAGAAAATTGTATCAAATACTTACTGTAATTTTCCTTTCCTGATGCCAATACATGGCAGCATACATATGATATAGCTCCACCCCTATATCCACCCCGTATAGCTCTATAAAAGTCGGATTGAGAGCTACCTCCCCCATTCTCCGTTTTAAGCACAAAGATCAGAGGGAGGGTTCGTATGCTGCCATGTATTGGCGTCAGGAAAGGAAAATTACGGTAAGTATTTGATACAATTTTCCATTTTCCTGACGCCAAACATGGCAGCATATATACAGTGTTGGTCATCTTACTTTAAAAAAGTAATTAGTTAAGTTACAAATTACTTCTCCCAAAAAGTAATTGCGTTAGTAACTCAGTTACTACATTGGAAAAGTAATTAGTTACGCAGCAAAGTAACTGACTTTTTTTTTAAATATTCTATACGTGTAACTAAGGGGCGGGTCTAGTATTACTGTAAGCAAGGGGCGCATTTATTATTATTGTTATATATCGTGTAACCAAGGGGCTGCTCTATTATTACTCTAACCAAAGGGCAGATCTGTTATAGCGTGTAAGCAAGTGGCGGGTCTATTATTATTATATCGTGTAAGGGGCGGATGGCTACAGAAGAGGGCGAATGTTAAATTAATGGGCAGCGCTCGATATATAACAAAAATAATAAATGCGCCCCTTGGTTACAGTAATACTAGACCCGCCCCTTACACGATAGACGCCCCTTACAGAGTAGCACGAGCATCAGGGGCGTGCGGCATCGCCTCGTAAAATTACATGTTAACTGCACCTGCGCCTTGTAGAGTTCACTCAGAGCTGTTTAGTTTCGGGAAGCTCCGTAGTGCTTCGTACTGCGCAAGCCCTGCGCCTGCGCAGTACAGGGGGTCCTTATCCGGCGGGGGAACTTTTTCGGCAGGACACCGGAATTACACTACTGCCATCTAGTGGCGGTAGATGTAATTGGGGTAACTAAGCCAAAGTAATGGGAACTGAGTTACCATGAGGGGAAAAGTAATTAGTTAGATTACTCGTTACCCTCTAAAGTAACTGCGTTAGGTAACTCAGTTTATTTTAACTCAGTTACTTACATCACTGCATATATATGATACATAATGAGCTTTTGAGAGGGAGGGTTTAATGTTACAAACTTAGTCTTTGTTTGACAATAGACATAAAAGCTTGGATGGGTTTCCTCACAAACTCTACTGCAGTATTGCCGTGTACACACTATCGGAATTTTGGCCAGCAAAAGAGAGAGAGCTTTTCATTGGAAAATGAAAAGTGTAGGCTCCATCGGAATTTTGCTGGCCGAATTTCCACCAGCAAAAATTTGAGATCATGTTCTCAATTTTTCTGACGGAAAAGGTTTCTATCGGAAATTCCAATTGTCTGTTGCAATTCCGACGCGCAAAATTCCTACACATGCTCGGAAACAATTTGACGCATGCTCGGAAGCACTGAACTTCATTTTTTCTCGGCTCGTTGTAATGTTGTACGTCACCGCGTTCTTGACGGTCGGAACTTGGTGTGACCGTGTGTAGGCAAGACAGTTTGAGTGGAATTCCGTCGGAATTCTGTCAGGAAAACCATCAGAGCTTTTTCCGACGAGAATTCCGATCGTGTGTACACGCTATAACAGCTGCTGGATCCACCCTGTAGTGTTTTAAGAACGTATGATGTGATGACCAACTAGCGTCTTTGCAGACTGTCTCCAGAGACAATCCTGCCCGTGCTGCCCAAGAAGACATTGCCCTGGTTGAGTGAGCTCCAACCACCTCTGGAGGATCCTTCCCAGCCTCTCTTATTTGCCCGGTGACTAATTTTTACTATACAGGTCGAGATGGTTCTGCCGAGTCCTCTTTCCCTTTAAATTTTCATGATGATGAAAAAGTCTGTCAGAACGTCTGAATGTAGAAGTAGCCTGGAGATGGACTTTTGGAGCGTTCAACTCGTGCAGATCAGCATCTGATTCCGCTGGGAAGGCTGGACGCACCCATTTCACTGGAGAGATGAAATATCAATGCCACTTTTTGGACAAAATTATCCAATGGTCTCAGCACAACCCTGTCTGGGAAGAACATGAAATAAGGTTCTATACCAATATAATGCTGCGCTATCCAAATATAATCATATGGTAACCGTACTAAATCATAATATGACTGGTTGCAGTTAAATAGTGGTGGTGAGATATTCTAATCCTATATAAAAAAAATCTAGTGAATCTAATAACGCAATCTTATAAGTTGCAATCATGAACAATTAAAAATTGCAATCCTATACAATCCTCCCAATGACAACCTGTATAGCATACACACCTCTATATACACATGTAGCATTCGTATGCAATAGGGAAATTTTCAACCCTGTGCGATAATTGCGATAATTGCGATACTGCGATAATTGCAGTGACAACCTGTATTTATCAATCTATATAAAAGTGCATCAGTATACAATAATCAATATAGAAATAAAGTGAACCATGTTTAAAGTGCTCTTGTGCCAAACTAATTCATGCATTAATCCATAAAATCGCAGCATAAAGTCCATACATAACTACTCCATTCTTCTGGTGCTTATTGCAGATAATAAAACCGATGATATAACAGTAAAATGCTTGTGTCCAGTCTTGTGCTCCCCATTTGGTGTATGCGCTCACCTTAGAGCGTGTGACCTTGCACCTAAGCTAGGTAAAAACACGCTTTTAAACCACCTCTGGGTTTATGGTCAGCATTTAGATCCTTGGATGGTTGCTTGCAGCAATATTCATATGGAAAACAGAGGAAACTGGACAGGGTATTACCGTTTTAAAAGTTTTATTTAAAATGACAATATTGCCTATATTAGGGATACTCACATTTAATAGGTGCTATGAGTGCACCACTCTGTATCAAGCCAAACAAATATAAAGGTGCTGTGTTGATGTTCCCCTTCCCACTCTGGGAACACTCCACTGTCTCACAAACCGCCCTGTCCACTCCCCAACATGTGTCTTATCTTCCACAGGGGTAATTCTATTGGACGGTTGAGATGTCAATCACTTTATAGTGTCATCTCAGCTATTTTTTGAAAATTCTTTTTTATTCAATTTTTAAAGCATACAAATAACAACAGGCCACTCTTGCGGCCGACACCCACCGGCTATAACACAGTTGCCGGTGGACATTTACATACAAAACCAAAAAAAACACAAAAATCAAGCGTGGAGTTAAGCCCCCTCCCTCCCCCAAAACAATAAAACTTTTGCCTAGATATATACCATTAAAGTTGGCCTCCAACTGGAGGAACAGTGGTGTAGTGGTTAGCACTCTCACCTAGCAGTAAGAAGGGTCACTGGTTCAAATCCCAACCACGACACTACCTGCCTGGAGTTTGCATGTTCTTCCTGTGCCTGTGTGGGTTTCCTCCAGGTACTCCGGTTTCCTCCCACAAACCATGCAGGGAGGTTAATTGGCTTCTGTCAAAAAATTGGCCCTAGTATATGAATGGGGACCTTGGATTGTGGGCTCCTTGAGGGTAAGGACCGATGTGAGTGTGCAATGTACAGGGATAGGGACAGTTGTAGACACTCACTCAGGATGGACTGGTGTCTTTATTCAACCTTAGAAACTATGAAACTATGAAGGCACTAGGTGACACAGCACCCACGTTGTCCAAAATTTTGGGCCGTGATGCTAAATACATTCCAAAGTATGTTTGTTATGTATTTTCTATGAAGTAATAACTCGTCCCCCCCACAAAAGTGACCAGTTATCCGAATGCAGAATTATCAATAGTTCTCCCGTATGCCAGTCATATACATCCCCCGTTATGGCCTAGCACACCAATATCGATAGTTATAAGTTATCTGTAATTAGTCTGATACCGTGTCCACCGATGCCACCCAACCCCCCCCCCCACACCTTATTAAATTTGGTCAGTGCCCCCCTACTCAAGTAGGCGGCTTTGTAAAATGGTACTGCCTTGTTAACCAATGCTTTCCAAGATTCCAAGGTTGGGGCTGAGGAACTTTTCCAGGAGAGAATAATCTGCTTTTTGGCATAAAACAGCAATAGGGTAAGAAGAGTTCTAATAGCCCTGGTAGTAGCCAGGGGCTCCACCAGATGTAGTAAACATACCTCAACCGTCATGGGAATCGAAATAGAGGTGACCGACCTTATGCAGCTTGCTACCGCCTGCCAGTATGCTTTGACCTGTAGGCATTCCCAAAAGATATGCATAAAATTTGCTAGTGGCGAGGAGCACCTCCAGCAAGAGGATTGTTGATTCCCAAACATTCTAGCAAGTCTAGCTGGGGTCAGATAGATCCTGTGCAGGAATTTATAGTGAATTAGTCTGTCCCTAGTAGAGACCAGGGTCTGGATTGCAATTCCCCATACATTGTCCCAGTCATCTCTGTCTAACCCCGAGGTTGCAGCTTCCCATGCCTGTCTGCAGGGTTCCAACAGTTTTGTCGATCGCAGCTATTTTGTTGAAGACCACGGACATTCTTTAGTTTATTGTATGCTCGTGGCCATTTTCTGATAGGTCAGAATGCTCCACAATACTCATACTGCATGCCGTGTATTGTAACCCAGTACAATAACACACAGCAGCATTTAACATCAGTTTACAATGGCTTATAAGGCGCTCATTAGGCTAAAATTAGCCTATATATCCCTTTAGAGGTTACATTCAAGATGGTATGTAAGGAGAAGGACACATCTTCACATCGTCACTAACATAAAATTATATGTAGAGCTGACATCCTTGCATATTGATGTGTGTTTGCATACTTTAATACAAAGTCTATGGACATTGCTGTGGTTCGGTATTTGGAGCCATCTAGTGACCAAATACTGGTAATGCACTTGTATATTATTACCTTAGAACAAGCACAAAAGACTAAGACAGGAAATGACTGTTGTTTTGATCAGAAGGTTGACCCCTTTTACCCAGGAGGCTCAGTGACCTACCCATGAACACTCTCTCAAGCAGTGCATGCTGGGTAGGAAATAAAAGGAACCCGAGCCGCAATCTTAGCTCTTTTGGGATCTCGTGGCCTGCCTGTGAGGAACTGTGTGGAGGTGTCCCGGAGACAGCGGCTCACGGCCATTGCGGAGCGCAACCCTGTTTTTTTGTACAAGTGACCTGATGGTGTCTGAGAGACAGTGACCGGATTGAAGATCCAGAGACACTCATATGAGCATCGGAGGACCTGATCCAGGACGGAGGATGGAGCGACTGGCCCAGCTGACAGAGAAGCAATCTGTAGTCACCGGTCAATAGTTACTACACGGAGCTCCGATCCAGTTGGTGAGCGGGTCACGGCCCACCGTTTGTTAACTTTCACACACAGTTAGACTCACATATAGGCCTCACTGGAATTTGTATTTCCATGGAAAGGAACGGAGCAACTGACACCGAGCAGGCTTGAGGCCTATCTACTCTGAGGCCTCAAGCATTGTAATATAGTTGTTGGAGTGACACCAGGAGCATTTTCACCTCAAGTTGACTCTACTCTACTCTAGCTAGTGAAGAAAGAAGATCACGGACTTAAAGTGAGAAGAAGTACTTTAAGTGAGATCTCACGCATAGCTTATAAAGTAGGGGGAGCTCCCAGGTATAGATCTATTTACATATATATACATACTGTTATTTCAAAATCTGTTTTATATTGAAATCCATTGTGCTGTCGTCCTATGTTGGGATGGCAGCACAATTACTGTAATCACCTCTTTGCATATTTTTTTTTTTTTTTAACAAACGGTGGTGCTTTATTGAGAAAAAAGTAAGAAAACAAAATACAGATGCATATAGATCGACAGGACAGAGTATTTTCTTGCCCTATGCATCAAGTATTACACTGGATTTGAACTGTAATGCCCCGTACACACGGTCGGAAATTCCGACCACAAAATCCGTCTGATTTTTTCTGATGGATTTTGTCCGACACTGGTGTTGCATACACACGGTCGGACAAAGTTGTCGGAAAATCCGATCATCCTGAACGTGGTGACGTTCGCTGCGTACGACGGGACTACATAGAGGCTAGTAGCCAATAGCTTTGGTTTTGTAATGTGATCTGAGCATGCGTGGCACTTTGTCCGTCGGAATTCGCTACACACGATCGTAAAAAGTCCGATAGGACTTTGTTGTCGGAAAATTTGAGAGCAGGAGATAAAACTTTGTCCGTCGGAAAATCCGATGGAAAAAGTCCGATGGAGCCTACACACGGTCGGAATTTCCGACAACTTTGTCCGATAGGACATTTTCCGTCAGAAAATCCGACCGTGTGTACGGGGCATAAGAATGTATATTGTCCACCAAGTTTCACAGCCTAACCGGATTAGTGATTTCTAAGTGTATAACATAACACATAGTAAAACAAATTACTTGAAACATCTGTTCTGTCTAAGTCAGATGCCCCTCTACCTTTAATTATATATAATATACAATATGTGCTCAGGTCAAAGTCCAAGGAGCCCAGACCTTCTCAAACTTTCAATGGCAACCCCTATTAGAGTAAGTCATTTTGTATAGGGGCAGGGCCGCGTTGACCATCGCCTCCCATGCCGCCACCTCAGGTCTAAGAGGAGGTAGCCATTTCAGCAGTATTTCCTTTCTGGCATAGTACAGGAGGTGTGATATAAGCAGCTTCAAATGGTGAGGATGGTGTTCGTCATCATGAATTCCTAGTAAAGCAAGGGAAGGAGCAGGTATTAAGGCAAGTTGTGTATTAATTTCGGTGTACACGCCTTCCAATATGGCTGTACCGAGGGGCACTCCCAGAACATATGTAAGTAAGTACCCTGTTGCAATCTACAGTGGGGGCACACCGAGTCTCGCTCCGGAAAGATACTGTTTAGTCTCTCAGGGGTATAGTATACGCGATGTAGAAATTTGACCTGTATCAACTTATCCTGAGACGAAATTACAAGCTTCGGGCCTAACTCCAAGCAATCCTCCCAGTCCTCCCTATCCAGTGATGGGATATCCCCCTTCCAATACTCCCACAGCTTCTCCATCCTGGGAAGGTCAGTGCACAGAAGAGCGCCATACAAGGCCGATAATGGTTTACGTAGATCTCCTGGCGTCAAAAGCTCCTCAATGGAATTGCTCTTGAAGATCTGAGATCTGGGGAATTGAGCATTAGCGGCATGCTGCAACTGGAAGTACCGAAATTGCAACCAACCAGGCAGTCCGAACGTCTGGGATAATAGTGAAAAGCTCAGGAGGGTGCCTGTTGGCATAACATCTCCAAGCATTTTAACCCCATATCTACCCCATAGCTGCGGGTCTGGAATGGTACGAAAGTGGGGTAATCCTGGGTTGCCCCAAAGGGGTTGAGCAGGGGACAGCTGGCCAGGTGCTGAGAAGCATTGTGTGGCTGCCCTCCAGAACCGCCATGTAGTGTATGTAGGTCCTGGTAAGAACTGATATGCCCGTGGTCCCCGATAGATTAAGTTACGGAGATCCAATAAAGATCCCAAAAAAGCCGATTCTAGACATATGGCCGCATTTGCCCTAGAACCCTGAAACCACCAGTATACAGACACCAACATCGCTGCCCAAACATAGACCCTAAAGTTTGGTAACGTCAGCCCACCCAGCCTGGGAGGAAGATATAGAGTAGTTTTCGCCACGCGAGGGGAGGCTCCATTCCAAATGAAGGAGATAAGTATAGTTTCTATTTCTTTTAAAAAAGGCCAAGGGGATCCAGATCAGGCAGTTGCGAAAAATTTAGTTAAAATGTGGAAGAAGCATCATTTTGACTAGGTTAATTTGACCTATCAAATTTAGCGGCAGCCCGGACCAGGACACACAGTATGCCTTAAGCGAGGTCAGTAGTGGTTGGAGGTTGCAGTCAAAAAAATCAGACGTCCGTCTGGTGACTAGCACCCCCAGGTATTTAAATTCCCCAACCCACTGCAGTGGAGAAGGCAGGGCCTGTGCCGCACCGTCGTCTATGGGAAAAAGGATAGATTAATTCGGATCAATTCCTGAAAAGGTACCGAATGTGTCAAAAAGTTTTAAAGCCGCTGCTAGCGATGGACCAGCGTCGTTCAAGTATAATAAGGCATCATCTGCATATAATAATATATTTTTTCCTCCAGTTGTCCCACTCTTAGACCCCTAACTGCAGGTGACTCCCTAATTAAAATTGCCAGTGGTTCCAGGGCCAGGGCGAAGAGGGAGGGAGACAAGGGACATCCCTGCCTCGTACACCTACAAAGAGTGAACATGTCGGACAGCCAATCATTTGTGCGAACCCGTGCCCTGGGTGCTCGGTAGAGCATCCTGAGCCAGCGGATGTATTTAGGGCTGAACCCATATCTCTCCAGTACTTCCCACAGATACACCAACTCTACCGAGTCAAACGACTTCTCGGCGTCCAACGATGCGATGACTCTTGTGCCCTGGTGATCGTGTGGTATAGAAAGGTTTAGGAAAAGGCGTCGCAAGTTGATGTCCGTTCCCTTGCCCGGCATTAATCCCGTTTGATCGACATGTATTAGATCTTCAATGACAGTGGATAGCCGAAGAGCTAGCACTTTTGCCAGGATCTTCGCATCCACATTCAACAATGAAATAGGCCTGTATGAGGCACAGTTACGGGTGTCCTTGCCAGGTTTGGGAATTAACACTATGACCGCCTCTTCCATAGATTCTGGGAGAGCATCTAAAGATGACAAATCTGAGAATAGGCTCTTTAGCTTAGGTGCTACAATTTCAGCAAAGTTAGAATAAAACTCAGCTGGTAGGCCATCCGAGCCTGGGGTTTTTCCTGCCTGTAGATTCCCAATGGCCAACTGTATCTCCTCTAAGGAAATATCTGCCTCTAGGCCAGGGGTCTCAAACTGGCGGCCCTCCAGCTGTTGAGAAACTGCAAGTCCCATCATGCCTCTGCCTGTGGGAGTCATGCTTGTAACTGTCAGCCTTGCAATGCCTCATGGGACTTGTAGTTTTGCAACAGCTGGAGGGCCGCCAGTTTGAAACTCCTGCTCTAGGCGTTCCCTGTCCTCCTCGTCCAGCATTGGAAACCTGACAAGGTCCAAATAAGCAGTCAAGTCATTGGTTGAATATTCTGCTCTGGACTCTTACAGTCCCCTAAAGAATTGCAAAAAGCGCTGATTGATAAGGTCTGGGGCAACCAGTAGATGTCCATCTACATCCCTGACACTAGCAATATGTGTAGTGGGGTTTTGGCTTTTTGCCAACCATGCCAGTAACCTGCCATTCTTCCCACCGTGCTCAAATACTTTTTGTTGGGAGTAAAAGAGGGCCTTTTTTTGTATTCTCTACACAGAGAAGTGATAGTTGTCTCAGGGACCTCTGCCACTCTGGAGTCGGAGAGGAGACAACCCACGCCGCCTCAGCCTCCAGAACTTCCAACGAGCGAGAGCCCTCTCTCTGAAGTGCCGCAATGCAAGATATATATGCACCTCTGACCCATGCCTTAAAAGAGTCCCACTGCACAATAAGAGATTCAGTATCCCCATTCATTGACCAGTAGTTACACACAGATTCCATGATAGGTTCTTGTAACCGATCGTCCGTTGCCCAAGACCTAGACAGACGCCACAACCTCGTTACGGGCGAGGTTGACAGGGAGAGGGTTAAGCTAAGGGGGGCATGGTCTGACACCCCTCGCGGGAGCAGACTCGCTTCGGTAACCCAACGAAGGCTGTCAGAGGATGCAAAGGCCATTCGCAATAAAGATTTATAGGAGGCAGAATGGCACGTGTACTCTCTGGTCTCTGGGTGCAAGTGTCTCCACACATCTGTCAAGACAAAAGTAGAGGCCCACTGCTTCAAAGCTGAGGTACCTCGTGGCTTCCCCTGTAGTCTATCCAGGTCTGGGCAAAGAACCATGTTAAAGTCCCCCAACAGAAGTATAGCTGGAGTATCATGATGTAGAACCATGTTCATTATGTCATTTGGTATACTGACTGAAGCTGGAGGGGGCAAGTACAATCCCACCAAAACCATTTTTTTGTCATATATGATAGCGTGCAGGATAATATACCTCCCATCTGGGTCTGTGCGCACCTCCAGTATTTGAAAAGGCAAGGCTTTTCGTATTAAAATACTTACACTACGGGAGTAATTGGAATAGGTCACATGGAAGTGCTCACTGACCCCGGGTTTCCGGAGCCCATTCATTTTGGAGCCCTGGAGGTGTGTTTCCTGCAGTATGCAGACATGTAGCTTATGCTTTTGAAGATATTTAAACACCAGGGACCTCTTCACTGGCGCATTCAGGCCACGGACATTCCATGAGATTATTTTAACTTGGGCCATTGGTAGACATGTAGAAAAAACAGCACTCGGGGTTACACAGGTCGCCGCGGTATAATAAAGATGCCAGGCAGCATATGTACCCCATGGGACAAACCAAACCTCAGCAATCGCAGAAACCAAATCTGTACTTCAAGGCTTACATCAAGAAATAAGGCAATAAGCACCACACTAACTGCATGATAACGAACAATTAAAGAACAAAGAAACTTTCCCAACCCTCCTTATTCTTTGGGGAGCAACCAAACCCACCCCCCTCCCCGCACACCCATTCCAATCATGAAGAGCATGAACCCCGAACAACCAGTCAATTAGGACAACCCTAGGGGGACGTGAACCAGATGTGGTGGTACACTGAAGAAAGCAGTTTCAGAGCCTGAGAGATGCTGGCACTCAACAGCATGCGATGATGTCTATGTAGGGTCAGTTATTGAAAAGGAAAAAAAAAAAAAAAGAGGGAGGGAAGAGGAGGAAAAAAAAAAAAGGGAAGGGGGTGAAAAACTTTTCCCCCTCCCCTTACCTTCCTCCCCTCTCTTATATTATATTCCTCCTGGGCAAAACCCTGTGGAAGTCTCAGTGAGGTGTCAATAGCAATAAGGGGTCATGGAGTCACCATGACTTAAAGAGGGACTGTACCCGAAAAAAATTTTTTAAAAGCCAGCAGCTACAAATACTGCAGCTGATGACTTTTAATAAATGGACACTTACCTGTCACAGGTTCCAGCGATGTCGACAGCAGAGGCCGATCAATCGCTCAGCTCTCTGCTGCTGCCGGCGCCATTCTTGGTGAGGGAATCAGGAAGTGAAGCGTTGCAGCTTCACTCCCTGGTTCCCTACTGCGCATGCGCGAGTCACGCAGCGCAATGAGAATCGTCCGCGCTGTCTGCCGGGACCCGTGTGTCCCGGAAGACAGCGCGCCGGGACAGGAAGTGGCGTATAGTTTATGCCCGGAAGTGGGTGTAAATACCTGTCTTAGACAGGTATCTGCACCCCCCTCCCCCCTGAAAGGTGCCAAATGTGACACTGGAGGGGGGAGGTTTCCGATGAGCGGAAGTTCCACTTTAGGGTGGAATCCCGCTTTAAGGGTACATCCTTCAAAGCAAAGGGGGTATACACTATGCTGCTCAAAGAACTCCTGCAAGCAGGGGCACAAACCTTAAATGGGTAAAACTTTGTGTGTTCCTGGTACAGCAGTGGCAGCCAAGGCGGGCCTCCCCCATCAACCGCTATAACAAAAAAGAAAAAGGGGGGGGAGAGAGCCACACACTACAAAGCAGTCCATAATCAAGTAACAGGAACAGGAGGTATTAGATCTCACCTCCATGCCAGTCAGCGGTGAGGTGGCAAGGTGTCTATCAAGGCCGAAGCCTCCCGTGGATACAGTGGGGATGGAAAGTTTGGGCACCCCAGGTAAAAATGTGTATTAATGTGCATAATGAAGCCAAGGAAAGATGGACAAATCTCCAAATGGCATCAAATTACAGATTAGACATTCTTATAATATGCCAAAAAAAGTTAGATTTTATTTCCATCATTTACACTTTCAAAATTACAGAAAACAAAAAAATGGTGTCTGCAAAAGTTTGGTCACCCTGCAGAATTTATAGCATGCACTGCCCCCTTTGCAAAGCTGAGACCTGCCAGTGTCATGGATAGTTCTCAATCATAGTCTGGGAAGACCAGGTGATGTCAATCTCAAAAGTTTTAAATGGCCAGACTCATCTGACCTTGCCCCAACAATCAGCATCATGGGTTCTTCTAAGCAGTTGTCTAGAAAACTAAAAATAGTTGACGCTCACAAAGCTGGAGAAGGCTATAAGAAGATAGCAAAGCGTTTTCAGATGTCAATATCCTCTGTTCAGAATGTAATTAAGAAATGGCAGTCATCAGGAACAGTGGAAGTTAAAGCAAGATCTGGAAGACCAAGAAAAATATCAGACAGAACAGCTTGCAGGATTGTGAGAAAAGCAATTCAAAACCTACGTTTGACTGCACGATCCCTCCAGAAAGATCTGGCAGACACTGGAGTTGTGGTACACTATTCCACTATAAAGAGATACTTGTACAAATATGGTCTTCATGGAAGAGTCATCAGAAGAAAACCTCTTCTACGTCCTCACCACAAAAATCAGAGTTTGAACTTTGCAAATGAACATATAGACAAGCCTGAGGCATTTTGGAAAACAAGTTCTGTGGACCGATGAGGTAAAAATAGAACTTTTTGGCCGGAACGAGCAAAGGTACGTTTGGAGAAGAAAGGGCAGAGAAATTAAAGGAAAAGAACATCTGTCCAACTGTTAAGCATGGGGGTGGATCAATCATGCTTTGGGGTTGTATTGCAGCCAGTGGCACAGGGAACATTTCACGAGTAGAAGGAAAAATAGATTCAATATAATTTCAGCAAATTTTGGATGGTAACTTGATGCCATCTGTGAAAAAGCTGAAGTTAAAGAGAGGATGGCTTCTACAAATGGATAATAATCCTAAACACACCTCAAAATCCACGGGGGATTACATCAAGAGGCGTAAACTGAAGGTTTTGCCATGGCCTTCACAATCTCCTGACCTCAACATTATTAAAAATCTATGGATAGACCTTAAAAGAGCAGTGCGTGACAGACAGCCAAGAAATCTCAAAGAACTGGAAGACTTTTGTAAGGAAGAATGGGCAAAGATACCTCAAACAAGAACTGAAAGACTCTTGGCTGGCTACAAAAAGCGTTTACAAGCTGTGATACTTGCCAAAGGGGGCAGTACAAGATATTAACTCTGCAGGGTGCCCAAACTTTTGCAGACGCCATTTTTTGGCTTTCTGTAATTTTGAAAGTGTAAAGGATGGAAATAAAATCTAACTTTTTTGACATATTATAAGAATGTCTAATCTGTAATTTGATGCCATTTGGAGATTTTGTCCATCTTTCTTTGGCTTCGTTATGCACATTAATACACATTTTTACCTGGGGTGCCCAAACTTTCGATCCCCACTGTAGGTGAAGAAACGAACGGACTCTCCATCTTGAACCCTCAGGCGAGCGGGAAACAGAACGCTATATTTAATATTGCGGGCCTGCAGTGTTGCTTTCACCTGGTCAAAGGACTTTCTGAGCTTTTGTGTTTCGATGGAGTAGTCAGGAAATATAAGCAACTTGCTATTTTGGTACCGAACTTCTTCCTGTATTCTAGCGGCACGAAGTACCTCATCTCTGCCTCGGAAGTTTCAAAGCCGCAGGATGAAGGTGCGTGGTGGGGCCCCCGGGATACTTGGTTTGGGGGGGGGGATGCGGTGTGCTCTCTCTACCGTAAAGTAGGGGAAGAATTGTGAATTAGGCAGCAGGCTGCGCAGTAACTCCTCTGCAAACACAGCCGGGTTGGTGCCCTCCGCTCCTTCTGCCAAGCCCACTATACGGAGATTGTTTCTCCTGTTGCGGTTCTCCGCATCGTCCGCTTTGTACTCCAGTGCCTTCCCCTTTGTTTGTAGGTTGCGGAGCACCGATGAGTGCTCAGCGATTGTATCTTCTGTGCGGCTGATTCATTGCTCCGTCTCCGAAACACGGGATCTGAGCTTGTCCACATCTTGTCTCATCACCCCCATATCAAGCTGCACCGCTTCTATTTTAGCTGTGAGGGTGGCCTGACACACAGCTATTGCTGACATTGCGGATGATGGTTGAGAGGGTCAAAAACGTTATACAGCACCTCATCCCAATATTATAATATGGGTGTATGGAGAGTAGAACTGCGGGATTATGATAGTGCCAAATAAAATTGTCAACAATTCAATGCATTTTACAAAAAAAGTTTATTTGAAAGAGTTAAAAATACAAATTTGAATTTCTATACATATAGATGTAAGAATAAGGCTCGAAAAGATGCATATACATTGATGTCTATACACAAATATAGGTTAGTTTAATACAACCATAAGTCCGAATCCTAAAGGACTTAGTTGGCGGTGCAGGCTGTTATTTTGCCGACATGTTTCGCCATTTCAATGGCTTCCTCAGGGTAGGCCTGCTAATCGCATAGTTAATCTAAATATGGAACAATAGACATACATAAGTATATGATTGTGAAAGAATGACAATTAATTATCTGAACAATAAAGCTCGCAGCTGGATAAGATAGACAGTAAACAGAGACAGCTCATCCCTATATCACCAAGCAAGCTTAAGGGCCCAGGGGCACTTACCTAATGAATACCAAATAGGTATTAACTGGAGAGTATGCACAGCTCGGGTGGGGTCACCGACGGAGAAACTAACCAATGGGTGCAGGAGACGCACTAGACCTAGCAATAAAATTCAATTCTGAGTATTTAAAATAAGGTATTTTTTATTAATTATTTATAATTTTAATGTACAATGATACCTCTTATGGGAAATTCAAATCCCACAATTTATAGGTATAGCATTGTGATTAGGACTATGTCTCAGTACTTACTTGAATTAAAAATAATTGGCTGATCATTGGAGCGGACAATAATATTCTAGATGGTAGGAGGCGCCTATGGAGTTAATAAATATGGGTCAGTAATGATAAATTGTAGCTCAAGGAGTATATGTTAGAACACTATTTAACTGCATATCAAATTTTAGTTATGGATGAATGCAATCAAACCAAGGACTAAGAATATGGTCGGTTGCTATTTGTATATAAAATAGTACTTAATTATTTTAACATTATATCATCATTTGTATATAGATATCATAAAGGCTTAGTTTTTACCTGGATTAATGGATTATAAAAGGAGTAATGGTAACAATTGCCAGTTGATAGGTTCAATTATAAGGAGCAGGTGGTTCAATGCTGATCAGTTAAACCAAAAAGCAAAGAAAAAACAGTGCTGATGCCAAATAAAAGGCTCCTAAGAAAGAGGCAAATACATAATCAATTGGATGCTAGTGGAGTGGCCATTGTAAAGGTTCAAAATAACAAGTTCAAAGTTTTGTTTTTAAAAAAAAGAAACTTACTTGAGAGCAACACCATTATGTGACAAGCGCCTCCGAAGTCCGGTACTCAAATGAGTGCCGGCTGCCGGCTTAAGTAGCGTCTCACCTGAGTGAGGGGCGTGTGTGAACCCCGCCCAGTTAGCGGAAAAATGGCCTGTGCGCATGCACGGTATCTCAGCTCAGTATGGGCCTACATTGCCCATACTGCAACTCGCTAAGATGCCGTACCGCGTGATCACGTCACGTCGGTGTAGGCATAATACGCGCATGAGTGTGACAAGCACCTCCTATGTCTCACCTCCTATGGCTGTGGGAATCGCAGCTTCTTCCCCTTACCCACGACTTACCCACGACTGCCACCTGTGATGCCACTGGTCGCAGGTGGCTAGCTGCTCTCTCAGCATTTACCTTCAGGCTGAAGTACAGACCAGGGGTTGGTAACCGAGATGCGGATGCTCTATCTAGAAGGCCTCATGACCCCCAAAATCCCTCATAAGACTGGACTCAGCTTACTCCAGAAGGGGTAAGAGCCCTGTTTGAAGGGACAAGTCAACACAGGAAAGGTGGAGCCAGAGCTGAAGAAGTAGGAGTGTCTTCAGTGGGAGAAGGTCTCCCCAAGCTATCCAGAAAGGATCTCAGAAGAGATCAGGAGGAAGATCCACTGTGTGGACTGGTGCTGAAGGCATTGGAACATCAACAGTCTGATGTGCTGCAGAAGAGCCCCAAAAAGGAAGCCCGGCTGTTACTGAAAGAATGGGATCGGTTGCAGTTGCAACAAGGGGTGGTCTACCGAATAGGCCCCTCTGATGATCCAGAAAAGAAGTGGCAGCTACTCCTGCCGGAAAAGTACAGAGAGAGGATACTGATTGCTCTACACGATCACCATGGCCATTTGGGAGCCGAGAGGACTCTTCAACTAGTAATGGACAGGTTCTACTGGCCTCACATGAGGAAAGAAGTGGAGAGTTACTGTCATTCCTGCCTCAGGTGCATACAACGAAAGACATTGCCCCAGAGGGCCGCCCCAATGAGCCATCTGGAGAGCCAGGGCCCAATGGACATGGTCTGCATAGACTTTCTTTGTTTAGAATCTGACCTGAGTGGGCAGGGGGACATCTTAGTGGTAACAGATCACTTTACCCGCTATGCCCAGGCATTTCCTACTAGAGACCAGCAAGCAACCACAGTGGCAAAGACTCTCATGGAACTTGGTAACAGATCACTTTACCTGCTATGCCCAGGCATTTCCTACTAGAGACCAGCAAGCAACCACAGTGGCAAAGACTCTCATGGAAAAGTTTTTCGTCCATTATGGCTTACCTGAAAGGATACATTCGGACCAAGGAAGGGACTTTAAGAGCAAATTGAAAAAAAGACTGTTGGATCTACTAGGCATACAAAAGTCCAGGACTACTCCTTATCACCCACAAGGGGACCCTCAACTGGAAAGATTCAACAGAACTTTCCTGAATATGTTGGGGACGTTGACTGCAGAACAGAAACCCCATTGGAGTAGACACATTACTGCACTGGTCCATGCCTACAATAGCACCAAAAGTGACGTCACTGGGTATTCACCCTACAGATTGATGTTCGGCCGTGAAGCCCGATTACCAGGCCTTTGGTACTTCTTTGGATCACACGTCAGAGACCTCCCATAGAGGGTATGTGGATAGACTGAGGAGGAACTTGAAGATAGCTTACGAGCAGGCTCAAGCCACCTCAAACTCTAGAGAAAACAGGAACAAGAGGAATTTCGACCTGAGATTGAGAGTCCAGGATCTTCAACCTGGTGACTGGGTTTTGCTGAGGAATTTAGGCATCCCAGGCAAACATAAGTTGGCTGATCGCTGGAGATCACACTTCCAGGGCTCCCAGTGTATGAAATCACGCCAGAAGGAAACACTGGGCCAGTGAAAACCTGGCATTGGAATCACCTCTTACCTCTCACGGAGGCAGTCAGGATAAGGACAGAAGAGGAACTTCCATCCATGTCCATCGATGTGTGCAGGCCAGTAACCAGATCTCAGCTTTCACCCTCTACAGATGAAGATGAAGAAGTAGAGATGAGTTGGCTGTGGCCTCCAGAAACTTCAGAAACAGATGCTGATACCTCTTCAGAAATAGAGGAGGATAATAATGGAACTCTCAGGGCAGAGGCCCCAGAATTTGTACCGGCAACTCATCCTGCAGAAGAGTCCAGTACTCCTATTCACTCTCCATCTTTAGTTACTGAGAGGAGGGATGAAGACGCTTGCCAAAAAGGAATGGATACTCCGAAAGTGCAAAAAGAGACATTCGCCCACTACGCAAACTGAATTATGATACATTGGGCGAATGCTCTGAAGCATCTCAGTTTGTCAGCAAAAGAAACCTTGAACTGTCTGGTCCCTCTACTCTTGATTCAGTAAGGGACAACCCCACCTCACCCCTTGGCACATCTGTACCAGACATGGTAGTATCAGCTGTGAGTGCACAGGATAGCTCCCCATCATATGACAACTGGTGGGAAGCTCCTCTGTCTGTATTATATGACCGTATAGAGGCTAAAATACAGGATAGAGCTAGCAATTTGAACCTCTTTGGGGACCAAAGAGATAAAGTAGGGGGAGTGTGTAGCGCTGACATCCTTGCATATTGATGTGTGTTTGCATACTTTAATACAAAGTCTATGGACATTGCTGTGGTTCGGTATTTGGAGCCATCTAGTGACCAAATACGGTAATGCACTTGTATATTATTACCTCAGAACAAGCACAAAAGACGAAGACGGGAAATGACTGTTGTTTTGATCAGAAGGTTGACCCCTTTTACCCAGGAGGCTCAGTGACCTACCCATTAACACTCTCTCAAGCAGTGCATGCTGGGTAGGAGATAAAAGGAACCCAATCAGCCATCTTAGCTCTCTTGGGATCTCGTGGCCTGCCTGTGAGGAACTGTGTTGAGGTTTCCCGGAGACAGCGGCTCACGGCCATTGCAGAGCACAACCCTGTTTGTTTATACAAGAGACCTGACAGTGTCTGAGAGACAGTGACCGGATTGAAGATCCAGAGACACTCATCTGAGCATTGGAGGACCGGATCCATCCAGCGGAGCGGGACAGATGGGCTGGCCCAGCTGACAGAGAAGCAAGCTGCAGTCACCGGCCAACAGTTACTACACAGAGCTCCAATCCAGTTGGTGAGCGGGTCACAGCCCACCGTTTGTTAACTTTCACACACAGTTAGACTCACATATAGGCCTCACTGGAATTTGTAGTTCCACGGAAAGGAACGGAGCAACTGACACTGAGCAGGCTTGAGGCCTATCTACTCTGACGCCTCAAGCATTGTAATATAGTTGTTGGAGTGACACCAGGAGCATTTTAACCTCAAGTTAAGTTACCATAAACTGTGGATTACAAACCATAAGGAATTACTCTAGCTAGCGAAGAAAGAAGATCACGGACTTAGTACTTTAAGTGAGATCTAACGCATTGCTTATAAAGTAGGGGGAGCTCCCAGGTATAGATCTATTTACATATATATATATACATACTGTTATTTCAAAATCTGTTTTATATTGAAATCCATTGTGCTGTCGTCCTATGTTGGGATGACAGCACAATTACTGTAATCACCTCTTTGCATATTTTACAGTAAAATATATTTCTGGTTAAGTATCCAGTTGTGTGGCGTAATGTTTTCCCCCACCAGGTGGAGCCAGTGGATCCTGAGGTTACAATACAGGTACTTTGCATTTGTATTATATTGTATTGTATTACATTGCACCACAGCTGTGCCAAGGGGATTGAGCTAAGTTAGTGGGGTTATTGGTAGAGTGCAGGCCCAAATCAAACCAGCAGCTCCTTCGGGGGTCAGTGCTACATATATATATAAAAAACAGTATCATTGAAAACAACGACATCCTAACCACCTCATCTGCCTGTATATAGCAGTTAACAATATGCGAATAGCCCCCACCCTTTCAGGTGAAACTTCTATATGACCTTTTGGTGACACTGGCACCATACATACATCTACCTATGTTACTCATGGGTGACTATAACGCTATTCTGGACTCTGCATTGGATTTGTCTAATGCAGCCAGGCCAGCCTCAAATGATCTGTGCTCTTGGGCATCATTGGCGGGTTAAACTGAACTCTGGAGGTGGAAAAACCCGAATGTCATGTCATATTCACATCTGTCATCCACACATAGATCCTCAGCCAGAATTGACTCGGCATTCGGGAATACCTCAATTCTTAAACATCTCCATAAATCGGAATACATGGCTGGTGGAACTTCTGACGATAACCCGCTAATGGTCACCTTGGCTTTCCAACCGGGGGAAGGAAAGGAGGTTGGAGATTAGCCCCGTGGTGGCTGCAATGGACTCATTCTGGGCAACAAATGTTGACACTGCTGATCCACTTACAGTTAGGGATACTTTTAAGGCAGTGTCAAGGGGTGAGTGCATATCGGCAATAAAAGCTCCCAGGAGGGAGCACAACGAGGAATGTGAACTCCTCCTGGCCAAAGAGCGAGAGTGCGCAAAACTACAGGCAGACTCTCCCTCGGAGGCCAGCTATGTGTCGCAAAACTACAGGCAGACTCTCCCTCGGAGGCCAACTATGTGTCCCTACTGGACAGTAGAAGATCTGTGGAATTCCACTTCACAAATCTTGCTCATACAGAGGCAAGACAGAGGGCCGAGAATATCTTTGCATATCTTTGCTGAGGGTGACAAAAACGGTAAGTTGCTAGCCAACTTAGCAGCCGATCAAAGGATACCAGTCAGCATTCCGGTAATAGTGAGATAGGGGATCTAATCTCAGACCCAGTGGGAATCATGGATGAATTTATAAGCTTCTATAAGTCTTTATATTCACCCATTCCATCCTATGATGGAAGTGCTTTTACAGAGTCTTTCCATGCCAAAACTGGCAGACACCGATGCTGCTATTTTGGATGGAAACATATCAGTATTGGAAATCGAGGCGGCTATACTTGCCTTCCCCCCCCCCCCCCCCCCTGGAAATCCCCTGGCCCGGACGGCTTCCCCGCCGATTTTTATAAACATTACCTGTCACAAATGGCCCACAGACTGAACTTATTATATGCGCACTGCTGGGAACAAGGAGCTTTGCCAGCCTCCATGATGGAAGCATATATGGTGCTTCTCCTGAAACCTGGCAAGGATCCACAGGAGTGCTCCTCATATCGCCAGATAGCACTACTCAATACAGACCTCAAGATACTTGCCAAAGTGCTGGCTTTAAGATTAGTCAAGGTTATCACAACCTTGGTTGATATTGACCAGATGAGATTTATGCCAGGCATGTCCACAGACATAAACTTAAGGAGGTTATTCACGCATCTGCAGATAGACAACACAGAGTCTCCGGCCAAAGTCATTGTCTCCATAGACATTGCAAAGGCCTTTGACTCTGTGGACTGGCAATACATACATAAGGTGTTGGAGGCTATGGGATGCTGTCCTGGTTTCCGTCGTTGGGTTGCTCTGCTTTACAGCACCCCGAGGACTGTGATCAGGCTTGGCACCGTTGTCTCTGAGTTCTTCCCAATAGGAAGAGGCACTAGACAAGGGTGTCCACTTTCCCCCTTTCTTTTCGCCCTGATGATGGAGCCTATTGCCAGGGCACTTAGACTAGTCTGAGGATGTGGGGGCAATCAAGGTGGGAAACATAAAGGAATGCATAGCATTGTACGCAGATGACTTGCTCTTGTTCCTAAGGGATCCAGGACCCTCCATCAGAGCTGCTCTATCGATTTTAGACAACTTCGCCACCTTCTCGGGCCTACGGGTGAACTGGAGCAAGTCATCTATACTACCGCTAGGACCAGAAGCCAAGAACCTACTAGATGACTCACTGCCACTCCAATGGGTCTCCACGATTACATACCTAGGGGTTAAAATATCAGCCAATGTTCAGGAATATATGTCGCTAAATCTCATTCCACTAGTGAATAGACTTAAACAAAAAACAACGGCATGGAGGAATTTACCCCTCTCTCTGATGGGACTGGTTAGTATCATTAAAATAACATTTCTTTCAATAATCCTATATTTCCTGCGTCACTCCCTGTTGTGGATTAAAAATACCTTTTTTAAATCACTAGATAGCATAATGGGATCCTTTATATGGTCACCACACTCGCCGCGCATAAGCATAAAAATCTTACAAGAGGCGTGGTGTCAAGGGGGACTAGCGTTCCTGACTGGCAGAAATATTATCTGGCAGGGCAGATGGTGTTCGCCAGAAAATGGCTGACTGCGGATGAAGGGGATGCAGCTACAGTCGTGGAAGCAGCACATTTAGGATCGTATGAAAGTTTAAAAATGGCTCTCTACAGGGGTCAAAAATCTTGTCTACCTCTAACGGGTTCAATGAAAGCAACAATTAGGGCATGGGAGGTTACCACTACTCTGATGTCACCAAGCTACATGGGAATTACACCTTCAGCACCATTGTGGATGAACCCGAGTTTCCCACATCTCTTCCCCCTTCCGGACCCCATGATATTGGCATGCAAGGGTGTTAAAGTTCTAAGTGATATTACTAGAGAGGGGGAGCTTTGTACATTTGACCAGCTGGAGATCAGACAACTTCTTTCGCTATCTGCAGCTGCGCCATGCATTTCAGGCGCAGTTCAGTGGCCAAAGAATTGAATATCTGCCTTCAGCGCTGGAAACTCTTCTGACTGAAGAAGACTTGGTCAAGCCGCTGTCGTCAGTGTACAAATGTGTCTTTAAGAAAACGCCTTTTTTTTTTTTTTTTTAATTCTTAAGGAATCTGGGGGAGTGGTTGAGCATGGAGGAGAGAGCGTGCTAGTCAGGCTCCGGGCTCCCGCAGTGATCTGGACTCAGCTGAGGATCATGATGAGGCTTTGATGTTCACCTGACGCTGACCGCTGATATCGCTTTCACATCTCATTCACATCTCATCCAGGAGGGCTGATTACAAACTCGACAGACCCAGGCAGTAGCGGTATCAGCAGTATCAGCGGTGGCAGCGGCTGGTCTATCTGCCGGTTATCTTGCCGGTTGTCCTGCATCTGTACCTGGTTCGTTTGACCCATCTTGTCCCTATTGTTTTACCAGCAACTAATCCTCATAACCTGCTTGACCTCCCTACTGGTCTGTCATTGACAATTTCTCTCACTGATCTCGGGATATCCCATGGGACGGAGGAGGAGGAGAGGAGCAGCGTGTATACCGTCAGCGCTCGGTCCTTCTCTCGGCCATCAGTCTATAGCTCCCTCTGCAAGGGATCAGCAAGGAATAGCTGAGTTTTTCCCGATTGTTGGACGGACCCGCTCCCGCACCTCTAAGACTGTGACTGTGACTGTGACGGACCGAAGCCGAGGAGCCTCTAGATGTGCTGCTGTTTGTGTCTCCCCCCCCTCTGGCTAACCGCCTGGCTAATCTATCACAGCGATCAGATATCAGCGATACAGCCATTACAGCAAGTACTGTGCCACTGTCATCCATATCACGACTTGCTACACCATCTGTAACACCACCTGCAATATCAGTGCTACCTATATTACCTGTATTACCGGTGTTGGCACCTGCACCTGCATCTACATCTGTATCAAGGTCATCAGTGTCATCGCCCCCGCTGCAGTCCCCATTGCTGTTGCCTCTGCTGCCATCGTTGCTGCTGTCGGCTGTTGAAATGGGGGAAAGTGGGGACATCAAGAACGCCAATGCCGAGGAAGAACGGTCAGCTTCTATGGTCGCTCCAGGCGTACAGACCACTGGGCTACAATCTCCTGGACCCACAGACTGGACTGCACACCCTACACACCCTGTACACCCTGCATACCTTGAACCTCATGAATCTACAGATCTTACAGACTCCATAGAACTCACAGAGCCGGCTGTATCAGGTACAATAAATATAAATGTGAATGGGAGTGTGAAGGGGCTAGACTCTGTTACCTACCACTCATCCCTGCTTATCACTATCAAGGGGGGATGCAGTCCAGTTAATTTAGTAACTAAAATGGACTCAGTAGGGGAGGTAAAGGGTGACACTTTGCGCACAGAGATGGGATCGGAGGTGGGTGATCTACGGGACTATCTTAGAGCTCTACCTACTCGCAGTGAGATGGAGACATTTGTACAACGTTTAGAACAAGGTTTCCATAAAGAGCTTCAAACTGTTAATATAGAATTACAGGCAACTGGGCTGAAAATAGCAGAGGTGGAGCATTCAGTAGATACACTAGCGGACCACGTGCACTTACAGGAACAACGTATAGATGTCCAAGAATCTCAAATATATACATTGTTTTAATCAAGATAACCGTAACAGAAGAAATAATATCAGGATCAGGGGACTGCCCGAGACAGTCGGGCGGAAGAACTAGCTCTGACAGTTAACAACATTTTTACATCATTACTGGCGAGACCAGAAGAATCAACTTTAGAGCTAGATAGAGTGCATCGGTCTCTAGGACCACGTAAAACAGATCCAGATAAACCAAGAGACATCATTTGCCGTGTCCATTTTTTTAAGGACAAGGAGGAAATTATGAGAAGGTCTAGAGAGAGGGGACAAATTAAAGTCAATGAGACCACTATTCAATTACTACACGATTTATGCCCATTTACACTGGAGAAGAGGAAGGCGTTAAGGCCATTACTTAAAATGCTGCAAGATCGCAACATGGTCTATCGCTGGAATTTTCCTTTTCAACTGCAAATCAAAAAAGAGGGCAGGTGGCTTAATCTACGTGACCCATCAGATATTCCTGCAATACAGTCTGCTATGGGATTGCCAGACCTCCCGCCAATAATTTGGCCTCAGACATATACACCGTTTAGAAGAAAGGAACGTCGGGGGGGGTGAAGCAACAAACCAATCGAATAACAACAAAGACTAATTGGCCAACAAAAGCAAGGGAACAAGAATTGCATATAGAACTGTTTGGCTAGGGAGTTTTGTTGGGGTTCTCTCTCTCTCTCTCTCTCTCTCTCTCTCTCTCCAGAAACTCTTCTTCTCTTCTGCCCTTTGTTTTTGTTTTTTTATATGCTTCTTGTTCTCTTTTTCATTTTTGCTCTCCCCCTCTCTATCCTCCTCTCTCCCTTCCACCTACCCCTGCTTACTCTCCCTCTTTTTTCTTTTCTCTTTATAGTTTTGCTCTTTTTTTTTGTTTTTTTTTTCTTTTTTTTGTTTTTTCCTGCATTGATTAATCATTGAGAGACATATGCAAAAAAATAATGAAGATAAATAATCCATTGTCTAAATAACTGAAATCTAGATAAAACACATGAGGAGTAGAAAGGATGGTATTTTAAGTAAAATAATTATATATATATATTTGTTTCTTCTCTCTCTCGTTAGGGCTCAGGTTGGCATCAGCCACACGGGCTATATTAATATATCTGCAGGGGAAAGGGAAAAGAAAAGGGGAAAGAAAAAGGGGATAATTTAGACTCAGGGGTGGTGGGATTAGGGGGGGGGGGGGGAGAGAGGGAGGGAAGGATCGCAGGTTGGATGTTTGATAGCCTGTGCCTGTAGATCTAACTAGGTTTACAAAAGATAGCTTATGCAACATATGAGACAATATTAAATTAGAACTATCAACACCAGAGCTGTAGTACTTGTGCTATTATAAATCTCTAGAAGTTAAAATATACAGAGTGACTTTATATGTAGACTGATATGCGACTTTATTGCATGGGATACACGAGGGGTGGCATCAACCTGAGTCCTAGATATATGGTATAAGGTTTATGATTTATAGTTTATAGTTTTGATTATAGCTGTGCATATAGTTTATACCAACTGTGTGTGTTACTATTTTTTTTTTTTTTCCTTTTTTCTTTGAGGTATACGGTCTATGATATGTTTCGATCGTATGTGAGGGAGGGGGGGAGGCGGGTGGGGGAAAGATGGGGTTTAGAGATGTATCCAAATATATAAATCATCAACCTTATTATAAATGATTGATTGTTCAGACCCACTGCGGTGAGGCACCCTCTGTGCCGGCCAAGTTTTTCCCCTTAATAGGTACACCAGCCCTCTGGTAGGGCTTGGCGTTTTTCTTTTTTGGATAAAATCCAAAATCTTAGGGGTCCCCCTTTTTTTTTCTTTCTCTGTTTCCCCGAAGTGTTTAGTCTGCATTTCCCAGGGTAGCCTAGGGATCTGCCAGAGGGATCCTCTCAAAATACATATATTTTTTTTTTTTTGGTTTGTTTTCTTTTTTTTTTTTTCCTCTCCCTCTCTCCTTCACTCTCCCTTCCTTCTATCATGGCAGAAAATTTTTCTTCGCCAGCTGTGCTGAAGCTCTGCACCTACAATGCTAAAGGACTTAACAATAAATCAAAAAGAGGCCAAATTTTTTATAGTATGCATAAAGCAAATGTAGATATTGTACTACTCCAGGAGACTCATTTCCGCACAGGTAGCATTCCAGCGTGTTCACGTAAACATTACTCTCATTGGTTCCATAGTACTATGTCGAGCTCTAAAGCAAGAGGGGTATCTATTGCCATTCACAAACATTTACCGATACACTATTTGAAACACAAAGCGGATTTAAACGGTAGATATCTCTTCCTTATGATTAAAATATGGAACAAAACTTTCACAATTGCAAATTTCTATATCCCAAACCAAGATCAAACTACAATAATTTCGAGGTACCTTAACCTCCTAGCAGATTTTGCAGAAGGTACTGTCCTTGTAGGGGGAGATTTTAATCTTGCCCTGGACCCTATATTAGATACCTCAGCCCAAAGATCAAATACTTCGTACTCCCGTTTGAGAGCACTCAAAAAAAACTTTTTGAACATAGGCTACTTGATTTATGGCGGATCTTAAATCCTAAAGATCGTAATTATACCTATTTCTCACTGGCCCATAAATCGTATAGTAGGCTAGATGACTTTTTAACAGGTTCTAAAGTATTAGAATGGTATCCGCAAATGGAAATAGGATCATTTATTTGGTCCGACCACTCTCCAGTATTTTTAACAATAACCCCCCCCCCCCAGACGCAGGGGACAAATTGGTCCTGGCGCTTGAACAACAAACTTATGACAGACCCAATTTGCCATAGGGCAATTATAACTGCAATTGACAACTTTATTACAGACCATGATCAAGACGAAACTGCACTACCTATAAAATGGGAAGCTCTAAAAGCGGTACTCCGGGGGGTTTTTATTCAACATGGCTCGCGCCTCAAGAGAGAAAAGTCTAAGAACATCAAAACCACCCTGTCAAACTCCATTTGCTAGAAACACAACACAAAACCCATCCCTCGGCGGAATTATTAGCTGACATATCATTCGCAAAGTTATCTCTATTACAGACCCTCGACACCTATCATAGTTCATACCAACAAAGGCGTGCCTTGGGCAGGTATAGATATGAGAACAAATGTGGGAAATTGTTAGCTGGTAAATTGCATCCACGTCCCTCCCAGACCTTTATACCATGCATAAAAAAACCATCAGGAGAGCTTACATCGGACCCACAATTCCTCCAACATATTTTTAAAGAATACTTTTCGGCTTTATATAACTTGGCTTCACCACCATCTTTGGAAGAAAAAGACATTGAAACATATGTACGAGAAAATGCAACCCCGACAATAGATGATGATAATAGGATCTCTCTGGACTCTCCCTTTACACAAGAGGAATTATTAGACGTAATTGCTAATATACCAACAGATAAAAGTTCAGGCCCGGATGGATTTTCCCCAAAATTTTATAAAACCTATAAAGAACAGCTATCTCCATTTATGCTTCAAGTATTTAATTCTATCTCCCCTAATAACCAATTCCCAATACAGTCTCTAGAATCTCATATAACTTTGATTCCGAAACCAGACAAGGATCCAACACTATGTTCTAGCTATCGACCGATATCTCTGATTGGGGTAGATATAAAAATCTATGCTAAATTGATAGCGCTTCGTCTTCAACCTCTCCTCCCTGGTCTAGTACACACAGACCAGGTAGGATTTGTCCAAGAAAGAGAAGCACGCAACAACACGATTAAAACTTTTTTATTAATGAACCATGCCAAAACAGCTAAAATACCAGTATGCCTTTTTTCAGTCGATGCAGAAAAGGCATTCGATCGAGTAGGATGGTCTTTTCTCAAACAAGCATTAATACAAACAGGTCTGGGTGCAAATATATTCAATAAGATTATGGCACTTTATATTGGCCCAGCGGCCAGGATAAAGATTAATGGATCATTGACAGCGAGTTTTACTATACATAACGGTACACGCCAGGGATGTCCACTTTCCCCTTTACTTTATGTCATAGTGATGGAGTATTTAGCAACAGCAATCAGACAGAACCCATCCATAACTGGCATAAAGATTAAGCAAAATGAAGTAAAGTTAGCTCTATTTGCTGATGACCTATTACTATATGTTACCAACCCTCATATCTCACTACCCTCTATACTATCTGAATTTCAGCGGTTTGGAACCCTGAGTAACTTTAAAGTAAACATTCTGAAATCAGAAGTCCTTAACATATCACTCACACCACAACAAATTATGGCTATGAGAAACAATTTCTCGTTTAAAATTTGCTCATCAGCACTGAAATATTTAGGTATTAAAATTCCTCCCAACCCACCTATATCTAATGAATTATATTCCTCTCTTGCAACGCACCCTACTAGATCTGAAAAAATATGATGCTAAACAACAGTCATGGTTTGGGAGGATTAATATATTAAAAATGGATATAATACCGCGATTTCTATATTTTTTTCAAACTATCCCTGTCCCCATCCCTAGATCTTTTTTTTCAACCTTACAAACAGCCTTTACAAAATTCATCTGGGGATATAAGAAACCTAGATTGCACAAGAAACTATTATCATCCCCAAAAAATAAAGGAGAAGCAGGCGCACCTGATTTGTATTATTACTATGCCTCGGCAGTGTTGACTAGACTAGTGAATTGGTTCCATCACTCTAAAACAAAACAATGGGTACTAATAGAACAGGGGTTAAACCAACTGGATCTCAAGGTACTATCCTGGTTAGATCTATCTACCAGAGATATCGGTCAAGAGCTACAAAAAAATATGCCTCCCCTTACATCTCATTTATTGAAAATTTGGGCAAAGACAGTTATACAGCTAAAACTGTCCTCTTTTGTTGGACCTATGACCCCGTTATTTGGCAATCCTAACTTCCCGCCGGCACTAAACCGTACAAATTTTCTTATTTGGAACAAAGAGTCCCACCCAAGACTGAGCCAGACTCTCTATCAGGGAATAGTTCCTCCCCTACAAAACCTATTCCTCACGCAACAACCATCATTTACACAAAGGTTGGAATACTGGCAATTAATGTCATTTTGGTCTTCTATTCCATCGAATAGATCCCTAGGTAGATAGCCAACTCAAACTGAAAGTCTTTTGTTACAAGACTCTAAACCAAAACATGTCCTATCAATGATATATAAGATGCTTATTACAAAATATTACTCTGAGCCACCAGAATTTATAAACAAATGGGTAAAGGAGATCAATGCTCAAATTGAAGCTGAAGAATGGGAGAAGTCATTCAATCTAACTCACTGTTTGTCAGCAGCAATTAACCACTTCAATACCCGCCCATAGTCATATGACGCCCACAAGGTGGATCTACCATCCTGGGTGGGCGTCATATGACGTCCTCGGGTTCCCGGCCGCCTGGGGGGCGCGCGCGCGCCGCCGCGGCGCGCGCGCGCGCGCGCGCCCGCGGCATCGCTCGGGACCCGGTGCGAGTGCCCGGCGGCCGCGATGTCCGCCGGGCACCCGCGATTGCCCGTTAAAACAACGGGACCGGGCGGGACCGGGGAGCTGTGTGTGAAAACACACCGCACCACGTCCTGTCAGCGGGGAGGAGACCGATCATGTGATCCCAGTACAGAGGATCACATGATCGGTCTCCTCCCCTTAAGTCCCCTCCCCCTACAGTTAGAATCACTCCTATTAGGGACACACATTAACCCCTCCAGCGCCCTCTAGTGTTAACCCCTTCCCTGACAGTCACATTTACACAGTAATCATTGCAATTTTATAGCAACGATCGCTGTGTAAATGTGAATGGTTCCAAAAATGTGTCAAAAGTGTCCGAAGTGTCCGCCGCAATGTCGCAGTCACGAAAAAAAAAAATCGCAAATCGCCGCCATTACTAGTAAAAAAAATAAAAAAATTAATTCAATAAATCTATCCCCTATTTTGTAGACGCTATAACTTTTGCGCAAACCGATCAATATACGCTTATTGCGATTTTTTTTACCAAAAATATGTAGAAGAATACGTATCGGCCTAAACTGAGGAAAAAAAATTGTTTTTTTTTTTAAAAAAATGGGATATTTATTATAGCAAAAAGTAAAAAATATTGTGTTTTTTTTCAAAATTGTCGCTCTTCTTTTGTTTATAGCGCAAAAAATAAAAACCGCAGGGGCGATCAAATACCACCAAAAGAAAGCTCTATTTGTGGGAAAAAAAGGACGTCAATTTTGTTTGGGTGTAACGTCGCACGACCGCGCAATTGTTAGTTAAAGCGACGCAGTGCCGAATCGCAAAAAGTGCTCTGGTAAGGAAGGGTGTTTAAAAGCCCTGTATTGAAGCGGTTAAAGCTCAAGAAACGAGCTATAAGCTTCTTTCAAGGTGGTACTGGAGCCCAGTAGCACTACAGCGTATATATCCAGATAAATCAGACATATGCTGGCGTTGCAACATGGATAAGGGCTCACTGCTCCATATCTGGTGGGAATGCCCCAGAATTTTTAGTTTTTGGGAAAAGGTCACACAAATTTATATCACAATTACAGGGGAGGTAATATCCAATACGCCTCAAATCACTCTTCTTTCTATTTTACCAGGTTCATATAAAACTATTTTAAAAAGTCTTCAAGGTCATTGGTTGACAGCAGCAAGACTGGTTATACCGCGGTACTGGCGCTCAACTCAGTCCCCATCAATAAAGGAATGGGCTATAGAAATGGACAATATAGAAAGATTAGACAAGCTTATAGCATATGAATTAGATACACAAGAGGAATGCATGCGGATATGGGCCCCATGGAGGAATTACAGAGAAACAAAAAGAAATTAGAAAATAGCGAGGGAACGCAACCGTATTATATAATTTGGACCATTGCATTGGTGGTTAGAGCCTCGACACAAAAGGAAAAAGATTTAAAGGAGGGGAGGGGAAGAAGGAGAGAGGGACTGCTTAAGTTTTTTTTATTATTTTTTTTTTATTTATTTATTTTTTTTAATTTTTTTTCCCCCCGATATGTTTGTTGTTTTCGTTGTCTTGTTATTTGTTTCTTTGTTAGCTACGTGTAAAGACACTTACAAGAATTATGCTGGAATAATTAATTGATTACACATGTGAGTGACTATGTAAATGTTTATAACTGTCTTGGTTTGTACAATTAATTTACAATAAAATAAGATTGAATTGAAAACGCCTTTGGGAATCACCAAATGTAGAGAGCGGTGGGAGAGAGAGATTACGGATATTCAGGATCACCTCTTTCAGTATCTAGTCTCAGCAAGGGACCGCCTAATGAATGAATGACTTGTATAGCGCTACCTATGCGAACTGAATCGCCTCAGGGCGCTTTTTGCCACTGGTGTCCATCTGTGGTATAGTGGGGTCCCAACACGCTTACAAACACATACAACATACATATATTTGGCCAATTTTTACTGACAGGATCTAATTAACTTACCAGCATGTCTTTGGAGTGTGGGAGGAAACCGGAGTACCCAGAGGAAACCCACGCAGGCACAGGGAGAACATGCAAACTCCAGGCAGAAGGTTTCGTGGTCGGGATTTGAACCACCGACCCTATTACTGCTAGGTGAAAGTGCTAACCACTACACCACTGTGCTGCTCCGTTTTAAGTTTCTCCACCGTATATAATAAATAATAATAAAAAATAATAAAAAACAATATGCGAATAGACCGCTACATACTACATCATTCTGCAAAGTGTCATAAGATTCTAGTATGTATGTCTAACTGTGTGTGGAAATTAATAAAAAAGAATTAAAAAAAAAAAACAATATGCTAATAGACCGCTACATACTACATCATTCTGCAAAGTGTCATAAGATCCTAGTGTGTTTTTTTACCGGTTCCCGACCATCTCCTGCACATATACGTTGGCAAAATGGCACGGCTGGGCAAAGTAATGTACCCGTACGTTACTTTGACTTTCCCGCGTACCAGCGCACGCCGCCGGCGGGTACGCGCGTGCGTCTTCCGCGAGCTCCGTGACCCTGCCTGCGAACTCGATCGCCACGGGGATACCCGCGATCGTGTCACGGAGCTCACAATGGGGAGATGCCGATGTAAACAGCATCTCCCTGTTCTGACTAGTGACAGCACACTGATCGTCTGCTCCCTATCATCGGGAGCAGCGATCAGTGTGGTGTCACACACAGCCACGCCCCCAGACAGTTAGAAACACGCCCCTAGAAACATTTAACCCCTTCCCGCCCCTTAGTGGTTAACCCCTTCACTGCCAGTGACATTTTTACAGTAATCAATGCAATTTTGTAGCATTGATCACTGTATTAATGCCAATGGTCCCAAAAATGTGTCAAAATTGTCCGATGTGTCCGCCATAATGTCGGGGTCAGGATAAAAATCGCTTATCGACGCCATTACTAGTAAAAAAAAATTATTAATAAAAATGACATAAAACTATCCCCTATTTTGTAAACGCTATAACTTTTGCGCAAACCAATCAATAATCGCTTATTGCGATTTTCTTTACCAAAATATGTAGAAGAATACGTATCGGCCTAAACTGAGGGAAAAAACGTTTTTTTATACATTTTTGGGGGATATTTATTATAGCAAAAGTAAAAAATAATGGGGGTTATTTACTAAAGGCAAATCCACTTTGCACTGCAAGTGCTCTTGAAAGTGCACTGAAAGTGCACTTGGAAGTAAAGTCGCTGTAGATCCAAGGAAAATAAAAAACAGCATTTTAGCTTACACATGATTGGATGATAAAATCAGCAGAGCTTCCACTCATTTCAGATCTGCTGCTGGGAAATCCTGTTCGTCACTTCCGGTCTGATAAGGAGGCGTGGAACGTACATCGGCCGCTGTGGAATGCACGCTGCTATACTGAGGGTGGAACACAGACCAGGGAACGGATCTGAACCCCCCTAAACACACAAGGCTGGACAAGCTTGGTGCCGGTATACAGGCACCTTAAAATGTGAGTTGATTATACATTTTTTTAACCTATACTTTTAAAATAAATTTGATATACTGCACAATGAAGGCTATCCATATATTTTTATGAGACCAAACTAGTGCAAGAAGCATATACATACTACTTGGAGAAATTGGTGGTGAAGTCCATAAATGGAGTGGTTATCCTAAATCAGGGGTCTCAAACTGGTGGCCCTCCAGCTGTTGTGAAACTACAAGTCCCATCATGCCTCTGCCTGTGGGAGCCATGCTTGTAACTGTCAGCCTTGCAATGCCTCATGGGATTTGTAGTTTTGCAACAGCTGGAGGGCCACCAGTTTGAGACCCCTGTCCTAAATGAACCAAAGGCGCATATTTTTGGTGTATCTGGTGAGTGGCCATTGCATCAGGTGGTGGTGAAGTCACATTTATACTTGGTGCATGTGAAAGCACTTTTCAATATAGGAAGACCATATTAGCACAAAATTGATCACTCACTGTGGACATTCATTGTACTAGAGCCAAAATATTTTTTATTCACGGAGTAGCACTTTAAATGATTGTTGTCTTATATGTTGTTTTTTATGTATATTGTTGACCATTGTTGATCAATCATGTTGATGGTATATAATTTTCTAGGTACGGCACTAAAAAATTCTAAAAGCACTTGTTCAGAAATCAAGTAATGAGCACGAAAAACGTTTATTTAATATAAAAAAAAAAAATATGTTATTTGTTATTTTTTTGGTGGTAACACTTATGCCGCGTACACACGTTCGGACTTTGTCCGCCGGACCTAGTCCAGCGGACAATCCGCCGGACTTTCCAGCGGGGCTTCGCCGGACTTTCCGAGCGTGTGACTTGCCCACACACACGCCCGGACTTCTCCGGCGGACAATCCGCTGGACAAAGTCCGTGGAACTTTTGAAAATGAACGGACTTGCCCACACACGGAGCAGTCCGTTCATTTAGAACGTAACTTCAGGTATACGTAGCTAGCGTAGGCAGTGAATGCCGCCGCGCTAGCTCCGTCACCTGGCATGGATTTAAAGGGACTCCCCACGCCGAAAAACGGCGTGGGGGTCCCCCCCAAATCCATCTCAGACCCTTATCCGAGCACGCAGCCCGGCAGGCCAGGAAAGGGGTGGGGACGAGCGAGCGCCCCCCCCTCCTGAGCCATACAAGGCCGCGTGCCCTCAACATGGGGGGTGCCCTGGGGAAAGGGGGGCCGTGCGCCCCCCCCACCCCAAAGCACCTTGTCCCCATGTTGATGAGGACAAGGGCCTCTTCCCGACAACCCTGGCCATTGGTTGTCGGGGTCTGCGGGCGGGGGGCTTATCGGAATCTGGGAGCCCCCTTTTATAAGGGGGCCCCCAGATCCCGGCCCCCCACCCTATGTGAATGAGTATGGGGTACGATGTACCCCTACCCATTCACCTAAGGTGTAAAATGTAAAGTAAAAAACCACACTTTTGAAAAAATATTTTATTGCACTGCTCCGGGGGTCTTCTTCCGTCTTGGGGGTCTTCTCGCTGGACTCCTCCGACATTTACCTAGCTCTTTTACCGAGCGGAGAAGTCCGGCTACCTTCTTTGTCGTCGCCGCCGTCGTCTGGGGGTCTCGATCCGCCTTCGGGGGTCTTCCAGGGTCTCTTCTGTTCTTGCCACTGTCGTCGCTTTCTGCGCCGCCTTCTTCTGCTTCTTCCTGCTCCTCTTCTTCTTCTTCTTCTTCTTCTTGTTCCGATGTTGACACGTCGCTCTCTCTGGCCGGAATGCCAGAGCCGCGCTGTGCTGGGACTTATATAGGGACAAGGGGACAGGGTCACATGCTCAAGTCACATGGTGACCCCACCCCCTGTGATGTCACAGTCCCAGCATCCTCCGGGACTGTGACATCACAAGGGGGCGGGGTCACCATGTGACATGAGCATGTGACCCTGTCCCCTTGTCCCTATATAAGTCCCAGCACAGCGCGGCTCTGGCATTCCGGCCAGAGAGAGCGACGTGTCAACATCGGAAGAAGAAGAAGAAGAAGAGGAGGAGGAAGAAGAAGAAGAAGAAGGCGGCGCAGAAAGCGATGACAGCGGCAAGAACAGAAGAGACCCCGGAAGACCCCCGAAGGCGGATCGAGACCCCCAGATGACGGTGGCGACGACGAAGAAGGTAGCCGGACTTCTCCGCTCGGTAAAAGAGCTAGGTAAATGGCGGAGGAGTCCGGCGAGAAGACCCCCAAGACGGAAGAAGACCCCCGGAGCAGTGCAATAAAATATTTTTTCAAAAGTGTGTTTTTTTACTTTACATTTTACACCTTAGTTGAATGGGTAGGGGTACATCGTACCCCATACTCATTCACATAGGGTGGGGGGCCGGGATCTGGGGGCCCCCTTATAAAAGGGGGCTCCCAGATTCCGATAAGCCCCCTGCCCGCAGACCCAGACAACCAATGGCCAGGGTTGTCGGGAAGAGGCCCTTGTCCTCATCAACATGGGGACAAGGTGATTTGGGGTGGGGGGGCCGCACGGCCCCCCTTTCCCCAGGGCACCCCCCATGTTGAGGGCACGCGGCCTGGTATGGCTCAGGAGGGGGGGCGCTCGCTCGTCCCCACCCCTTTCCTGGCCTGCGGGCTGCGTGCTCGGATAAGGGTCTGAGATGGATTTGGGGGGGATCCCCACACCGTTTTTCGGCGTGGGGAGTCCCTTTAAATCCATGCCAGGTGACGGAGCTAGCGCGGCGGCATTCACTGCCTACGCTAGCTACGTATACCTGAAGTCACGTGCTAAATGAACGGACTTTCCGATGAGCGGCAAGTCCGTTCATTTCAAAAGTCCGGCGGACTAGCCTACTAACGGCGGGATTGTCCGCCGGACTGCCAAGTCCAGCGGATAATTTTAAAACAAACGACTTGAGTCCAGCGGATAATCCCGCGGGATAGTCCCTTCGTGTGTACGAGGCATAAGCGCAACCCACTTCTTACATATATACATTTATTTTATATGACAGTTGAATGCATGTGTAACAACGCGCGTGCATGTATGCACATACACACACATCCACACTAGCCCACCCCTAAATTATGTATCATCAAAGACCAACCTATTTTATTGCATAATCGATCTACTAAAAAAAATATATATATTGATAATGAAAAAAAAATCTTAATTTAAAATCTCTCTCTTAAAGTCGGAAGCTGCCTATTACCAACCATGTGTAAAACAATGCATGCGCAGGTGTGGAAACTGAACTTCGCTTAATACCAACCTACATGCACATAACAACCCAATACCTAGTGCACATATGCTACTATATAATAGGCCCTAAATAGCTGTAAGAACATCATAACAATATACAAATTACATAGAGGAAAATATACAGGGACATATAATAAAAAGAGACATATAATGAAAAGACTATCAACACACCTTGCCATTAACCCTGTATAACATCCTCCAATGTATAATGATGAAAGAAAGAATGGGGAAAAGGATGATGACCGGTTAAACATATGGATATGTACCGACCCTATATCAGGTACTAATCACAAGAGCCCTAATGTGCGCCATATCAAAACATCATCTGCCTAGATCAATCTAAATGGGCATGGGCGATCTCCAACCCTCGTTAGCTCTATAAGTGCCAACTTAAATGTATGGTAACCCAATTCCCTTTAACTATTACTAAGAAAACACTTAAAGAGGAGGTCCACCTTAAAAAAAAATATTGAAAGTCAGCAGCTACAAATACTGCAGTTGCAGACTTTTAATAAATGGACACTTACCTGTCCCAGGGTGCCCACGAAGTCGGCAGCAGATGACGAGCAATTGCTTGACTCTCGGCTGCTCCCGACGCCATCCTCTGTCAGGGAATCAGGAAGTGAAGCGTTGCGGCTTCACTGCCCGGGTCCCTACTGCGCATGCGCGAGTCACGCTGCGCGTCTCCACTGGTCCCCGTTGTGTTCTGGGAACTGTGTATTTCCCAGAACACAACGGGGGGGGGGCATCTGCGGCTAGCTGCGGCTAGCTATTCCCGGAAGTGGGTGCAGATACCTGGATTATACAGGTATTTGCACCCCCTCCCCCCTGAAAGGTGCCAATTGTGGCACTGGAGGGGGGGGAATCCGATGAGCGGAAGTTCCACTTTAGGGTGGAACTCCGCTTTAAGGTCAAACTCTTTGTTTAACCTCCCTGGCGCCAAGGATCCCAATTGATAAATCCACCTTTTTTGCTGATCTCTCTTATATAATTGGACCCTCTCCAGTGTCTTTTAGGGGCTTCTATGCCCCAAAATTGCATCCCTGCTGTATTCTGCTTGTGGACATCCCGAAAATGTACCGATAAATGATGTTTCTTAAAACCCTTGCGGATATTTCTAATATGCTCTTCCATCCGAACTTTTAACACCCCTTTGGTTCTTCCTACATACAGTAAGTTACATGGGCATTTTATAACCTATATTGCCTCAATCGTGTCGCATGAGATAAAGTCTCTAATCGTGTGGAGGTGCTGAGTTTTTGGGTTAGCAAAACTTTTAACCTTTCTAATATTATTAGGAACCCTAATGCAACTATAGCACCTACCACATCCATAGAAGCCTTTAACATCCCAAAACATCTTAGGTATAGGTGTGGGTGGCTCCACAATGTTGTGTACCAGTTTATCTCTCAGATTCGGTGCACGCTTGTAGACAATCCTTGGCTTACCTGACAGACTATTATTTAGATGTATATCCTGCTTCAATACCCCCCAATATTTGCTAATGATCTTTTCCACCCATGCCCATAAGGTCGTTACTACTGTCACTTACTTCCTTATCTACTAAAAGCTGTTCCCTTTCTATGCTTCTAACTTTGTCTTTCTCTGTCTTGAGAAAATCTAATTGGTAACCCTTCTCAGTGAACATTTCCATTAATTTATCTGCTTGCATCTCAAAATCATTATTATTTGTACAGTTCTTTTTCTTGTTTAATATATTTATTGAGTTTTCACAAAGAAAAATAAAGACATATAATGCATGGATACATAACATAAATCAGAATGTAGTAGAATATAATATTATGTACAAACCATCTTACAACTGTGTTAACATTACATACTTTATAAGAGATAGGAGTATGGATGAAGACAATAATAAATAGTCAAACTGAATAAAATTGTCTAGATGTAAGATAATTAGAGTAAAAATAAAAAAGATAAAGAATAAGTACCCTTAATACCTGCAATGTATATAGAAAAGAAAATACAAAAAAAAAGGGGGGAGAAAGAAAGGATAGGAAAGATAGAAGGAAGGAGTTGCTCGGGGAGGTGTCCTGGCCCGTGGTAGACATATATAGTTAATTAAGGGGTAGTCCGTATCAACCTAGTGTGGTACCAAAAAGGATTGGTCAAAGTCGGTGGGGAAGAAGTGTTTAATCCATGGTTGCCAAATCATACAAAATGTATTGATCTTATTTTCTTCAATAGCCGTCATCTTAGCGTATATGAGTGCTTTGTTCATTCTATGCTTAGCTTCGGCTACAATAAGAGTTTGAGACTTCCATGCCTTAGTGATCGTTTGTTTAGCTGCGGTACTTAGTTGAATAAACAAATGAAAGTGCGTATGAGTAAGAGTAGTGGGTTTAAGGTTCAAAAGTACCATAGCAGGGTCTGGAGAAATTTTAGTTTCCAGAGCTTTAGAGGCCATAAGAAATATGTTCTTTCAGAATTCCTTGACAACTGGACATTGCCACCATATGTGAAAATGCGTACCAGGAGTGTCACATCCTCTAAAGCAATTAGGTGAATATGTAGGGATAAATTTGGCTATTCTACGGTAGCTGGTACTAGGTACCAACATGCTAGAACCTTGTAATTTGTTTCTACAGCAAAACAATTTGGAGAAGAGGATTTGGTGGCTAACCATGTATTAGACCAATCTTTGTTATCTATCTCTCGATTCATGTCTTGTGCCCATTTGGTAGCGTATGAGGCAGAGATCCACTGGAGATCTCATTTAGTTGATGATATAATAATGAGATAAGTCCTCTGATATGTGGATCACTTATACAGATACGCTCAAATTGAGTCAGTTGAACCCGTATTAAGAAGTGGTTCGTAAAAAAATTTAATTTGTAGGTAACGAAAAATTAAAAGGTAACCCAAAGGTTTCACACAGTACTGGAAAGGTACGGATATTGGTAGAAGAGGATAGATTATATAGGCGAGTTAGATTCGAAGTGGACCATGCAGAGAATGATCTTGGAAATTTCCAAGCAGGATAAAAGGCCGGGTTATTGAGGAATGAAAGTAGGGGGTTATGAGATGATTGTAGATTATGCAAGCCTTTGAATTTATCCCAGATTGTCAAGGTGTGTTTCGTTATGGGATTAGAAAGATAAACTCTATCAGGAGGACAAAGCCATAGCATATTTGCTACTGATATAGGATCACAATCTACTGATTCGATAGCTACCCATAAGGGTGCTTCAATTGTAGGATGATATTTGGGGAGAAGTGCAATCTGTGCAGCGTTGTAATAAGAAGAAAAAACTTACTAACTCTACGTTGAGTAAGTCTTAGAAAATAAGATGGTAGTGGTATAGGGAGCACACTCAATAAATACAATAATTTAGGTAATATTGACATCTTTGTAGCGTTAACCCTTCCCAACCATGACAAGGGAAGGGAACCCCAATGCTTCATTGTACAGTTCTTTTTAATACACATAAATTGCCCTCTGGGTATGTTATTAATCCATGGCCTAAAATGGCAACTAGATGTGGGGATGTATAAATTATGGTCTGTGGTCTTAAAATATGTGTTTGTTTCTAAACCTCTGGGTGTACTTTTAATCTCTAGATCAAGGAAATGTATGACTTCACTACTACTATCCCATGAAAGCATAATATTACACTCATTGTCTTTCATATTCTGCAGAAAGCTTTCCAAATCTGCCTTAGACCCTTCCATATTATCAAAATATCATCAATAAAACGCTTGTAGAGTGAAATCCATATTGTACAAAACAACCTCCTCATCCCATTTAGCCATGTACAAATTGGCAACGCTTGGCGCAAATTTTGCGCCAATGGCAACACCTTTTATTTGGAGGTAAAAGAGTTAAATCCGATAAGGATCGTAGCACATACTGATGGGGAAAAAAAAGAGGGGAGAAAAAGGGGTTGGAGTAGGAAAAAAGAGAAGGAGGGGGTGGGAAAAACAATTAGATAACATAAAATAAAATGGATAAGCTCTTATGTCTAGGCAGTAGGAATTAATGAGTACTCACATCTAGTACATTAGTGTGGCTATGGGATAAGATTATCTGAAGCACACCTCTGCAGGGCAGGTAGAGATAAGAAGACTGAACAAATATTTCCCGCCTGGGGACGATAAGTATAAAAAGATTGTTAGAAGTAGGTCCTACTGGGCTTAGGTTCCTAATAGTTCTTGTTTAATTCTACCCTACCTGATGAGGCTTTATGGAGATTTCTTAACCAGAAATCAGCCAGCCTGGACCCGTGTTGAAAACACCATTTAGAGGAAAGCACTCATTAGGAATTCTAATAGAAAAAGCGAAAGCATTTATGTAGTAATAAGGGTGTTCCAGAGTGATCTGGCTCTTGAAGAAAATAGAATTGAACCAGAATTAGAATAGACAGATGAAGCCTGACCCAATATATACCTGAGGGTATGTAAAAGAAAATTCCCTGCCTGGGAAGGGCAACCTCAAGACTGTGGGAAAGATCCCACTAACTGGAAAGTCCAGCAGTTGATCTAAAGAGAAAAATAGAGGGTATAGGGTAAATATCATATATAAATGCCAAATTTCCCCAAATGGCCCATTAGTGTAGCTCACAAAGGGCCAATTAGGGAGAAAATGCTGGCAGACAAATTCCTTCTAAATAGATCTAAATGCATACCTTAGCGTGATACAGTAGGTTAGGCCAGCTTCCCAGCACTTCATCTGCAGTGTTAGTACTGCAGGAGTGCTGGTTAAGTAGTGGGGATTGCCGCCACTTTGGGGCGGATGCTAATAAAGAGAAATTGTACTCAGCTGGATAGAGAACCGGCTTCCCTAGCCGGGTACGCACACACTCCCACCGAACGCCCGTGCGCATGCGCCAACCCGCGGCCGGTCTCAGCCGCGGCAGAGGCCGGCTTGATGCGCCGGGTGCGCGCGCATCTCCTATTGAGTATCAGTGCGCGTGTGCAGTTCGTGGCGTCGCCAGCGTCTCACCATGGAGACCCCGAATTGTAGAGCGCGCCGTCCATAGTGATCTAGCGCATGCGCAGAAGATAGAGTTAAGGACTTGGACTTACAGCTACACCTTGGTAGCGGAGCCCATGAATCCAAGATGTAAATCAAAAAACTAATAACGCGTGTATATCGGCTAAGCAGCCGGACTACTTAAATACAGATAGCACTCCCCCTTAAGTGAATGATGAAGACCTTCAATCAGTTAAATTTAACCGCTAGGTTGCCATAAGGAGACCTACATAGGGATAATACCTACCAGGTAAGTGTTATGACAATTGTAACACTTAAAATAAGCCACTGGGTTGCCATAGGGAGACCTAAAAAAGGGGATAATACCTGCCAAATAAGATAGATAAGTTTACGGTTTCCCTGGAAAACAGCAAATGGGGAAAAAAAAAGGGGGGAAGAAAAAAATAAAAAAGGGGAAGATTGGTGGGGGTAGGAGGGCTCAGACAGTGCTAAAAATGTGGAAAGGCAATTTTTTAGCACTGTCTGAGCCCTCCTACCCCCACCAATCTTCCCTTTTTTTTTTTTTCTTCCCCCCCTTTTTTTTTATCTAATTATCTAATTGTTTTTCCCACCCCCTCCCCCTCCTTCCCTTTTTTCCTACTCCAACCCCTTTTTCTCCCCTCTTTTTTTTTTTTTCTTTTTCCCTTCAGTATGTGCTACGATCCTTATCGGATTTAACTCTTCAGCAACTAATCTGGCTTTTACATCCCCAAGGGATTTTACTTACCCCAGGTGACAACATTAAGTTACGTTTCCACCACTGTGGTGGATGTCCTTGAACAGGAATACAAGCCTGAAAGGTATGCATAGATTTACACAGTGCAATCGGGGAATGTATGCCGCTATCAAGTATATTATCATGTATATTCAAGAAGACTTAATGGCTCACTCATAAGTAATTTTCATTTTTCTCTCTTAGAATATATCACAGATATTAGAATTGCTGTTCTTTGGTTCTGATGAAGCCAAAAGCGAAACGCGTCAACCATATTCTGATCAGCATGTTTGAACGATTAATGTAAGCTTGACTTTTAGTTCTCCTGATAGCTGTATAAAGTCAGCTGTATCTTTAAAATTTTCAATCCGATCAGTGATTTCTTTAATTTGGCCTTCAAGCCATTTCTTTTTACGTTGTTTACGCAAAAGCAATAATTTTAGCAATTCAAAACCTTTTGCAATAAAGAAATCACCCCACTCTTTGTTGGATTCCTCATCGAAAAGGCCATCATTGGGGGGTAAATCCCACCTTAATCGCCTGGGGATAATTTTAGCTAAAAGATATTGCTCGAATGACACTATATCCCACCAGGCTTTGATTTTCTTTTCGAACAGGTGTCCAAGTTTCCTGAAGGTAGTACCTAAATCTCCTTGGTTGGAGTGACTAGGTACTTGGGAGAAAACCTCGGTGAGAACAATTTCTCTATTCTCCACATATGAGAAAACCCCCTTTTAGGCTGCTGCTAAGTATAATTGAATTCAGAGACAATTATAAACAAAGGAGGGAAATACTCAGCGCAGTCATGCAATAAATAATAAAATAAAATAAAATAAAATATAACCCTAGAATGCCTGCTGACACTCAAGGTAAATTCAGGAACACCTCATATAGACTCAAAAAATGTAATAGTGCAGCGCAAAAAGATAATCTAAGAAATAAATGAAAAATAAAATCGCATATAATCGCATAAAATCATCATGGAATGTCCCAGAAAGAATCATTAAAATTGCAGAGATATTAAATATAGTTGCAAGAAATGATCACGGACTGTCCCAGAGATAATCATATATGTAGTCCAAAATATAAAGTGCAAGTGCATGAAGACTAAATGCAGCTTTAAGTGAAGTGATGACAAAATTGTCCAGTAAAATATTAGTGCTGGTGATCCCTTCACCGAATGAAGTAAGGGTGGCCTCTCACCTCCCTGCTTCGACCTACAATAGGTCACAAAGCAGTAAGTAGTGGGTTAAAACTCTGCTCTCTCTCACCACCAGGAATTCATCTCCAGCAGGGGGAAGTTTCACAATACTCCAGCAGTAGGGATGGGCCCGGTGTTCGATTCGAACCCATGTTCGAATCGAACATCGGGCGCTCGCCCGCTCGGCGAGCCCAGAACTATTTGGGCCGCTCGCATCAAATTCGTGTGATGCGAGTGGCCCGCAATGCATTGCGCTAGTCGCAGTGCAATGCTGGCTGATGATTGGCGGCGGCCTCGTATATTATGTTTCAGTCACAGTGTCAGCGTGTCAGTGTGTTGCTGACTACTGACAAGATATGCTCTATTTCTGGGGATTTGTGTGTGCGTGCTGTTAGAACAGCATTGCAGTATCACATCTGGGGGGTCTCTATAGGTGTCTATAGGTGGCCTATTAAGGGGGGCAGGTTTCCTGTGCTTAGAACTTTCCCTGCAAAAAGTGTCATTTTTTGCAGGAAAAAAGCTATTTAAAAGCACTCGCGGCTAATGAATTGATGGCTCCTGTAACACAGAGAACTGTCATTCATTGATAAAAAACAAAAAAAAAAAGCGTGGGGGTCCCCCCAAATTCAATAACCAGGCCCTTCAGGTCTGGGATGGATATTAAGGGGAACCCCAGCCAAAAAAAAAAAAAATGGCGTAGGGTCCCCCTCAAAATCCATACCAGACCCTTGAGGTCTGGGATGGATTTTAAGGGGAACCCTAGTCAAAAAAAATGGCGTGGGGTCCCCCTCAACATCCATACCAGACCCTTATCCGAGCACGCAACCTGGCAGGCCGCAGGAAAAGAGGGGGGGACGAGAGCGCCCCCCCCTCCCGCCTGAACCGTACCAGGCCACATGCCCTCAACATTGGGAGGATGCTTTGGGGTCCCCCCCAAAGCACCTTTTCCCCATGTTGATGAGGACAAGGGCCTCTTCCCCACAACCCTGGCCATTGGTTGTGGGGGTCTGCGGGCGGGGGGCTTATCGGAATCTGAAAGCCCCCTTTAACAAGGGGACCCCCAGATCCCGGCCCCCCCCTGTGTGAAATGGTAAGGGGGTACCCCTACCATTTCACCAAAAAAGTGTCAAAAATGGTAAAAATGACAGGAGACAGTCTTTGACAATTCCTTTATTAAAATCTTCTTTCTTCTTTCTTCCTCCTACGGTTTCTTCATCTTCTCCTTCCGTCATCTTCTTCCATCTTCTTCTTCCATTTTCTTCTTCCTCCGATCCGCTTCTTCTTGCGCTGGTCTTCTCGTCCTTCTCGTCCGGCATCTTCTTCCGTCGGCGTCGGTGTCGGTGTCTCTTCTTGGGCCGCTCCTCGCAATGGGAGGCTCCCGCTGTGTGAGGCTCCGCTCCGTCTGACAGGTCTTTTATAATGGAGGGCACCTGGTGACCCCGCCCCCTCTGACGCACGGGGACGTCATGGGGAATTCCCTATGGCTTTCCCCATGACGTCAGAGGGGGGCGGGGTCACCAGGTGCCCTCCGTTATAAAAAACCTGTCAGACGGAGCGGAGCCTCACACAGCGGGAGCCTCCCATTGCGCGGAGCGGCCCAGAAGAGACGCCGACGCTGATGCCGGACGAGAAGGACGAGAAGACCGGAGCAAGAAGAAGCAGATCGGAGGAAGAAGAAAATGGAAGAAGAAGATGGAAGAAGATGACGGAAGGAGAAGATGAAGAAACCGAAGGATGAAGAAAGAAGAAAGAAGATTTTAATAAAGGAGTTGTCAAAGACCGTCTCCTGTAATTTTTACCATTTTTGACACTTTTTTGGTGAAATGGACCCCAAAGCATCCTCCCAATGTTGAGGGCATGTGGCCTGGTACGGTTCAGGCGGGAGGGGGGGCCGCTCTCACCCCCCCTCTTTTCCTGCGGCCTGACAGGTTGCGTACTCGGATAAGGGTCTGGTATGGATTTTGAGGGGGACCCCACGCCATTTTTTTTGGCTAGGGTTCCCCTTAATATCCATCCCAGACCTGAAGGGCCTGGTTATTGAATTTGGGGGGACCCCCACGCTTTTTTTTTTTTCAATTTTTTTTATTTTTTATCAATGACTTTTTTTTTATGAATGACTTTCAATGAATGACTGTTCTCTGTATTACGGGAGCCGTCAATTCAAATTACCCGCGAGTGATTTTAAATAGCTTTTTTACTTGCAAAAACTTTTTGCAGAGACAGTTCTAAACACGGGAAACATGCGCCCCTTTACATGCATACTATAGACACCCCCCAGGTACGAAATTTAAAGGAATATTACACTTTTATTTTTTCAATTTAAGCATTATTAAAATCACTGCTCCTGAAAAAACGGCCGTTTTAAAAAAAAAAATTTGCACTGATACATGTCCCCTGGGGCAGGACCCAGGTCCCCAAACACTTTTTATGACATTAACATGCATATTAGCCTTTAAAATTAGCACTTTTAATTTCGAACGTTCGCATCCATTAAAACTAATAGGGTTCTAAAGCTCGCACGGACTTTAGGTCCGTTCGCAGGTTCTGGTGCGAGCCGAACGGGGGGGGTGTTCGGCTCATCCCTATCCAGCAGCAACCTCACCAAAATTCCAGCAGTAGCAGCATACATATGTAAAGTAAGAGGGGACAATCTAGTGCTCTCCGTTTTGAATATATTTAATATGCACAAATAACACACATAGGAAATACACTCACATTAATCGGCACTCTACCGCGAGTGCCAGCGCTGAATGTGTACAATAGAAAACTCCAAGATGGCCGCGGGTGACGTCACTCGCGCTCCCTGACCCTTGTACGTGTTACGTCCTGGGCAAGACTTCATCAGCGTGGGGCAGGGTAGCGACGAGGCGGCCCGCATGTTTCTTTATAGTGTCATTGTAACCGCAAGTGACCAATCGGGTCACGCAGTGTTAATAGCCATTCACAGCGCTGCTAAGCCTCTGCAATGGGAATGTCTGTCAGCTGAATACAAATTCAAATGGGAAGATAAACGGTGCACACACCTAAAGATAATGCCAATTATGGACCTAATGGCAATGAGTAATGATTACTAACAATGCTGTGAGCAATTAATCAGCAATCAATCAGTAGTGACCGCGCTCAGTGTTAACCATTGGCACTAAAATGTTAGTATTACCAGCAGAGTCTAAAGGGGCACTCTAACTTCTAAAACCACAGACATAATAGCCATTTTTTTTAAAAGAGTAATTGTACACATTATTAATAAAAATATGTATATAAATAATATACACTAAGAGTGATGTCAATGCACGACCATCTTAAAATTGTACAGCATAAAATAATAAAAACAATTAAAGACCATACAAATAAAAGACAAGATATGGTCAATAAAATAAATAAAAACAAGAAATAAAAACATGAATTTTTAACCCAGTCCAAGATTTTATCCGAACGTTTTAAACAAAAAGGTTATACCCATTCTGTGATTGATTCAGAGATCGAAAGGGCAAGAAATACGGATAGGAGTCTTATTGTGGCTGATAAGGTGAAAATTCCCGATACAAATGACAACGTACAAGGTTTTAAAATGATCATAGATTATAGCATCCAGCATAAAAAATTTGAAAATATTGTAGCCAAATATTGGCCTATCCTCAAACACGACCGAATACTGGGACCATCCCTTCCGGATAGACCCCAGTTTATTTATCGCAAAGCCCCCACGTTGCAAGATAGCCTGGCACCTGGTGTTATTGATCCCCCTAAGATAAGTGAAAGTAAGCTTTTACATTTTTTATCTGTTTTTTATGCTTGTGGTAGATGCGCTACATGTAAACATGCAAAAAATAATAGGGCTAAGGAGGCTGGGGAATGGGCATACCAGATCTTAGAAGTTACTATGTAGCCTCACACATCGCGAGGGTCATCGATTGGCACTGCCACGGAAACACCAAGGATTGGGTCAGGTTGGAAATGGCCAACATCTCAATCCCCCTGACATTCGCCCCTTGGATACCTTGGGTTTTATACCCGAAGGATCTAAAACTGCACCCGCTGACGGGGACCACCCTGAGAGTGCTCCATGAACTCCCGGGGAATTCAGGGATCACTTCTTCCAGAGGCCCACTGACACCTTTGATAGGTAATCCAGACTTTATTCCGGGTCTGGACAATCCCAGTCTTAAGTCTATACCCGACAATAAACCCCTTCTGGCCAAGGACTGCTACAAGAATAATAGGCTGAAAGAGATTTCAGATTTGATAAGAGATAATGGTGTCCCCAATCTTCCCTTTTGGACATACTTTCAAGTTCGAAGCTACCTACTAAGACACGGGAAGCAGACTGATTTTTCTAGGCCCTTGACAGAGTTTGAGTCGGTGTGCCTCACAGGTGATCAAATGACTAAAACCACTTCAGTGGCCCACACGTGGCTTCAGGAAGAGATGGGACCAATAGATGATGGACTTAGGAGGAGGTGGTCAGAGGAACTTCAGGTAACTATCTCCGCAAAACAATGGGGGAACGCTTGCATTTTAGCACATAAGTGTTCCATTAGCACAAAAATCCAAGAAACAGCTTTCAAACGGCTAACGCGGTGGTATTATACACATGCGAAACTCCACAAATGGAACCCACATTTGTTGGAGGTGTTTGAGGGACATTGGTTCCTTATCACACATTTGGTGGTACTGTCCTTTGATTGTTCCTTTCTGGGAAGGGGTGAAGGCCCTGATCAAATCAATAACCAAAACTGTGCTCTCTTTAGATGCAGCATGCTGTCTTCTGCACATTACAAACTGGTCACTGAGCAAATACAAGCATTCCCTCACCATTCATCTATTGAGTGCAGCTAAATCCCTGATTCCAATTCACTGGAAATCCACACGGGTACCGTCTGTCAAGGATTGGCTCCATAAGGTTTCTGAAATTTACGAAATGGAAAACACTAGAGCGCAAGACAATGAAAGAGCTGAGGCCTTTCTGGCTACTTGGCAACCTTAGATCATTTTCATACATTCGACCGCCTGGGCGGACATTACAACAGGAACGACAGACCCGCCGGGTCTACGGTGAGGCCCTGGGATTGGGGTGAATCTGGAATGGTATGCCCGTCCTAGTTTGGAGGGCTGTCCTCTTTACTTACCTCTCTTTTTCTGACTGTGTTCCCTTAACCCCTTTACTTATCCCTCTTCTGTTTCTCTTATCCTGCCTCTCACCATATACAGGGTTGTTTGATGAACCAAAATTTAAGCTGGATGTTCTTCTAGAAGGTCTCACATCTCAGTCTAGCTGTGACATTCCAGACCTACAGCCTTACCTGACTACGAGACATTATAGCGTAAAGTAACTTGTATTTAAAACCAACTCAGTTGGTGCATCTTTAACCTGAGCTACTTGGCTCATTAAATCTGTTTTGTTTACTTGTTTGACTACATTGTAAGAATTGGTCCACAATCTGCCTTGTAACTATACTCTGTATCTTGTTTATCTTTAATAAAAAGTTTCTTTGAATGGGAAAAAAAACACATAGTGTCTCCAGACATTTTAGAAATTGTCACCAGAGGGACCCCAAATTTCTGAAATTTTGGGGAATTGAAAAAGTCCCAAAACACTGGAGAGGGGGACACTACATACGTCAATTAAGTCGCAGAGAGTCTTTCTGGATATATGAAACCAAGGTTATGGCCCCCCGCAGGATAAATAAATGAACGGACTTGCCGCTTCGGGGGTCTTCCGGGGTCTTCCGGGGTTTCTTCTGTTCTTGCCGCTGTCGTCGCTTTCTGCGCCGCCGGCGCCGCCTTCTTCTTCTTCTTGTTCTTCTTGTTCTTCTTGTTCTTGTTCTTCTTCCGATGTTAACTCGTCGCTCCCTCTGGCCGGAATGCCAGAGCCGCGCTATGCTGGGACTTATATAGGGACAAGGGGACAGGGTCACATGCTCATGTCACATGGTGACCCCGCCCCCTTGTGATGTCACAGTCCCGGAGGATGCTGGGACTGTGACATCACAAGGGGGCGGGGTCACCATGTGACATGAGCATGTGACCCTGTCCCCTTGTCCCTATATAAGTCCCAGCACAGCGCGGCTCTGGCATTCCGGCCAGAGGGAGCGACGAGTCAACATCGGAAGAAGAAGAAGAACAAGAAGAACAAAAAGAACAAGAAGAAGAAGAAGCGGCGCCGGCGGCGCAGAAAGCAACGACAGCGGCAAGAACAGAAGAGACCCCGGAAGACCCCGGAAGACCCCCGAAGCCGGATCGAGACCCCCAGACGACGGCGGCGACGACGAAGAAGGTAGCCGGACTTCTCCGCTCGGTAAAAGAGCTAGGTAAATGGCGGAGGAGTCCGGCGAGAAGACCCCCAAGACGGAAGAAGACCCCCGGAGCAGTGCAATAAAATATTTTTTTAAAAGTGTGTTTTTTTACTTTACATTTTACACCTTAGGTGAATGGGTAGGGGTACATCGTACCCCATACTCATTCACATAGAGTGGGGGGCCCTTATAAAAGGGGGCTCCCAGATTCCGATAAGCCCCCGCCCGCAGACCCCGACAACCAATGGCCAGGGTTGTCGGGAAGAGGCCCTTGTCCTCATCAACATGGGGACAAGGTGCTTTGTGGTGGGGGGGGGCCGCAAGGCCCCCCTTTCCCCAGGGCACCCCCCATGTTGAGGGCACCCGGCCTGGTACGGCTAAGGAGGGGGTGCTCGCTCGTCCCCACCCCTTTCCTGGCCTGCCGGGCTGCGTGCTCGGATAAGGGTCTGAGATGGATTTGGGGGGGGATCCCAACGCCGTTTTTCGGCGTGGGGAGTCCCTTTAAATCCATGCCAGGTGACGGAGCTAGCGAGCCGACATTTACTGCCTACGCTAGCTGCGTACCTGAAGTCACGTGCTAAATGAACGGACTGCTCCGTGTGTGGGCAAGTCCGTTCATTTTCAAAAGTCCCGCAGACTTTTTCCCGCAGATTGTCCGCCGGAGAAGTCCGGGCGTGTGTGGGCAAGTCACACGCTCGGAAAGTCCGGCGAAGCCCCGCTGGAAAGTCCGGCGGGCAAAGTCCCTTCGTGTGTACGCGGCATTAGTGTATATTATTTATATACATATTTTATTAATAATGTGTACAATTACTCTTTTTAAAAAAATGTCTATTATGTCTGTGGTTTTATAAGTTAGAGTGCCCCTTTAGACTCTACTGGTAATACTAACATTTTAGTGCCAATGGTTAACACTGAGCGCGGTCACTACTGATTGATTGCTGATTAATTGCTTAGAGCATTGTTAGTAATCATTACTCATTGCCATTAGGTCCATAATTGGCATTATCTTTAGGTGTGTGCACCGTTTATCTTCCCATTTGAATTTGTATTCAGCTGACAGACATTCCCATTGTCCCATTTTTTTTTTTTTTTTCTCTCATTGTTCTTGTTTTTCTGTTGCCCTCTTGGCTTCTCTTCTACCATCTGCAGGTGTAAGGAAATTCCTTTCGAAACTGACGTTCACTTCTACCTTCCAGAAAATTGTTTTTAAAAATGAAAATGTGAATTGCCACAAATTGAGTATCTTATAATCAATAGGGTATACCTAGAAGGTAGGCAATCTACTTACCAATTAGATCGCGGGCTAGACTGGTGATGATCATGTTACTGATGGGACATATTGGAGCGACTATTTGCCCATTGATGAATAATTCTCAATTTTTCTTGTTTTACAACTATATTTAGATATAAAAATTGCTGTACTACGGTTCTGATGAAGCTAAAAGCGAAACGCGTCAACCGTCAACTGACCAGCAAGTAAAACATAATTATGGAATCTTTTAGGTCCTAATGTATATCCGATACTCGATGGCCAAACTGTTGTAAATAATTTCTTTTTGTTCCTCACTTTTTGTGATGTATATTTGTATATTGTTTTGTATGTTTTCTAAATAAACCAATGAAATATTGATTACGGAATATCCGTGTTTGTTCAGGTGCCGAGATAGTCCGTCAGGTTGGCTAAACCCCCTCTTGTTCCTTTTTTCTTTGTATATTCCCATTGCAGAGGCTTAGCAGCGCTGTGATTGGCTATTAACACCGCGTGACCCGATTGGTCACTTGCGGTTAGAATGACACTATAAAGAAACATGCGGGCCGCCTCGTCACAACCCTGCCCCACGCTGATGAAGTCTTGCCCAGGACGTAACGCATACGAGGGTCAGGGAGCGACGTCACCCGCGGCCATCTTGGAGTTTTCTATTGTACACATTCAGCGATGGCACTCGCGGTAGAGTGCCGATTAATGTGAGTGTATTTCCTATGTGTGTTATTTGTGCATATTAAATATATTCAAAACGGAGAGCACTAGATTGTCCCCTCTTACTTTACATATGTATGCTGCTACTGCTGGAATTTTGGTGAGGTTGCTGCTGGAGTATTGTGAAACTTCCCCCTGCTGGAGATGAATTCCTGGTGGTGAGAGAGAGCAGAGTTTTAACCCACTACTTACTGCTTTGTGACCTATTGTAGGTCGAAGCAGGGAGGTGAGAGGCCACCCTTACTTCATTCGGTGAAGGGATCACCAGCACTAATATTTTACTGGACAATTTTGTCATCACTTCACTTAAAGCTGCATTTAGTCTTCATGCACTTGCACTTTATATTTTGGACTACATATATGATTATCTCTGGGACAGTCCGTGATCATTTCTTGCAACTATATTTAATATCTCTGCAATTTTAATGATTCTTTCTGGGACATTCCATGATCATTTTATGCGATTATATGCGATTTTATATTTATTTATTTGTTAGATTATCTTTTTGCGCTGCACTATTACATTTTTTGAGTCTATATGAGGTGTTCCTGAATTTACCTTGAGTGTCAGCAGGCATTCTAGGGTTATATTTTATTTTATTTTATTTTATTTTATTATTTATTGCATGACTGCGCTGAGTATTTCTCTCCTTTGTTTATAATTGTCTCTGAATTCAATTATACTTAGCAGCAGCCTAAATGGAGGTTTTCTCATATGTGGAGAATAGAGAAATTGTTCTCACCGAGGTTTTATCCCAAGTACCTAGTCACTACAACCAAGGAGATTTAGGTACTACCTTCAGGAAACTTGGACACCTGTTCGAAAAGAAAATCAAAGCCTGGTGGGATATAGTGTCATTCGAGCAATATCTTTAAGGTAAAATTATCCCCAGGCGATTAAGGTGGAATTTACCCCCCAATGATGGCCTTTTCGATGAGGAATCCAACAAAGAGTGGGGTGATTTCTTTATTGCAAAAGGTTTTGAATTGCTAAAATTATTGCTTTTGCGTAAACAACATAAAAAGAAATGGCTTGAAGGCCAAATTAAAGAAATCACCGATCGGATTGAAAATTTGAAAGATACAGCTGACTTTATACAGCTATCAGGAGAACTAAAAGTCAAGCTTATTAAATGGGACAAAGAAATACAGGATAAAAAGAGGAAAAAGTTCCTGAGGGATATCAATGATTTCGGGGGTGAACAAATCTTTAAATGGCAGACAACAAATATGATGCAGCCTAACCCTGACCTCAATTCAATGGATACCATGGAATTAGGTCCTATTGCCCCCTCCCAACCTGTACAGTATCAGGATAATTCTTTGCTCAATGAATACCCAGAATACGAAACACAAAAACGTAATGCCACCCCCAAACATAGGGGTAGAGGTGCCCCTAAGACAAGAGGCAGAGGTCAACATAGACAGGATCAGACCCCTACACAAAATAATTCCACCCATTACCCTACCAACCAGGTTGACACTACTTGGAGACCTGTACCCACTAGGGGAAGAGGACAGCAAAGAGTAGGGTAGGGGGAATTATCAGAATAAGGGCCCTCCTGTACCTATTTAGAACCTCACTATGCCCCTCTCCAAGACCATTGGGAAAGCCAACCTGATAACCATTTTTTAGGGCAGGAGAGGACCCCTTGGAGGGGTCCTCCACCACAAACACCCACCTGGCTGGGGGATTGGAGGGAACAACCGTACCCGCAAGGACAACAAGGGAATACCCAGTCCAGTCTAAAAAGAAAAGACAGAGAGGATGTAGGGGGGGGAGACAAGCCCAAAAGACAAAGGCCCCGTTAGGAGCTGGGATTTTTAACTTAAGTGGTGTCACACTCACTGAGGACGAGATCAAAGTCTCCAGAGCCTCTCCCATCCTCTGGAACTCGCTACCTCAACCTGTCCGGCTATCCCCTACTCTAGCTACCTTCAGGCGATCCCTGAAAACTCATCTCTTCAGGGAAGCCTATCATGTCTCCAACTAATCTTTTACCACTTCCATCAGCTCATTCCCCACAGTTACAACCTTTTGTATCACCTCCCCCACCCTATTAGATTGTAAGCTCTTCTGAGCAGGGCCCCCTTAATCCTCTTGTATTTTATTGTATTATAACTGTATTGTCTCCCTTTTAATATTGTAAAGCGCTGCGTAAACTGTTGGCGCTATATAAATCCTGTAATAAATAAATAATAAATAAATAAATAAAGTCTTGGACAACGGTTTGAAATTTGCCCCTATCCGTAATTTAAACTAATTCCAAACTTATGTTAACGTACAGAAATTTGTTCGCACGTTAAATATGAAAAAATATTTTTTATCTGACCCCATTCAGAGGAACTCTACCCTGAATGTTGCATCCAGGCACTCCAATCTCAGGAATAAATCTATTTTTAACCCTCCTTGCAACGATAATAGGCACTTAGATGTTTTTAAGAATATGGTATGTGATGACCTAGATAATCTTAAAATTAAAAAAGTCAGAGACTCGCAGCAGATTAAACGTGGTATCACATCACTTGAGCAGAGAAACGATATTGTTATCCGCCCAGCTGATAAAGGAGGGGGATTGGTAGTGATGAGCAAAATATATTACCAAACAAAATACTTATAGAGCACTGTATGGGGATCCTATGTTTTTATACAAAAATAAATTACATACCCTCATAGAAAAAGGTAAAAATATGGGGATACTCAATAATAAAGAAGCATCTTATCTAGACCCCTTTTATTGTAGGACCCCCATTATTTATTTTTTACCAAAATTGCATAAAGACGCAGAAAAGCCACCTGGACGACCTATAGTTAATGGCATTGATTCCGTTACATCACGCCTGGGTCAATATTTGGACTTCTTTTTGCAACCATTAGTAGTCAAAATGAGAGCTTACTTGCGTGACACTAAACAAATTATCCAAATTTTGGATAAATTGACATGCACCCCTGACACTATACTCATCACTGCAGATGTGGGGTCACTGTATACCATTATTGACCACCAGGCTGCCACGGATTCAGTTAAATGGGCCCTGGCTGAGATTGACCTAACAGAAGGACATGTGCAATTTTTACTGGAATGTTTAGATTTCTGTCTTCTTAACAACTATTTCTGGTTTGATCGCAATTTTTTCTTGCAAATAAGAGACGTAGCAATGGGTGCCCGCTTTGCTCCCAGTGTGGCCAATTTATTTATGGCCCACTGGGAGGAACAAGCTGTATTTCAGGACCACCCTCCGCAGTTATTGTGTTACAAACAATATATTGATGATATTACCTGTACGTGCCATTCTGTCGACGTATATCGTCGTGCGCCGGTCGGCAAGTGGTTAAGGATCTTATCACATGTACTACTACAGGAGTCGTGTATATGTTGGAGTGTGATTGCGGCCTGCAATATGTAGGCCGCACCTCACGAGCTTTGCATGTACGCATTGGTGAGCATATAAGCAACATCAAGCGAGGAATTAAAACACATAGTGTCTCCAGACATTTTAGAAATTGTCACCAGAGGGACCCCAAATTTCTGAAATTTTGGGGAATTGAAAAAGTCCCAAAACACTGGAGAGGGGGACACTACATACGTCAAATAAGTCGCAGAGAGTCTTTCTGGATATATGAAACCAAGGTTATGGCCCCCGCAGGGTTAAACGTTGACTTTGATCTAAACTGTTTTATTTCCAATAGATAGTATGTATTTTTATATTTTATCTATACTATGTTTTTTTTATATATATATAGTTTTTATATATGATTTTTATATATATAATATTTGGTTATACATCCTCTGTCTTGTTTTTATTTCTTGTTTTTATTTATTTTATTGACCATATCTTGTCTTTTATTTGTATGGTCTTTAATTGTTTTTATTATTTTATGCTGTACAATTTTAAGATGGTCGTGCATTGACGTCACTCTTAGTGTATATTATTTATATACATATTTTATTAATAATGTGTACAATTACTCTTTTTAAAAAAATGTCTATTATGTCTGTGGTTTTAGAAGTTAGAGTGCCCTTTTAGACTCTGCTGGTAATACTAACATTTTAGTGCTAATGGTTAACACTGAGCGCGGTCACTACTGATTGATTGCTGATTAATTGCTCAGAGCATTGTTAGTAATCATTACTCATTGCCATTAGGTCCATAATTGGCATTATCTTTAGGTGTGTGCACCGTTTATCTTCCCATTTGAATTTGTATTCAGCTGACAGACATTCCCATTGCAGAGGCTTAGCAGCGCTGTGATTGGCTATTAACACCGCGCGACCCGATTGGTCACTTGCGGTTACAATGACACTATAAAGAAACATGCGGGCCGCCTCGTCACTACCCTGCCCCGCGCTGATAAAGTTTTGCCCAGGACGTAACGCGTACGAGGGTCAGGGAGCGTGAGTGACGTCACCCGCGGCCATCTTGGAGTTTTCTATTGTACACATTCAGCGCTGGCACTCGCGGTAGAGTGCCGATTAATGTGAGTGTATTTCCTATGTGTGTTATTTGTGCATATTAAATATATTCAAAACGGAGAGCACTAGATTGTCCCCTCTTACTTTACATATGTATGCTGCTACTGCTGGAACTTCCCCCTGCTGGAGATGAATTCCTGGTGGTGAGAGAGAGAGCAGAGTTTTAACCCACTACTTACTGCTTTGTGACCTATTGTAGGTCGAAGCAGGGAGGTGAGAGGCCACCCTTACTTCATTCGGTGAAGGGATCACCAGCACTAATATTTTACTGGACAATTTTGTCATCACTTCACTTAAAGCTGCATTTAGTCTTCATGCACTTGCACTTTATATTTTGGACTACATATATGATTATCTCTGGGACAGTCCGTGATCATTTCTTGCAACTATATTTAATATCTCTGCAATTTTAATGATTCTTTCTGGGACATTCCATGATCATTTTATGCGATTATATGCGATTTTATATTTATTTATTTCTTAGATTATCTTACTATTACTATTACATTTTTTGAGTCTATATGAGGTGTTCCTGAATTTACCTTGAGTGTCAGCAGGCATTCTAGGGTTATATTTTATTTTATTTTATTTTATTATTTATTGCATGACTGCGCTGAGTATTTCTCTCCTTTGTTTATTATTGTCAGGTTGAAAACAGATCTATTCCTTAGATTCATGAAATTGCCTTCCATTGCTACACTTTCTCCTGGATTTTGTGCATAGTATTTTTTCACATTGAGCTTCCTAATAAACTTTTGAATCCCTATGTAGGTGTCAAATTTTTTCAGTCCTTTCTTAGGCGCATACTGAATCCCCTTATCTAATACCAGGGACTCTTCCCTGGTGAGGGTAGTCCCACTCAAATTATAAATCCCTTCCCCTAGTCTTACCTTCTTTTTTTGTTGTAGCCTTCTTCCTGCTCGTATGCCTCTTTTTATAGATTTATTTCCTCTTTGTCCAGGTTCCCCTGTCCCTTCTCTAAAAAAGAGTTTCCCTGTATATTTTCTTGGTTTTATGCTTCATATAATGGTTGGTATCTAGCATGGGTATCTCATAATGATCTGAAGAGACTTTCTCAAATCTGGGTCTCTGTGGTTTTGGTGCATAATATTGTCCCTCTTTATAGGAATAACCCCCATAGGGTGGAGGTCCCCCTTGATTGTAATAGTCCCCCTGTGGTGGACCACCTCTTTGTGGTGTCCTCATCTGTTGTTCTTGTGTGTATTGCCCCGTTCCCGGGGGTCCTCTATAGTAGGGTGCCTACCCTTGATGGTTCCCTCTTGGGTTATGATGATATCCCTATTAACCACTATTCCAATTACCCCTATTATGGAGGGGACCTTTATAAGGAGGTCTCCCTCCATTCGAATGTGGTCCTCTATTCTCATAATAATTATAATTATAATAGGGCTTTTTATATGGTTGTCCATTCTGACCACTTGAATGCTGCTCTCCATAGTGAACTACTGGTGGTTCCCTATTCTGTGGTTTGCCAGCAGCTTGTACAGAATTATATTGGCGGGCTTCATGCAGGGTACGATCCCCCATGCGTTTATTTTCTGCATGGTTTCCTTCTCTCCTTGGAGATGTGGTGGGGGCTTGGTTATTTGTTTGCCCTACATTAGCCTGCCATCTAAACACCTGTTTGTTCTGGTAATCACCCAGATCACGCAGGTATTTTTTCTTTTTGTTGTTCTTATTTTCTGTATCTTTCTTTTGCATACTTTTGTTAAATTCACCCATATGTTTTGTATATTTAGTGGTGTCCTTATAGGGCTCTATTTTATCTTTAAACTCCTTAATCTGGCTTTCTATTGTCCTAATTTTCCTCTGTTCTTTTTATTAAAAATTCCATAACTTCCCTACCTTTCCCATTAAAAAATGCATACCATTCATCAATCCATGCATTCACCTGTCATTTATTTTATGAGTTGTCCTATAGGTAATGATGATGGTTTTTAGAGTATTTGGTTACTAAACACACTAGGATCTTATGACACTTTGCTGAATGATGTAGTATGTAGCGGTCTATTAGCATATTGTTAACTGCTAGATACAGGCAGATGAGGTGGTTAGGATGTCGTTGTTTTCAATGATACTGTTTTTTATATATATAATTTTATGTTAGTGACGCTGTGAAGATGTGTCCTTCTCCTTACATACCGTCTTGAATGTAATCTGTAAAGGGATAAATAGGATCGTTTTAGGCTAATGAGCGCCATATAAGCCATTGTAAACTGATGTTATATGCTGCTGTGTGTTATTGTGCTGGGTCACAATACACGGCATGCAGTTTGGGTATTGTGGAGCATTCTGACCTATTAGAAAATGTCTGTGAGCATACAATAAACTATAGAATGCCCATGGTCTTCAACAAAATGGCCGTGATGACACTATAAAGTGATTGACATCTCAAAAGTCCAATAGAATTCCCTCTGAGGAAGATACGACATTTCCCGGTATCGACACATGTTGGGGAGGGGACAGGGCGGTTTTTGAGACAGTGGAGTGTTCTCAGAGCGGGAGAGGACACATCAGCACAGCGCCTTTATATTTGGCTTGATACAGAGTGGTGCGCTCATAGCACCTATTAAATGTGAGTACCCCAATATAGGGAATAATGTAATTTTAAATAAAACTTTTAAAACGGTAATACACTATCCATTTACCTCTGTTTTCCATATGAATATTGCTGCAAGCAACCATCCAAGGATCCAAGGATCTAAATGCTGACCATAAACCCAGAGGTGGTTTAAAAGCGTGCTTTGACCAAACTTAGGTGCAAGGTCACACGCTGTAAGGTAAGCGCATACACCACAAGAGTGGACACGAGCACTTTACTGTTATATCATCTGTTTTATCATCTGCAATGAGCACCAGAAGAATGGAGTAGTTATGAAGGCTGCGATTTTATGGACACAGATTAATGCATGAATTAGTTTGCCACAAGAGCACTTTAAACATGGTTCACTTTATTTCTATATTGATGATTGTATATTGATGCACTTTTATATAGATTGATGTAAATTACAGGTTGTCACTGCAATTATGGCAGTATCGCAATTATCGCACAGGGTTGCAAATTTCTCTACTGCATATGAATGCTACATGTGTATGCTATACAGGTTGTCATTGGGAGGATCGCATAGGATTGCGATTTTTAATTGTTCATGATCGCAATTTATAATCGCATAATATTGTGTTATTAGATTCACTAGATTTTTTTATATCGGATTAGAATATCTTGCCACCACTATTTAAATGTAACCAGTCATGATTTAGTACGGTTACAGTATGATTATATTTGGATAGCGCAGCATTATATTGGTATAAAACTTTTGTGGTACGAGCATATGGGACGTGATCAATGCTAGCAGCTGTCCTTTAAACATCTCTAATTATCATTTGGATTTTCACATGGTAGCTCGCAAGAGTTTGTTTGTTTTTTAGATGGAATAAGGTTCTGCTGCCCCCAATTCTTGAGTTCCGACTCCATTCCCCCTGAATTAATGGCTAATAGGAAAGCCATTTTCTACTCCTGTTGGAGTACAAGGAGCATTTGCTAGAAAATTGAGGACTACTGCCAGGTCCCAGTCTAAGTACCGCTCTCACAAAGTGCTCCACCAGCAGGTTTGCTGCCCGTTTCTTTTGAGTAGAAGCCGAGATGGCTGAAATTTGCACCTTAGCGAACTGAGCCCCAAATACTATCCGGATTGCAGGAAAGACAGGATTTGAGATAAATTTGAGTCACTAGGGTCAAACTGACATCCAGCTGCAAAGCTCGTGAACCTATTCCATATTCTGGAGTAGATGGCATTGGTTGACCCCTTTGTGGAACTATGTAAAGTTCTAATACCCTCTGGAGAACATCCTAACTTTTGTAACCCCTGCCTTACAATCTCCAGGCTGCTAAGGCCAGTCGTAATGGTTGCAGATGTAGGGTATCTCCTTTAGGCAGGAGATGAGGAATCAGAGTGATCTGTGTGCACACACTGAGATCCATTGCCAGAGAGACCCATGGTCTGTGAGGCCAGTAAGGAAATACTGTGATGACTGTCAAATTGTCTGTCAACAATCTCTTCATTAATTTCAGGATTGAAGAAATTGGAAGGAAAGGCATAGGCCAGTTGCCCAACCCAAGGATGGGTCAAGGCATCCGTCCCCTCCACTAATGGATGAGGGTAGCATGAGAGGAATCGGCTCAACATGCATATGGTTTATGAGGCAAAAGTATTCATCTTGCGGACAACCCCACTCGTGGATGATTTGTTTGGGGTCCATGAATTGTCTGGATAGGCAATCTGCTTCCAAGTTCTGACAGCCTGGAAGATATATGGCCCTCAAATCTGGGATATATTGTGGTGCCAATGTCATGATTGGTTCCACCTCTCAAGAGGGATTGGCTATGCGTCCCGCCTTGTCGCTGTATGTAGGACACTGCTGCCGTGTTGTCCAGATGGAGCAGGACTGGGCGACCCTGTATGTGAGGCAACAAGGTGGCCAACGCCATGAATGCTGCTTGAAGTTCCAGAATATTGGAAACTAGGCCCTGAGTGGGAAATTCCTCTCTGCCCTGGATCTTGAGTTGTTCGCAGGTGACGCCCCACCCTGCTGCGCTGGCATCTGTGGTAACAATGATCCATGCCTCCGGCCCTACTGGGGGATGACGTTTAGCGTTTGTTAAGTCTACCACCAGAGACTCTGGCGCCTTCGGCTGGTGATCCTGATTGGCTGGGCTAGATGAACTCTTCCACTGCATCAGGAAGCCTTGTTGGAAAACTCTACGTTTCCAGTGAGCCCAGGGGGATCATCGGAATACAAGCCATCATCCCGAGAGGACTCATGCACTGGGATGCTGACATCACTGGTGCAGCCAATGCCTGTTGGTACTTCTCCCTGATTTTGGGGAGTTTCTTAGGTGGCAAAGAAACTGTGGCCGTCTGAGTATTGAATTGGGCCCCTAGGTAGATCATATTCTGTGTAGGCTCCAGCTGGCTGAGGTAATGCTTGTCCCTCAATGCAAATCTGAGGAACTGCTGGTATGACTGAAGAATCTGGACATGCTGGTAGGCATATTGCAAGTCCACTGAAATACTCCAGTCTCCTGGTTGAATAACCTGGATTATGGTATGGAGAGACTCCATCTCGAGTCTATACGGATAAATTTATTCAGCGTCTTGAGGTAGTTCTGGAGGCTGCTGTTTGAACAGCCAATAATGGCCTTGTGTCACTGTGGACTGAATCCGCTGTTTTTTGGCAGTGGTCTTGCTGGAACTGGGTGACTTTAAGCCACCTGGCTCCAACTGCCTCCTGGGTGTGCCTGCCGCTAAAAGGGCTTCTGGGTATCTGAGGGAGCCGCAGAGGTCCTAGCTCTCTGCGATCTTATGAAGGTTGACTGTGTGATGAGAGAAAGCCTCAGAAATCCCAGTACCTGTTTGGCGTTCCTCTGGATGGTTGTCCCCTCTGGTGTCTGGACCTTCGATCTTGGGGCAGAAGACCTGATTTTTCTCCTGTAACTCTGGAGATGTCAGTCTCCAGTTTTTTTTGGCCAAACAGCGCCTTCCCATCAAAAGGCAGTTTACAGCAATTCTGCTTTTGAGGATGGGTCAGCCTCCCAGGATTTTAGCCACAGTGCTCTTTTGGCTGTGACTGAGCTGAGCATGGCTCTGGAGGACCATCGAATGATGTCTATAGCCGAGAGTTTTATCTCATCAGGAGCCTTTCACCCCTGAAGTGCCTAGTACCCCTCTAGTTAAAGATAGTTGAATGCCTTGGTTTAGACCTGGTGCAGGGCCCACACTGTTCGTCCGCTTCTGTCCCTTGTTGCCCGAGCGACCGGAAAATTAGTTTTTTTGGCAAAGAGTAACAAATTTAAAAGAAAGAGAAAGAGACCCCCCACTGTACATTTACTGTGGCGGGGCAAAAAGTGCCAAAAGTGTCAGTAAGTGTCCAATTTGTCCACCGCAACTGCAGAGGTGATAAAATACTACCAGCAGAAAGCACTATTTGTAAGAAAAAAGAAAATGGCCTGGTCATAAAGGTTGGTAAGCCTAGGTTCACATCTATGAGGCTGCACTCGTTTTGCAGTGCGTTTTGTGTTTTTAAACCCTTGTTTTTTATGCCTTTTTGCATGATGTTTTCATACGTTTTGCGTTTTATGTTTTTTTTTCTCTTTAAGCATGCTGCATTCACATGGGGGGTCGGGATCTGGGGGCCCCCGTGTTAAAAAGGGCTTACATATTCCGACAAGCCCCCCGCCCGAAAACCACCCCCCCAAAGCACCCACCCCCCCCATGTTGAGGGCATGTGGCCTGGTATGGTTCAAGAGGGGGGGGGGACGCTCGCTAATCCTATCCTTTTCCTGACCTGCTGGGCTGCATGCTTGGACAGTAAGGGGGGGGGGGAGCTGAGCTCACTGTGTGTCAATGGGCACAGAGTTTGGCTTGGGAGCGAGCCTGCATGAGTGCCCCCTTAGCAAGCGGCTTGCTATGGGGGCACATAGCAGGTGGGAGAAGCCGTGTGCACCAGCGGGAAATCCAAGAAGAGGAGTATCGGCGGGCTGGCATGTGCAAAACGACTACACAGTGGGGGTAAGTATAACATGTTTGTTATTTAAAAAAAATACCTTTACAATCCCTAACTGATTTTCCTATCCATTCACTGTTTTTCTTCCCCATGACACCTGTTTGTAAGAATGGTCATTTGGCAGCTGAATAGTGTAGGGGTTAAATTCTACCATTGGTCTCCCTCTTATCTTTTAGCTATTGCAGCAGGATTCAATAAAACAAACACTTTTAGTTCCTGATATCTCCTGGACTCAAGGGTCTCAGAACAGAACATTTTACCCAAGCACATATTCTAACCCCGAAGTTAAGTTTCCTAACTTTGTAAATGTATCTGTCTAACTATCAGCAACATTACATCCTTAGCACTTTACAGCTGAAATTCTGGGAGTTCAAAAAGTAATATATCCAAAAAATAGCCACTGTTATTCAAACAAACTTTCCCACCAAACTTTAGCATTTCACTGATTCAATATATGTAACACTTAAGGGCTCTTTCACACTGGACGGATCCGTAATGATCCGCCCCGTAAAGATCCGCTGCTCAGCGGGGATCGCTCCGCTGATCCCCGCTGAGCCGGCGGATGACAGAGCGGTCCCTGCACACCGTGCAGGGACCGCCCTGTCAGATCTCCACTCTCCTCTATGGGGGATCGGATGAACACGGACCGTCTGTTCGTGTTCATCCGATCCGCTCTGCAGACGGATGGAAAAATAGGTTTTTTCCTCCGTCTGCAGAATCGGACCACAGCTGAGACGGATAATATCGGGTGTCAGCGGATGTTCATCTGCTGACACCTGCTATCCAATGGGGATGCATGTATGTCCGTATTTCATCCGAAAACAGATGGATGAAATACGGACATACGGTCCGCCCGTGTGAAAGAGCCCTTAGTTTGGTCCTGATTCCTTAATTTCTCAATCTCCTAAAGTATTTAAAATTTCACCCTTTTTTTTACCAAAATCCGATATCAGGCTTAATATCCAACTTTTCCTCCATGAATACCATAGTTAGACCCCTTTTTCCCCCTCCTACTCTTATGTAGGAATACAAACACAATACATTTCCTCTTAAAGTTGTTGTAAACCCTTAGGGCTCTTTCACACGGACCTGTCCGTGTACAAAGCCCGCTCTGCACAGCGGATGATCGCTCCATCGATCCCCTGCTGAGCAGGAAGATGACAGGTCTGTCTCTGCACTCTGTGCAGGGACGGACCTGTCAGAGCGCCGCTCTCCCCTATGGGGGATTGGATGACGAAGTAGGGTTTTCCTCCGTCACACTTTTTCGGATCGGAGCGGGTCAGATGTCAGCGGACATGTCACCGCTGACATCCGACTCTCCATAGAGGCCTATGGAGCATCCATTCAGGTCCACCTAAAAAACTGACAGGCGGACCTGAACGGACTGTCCGTGTAAAAGGGGCCTTACAGACCACTTTTACCTACAGGTAAGCCTAGATTAAGGCTTACCTGTAGGTGCAAGAAATATCTCCTAAACCTACACGGTTTAGGAGATATTTGCAAAAGACAGGCACCGATATTTACCGTGCATGCGACGTAGACAACGGCGCGCAGGCGCACTGGGCGCGCCGTTAGTGGTGGCATGCGCGGGAGTGGCATCATACCCGGAAAGGAAGATGGACGCTTCGTGGAAGAAGGGACATCAGTGACATCGCAGGCTCCTGTGTCAGGTAAGTGACACATAATGGGCTACTATGCGATGCATGCTTTACCCTACTTCCTCATTAACCCTGTACACATTTTAAGACATACACAAAATAACCTTGTCTTAGGTATTTCAACCATTATATGTGAATCCACAAACCACAATTCCCATTCCTTCATTCTCATTCACTGGCCCTTCCATTCATTCATTTAGAATGCATTCTTCCATATTTATATGACAAATCCCCCCTTTTTTATCACCAATATTTTAGCTCTATCAACTTTACAAGTTGTATAGGTTCCTTTAAATAAAAAAAATCTACTTAAAGTTCCTTTTTTTTTCCTTTTGCATAGACCCTTGCAAACTTTTAGCAGACCTCAGCTATTCACACCTTTTTTAAATACAGTATATATCTCAAAATGTTCTCACTGTCTCCCTTGTGGTTTGAGACTGGCAGCAAATTAGCTTCATCTTATTAAAACACAATTATTTTTTTTAATATATAACTGCAATTTTCTTAACCCTTTCAATCTACCTGACTATCTGATCAGATACTATTTGGTACCGTAACATACATATTTATACGTATATACGTTTATACGTATTTATCGGCCTATAACACACACACACACGCACCTTAATTTTAAGAGGGAAGTTTCAGGAAGAAAATTACATTTGAAATAAAGAATTTTGAAGCAAAATAAGTGTTAGTGCCCATCAATGCAGTCTTATCAGTGCCCATCTGCAGCATCGGCATTGCCCATCATTGCAGCCCGATCAGTGCTCATCATTGCAGCCTTGCCCATCATTGCAGCCGGATTAGTGCCAATCTGCAGCCTCGCCATTCATTGCAGCATGCTCAGTGCCTATCTGCAGCCTTACCCATCATTGCAGCATGATCAGTGCCCATCTGCAGCCTTGCCCATCATTGCAGCCTGATAAGTGCCCATCTGCAGCCTTGCCCATCATTGCAGCCTAATCAGTGCCCATCTGCAGCCTTGTCAATCATTGCAGTATGACCAGTGCCCATCTGCAGCCTTGCCAATTATTGCAGCCTGATTAGTGCCCATCTGCAGCCTTGCCCATCATTGCAGCCTGATCAGTGCCCATCTGCAGCCTCGCCATTCATTGCAGCATGATCTGTGCCCATCTGTAGCCTTGCCAATCATTGCAGTCTGATCAGTACCCATCTGCAGGCTTGCCAATCATTGCAGTCTGATCAGTACCCATCTGCAGCCTTGCCAATCATTGCTGTCTGATCAGTGCCCATCTGCAGCCTTGCCCATCATTGCAGCATATGATCAGCGCCCATTTGCAGCCTTGCCAATCATTGCAGCATGATCAGTGCCCATCTGCAGCCTTGCCCATCATTGCAGTCTGATCAGTGCCCATCTGCAGCCTTGCCCATCATTGCAGCATGATCAGTACCCATCTGCAGCCTTGCCAATCATTGCAGCATGATCAGTGCCCATCTGCAGCCTTGTCAATCATTGCAGTCTGATTAGTGCCCATCTGCAGTCTTGCCAATCATTACAGTCTGATCTGTGCCCATCTGCAGCCTTGCCCATCATTGCAGCCTGATCAGTGCACATCTGCAGCCTTGCCAATCATTGCAGCATGACCAGTGCCCATCTGCAGGCTTGCCAATCATTGCAGTCTGATCAGTGCCCATCATTGCAGCCTTGCCCATCATTGCAGCCTGATCAGTGCCCATCTGCAGCCTCGCCATTCATTGCAACATGATCAGTGCCCATCTGCAGCCTTGCCCCGCTTTGCAGCATGATCAGTGCCCATCTGCAGCCTTGCCCCTCTTTGCAGCATGATCAGTGCCCATCTGCAGCCTTGTTATTGCCAAAATAAACAGAGTTGAATCTCCTGTGTACTTGGCTCGGCTCGCAGTCCCGCCCCTTGGCCTGGCTCTTATAATGGACATAACACCGGTCCAATGTCTGGACGTCAATGCTAGGAGGTGGAACTAGGCGTGACTGCGAGCAGAGGTGAGTACACAGGAGATTCGGCTCTGTCTATTTCGGTGGCACTCGTTCCCGCCTTCCCCTCCGAGGCAGCCGTTCGGCGTATAATGCGTACACACAATTTTCCCCTGATTTTAAGGGGGAAAAAGTGTGTGTTATACGCCGATAAATACAGTATGCTAATTCCAATTTAAACATTGGGCATGGGCTTAATAATATGTGCCCAACACATTCCATAAACTTACTAATAGTTTTTGGAAACCTCTCAAAAATAAACATGTAATAAAAACATACTGTAAATCTATAAACACATGTAGCGCTGGATCCTGACGAGCAGGCGCTATTGTTTTTCAAAAATTAAGTTGCCTGAAGCCACAGTTGGGCTTCAGGCTAATTTCTTTAAATTACTGGTTTCTGTACCAGTCCAGCTGGGTTGCACTGGGTTCTCCTTGACTGTAGGTGTCGCTGTCACCGCCGGCAAGAGTAGAGACTAGCTGGTTGCATTGAATACCATTTATCTCTCGGAACCAGCCCAGTGGGAGTGTTCTTCTGCTATGCATTCTGGGGGGTGGTATTTAAGGTACCGACGCCATGTTGGGAGGGGAGTATTTTCTGTCTTTTTGGTTCTGGTGGCCCTCCTGGCCTGGGTTGTGGGACTGTGCATCCTGTGTCTCGGGGCCGGCTGGCCCGAGGCCACGCAACTGAGAGGATAGGCCAAACGGACCTTGGAGCCTATTGATCCAGGGATGGTCCGGTGCCGTCTCATCTGAAGGGAGAGGCCCAGCAACTGGAGGATCCAGGGGAGGACTCTTTCAGGAAAAGACCGTGCGCAAGGCTGGTTTCTCTGGAGGAGCCTGGAGACTTAGTTGAAGGATGCAACCTGGATCACATTGCCTACAGTATCACCGGTTCGGCTGAAAGAGACTGTTATTGTATGGAATTATTTTTTCAATCTCTCAGATCTGGCTGCTAGGTCCAGTGAGAAGGACTTATCCGGTGGTGGCTAGATCTATCAAGAGGAACTATTGTCTTCTAGATCACCAAAGAGAACTTGAACCCCCAATACCATGTGCCTCTGTCCTTTATTGAGAGACTTTGTCTTTGTTCTAAATAAATAACCCAAAAGAGGTTCTGTGTCAGTCTAAATATTCTTTGGGCCACTTTCCATGGGATCCCCAAGACGGAGCTACAAGCAGGTGAGGTAACGGTAAGCCTAAATAAAACCAGTAGCTCCTTCGGGGGTTAGTGCTACACACATTAAAGACGTTTTTTCTCTAAAATATGCATATAACATTTCCCTATTATGCAAACCTGTTTTAAAACCATAAGCTCTATTATTTAAACCAAACCATTAATTATTTTCCACACAACTTGCCTGGCAACAAAATATATCTCTAACAACAATATATCCAAACATAGGTGTCCCTCCTTAAAGCGGAACTTCAGTCATTTTTACATTTTTCCATTCATAAAATCTTCTGCCCTTGTTGTTTTAACTTTTGGATAGTAAAACATTTTTTTTCTGCCAGTAAATACCTTATACAGCCCACTTCCTGTTTCTTATCTGGAAAAAAGCCTAGGCTAATGACATCATGCACAGCTCTCACTCTCGTGAGAGTTTGCCAGGAAGGGAGGGTGGTGAGTCATAAGAGGGCCAATGAGAGCTGCAGAGCTGGGTGTGCCTGTGTGTGTGTGTGTCTGTGTGTCTGTGTAAATCCAGGAAGTGAATAGGCAGCCGTTTCAGCTGCCCATAGTTAAAATGGATGCAGCCAGACTCAGTGGAGGGAGATTTCTGCAGCATATTTGGCAAGTACAGAATCACAGTATATATAAAATAATATGCAAAGTGGTTGGAGGTAAGCTTTAGAATAGCAAATATGTTTTTATTACAAATTATGTGAGCAGACTGCAGTTCCTCTTTAAGACAATAACGGGACATCTCTGCTGAAAAAAATAGCTTCATTCCCTTTTTTTTTCTTATTAGGAGATGCTGCCTTGCTCTAAAAAGATTTCCTGTCTCCCTATAGGAAAGGGAGGTCCAGGTATCTGGTACTAGTTGTTCTGCCCATCAGATGTATATATTCTGATTATCTGCATTTGTGTTGTTGTAAATGACATTTAATGTTGTTATTTTCTATTAGGAATCATTTGCAGAGTGTAGGCGCCATCTAGCGTCCCTTTTTGGTATTGTTTCTATTGTGTAAATGTTGTTATTAAAGTTTATAACCTAGGAAGTACTTGGAAGGCAAAGTATTCTGGGTAAAGTCTCACAGGAAGAGACACATTCACCATGCTTTCTAGACTGCAAGATGTCCTGTTTCAATCTCTTACCATCATCCCTTATTGAACTTAAAAAAAGTACGTTTTACTGTCTCATATTGTACTGTGTATATTTGTCTCTGAAATGTATGCTAAATTTATGGGATATTGTACTTATCAAGGTTTATTCTTGTTATTTGTAGTTTCACCTAGCTTGTTCCAATAAACTGCGATCGAAGAAATATGGTATCATGTTTATGGGATAAGAATGGTTTAGCTGAATGTCCTTGAGACAGAACAGTGAAATTTTTAAGCTGACCTCTGAAGGGAAGATAAGCTGACTTCGGAAGTCTGTACAGCCTGGGGCTACACAGTACCATACAGTCAGAAGCCTTAAAGAAGCAGGCCTGTGGGAGGCAAAGCAAGCAGCCACGCTACACAGAGACATGCTCTGTCAAGCAGTACCGACACTAGAACGGTCTCTATACAGCAAGACAGCTTCTTCCCCGCAGCCATGTCTCACAGTAGAACATCTTCTTACAAAACACGATCACAAGCAAGCTCATCTAGGTCATCTGTCGCAAATGCAGCAGCTATCGCCCGTTCAAAAGCTGAAGCAGCAAGAGCCAGGGCCGCATTCGCAGACCAAGAGCTGCAGATGAAAAAAGAAAAGGCCCACCTTGAAGCAGAAAGGGTGAGACAGGAACAAGAGAGAGAGCAAGAAAGAGTACGCATAGAGCAAGAAAGAGTACGCATAGAGCAAGAAAGAGTACGCATAGAGCAAGAAAGAGTACGCATAGAGCAAGAAAGAGTATGCATAGAGCAAGAAAGAGTACACATGGAACAAGAGAGAGAGATGGAAAGAATACGCCTGGAAGACGAAAGAGCTCAGCAAGAGGCATCTCTGAAACTGCAGCAAGCTATCTTAGAAGCTAACATGGAGAAGCTGGCAGTGGAACGAGATGCTGCCGCCGCCATTGCAGAAGCAGAAGCTCTAGAAGCAGCCATCTACGATGAGCCAAGAACAGGTAGCAGCATACCAGGCCTAGAGGAAGAACACCAAGATTTCTTGCAACGCACGTCGGATTATGTCTACCAGCACTGTGACCCAAGCAGCATCCCACAACAAGAAATTAAACATGATGTCAGGGAGTCACACCAAATCAAGCAGCAACAAGACGACCTTGGACCCCAGTGCTACAGGCAAGAAAAATCTGACAGAGTTCCAGACGTTCCAGTCTCAACCAAACCTTCTACTCCAAAAGGTACTCAACCTTCATACAAACATCAAACGCCTGTCTTCATTCCAAAGGTGTATGCAACGAGCCGGTATGAACTGCCAACCGTATGCAAGTTAGAGTCCAGAGAGCCTAAAGAAGAGACTTCTATCAGGTATGCCTTTACACCGCACCACAATACACCAGCAGCCTACCCCAATGCCAATCAGGCTACTGTAGACTTTGCCAAGTTCCTGGCCAAACGCGAGTTAGTTACCCAAGGACTTGCCAAATTTAGTGATCGCCCTCAACACTACAGGGCGTGGCGATCCTCTTTCCAGAGTGTTATCCAAGGTCTAGATCTATCTTGCAGACAACAGATAGAACTCCTTGTAAAGTGGCTTGGCAATGATTCTGCTGAACACGCCAAAAGGATCAGAGACATTAATATAAACCACCCTGAGATAGGCCTTACAAACATCTGGAACAGACTGGATAGATGTTATGGCTCACCAGAGGCTATAGAGAGTACACTGTTTAAAAGGATAGAAGACTTTCCAAAAATACCTAGCAGAGGTTACCAAAGACTCAGAGAATTCAGTGACCTATGTACGGAGTTACAAGTTGCTAAAGCAGAAGGTGACTTACCTAGCCTTTCTTATCTTGACTCTGCTAGAGGTATTAACTCCTTAGCTCAAAAACTTCCTTATGAGTTACACGAAAGATGGATTGCTCATGGCTGTAACTACAAACGGAAACACAATGTGCCCTTTCCACCATTTAGTGAGTTTGTGGACTTTGTAGACAGACAAGCAGGAACGAAAGATGACCCCAGCTTCATTTTTCCAGTGTCTTACATCACTTCTGCTGGCCCTAAGCAACTCAGGGCTCCAGTAGCAGTGCACAAAACTAACATTTCTTCCCACAGATTTGCAGAGTCTCAGCCAGAGGATCAAGACAATGACCCTATGAAGTTCTGCCCTCTACATAAGATGCCACATCCTCTTCTGAAATGCAGAGCCTTCAGGACAAAGACCATCCAGGAACGCAAAGCTTTCCTCAAAGAGAACAACATCTGTTACAAGTGCTGCTCTTCATCTACACACTTCGCCAAGGACTGTAAGGTCAGTGTCAAATGCACAGAGTGTGACAGCACAGAGCACCACACAGCTTTACACCCAAAGCCTACTCCAAGAACCTTCCCACCTGTCCATGGTGACAAGGAGCAAGGCAGGGAGACCAAAGACTCTAGTACAGATACCACAGCAATCACTTCACAGTGCACTGAAGTCTGCAAAGGAGTACAGGTGGCAGATCCTGCTCTAAAATCTGTCTAGTGAAAGTTTACCCAAAGGGACGCAGAGACAAAGCAGTCAAGCTCTACGTCATTTTGGATGATCAGAGTAATAAGTCACTAGCCAGACCTGTGTTTTTTGACATTCTAAACCTTAAAGGCCCCAGCAGCCCCTACTCCCTTAGGACTTGTGCAGGTACAGTGGAAACGGCGGGGAGAAGAGCTGACGGCCTACAAATTGAATCTATGGATGGTAAGACATGCCTACCCTTACCGACCATAATAGAGTGCAACCAGATGCCAGACAACAGATCAGAGATTCCCACACCAGACGCAGCAGCTCACCAGACTCACTTGAAGGATATAGCACATCTCATACCAGAACTTGATGATCAGGCTCAGATAATCTTACTCCTAGGGAGGGATATCTTGCAAGTCCACAAAGTAAGGAAACTGATCAACGGTCCTAAAAGTGCTCCATATGCCCAAAAACTGGATCTTGGGTGGGTCATTATAGGTGATGTTTGCCTGGGAGGTGCACACAAACCGGAATCTGTTAATAATCTGCTCACTAGTACCCTCGAGAATGGTCGTCCTTCTCTTTTCCAACCCTGTCAAAATCGCATCCTCATAAAGGAGCTACCTCACAACAACCCTGTACCTCTTCCTTTCCTAAGTCCCCTCTGTGACAGCAATACCTATGACGAGGACCAAAGCGACTTAGGTGTTCAGGAGAACAAAGGAAGACAACCAGGTAGCAATGTCCATTGAGGATAGAATCTTCCTAGAGGTTATGGAAAGCAGTATGGAGAAAGACTTGACTAATAACTGGGTAGCACCTCTTCCCTTTAGGCCACAAAGACAACGTTTGCCTAACAGGGAACTAGCATATAAACGCCTCACTTCCTTAAGACACAATCTGCAAAGGAAACCAGAGATGAGAGAACATTTCTTTTCCTTCATGGGCAAAATATTCCAAAATGGCCATGCTGAGGTAGCTCCAGACCTCAAAGACTCAGAAGAATGTTGGTACTTACCCATATTTGGGGTCTATCACCCTAAGAAGACAGGACAGATTAGAGTGGTGTTTGATTCCAGCGCCAAGCATGAAGGTGTCTCTCTAAATGATGTCCTTCTTTCTGGCCCTGACCTCAACAACAGACTATTGGGAGTACTTCTCCGCTTCCGCAAGGATTCAGTCGCATTCATGGCAGACATACAACAAATGTTCTATTGCTTTCTTGTTAAGGAAGAACACCGAAACTTTCTGAGGTTTCTCTGGTTCAGGGACAACAACCCCTCTGGAGACATCACAGAATACCGCATGAAGGTGCACATATTTGGCAACAGCCCTTCCCCTGCAGTTGCTATATATGGCCTCAGACACTCTGCTAGAGTGGGAGAGTCAGAGTATGGGTCAGATGTCAGACAATTTGTGGACAAGGATTTCTATGTAGACGATTGCTTGAAATCACTACCCACTAATGAAGCCGCAATCAGTCTCCTCAAAAGAACTCAGGCAATGCTTGCGTGTTCCAACTTAAGGCTCCACAAGATTGCTTCCAACAGTAGAGAAGTTTTAGAAGCCTTTCCTGTCCAAGACCATTCCAACGAGTTAAAGGACTTAGATCTAGGCACAGACTCACTCCCCATGCAACGCAGCCTTGGTTTGCTTTGGGACTTAAGATCTGACACCTTCACTTTCCAAGTAAACACAGAGGAAAAACCCTTTACCCGTAGAGGTGTCCTGTCTACCATAAACAGCCTATACGATCCTTTAGGCTTTGCAGCACCTGTCACCATCCAGGGTAAGGCACTACTCAGAGACTTAACCTGTGAGTCGCTAGATTGGGACCACCCTCTCCCCACCGGCAGGAAGAACCTATGGCTAGAGTGGAAGGACTCACTAACAGCGCTATCTAATCTTAAAATTCCACACCCATATGCTCCTCTGTCATCTGCAGATGTTCAGATGCAAAGACTTTGTGTGTTTGCGGATGCTTCTGTTAAAGCAATTGCTGCTGTAGCTTACCTGAAAACCATAGACACTAAAGGACAAAGCCAAATAGGGTTTGTAATGGGAAAAGCAAAACTTGCACCACTGCCTGAACACACCATACCCAAGCTAGACACTTCAAGTTTCATTAATGCTCTTAGACGTTTCATTGCAATCCGAGGCCCAGTGAAACTCATTCGCTCTGACAGAGGATCTAACTTTGTAGGAGCAGTGAAAGAACTGCAAATTCCTTCCAACTTGGACATCCCCAGTGTAAAAAGGTATTTGAGTAAGCAAGACTGCATGTGGATCTTCAATCCACCTCACTCTTCTCACATGGGAGGTGTGTGGGAGAGGATGATAGGCATAGCCCGCAGAATTCTTGACTCTATCTTCCTACAAGTAGGAACTGCAAGGCTTACTCACGAGTGTTTAGTGACATTTATGGCAGAGGTTACAGCCATCATTAACGCCAGACCCTTAACTTCAATTTCAAGTGACTCTGAAGATCCAATGGTTCTCACACCTACCATGTTGCTCACGCAAAAGACTGGTCTTGTAGGTACTCCAGCTGGAGAGTTTTGTGAGAAGGACCTTTACAAACGTCAATGGAGACAAGTTCAAACTCTTGCCAATACCTTCTGGAGTCGGTGGAGGGAGCAATACACATCTACTCTTCAACTAAGGAGGAAGTGGCACTCCGAAAAACCTAACCTTAAACTTGGTGATGTTGTGCTCATGAGAGATTGCCAGACACTAAGGAACATGTGGCCTTTAGGTCTAGTCACCAAAGTACTGCCAAGCAAAGATAATCTTGTCCGTAAGGTCGAGGTCAAGACCTTTCAACAGAACGAGGCCAAAGTGTTCTTGAGACCAGTGACTGAACTTGTTCTGTTACTTTCTATGGAGGACTCTGTTAGTGACGTCACTTGACGTCAGGCGGGGAGTGTTCTGCCCATCAGATGTATATATTCTGATTATCTGCATTTGTGTTGTTGTAAATGACATTTAATGTTGTTATTTTCTATTAGGAATCATTTGCAGAGTGTAGGCGCCATCTAGCGTCCCTTTTTGGTATTGTTTCTATTGTGTAAATGTTGTTATTAAAGTTTATAACCTAGGAAGTACTTGGAAGGCAAAGTATTCTGGGTAAAGTCTCACAGGAAGAGACACATTCACCATGCTTTCTAGACTGCAAGATGTCCTGTTTCAATCTCTTACCATCATCCCTTATTGAACTTAAAAAAAGTACGTTTTACTGTCTCATATTGTACTGTGTATATTTGTCTCTGAAATGTATGCTAAATTTATGGGATATTGTACTTATCAAGGTTTATTCTTGTTATTTGTAGTTTCACCTAGCTTGTTCCAATAAACTGCGATCGAAGAAATATGGTATCATGTTTATGGGATAAGAATGGTTTAGCTGAATGTCCTTGAGACAGAACACTAGTACTGGGCACCTCTAAATATCTATATCCTCTTGTACTTGTAAGTAACCCGAATCCACTAAGGTTTGGGTTCAGGATGTCACTTTATTAAAGCGGTTCTGCACACATTTCATTTAGTAAATCTCTTTGCCTTCCAAATCAGGCAAAGAGTACTAAATGAAGTGTTTTTTTTTTTTTTCCACTTACCTTGTAATCGATGACTTCCTGTCCTCTGTCTCTGCGGGGGTGGGCGGGGTCTCTGCATCGATCGTCGTCACACCGCACTGTCTCCTGGGATCTGGTGTCATTGATCCCAGGAGTCTGTGCGGGCATTTTCCGAAATCTCACGAGATTTCGGACACATCTTCCGAAATCTCGCGAGATGTCGGCAGATGTGCCGACATCTCACGAGATTTCGGAGAACGTGAGCTGCACTTTGCCGTTACTGCGCACGCGCGAGCTCGGCGCAGTAACGGCGGTGCATGCTGGGCCATCTAAAGTGCCTGTGGGGTTTCACATGCCCACAGGCAAGATGGCCCCCAGCAGAAAAGCATTATATAAATAATTTTATTGGAGGAAAACCGGCTGCGATCGAGATGGAAGATGGAACACGTGAGTCCCCCAATTTACCTCGTAATCCTTGGCATATTCCCCAAAAAAAAAAAAAAAAAAAACACAGTGCAGAACCGCTTTAAGGAACATAGAACCTTGAGGTGTGGCACTTACTGTTCCATGATACTCCGGAGCATTGACATTTGGGGACGACACTCTACTAAAGTAGGATAAAAACGATTATCTCAAACAGCTTCTGGCATTCTCAAATAATGAGTGTAGTAGCATGGGCTACATTTTTAAATGCGATAGGGTTAAGTATATAAAGTATTCTGCACATTGGAATAAGGGGATTTCCCTATTTCATTCTCATTATATCTTTTTTTTTAAACTGACTTTCTCTTACGTTTTTTATTTTCTCCTTTGACTCTTTTAAATCAGTAAAAACATAAATATTCTCAAACCTGGTTTAGAATCCACAGCCATAGACGAAGACTTATATTTATAACTAAATGATTTTATTCATCTGAAATATCGATAACTTCTTTTTTGGCTGTTTCTTTTCTTAAACAAAATTATTTTAGTTAACAATACAATTTATGGCTAGTTTTCATTGCTAAAAAAAACAAACACTTCCTCTTTTTCATCAAAAAAAAAAATATGCGAGCAAACATGTACAGTGGAACCTTTAGTAGTAACGCAGTTAACGAGCGTTTTGAAAGACGAGCAACTTTTTTTTTTTAAATCCTGACTCGGTTTGCGAGTGTTGTCTTTAGAAAACGAGCAGGATTCAAGCCAATAGGGTGTGCAATACCGCATTTGGCCAGAGGTGCGGGGGCGCCGGTGACATACAGAACGGTTCGGAGCCATTCGGAAATACTCGGAAACACTTGGAAATACTCAGTTCCCGAGTGTTTTCGAGCCTTTCCGAGGGTTTGCGAGTTCAGCCGAGCTGTCCCCGAGTATTTCCGAGGCTCTCCGGCGCCCCCCACCTCTGGCCACATGTGGTATTGCATGCAATAGAAGTCAATGTGGAACAAATTATCTTCGTTTTCATTGACTTCTATAGGGAAACTCACTTTGATATGCGAGTGCTTTGGATTAGAAGCATTCTCCTGGAATGGATTATGCCTGTAATCCAAGGTTCCACTGTATATCTTGTATCCTTGAGAACGCAAATATATTATGCGCAGAAAAACTGGCACTAAAATTATTTCGTCAAACTTTTCAACTACAGCTTGCACACCCACAAATACTCCTGTTCTAACTCATTGAGACCATGTCATGCCTTCACCCTTAAGGCGGTCATCAAGACACACTAATACATCAGCTTAACAATTACTATTTGAAAGCGTAATAAGCACTTATATTTTATATACAAATATTAGTCAAGGGGGAGGAGAAGAAGGAGACCTCTGGGTTCCTGGGATCCCATTTCCTTTACCTTCGCTTAGGTTTTTAAATTATCCACGAGCTCCACAACTCTGGATATCCTGACACTTCTGCCTATTGGATGAAGTGTCTGAAGCAACCAGCACAGGCAATATGCATCTGGGCAGCTTGCCGGCCAGCCCTTCTGAAGCAGCCGGCACTCACAGTATGCCTCTGGGCAGCCTGCAGTGTCTGGCCCTTCTCCTGAGCAACCAGAGAGGACCTATTTTGCCATCTGGTCCTCTTTTCCTTAACCCACTTAGAGTCCGTAATATGAGGGCAACCAAAAAAGTGCCCTTTACCTATCCCACTTCTGAGACTACTGAACTATAGGGGTTAAATTCTACCATTGGTCTCCCTCTTACATTTAAGCCTTAGCTACAGGGCCCCGCCCAATCAGACACAGACACTGACTGAAGACTTGTTTATTTTGGCCTGTGTTTAATCTTAAAGTGGAGTTCCACCCACTTTTACAACTGTCTTAAAGGAAAGACAACCCCTTCACCACTCGATTTTGGATCAATTTTTTTTCCTACTTACCTTTTATGTAAGTATTATGTAAGTACCTTGTGTACATCTGTCCCAGCCTCGCCATGGCCCGGTGTGTCACGTCCTCCTCTCTCCCGCTGCCTTCTGGGACCTGTGTGTGTGTCCCAGAAGATGACGGGTCCATTCAGAGAGTGCCGCGTGACTTGCGCATGCACAGTAGAAAAACGGTGATGAAGCCTAAAGGCTCCACTGACGGTTTCCCTTAATTGGAATGGCAGCGCCTGCACCTGATCCAATGGAGGGATCAGCCTCGGGATGCCGACATAACAGGCTCCCTGGGCAGGTAAGTGTCCTTATTAAAAGTCAGCAGCTATACGTAGTGTTTGTAACTGCAGACTTTAAAAAAAAAAAAATGCGTCTGGAACACCTGGAACGCTTTAAGTACACAGGATGAGATAGGTGTTATTAATTTTCTACCAATAATGGGTACATGTTTGGATGACATATTTCCTTTATAATAATGGGAAGATCCCATCTTCCTTATCCAATCATCAAATAAATTTATTAGAATGCATTGAATTATACATGAGATATAGCATAATTTGCACTAAACTTTTCCAGCAGACAGCTTCCTTTAGCTGCCTGGCTGCTAATGCTATTCTTGAATTTATAAGTTCCTTTTTATAAGTTTCACAATGACTTAAAGCGGAGTTCCACCCATTTAAAGGTCAGCAGCTACAAAAAGTGTAGCTGCTGACTTTTAATAATCAAATACCTGTCCCACGGTCCAGCGATGCTCCTCTCCCCCTCCTCTCCGAGGTGCCAGAATTTTAACTGTGGGCACCCAGCTGTGGCTTCACAGCCGGGCACGCACTGCATGCTGTGAATGGCCAGGCAATCTTCTGTGACGTGTCCCAGAAGATTGCAGGGAGGGAGGGGGAGAGGTGAACTTCCTTCCGGAGCCAGGGGAGTAAGTGGGAGCTGGGTGCCTGTAAAAACAGGATACCCGCTTCTTCACAAATAAAATTACAAGCCAAATGTGGCACGTCATGGGGTCGCACTTAACATGGAAGTTGAGGCAATTCATTTCGCATTTGCAGCGCCATACAAATCATTCATTCATTCAAGTTCCATTTTTGGGTGGAACTCCACTTTAAGTAGCACTCTACAGCCTGAAATATTATTCATTATTATATTAAACAATTATTTAACCCTTCAGATAGTATGTCTATAGTTGGCTGCCATCCAGTGTCTATAGATGCATCTAGGAAAGCTATCTTAATCACTACTGTTTTTCCTTCAGAAGTGTGCTGCTAATGTCAACTCTTCTGCTTTTTATCCCTTTCCTCTCTATTCACATAAACTTGCAAACTTGACAGAGTCAAGCTTACAGGTTTATGGAGTTCTTTGTTGCACATTAAAAATTTGACAAGAGGCAGCAGTTGGACCATCACTGGATGCCTCCTTTAATCCCTTTGTGATGGAGGGTAAAACAAATGTTTATGCCTGAACACAATTTTGCAACTTTGACATATGCAATGCCTGCAATTTTTTTTTTTTTTACGTTTAACACAGCACTGAAAAAAAAAAAACACTGACAGCTCATGAGGAGCCGCTGTACTAACTATGCAATGTCAATACAGCCATTTCCCCGCTGTGCTATTGTGGTCTGACAGGAGGGGCTGCCCCCTGCCATAACACGCTGGTCAGCGCTCTCAGCCGTTGGCTTTTTGGTCATGCCCCTTCGTCAGAAGCTTCTGTCGGACCAGCTGCAGTACACATGGGAAAAATGTTGGCCGGTTTCTGTTGAACCAGCCGATGCCGCCTGATATTCTGGCCTTTTGTACTAGGCTTTAGTAAAACTGATACTACTTTGTGTATCTAGGTGGATTATTTTCAGGACAAATTAGGCTCTCGCTTGGTGGTATATGGTAATGGATATTAAAGGAAAACTGTCCCAAAGTGGTTAAAAAAATAAATTTTTTAAATTTAGCTGTATATTTCTTGCTATTACTATAACTTACCACCAAAGAACAACTCAAAATAAATTCTCCTGCTGCTGGTGATCACAACAATGCCACATACATTCTGTTATCAATTGTTATTTGTTTGTACCCATAATAGGGCCCAGCAATTTGCTATTTTTATCCTACCTAAAACACACTGATACTAATTAAAAAAATGCTTTTTTTAAAAAAAGTCCTACGACAAATATACTGACCTTGACCTTTGACCAACCCTTTTTATTTATTTTTTGTACACACTTGTTTGTTGACATTTTTTCTCCCCTGCAAGGAGAGAAAGATACAATTGTATCTTTCACTACATTCATAGGAGAAAGACAACACATGGACGGGCGGCAGAGGGACTGAGGGATTTACTAAAACATTTAATGTGAAAATGGCTTAATGTAGCTTAACGTGTAATAAAGTGCCTAAACCTCAATCAATTGCCCTGAACTTTTACACAGCCTAAGATCTTAACTTCCCAAACCTATCCAAGAAGTTTCATGCGATTCAATGTCCCACAAGGCAAACTAGGGACATTAAGCTTGATTTTTGGGGAGCTTAATGTGGCTTAATGTACAAAAAAGACCTTAAATGTTATCCAATTTCCACCAAACTTTACACAATAGAATACTCTATCCATGCCAACATATTCTGAAAATGACAGCTCATTTGGTTAATCACACCAAAAGTTATTCACGTTAAGCTATATTTTACAATGCTAAAATATTTAATGTGAAAATGGCTTAATGTAGCTTAACGTGTAATAAAGTGCCTAAACCTCAATCAATTGCCCTGACTTTGCACAGCCTAAGATCTCAACTTCCCAAACCCATCCGAGAAGTTTCATGCGATTCGGTGTTCCACAAGGCAAACTAGGCACATTGAGCTTGTTTTTTGGGGAGCTTAACGTACAAAAAAGACCTTAAATGTTAACCAATTTCCCCCAAAATTCACACAATAGAAGACTATATCCATGCCAACATATTCTGAAAGTTTCAGCTGATTTGGTTAATCACACTAAAAGTTATTCACATTAAGCTATATTTCACAATGCTAAAACATTTAATGTGAAAATGGCTTTCCTGACGCCAACATGGTAGCATACTAGTGATAGAGCTCCGCCTCTTGACCACTCCCTCAGGACCAGTGAATAGCATAAATATAAGGCCTAGTTAGGCCCTACCCCATTCTTCTTTTTTTCCTCATACCTCAATGCACCAGTGAAGAGTAAGCAGTACTATGTCCCCCCCTCTGCCTCCGTGCAGCATCCGGCTGGGTTCAAGCCTCTCTCAGTGCGAAGTCCCAGCGCTTAGGCTGCTAACATGCGCTATAGTCTGGGTGCCCCTTCTGTGGGTCTTATTGGGGCCCCTGCAGTGTTTCCTCTTTAGGAACGAAATCTGCTTTTAAAATTGATAACTGCAGCACTTGTGGAATATGGGGGGCCAGCTATGCTTTATCTCTCTCTTAGCCCCTTGTGCCATACAGGGTCGCCTGTACCTCTTACCTATGTCTCCCTCGTGTCCTTCATTACCTTTCCCATTCCCTGCTGTCATCTGCAGGTGTTGCATGTGTGTGTGTGTATGTATGTATTTATGTATGTATGTATGTATGTATATGTGATATAGGTGTGTGTATACGTATATACACATTTAAAAATGTATGTAGGTATGCATATGTGTGGGGGTGTATGTAAATACATGTATGTATTGTAGGGGATCCGAGGGGTGAAAGGCCGGTTCAGACAGTTCAGTAAAATAAAAATGGCTTTATTCAGCAAAACAAACAGAAGAAAAAGACAGGCTTGTCTTGTCACACAGGTGCAGAGATAGGAAAGGTTCAGTCTCTTTAACCAACAGGCTGATATATAGACAAAGTAAATGGCTCTAGTCAGAGATACAGTCTCTGATATGGTTTTACTCACCCCAGCAAATGGATTCTCATGCTGCTGTGTGTGTGTCTCTCTCTCTCCAAGCACACAACTCCTCTGACATCTTCAGCTCAGCTAACAGTAAGCAGGGCTGAAAGAGAAGTTCCTACCTTCTTTCATTAACCCTTTCCTAACCCGCCCCAGACTGACCCTCTGCAGTTTATGTGTGTAGGTATGTGTGTGTATATGTGGGTATGTTTGTATATGTGAACATATGTAGGTATATGTAGATAAATAAAAAAAGGAAAGTGGAATCCTTACTCCTGATCCTTCTGTCGCTTTTCAGCTATCCTCACCTCAGCTGGCCGTCCCATTTCTCCACAGATAAAGAGTCAGTTACCACTCATATAAAGACCCTCAACAACTAGGGTGGGGACCACCATATTGGTAAGTTTTCAGGAAAAAGAGTGCCCTCCCATGCAGATTGGCTTTGAGTTGCTTCAGCCCCACACGCCCACACTCTCAAGATGACCGGGCCAAGGCAAGGCGGACGTTCTTCAGAGGAGCATAGCCCGGATGGCGCTCCCGCTCAGGAGAAGAGCTCCAAGGAAGACGTCTTTGCTCCTCTTCCCCAGAGCCAGCACCCCAGCAAGACTCCTGCAGGGCCTGTGGCGCAGTATCTATGCCCGGCAGGCTGGTGAGTAGACACTGCCTGGAGAAGAAGGGCAGCTAACAGGTAATGCCAAAATGTCTTTATTATTGATAAGAATGACACAAGATTCTGTTTTGAACTTGCCTTAATTACCCGGAGCAACTGTTACACTTGTATTGGAAACTGTTGGAGACTGTTGCCATAGAGTAGGCATGCTTGCTCACGTGCAGATGTGGCATCTTGCTGGATGCTTTTCCCTGCGTGGCTGTCCTGTAGAAGTCTGGGAGTCTGCCAGGTTGGCGTTACACAGACACATTTTGGTGCCCCAAGGAGAGTAGTAATGTAATGCACAGAGCGCTCTATTAGGTGTGACCAAATTGCCCTTGCTGACATCATCACCTTTCAGTGAGGCCAAACAGCTGCCTACAACGGCAACAGTTTTGTATATGACTATCTTGGTTACTTGGGGAGCCACAGCCTGGTCTGGGTAATATGTCCCGGTCTCAGGTGGACTGAAACCCTGACACATGATTCAAAATCCGAACTGTCCGGGTGAATCCTGGACAGGTGGCACAGGTGTCTGGTGCCCATGAATCTACTTTTCAGAGGCTGCCTGCTGGCTAAGTGGGTGACAATTCTGTCTAGTAGCACTGGGGTTGCTGGTTCAATCCCCCAACATGCTAATACTTGTTTTGATGTTTATTTCTTCTCCCTGTGTGGGTTTCTCACCACAATCCAAAGACATGCTCTGCACCTACTATGCCTTACAACCCACTCTATTGTTGTCAACATCCCTATGTGGAGGGATGTTGACAACTCATGGCCTTGGAGGTTCTCATTGGACTGAAGGGGGCCTGGGTCCTTGCTACAGTTATTACAGATGCAACAGTCTGCTCCTTAAAATATGGAGGCTGACCAGGAAGTCCCTCCTAGTTGCGTATTGAGACCCTGGGGTGCGTATTGCTTCCTAGAAACAAAAGTGGGGAATAATGAAGGGGGTTCGAGAATAATGCCTGTATACACAGGATGTAAAAACTGTATACTCTGAACAAGCTAATGGTCAACCTGGTTCTACATACTGTAGCATCTGCAGATGCCGCCAGACCAGCAATAACCAGCCCATGTACTGGGTGAGTCTAAAGGGAATGGTTTAATAATTATCAAGATTACCCGCCAAGAGAGTGAAAACCAACAGGGAGATTGTCAATGGTCTAAATTCTTTGTGTCAAAACAAATAAAACAAAAATCTAGTAATCAGGCCTGCTGATAAGGGTGGTGGGATCATTATCCTTGATAAGAAAGATTATTTAGATGAAATGTGCAGAATATTGGGGGATTCTGACACATATACACCTCTTCGGTCTGATCCCAAACCGCAATATTTATCTGAGCTGAAATTGTTAGTTCAAAGTGGATTTGAAGGTGGGGTTCTAAACAAGAAGGAACTACTTTATTTGGTCCCGAAATCCCCGCGCACACCCACCATTTACTATCTGCCCAAGATACATAAACATCCTACCTGCCCCCCGGGACGTCCTATAGTCAGTGGCATCGACTCGTTCCGGGTGGGCAGGTATATTGATTACTTTCTTCAGCCACTTGTTAGAAACATGCCGTCCTATGTTAAAGATTCCCGTTCTATTATTAATTTATTGGGCTCCATTACTCCCACATCTGGTTTATGGCTAGTGACAGCCGACGTCACTTCATGATATACGGTCATACCACACCGTTTGGGTTTATTAGCCGTTGAACATTTTCTTAGGCGTGATTCTGGTCTGTTCGATGAACAAATTTTTTTTATCCTACAGCTATTAAGATTTGCTGCGTCCAGCAGCTATTTTTGGTTCGGTGGAAGTTTTTTTAGACAAGATCGGGGAGTCGCTATGGGGGCTAAGTATGCCCCCAGCTTAGTGAATCTTTTTATGGCCCTATGGGAGGACGATGTCGTCTATGCCCAACAGAGACCTCAGGTGGTCCTGTGGGCTAGGTATATAGACGACATCCTCCTCCTATGGGATGGCAATAAGGAAGATTTGGATATCTTCCTCACAGAGCTAAATGCCAATCAGAGGGGTATTCTTCTGAACTATGAGGCAAGCCAGACTTCGATTAATTTTTTAGATCTGAAAATAGGGATCAGCAATGGTGTAATTACCACTGCAACCCATTTTAAAGATACGGATCAGAATTCATACATTCCTATAGGTAGCTGTCACCATGAAGCCTGGTTAAAGTCTGTACCCAAGAGTCAGTACTTACGGTTAAAAAGGAACGGTTCTGATCCAACTGAGTTCTCTACTCAAGCGGAGATTCTCACTGAACGGTTCCTTGAGAAAGGTTACACAATTTCTTCCCTAAAGGCTGTGCTTGATGAGGTGACTGTGATTAATAGAGCAGACCTACTTAAAGAGAAACCAGTTAAAGACAGAGGGGTAGCTATGGTTCCTTTCTTTTTTTTTTTTTTTTTTTAAATTGTTTATTTATGTCAGGAAATGGGTCCACATGGACCAGCAGGTTACATACTTTCCACATAACATACAAAGTAAAAGACAAAACTGGTGATACAACATAATGTTTCTAACAGTATCAACAAGAACAGTAAACACCATATTTGTGGAGTTGTGAAATATTACCGTCTCGTAGGCTCACTTCCTAGTTTTCTAAGTACCTACATTTATACCACCCCCAATATGTGGGGGAGGATGGAGTTAAAGAGTAGGAAGGACAGATGGGAAAAGAAGAAAAGGGGGAGTATTGAGTAGGGGGGGGGTTGAGGGAGGGGGGTGGGCGGGGGCGGAGGTGGTGGGGAGGGGGAACAATGTGTGTCCCCCTATCATTGAATGCCGGCAGGTCTGATCAGAGTTGTAGCTGCGGGGCTTGTGTCTATGTCCGTATGACTCAACATAGTACTGTCGCTGCACGTGATATTATGTGTCTATGCCAGATCCTCTCAGGGCCTGACCCTCAGCTGAGTATATAAACATATTCCATCCCTGCCAGGTTTTAGTAAATGTCTCCTCTCTGTTTTGAGCTGTGAGGATAAGGTCCTCCATTTTTCTGATGTCCTCCACCTTTTGGAGCCAGAGATCAATGGTCGGCGGGAGGGCCGATTTCCATTGGAGTGGTATGCAGGCCTCAGCTGCGTCAAGTAGGTGGCGAATCACTGACTTCTTGTATTTCCTATCAGGGATATTGGAGGCGTGTAAGAGGAAGAACGCTGGGTCATCTGTGATGGACCGCTCAGTAAATTGTTGTATTGTCTCGCGCACTACTTTCCAGAAGTGTGTTAATTTAGGGCATGACCAAAAAATATGGAGCAGGGTCCCTTTGTCTGTGTGACAACGCCAGCACAGGTCTGATGTAGTCGGGTAAAACTTGTGGAGTAGTGATGGGGTCCTGTACCATCGTGAGAGAATTTTGTAATTTGTTTCCTGGATCTTGGCACAGATAGAGGATTTGTGTGTGAATCTAAGAATACTTTGCCTCTTGGTGTTATTGAATTGACAATCTAAATCTTTTTCCCATTTAAGTAGTCCCGGGGGTATAAAGTCTGCTGGGGGAGTATTTAAAAGGTTATAGGTCAGTGAGAGTGTGTGTGGTAGGGCACCCGTGTCAGTACAGAGCTCCTCTAGGGCTGTAAGCGTCTGGTTGTCTCCTGTGGGGGGCGGGATCGTACTGAGGAAGTGTGTTAGTTGGAGTGTCCTCAGGAAGTCCAGGCGAAACGGGCCCGTAAGATCCAGAAAATCCGCCATAGTTTTCCAGCGCCCACCTGAACTGTAGTGGGAAGCTTGGTGTAGGCCCGCCTCACCTAGACTCCGGAGGCACCCGTCAGAAAGACCCGGTGTAAATAAGGGGTTGCCTATTATAGGGTATAGGGGCGAATTCGGGGAAGAGAGGGACGTCTGCGAAATTAGCCGGGCGCAGATCCGCGCTGAGTTACCAATCAGTGGGTGAAGTTTGATCTCTGTTGGTAGTGCTGGGTAGCACCATGGTGCTCCCCGAAGAGGGATCGCACTTTGGGATTGTTTCATCTTGGCCCATAGCTTGGTTTCCTGATGGCGGCACCAATCTATGAGTCTCCCCAGGTGTACAGCCTGATAATAGGCTCGGATATTTGGTAGGGCTAGACCGCCGTGCGTTTTGGGGAGAACAAGCAGTTTGTTGGTGAGTCTAGGTCTTTTTTTTGCCCAAACGAACTCTGTGAATGCTGATTGTGCCCTTTTGAAAAAAGCATTTGGTATGTGTATAGGTAGGGCCTGCATTAGGTAGAGGATTTTTGGGAGAATAGTCATCTTTAGGATGTTGCAACGGCCTATCCAGGAATGCATACCAGATTTCAATTGGTTCAAGAGAGTTTTTATTTTCAATAGTAGCGGCGGGAAATTAAGTTCGTACAGTTTTGAGAGTGTGTGAGGGATGTATGTGCCTAGGTATTTCAGGGCCTTGTTTGTCCACTTCAAGTTAAAGCTGGCTTGGAGATGTGTGAGCTGCATTGACGGTATCCCCACCCCCATCGCCTCCGACTTAGCAAAATTAATCTTCAAGTTTGAGAGCGCCCCGTATGTTGTAAATTCCTGCATCAAATTTGGGAGGGATATTGTCGGGTTCGAGATTGAGAACAGCAGGTCGTCAGCGTAGGCTGATACTTTGTATTGGGTGTGGTTAATCGATATTCCCGTAATGTTCGGATTTAATCTAATGTGGCATAGGAATGGTTCGAGGGACAGCGCAAAGAGGAGGGGTGAGAGTGGGCATCCCTGTCGCGTCCCATTTGTGATCAGAAAGGGGTCGGAAGTTACTCCATTAGCCCTCACCCTGGCCGATGGTGTTGTGTATATTGCAGAGATCCATTGCAACATGTTGCCACCCAGCCCTATATGGTGTAGTGTGGCAGACATGAAAGCCCAGTTTACCCGGTCAAAGGCTTTCTCAGCGTCTGTGCTGAGAAAGACACTTGGTCTATTTTCTGAGGTGGCAGTATAAAGCAGGTTCAGGACTTTGGTGGTGTTGTCCCTTGCCTCTCTGGTTGGGACAAAGCCTACTTGGTCTAGGTGTATCAACTCGGGGATGAATGACTGCAGCCTCAAGGCTATGATTTTAGTGAACAGCTTTAGATCTGTATTCAGTAGGGAAATAGGTCGGTAGCTCCCGCACTGAGACGGGTCTTTACCTTCTTTGGGTATCACTGCTATTTGGGCCTGTAACGTGGCGTCATGGAATTTTGGTGAGGTCATTGAAAAGTTTGAGTAGGTGATTTCCTAGGGACGGGAGTAGAGTCTTGTAGTACTGTATTGTCAGGCCGTCCGGTCCCGGGGCCTTCCCTCGTTTGGTATTCCCTATTGCCAGTTGTATTTCGGACAATGTTATGGGTTCCTGTAAGATGTCTCGTGTTTCCGTCGGCAGGGTGGGCATGTTGGAAGAGGCTATGTAGTCAGCTATATGCTCCGGGGAGGGTCGGGCTGTGTTTAGGTTGTATAGAGTCTCGTAAAAGGACTTGAATGCTTGGGTAATTTGTTGGGGTAGCGTCACTCGCCTCCCCGGGGGAGAGAAGACGTGGGGTATATAAGATGCCGCCTTTTGGGCTTTCAGAGATTGTGCAAGTAATCTACCACACTTATTACCTGATTCGTAGATTTTTTTACGGGAAATCTGGAGCGCTGCCTTAGCTTTAAAGTGGAGAAGGTCGGTTATCTGAGTGCGTATTGTGTCCAGCTCGCTACCTAGTGAAGTAGTTGGTGTCAGTTTGTGTTTCGCTTCTAAAGTTTGAAGTTTGCCGAATAACGTGGATAGTTGAGCGGTTCTCTGTCTTTTAAGTCGTGCGCCGTGCTTTATCAGTACCCCTCGGATCACCGCCTTGTGCGCCTCCCAAATTAGACCCGTGTCGCAGTCCTCCGTACTGTTAGTGTGGAAATAATGTGTTAATTCTTTTGTTACGTCCGTTAGTACCTCTGGATCTTGGAGGAGGCTCTCATTGAGTCTCCATGGCTTCCTTTGTCCCCTGTAAAAGTCGGTCAGAGCGTAACGCAGTGTAACTAGGGCATGGTCTGACCATGTGATAGACCCTATAGTGGATCCTTTGACCGCCTGAAGTTGGTTGTGCGGCATTAATAAGTAATCGATGCGTGAGTACCCGCAGTGTGGTCGGGAGAAAAAAGTGCAGTCCCGTTTGCCGGGGTGGAAGAGGCGCCAAACATCCACCAGTTGTGCGGCATGTAGGGCTGCGTGGATAACTTTCCGTGTGCCTCGGGGGATGGAAGATAGGCCTGTGGAGGTGTCCTCTATGGGGAGTAAGGGGATGTTAAGGTCCCCACCTATAATAAGTTGTCCTTCCGTAAAGTTTTGAAGTAAGTCTAGGTGTCTTTTTATAAACAGGTCTTGTCGGCTGTTAGGGGCGTAGAGGTTTGCGATGGTAACCTTCACGTCACCAATCAGGCCTTTAAGGAATAAAAATCTTCCCGCTGGGTCTGTTGTTATATCGATCAGAGTCCACGGGACTCTAGCCGATATTTGAATGGAGAGCTATGGTTCCTTTCATAACATCATACTCCATCCAACATAGGAACATAGGAAGGATGATTAAAAAACATTGGCACGTCCTCACCAGTGACACAACTCTCAATACAGTTCTTCCACAAAGACCACAGATAGTGTTTAGAGGTGTCCCCTTCCTTAAAGCTAGGATATCACCGAATGTTTTAGATCCACCAATTATCAAAAAAAGTTTTTTTTATAATCTTACAGGCTTTTACCAGTGTAGGGGATGTAGGATTTGTTCTCTCAGCGGGTGTAGTCATAGGAGGACACACAAATTAATTTCAACCAGCAATAGAGCAGAATTTGAGATTAAACCTTTCATTACATGCTCTACTGAAGGGGTAGTGTATTTGCTCCAGTGCCCATGTGGGCTTCAGTATGTGGGCAGGACTAAACGCCCCCTCAAAGTTAGGTTGAATGAACATGTCACTAACATTCTAGGTGGGTTCCCCAAGCACCCAGTGTCAAGACATTATTTAGAGGTCCACAAGAAGGATCCATCGAAAACTATTTTTTTGGGGATCGATAAATATACCCCACAATGGAGAGGGGGGTCTCTTGTTTGTGGCATCTCCAGATTGGAGATGTCATGGGTACATAAAATCAAGAGTTACACCCCCTTTGGGTTAAATGTGGACATTGACGTCAATGCATTCATTGACAATTCTTAATACCCACAATGGTCCACATTGATCCTAAATGTTTGGATTTTTGGTTCTGATTTAATGGCTCTCATTTATATTATTTCATATTGGTTCATTATTAGACCAGCATTACGGTACCTTTGTTAGGTGTGAGGCTTTAATGGCGGATTTCAATCCCTATTTTTTGTTAGCTCTCAGTTTTTTCTAACATTTATATTTTATATATAATAAATACATTGTATCCTTTGGTACATAATATTTTTGATCTAATTCATCCGTTTCCATTGACTATTTGAGGGTAATTCCCAGATGTCAATGAGGAAGGAGATTGAATGAATATTATATTACCCAATTTTAGTCTGTATTTTTTGGTCCCTTGCGATATGGGATATTTTTGTTATCAAATGTTGGAGACAATTTAGTTGCTTCTGTAATACTTAGAGCCTTGTGGATAATATGCTTAATTTTCAATTTGGCATTTGTCCGCAAGATGGAGCTATTCATGGACTCCGTTTTGAGCATAAGTATGGGTCACTCTTTTTTTCACATGTTTTTATATTTTTATATTTTTTTTATATTGTTTTAAATTACAATAGTATTTCCATTTAGAGGTATTTTTTATGTCTTGATGACATGAAATTCATTTTTAGGCATTGTAATTTAAGGTTAATAGTCATACAGAGTTTGACGTTTATCCGTCATTGAAGGCTCACATCAGGGTGTGTCTTCTCTTGTATCTATAAAGTTGCGATGATTCAGTGCGTCGCCTGTTCCCCAGAAAATGTCAATAGACGAAACGGACGTAGGGAGGCTGACGCACTGACGTCATCACGTTCCGCAGTGAGAGCGGGTGTTCTGCTAGCCGGCCGGCGGTTTTTTATTACAATTGCGAGTGTCTGCTTTATTTGTTGTAAGTAGAACTTTTTATTTTTCTGTCCAATAAATTGTATGGTTTTACGCTATGGGAGCATCCCTTGTTTTTTTTATATGATTCCATGCTGATACGGATTGGGTATTCCTGGCTTTGCATCCCTGGAGAAATTTCACATTTAAGCAGATTGAAAGGGAAATACTGTGCTTATCCGGACCCTTGGTCAGTCATATTTGCGGATGTCTGGATTCGTTGTGGAGGATTGGTAGTCCGGATTACATCAGGATACTATTGAGTTACAGGCTTATCCAAGCTTGCCTTTTGGTAAGCATACTATTAGGAGTGGTGGTGGATCACGTTTTCTTTTTGGTGGATCATTTCACAAAGTCACGGATTAGCCCAGGATTTCACATTGTCACTCTTTTATAAGCCACTTTAATTTTGTTCTCACATGGACTTTAAGGATTTAATATCTCTTTATTAGTCATTTTTTTCACTTGGACTTTATTCATCAATACTGTTATAGGATATTTAAGATATTATTTGTCACATAGCGTGGCTTTTTGTATAATTTATTTTCTGTTCAATGTGTATATCCACATTTTTTTAGCTGCTGCTACTTATATATTTTTTATCACATTATCTTATGATATATTTTTTCATGATTTTTCATATCTAATTGGCTATGTATTAGCGCGGTGTTTGCTCTACTTTTTTCACATTTAATAATTATCAACCAGCTGCTGCACCTGCAGGACTCTGAGGAGAGTGTCAGGGTCTGCATCCCTTTAGACATGTTTTCCTATTGGAAGTGTCTTGCCAAAAATGAGATTTTTGTGGCAGTGGATGCCGAGGGTCTGGCTTGTGTCTTGGTGCATATTTCTGGGGGGGGGATCAGTGAGCCAGTCACACAGGTGCATGCCCAGACTCTTAAGGTATAACCTAGAAGGCACGCTTCATGGGTTTCTGGACGGCATGTTGGATGAAGGTATCAGACACTCATGGTCACTTCGGGAGATTCCTCACTGCTCCCCTCTTCCACTAAGCTGCCAAGTCCACCACAACAGCGGGTGGACTACTACATTGCTTACAGACACCTCATACTCAAGAGGGTTTGCACGTTTTCTACCTAATCCTGTTTGATTCCTGAGGTGCATGGACACCTGTGCAAATTTCATCTAGAATTCTTAGTGCAAGGGAGGAAACAGGATAGAACACAGTTAATAAGTGTTACTCAGTATGAGTAGCAGTCAGCGGTGATGGAAAGACCTTGAAGACTCAGTCCGTTAGGACCTTTTAGACTGGAGAATTGCTACGAATCCTGTCTGCAAGACAGCCGGGAAGATGCATTGAGACGGACTTTCAGTCAAGGCAATCGGAGCTTTCCAGCCAAGGAGGATAATATTGAACGCGCTGGGGATTCAAACAGCCCTTTTAAGCACTTTGGCCTTACTACACAGAGTCAAGGAGGACAAATCTCCCTGCAGTTTAGCAACAGGGCAGCAGTCGCCTATTTTCAGCTCCAGGATTAAAATCGCAGCAATATGCTATTGGGAGAGGTGAAACCCATAAAGCCTGGGGCAGAAGATCACCAGAAACATTTCAGGAAGCAGTTTACCTCCCAGCATATTTATCTTTTAAAGGAATACAAGCTTCCCAGAGCACAAGTGGGTCTACATCCCAGGTCTTCTCTGAGCTGGCCCACAGGTGGGGCCTACCACAGACAGACCTCATTTCCCACAATAATCACAAACTTCTGTCTGATTTTGTCTGTAACCCAAGGCGCAAGGGGCAGATGCTCTGGTCTCTCCCTGGGACTGCAATCTAACCTACGGTATATATTTTCCCCAACATTTCCCGTAAATGAGATTCCCCTTGAGGCTGTCAAGGGAGAACATAGTTGTCATAGCCAGTTCTCCATATTGACCAGGAGGCCCTCAGTTTTCCCTGGCCATTCATTTCAGGATACAGAAGATATTTCCCCTCTATAACATGCGCAGACTGGGGCTGCAAGTAGGGGCACTAAAGGGGGAGGATGGGCAACTCCGGTTGCTCCAGTTTCACTCCAGAGTGATCTCTACTTTTGTGTGCAAGAAGACATTCTACTTACAACATCTAGGTTTAATTCTGGAACAAGTTTGCTTTTTCTTGGTAGGGTGAGACATTGATCCTACTGCCCTTCCAGTGTCAGCTGTTGTATTCTTCCTCCAGGCCTTAGCCTATCCTCACATAGCTCACGAGTGTGGGCTATATTGGCAATAACACATTTAAAAGGACCAAGAATCCTTCAGTTTGCACAACTTTTGAGGGCAGTAGTGAGGAGTCGGTCACCAAGGAAGAAAAGATCTATTGCAGTTGCTGGATCTCGTATCAGTTTATCCATTTAGCCATCACTTACAAAGCAGTATCAATCGCAAGAACTTTAAGCAGAAGGTTATCAGAGATTAAAGCTCTTGGAGCTTCAAAGTAAAAAATAAAATAAAAAAATGAATAAAAAATTATATATAATATAATATATACCTTTCTTTGCAGAAAGAGTAGAGTTGGATCTTGTAGATCATTCTGCATCAAACATAGCAACAGACTGCTATTTAACAGACAGCCGGACATGCCTAACTTTCCAGAACATCACACAGGAAAGTCAAACGTACTGTTCATTTTCAGAACTTTAAAGGAGTATCTCTCCACAATTGTCCCTTTCAGGTCATCTAAATAAACCTTTTGTCATTCCAGTTGGGAATCATCAAGGGAAAGAGGTTACTGCCTGGATCCTAGCAGGCTTGGTTGTGTATAGGATAGAGGTCACAAACCTCCATCAGCAGCGGCAGAGCAATCTACCAGAGTGGTTAAAGCCTCATATGCAACACATTCAAGAGAATCTATGGTGCCCATCTGTACAGGGGTACACGGTCGCTCCAACATTCCTACTCAAACTTGACGGAATAGACCCGGGGACCTTGTCATCAGGGGACTTTGAAGGAAGGACTATTCAGTCCTCTGTCTCATCCTAATTAGAAGATTGGTTTGACAAGTAGATCCCACCCTGTCAGCTAGTTATTTATCACTAGTATGCTGCCATGTTGGCGTCAGGAAAACGGAAAATTGTATCAAATACTTACCGTAATTTTCCTTTCCTGACGCCAAACCATGGCAGCATATGGTCCCACCCTTATACGTTTCGGTATGTAGCTAATTACAGAGAATGGGGTGGGGCCTAACTAGGCCTTATATTTATGCTATTCACTGGTCCTGAGGGAGTGGTCAAGAGGCGGAGCTCTATCACTAGTATGCTGCCATGGTTTGGCGTCAGAAAAGGAAAATTACGGTAAGTATTTCATACAATTTTCCCTTTTATGTAGCTTAATGTAGCTTAACGTGTAATAAAGTGCCTAGACCTCAATCGATTGCCCTGAAACTTTGCACAGCCTCAGATCTCAACTTCCCAAACCTATCCAAGAAGTATCTTGGGTACCTATCATGCGATTCGGTGTCCCACAAGGCAAACTAGGCACATTAAGCTTGATTTTTGGGGAGCTTAATGTGGCTTAACGTACAAAAAAGACCTTAAATGTTAACCCATTTCCACCAAAATTTAGACAATAGAAGACTCCATCTATGCCAACATATTCTGAAAATTTCAGCTCATTTGGTTAATCACAACAAAAGTTATTCACGTTAAGCTATATTTTACAATGCTAAAACATTTAATGTGAAAATGGCTTAATGTAGCTTAACGTGTAATAAAGTGCCTAAACCTCAATCAATTGCCCTGAAACTTTGCACAGCCTAAGATCTCAACTTCCCAAACCTATTCAAGAATTCCAGATCATTTGGTAAATCACCCAAAAAGTTATTCACCATTTTTTTACAATCCTTAACCAGTTGCAGACTTTGGGCGCACTAGACACGCCCAAAAACATGTCATTAATGTACACAGGTCACGTCTAGTACATCCAGTCCTTCTGCTCTGCTGCTGGGACCCCTGTCTCAGTGCCCAACAATTCAGCAGGAACTGTCTAAAAAATAGAAGCAGGCTGGCAATGTTTATCAACAACCACATCACAGAAAGTTACATTGAAACATTGTATCAATTGTAACTTTCTGTGTTTTGCATTCACAGATCAAAGGGATGAACTTCGATTTGAAGGTGAAGAGAGTTAAAGCAACCTTGACATGTAAATAAAAAATAATTTTTTTCTAATTAAATGTTCCTCTGTTGAACTCCTTATTAACCCTTTCGTTTTATTTAATCAGCACTGTTTAACTCTATATTCTCCTTCTCTATTGAATTGTAATTTTCCTGGTGATTTTTTCTTTTCTATTTTATTAACTAATAGTTAAACTTTTTTTCAATTTTTTGTTTTCTTTGCTTATTAAAAATTTGGACACCTTTTTACATATATATATATACACCGAAAGAAAGAAAAAAAATGCCTTTTGTTTAATATTATTACACTGAATTGTCTAAAGATTGCAAAAAAAATATTGTTGCAGGACAATATTCACAAAAAGAAAGCCTTGTTTGTCCTTAATCCTTAGTTGTTATTTTAAGGGGTTAGGCAAGCTCAGCACTCCAGCTGTGGTGAAACTACAAATCCCATCATGCCTCTGCCTCTAGGAGTCATGCCTGTGATTGTCAGGGTCTTGCAATGTCATCGCTGGATCTAGATGGGACTCAGGGTAGTGTTAGGGGGGCTGCTGCACACAGAAGGCTTTTTATCTTAATGCATAGAATGTATTAAGATAAATAAACCTTCTGACTTTAAAATCCCTTTAAACGCTTCACCCCCGGAAGATTTTACCCCCTTCCTGACCAGAGCACTTTTTACAATTTGGCACTGCGTCGCTTTAACTGACAATTGCGTAGTCGTGCAAAGTTGTACCCTAACAAAATTTGCATCCATTTTTTCCCACAAATATAGCTTTCTTTTGGTGGCATTTGATCACCTCTGCGGTTTTTATTTTTTTTGCGCTATAAACAAAAAGGTGCGACAATTTTGAAAAAAAAGCAATATTTTTTACTTTTTTCTATAATAAATATCCTCCAAAAATATATAAAAACATTTTTTTCCTCAGTTTAGGCCGATACGTACTCTTCTACATATTTTTGGTAAAAAAAATCACATTAAGCGTTTATTGATTGGTTTGCGCAAAAGTTATAGCGTCTACAAAATAGGGGATAGTTTTATGGCATTTTTATTAATCATTTTTTTTACTAGTAATGGCGGTGATCAGCGATTTTTATCATGACTGCGAAATTATGGCGGACACATCGGACAATTTTGACACATTTTTGGGACCATTGGCATTAATACAGCGATCAGTGCTATAAAATTGCATTGATTACTATAAAAATGTCACTGGCAGGGAAGGGGTTAAGTGTATCCTGGGGCGTGTTTCTAACTGTCTGAGGGCGTGGCTGTGTGTGACACCACACTGATCGCTGCTCCAGATGACAGGGAGCAGACGATCAGTGTGCTGTCATTAGGCAGAACGGGGAGATGCTGTTTACATCGGCATCTCCCCATTCCTGAGCTCCGTGACACGATCGCGGATATCCCCGCACTGATCGAGTCCGCGGGATCCGCGGGCACTGTCACAGAGCTTGCGGCACATGTGCGGGCATGGTGGTAAAATCAAAGTAACGTACGGGTATGCTACTTTGCCCAGCCATGCCATTCTGCCGACGTATATGTGCCGACAGCGGTCGGCAAGTGGTTAAGCCATTTTCACATTAAATGTTTTAGCATTGTAAAATATAGCTTACTGTGAATAACTTTTGGTGTGATTAATTGGTTAACATTTAAGGTCTTTTTTGTACGTTAAGCCACATTAAGCTCCCCAAAAAACAAGCTTAATGTCCCTAGTTTACCTTGTGGAACACCAAATCGCATGAAACTTCTTGGATAGGTTTGGGAAGTTGAGATCTTAGGCTGTGCAAAGTTTCAGGGCAATTGATTGAGGTTTAGGCACTTTATTACACGTTAAGCTACATTAAGCCATTTTCACATTAAGTGTTTTAGCATTGTAAAATATAGCTTAACGTGAATAACTTTTGCTGTAATTAACCAAATGAGCTGACATTTTCAGAATATGTTGGCATGGATAGAGTCTTCTATTGTGTGAAGTTTCAGGGAAATTGGTTAACATTTATGGTCTTTTTTGTACGTTAAGCCACATTAAGCTCCCCAGAAACCAAGCTTAATGTCCCTAGTTTGCCTTGTGGAACACTGAGTCGCATGAAACTTCTTGGATAGGTTTGGGAAGTTGAGATCTTAGGCTGTGCAAAGTTTCAGTGCAATTTATTGAAGTTTAGGCACATTATGGTACATTAAGCTCTTTACATTAAATGTTTTAGCATTGTAAAATATAGCTTAATGTGAATAACTTTTGGTGTGATTAACCAAATGAGCTGACATTTTTAGAATATGTTGGCGTGTATAGAGTCTTCTATTGTGTGAAGTTTGGGGGAAATTGGTTAACATTTAAGGTCTTTTTTGTACGTTAAGCTTCCCAATAATCAAGCTTAATGTCCCTAGTTTGCCTTGTGGAACACCGAATTGCATGAAACTTCTTGGATAGGTTTGGGAAGTTGAGATCGTAGGCTGTGCAAAGTTTCAGGGCAATCGATTGAGGTTTAGGCACTTGATTACATGTTAAGCTACATTAAGCCATTTTCACATTAAATGTTTTAGTATGTCCCGTGACTGATCACTGTAATAGCCTATCAGAGGAACTGGGAGTCCTGGGTCCCGATCATTCAGCAGCGGCCCGTCCTCAGGCTCCCCCCCCAAGCTGTTAAAAAAGTCACTTTAAGAGTGACCAGGCACCGGACATGCGGCGGTCTATGGAAAGCTTCCCAGCCTACAATCAGCTGATTTGCCTGTGTTTAGGGCGTGTGCAGGGCGCAAGCTGTGTGCCCACACACACTCCCGCTCTACTGGGATTCGTCAGTCTGCCTATAGTAGTGGCTAAGATTGGCGCGGCGGGGACTGGAGGAGAGGACAGTGGGCTGTACTGTTTGCATCCCTGTGGGTGTGGAGTCCACTGGGAGAGGACAGTGGGTGCTTGGGCGGTGGTATTTTCATTTCTGGTTTCCTGGCCACAGTGGGGGTGTCTGCTGCCGCAGAGAATCTAGGTTAGAAAGTGGGGAAGGAAAGAGCAGGAGAACGAGTGCGGAGCAAGCTTATGTTACAGCTGTGTGTGGCTGTCCTCCTTCCGGATCGTATGATGAGCTTCTCAGTGCTGCCGACTCCTGAGCGTCATGTCATTATTCAGTCGCACTGTATAACTAGACAGGGACAGGAGGTGAGCGCTGGGGGGGAGAGGAACATATGGGGGACCAGAGCAGCATGGGGGGAGAGATGAGCATGATGGGGGACCAGAGCAGCATGGGGGGGTGAGGAGCATGGAGGTACCAGAGCAGCATGGGGGGAGAGATGAGCATGGGGGGGGAGAAGAGCAGCATGGGGGGAGAGATGAGCATAATGGGGGACCAGAGTAGCATGGGGGGAGAGCAGCATGGGGGACCAGAGCAGCATGTGGGGACCAGAGCAGCATGGGGGGAGCGGAGCAACATGGGGGGACCAGAGCAGCATGGGGGGAGAGATGAGCATAATGGCATAATGGGGGACCAGAGCAGCATGGGGGGAGAGGAGCATGGGGGGGACCAGAGCAGCATGGGGGGGAGAGATGAGAATGGGGGACCAGAGCAGCATAGGAGGACCAGAGCAGCATGGTGGGAGAGGAGCATGGGGGGGAGGAGCATGGGGGGGAATGAGCATAATGGGGGACCAGAGCAGCATGGGGGGGTGATCATAATGGTGGACCAGAGCAGCATGGGGGGGAGAGTAGCATGGGGGACCAGAGCACCATGGGGGGAGAAATTACCATAATGGGGGACCAGAGCAGCATGGGGGGGAGAGGAGCAAGACGGTACTAGTTAGCACAATTGAGACAGCACAGATGAGACGGCACTGGTGGGCACAGATGAGACGGCACTGGTGGGCACAGATGAGACGGCACTGGTGGGCACAGATGAGATGGCACTGGTGGGCACAGATGAGACGGCACTAGTAAGCACAAATGGGAGGGGGACATGTGTAAGTTCATCTTACAGACCAATGAGAAATGCTATATACCAGTCTTTGTGAGAAATGCTATATACCAGGATTTGTGAGAAATGCTATATGTCAGGATTTGTGAGAAATGTTATAATCCATCATGAATGCTGCTGCCAGACTCATCCACCTTACCAATCGCTCTGTCTCTGCTACCCCTCTCTGTCAATCCCTCCACTGGCTTCCGCTTGGCCAAAGAATTGAATTCAAAATACTAACAACTACATACAAAGCCATCCACAATTTAGCCCCCAGCTAGATCACTAGCCTAGTCTCTAAATACCAACCTACTCGTTCTCTTCGTTCCTCTCAAGACTTTCTGCTCTCCTACTCTATTAGCTTTTAGACGATCCCTGAAAACCCATCTCTTCAGAGAAGCCTACCCACACCTAACAATTGTTTTCATTTTGTCCATCAGCTCAACCACCCTCCCCCCCCCCCCCCCCACAGTTATTACCTTTTGTTTCCACTTGAACCTCCCTTCTAGATTGTAAGCTCTAACGAGCAGGGCCCTCTGATGCCTCCTGTATTGATTTGTATTGTAAGTGTACTGTCTGCCCTCTTGTTGTAAAGCGCTGCGCAAACTGTTGGCACTATATAAATCTGTATAATAATAATAATAATAAACCAGGATTTGTGAGAAATGCTATATACCGGGATTTGTGAGAAATGCTATATACCGGGATTTGTGAGACATGCTATATACCAGGATTTGTGAGAAATGCTATATGCTATACTCTGCTGTGATTCTGGGCTGTATACTCTGCTGTGAGTCTGGGCTGTATACAGGGGCGGACTGACCATTCGGCCATCCGGGCACTTCCCGAGGGCCCCGGGCCACTAGGGGGCCCCATCAGGGTTGCCAGCCTCAGTAAAACCAGGGACAGTATGTAAAAATCATTTTTTTTTTTCTGTTTCTGAAATGTCCCTTAACGACATCCTTTTGGTCTAAAAATCCAGAGATTATAGCTGCCCCACATCCCGAGATTATAGCTGCCCCACCTCTCTAGTACCTTCTCAGCCAATAGAAACATGTCTGTGTATAATGTGTGTACATGTATGTGTATACTGTGTGATTGTATACTGTGTGGCCCCATAATCTCTGATTGCCAGGGGGCCCCATAATCTCCTATTGCCCGGGGCCCCATGAGTTGTCAGTCCACCCCTGGCTGTATACTCTGTCCTGTGATGAGCTGTATACTCCTGACACTATGGGTGGAAGCAAGTGGAATACAGGGGACAGAGTGGGTGGATGCTATAAGGGGGTGGGGATTATAAGTGGGAGTGGTCAAAATGGGTGGCGCCCCCCCATCCTAAAACTTCACCAGCCGCCACTGCGATCATTAGTACAAGACCTGAAGATTTTGGTCAGCACAAACACAGGTACGCATATATGCATACCGACTTTTGTGGGGCCGCATACTGTCGGTGGGAATGGGTTAGAATAAGCACTAGGAAATAAAGCACTAAAATTCAATTAGTTTGCATAGTTGATTTGTAATTATGACTACTAGACCAAGGTTTATCCTGCCTTGCATTAAACACCAATTATAAAGTGATGCACTGACTGTATATACATTGCACAATAAAAAATATTATCTGTGGATAATGATAATGAACTGTTACGAGGCCTTGCAGTTGATTAACTTAAAGTGCTATTAAAACCAAAAAACAAAAATGCCATTTATTGCAGCATACCAATCTTTAAATGTGGCAATTTTATTAGTTAGTGGAGTGTTAGATGTACTAGCAGATTTAGATACACTAACAAAGTGAAGCCAAACTCCAGCTCACACTTTATAAGAAGTTACAGCAACCTTTTTTTTTTCTTGTGGGATAAAGGTTTTACATAAATAAATGAAAGCTTATCATTGTAAGCACCTCTGTCAGTGGTAAATGGTTTGCCTCATTCCTCTAACTGCTAAATCCTTTAACTGAAACATCTGCGGGAGAGCTTGTTCTTTTGAAAAACAACAGACCTACTTGCCAGATCACCACGGGAAAATGAGGGAAAGAAAGCCTAAAAAGAATAACTAATAAAGCCATCACAGCTAATAATTGGTAAGCTGCAATATAATAAATGTTTGCTTTTGAGTTTAATACTGCTTTAACCCTTTCCTACAGCACCTCTTCCAGCTTGGCATTCCGCCTTCTGCTATAAGTTCATGGTCACTTCAGCTTTTAGCAAAACTGTTCAACAGACTCTGCTGAACAAACCAATAGCTCTGATTAGCGTCTCACAGCTGATCAAAGCTATTCATCTCAAATGTCCCTCTCTGCCCTCTCTCCTCCCACCCCTCTCCCACCGCTTCCTGCTGTCCCTCCACATCCCTGCCTGCATTTTGCTAAAATGCCCCCCCCCCCCCCCACTGTCCCCTTCCTTTGCCACTGATACCCTGCAGTACCAATTCTACCAGCCCCTCCACTCAGCCCCTTCATATTTGGCTTACCCCCACCTCCTCCTGCTGGCTGCAACTGCTGGGGTTGGAGACCAGTTTCAGAATGGAGAGTGGGGGAGGGGGTAGGTAAACATGTGTTTACAGGCCCCCTTCCTTTCCCATATGAACACAGGGTGATCAGTACCGATTGCTTCTGTGTTCTTTCATCATGGAAGCATAGTAAATGGTGTTTACTATGCTTCAATTTGTGATAGAACAGAGTCTCAATACAGAGATTTCTATTCATTCATCCACAGTGCAGCTGCAACTGTGGAAGTATCACTTTATAATGATAGCATATAATTTACAGTGTTTTTGCACAAAACAAAACTCCTCAAATTTGCATGATTCCCCCATCAACACAGACAGTGTTTTCAGGGGAATCCCTCCTGCTGAGCAATTGACAGTGATTATTACTAGTGGCTATAGCAGCCGTTAGTGAAAATCGCAAGAGAATCTGGCAGGCTGGTTGCAGGGCCAGATTAAGAACATTGTGGGCCTGGTGCTGAGGATTTTGGTGGGGCATTTTATAAACAATAAATAAATAAATGAAAATGCAAACATTTTTTTGTTATAACAAATTAAATTAAAGAGAGAGAGGGAGGAGAGAGAGAGAGAGAGAGAGAGAGAGAGAGAGAGAGAGAGAGAGAGAGAGAGAGAGAGAGAGAGAGAGAGAGAGGGGATGAAAGAGGTGTTAGGGGTAAGGGAAAGAGGATGAGAGAAAAAAGGGGGGATGAGAGAAAGAGGATGCACATGAGCATGTGTGGGAATGACATCAACGCAGCCCAGCCAAGGCAAGTGACCGAAGGCACAGAACCCAGAAGGAAGACCGGGTGAAGATGGAATCGCCCGGGCCGGATTGATCACAGCACAGCACTGGAGGGCTCAGTCTGACAATTTAAGTGTACCCTAATGTGCTAATATGCTGTGCATACTTGTACATTATGGCATAACCTACCTAAGGGCCTCTAAAAAATAGTAATGTTAGAAAAGTTTACTACCGCTTTAATATCATTGGAACCCAGGAGCCTCACATGGGGCCCCCTACTGACCCGCATAGTTGCCAACATTTCCAAAATATTTTCAGGGACACTTTTTTACAAGTGCTATATTTAGAGTATCTGACATCCCCTATGTTCATCTATACATCACAATAGTAATTACAAAATTAAATAAGTCCTAATAATGGGGCAGAACAAATGAGGACTGAGATTTCCTTTATAGAGCTGGTAACATTGAGGATATTCAGTATAATTTTAAAGAACTGTTTTCGTGGGTAAGAGGCATAGGGGAGGAGAATGGATGGTATAAAAGTGGGAAGTATGTGCAGGTGAGGAGAGGAATGTGGAGGGTCTAACAGTTGGCACTATGTACATGAGAGGAGTGCGGAGGGTATGACAGAAGGCACTATGTACAGGAGAGGAGTATGAAGAGTATGACAGTGGGCAGTATGCACAGCAGAGGAGTGTGGAGGGTATGACAGTGAGCAGTATGTACAGAAGAGGAGTGTGGAGGGTACGACAGTGGGCACTATGTACAGGAGAGAAGTGTATGACAGCGGGCACTATGTGCAGGAGAGGAGTGTGTAGGATATGACAGCGGGCGCTATGTATAGGAGAGAAGTGTGGAGGGTATGACAGTGAGCAGAATGTACAGGAGATAAGTGTGGAGAGTATGATAGTGGGCACTATGTATAGGAGAGGAGGAAGGAATCTGGGAAGGAAAAATGTAAAGGTTTGTGGAAGGATGTTTAGGGACTGTGTAGTGGTTAAGCGGGCCATACATGAATTGAAATTACACCAATTAAGCAGAGACCAGCCATAGTCGATCTATGTATGGGCTACCTGGTTTTACACAAGTCAACCTATTAACCGACTTGAGTACAACCAGCCTGTCAGGTTTTCCCCAAAACAATCAGTGCTGCCAGCTATAGTTAGCAACACTGATCATTGTATTCACTGGCAGAACACAATAACACTGCAGGAGTGATTCCCCCATCCGCAGGTCAGCAGGTGAGAGGGTGTGTGGGAACAGGCTGGGGAGAGCTACTAGTCAGTGGCTGGGTAGGCACTGGCTAGTATCAGAGCCAGATAAACAAAGGTTACATATGCCACGATCGTTAGAGCGAGAACAATAATTCTAGCCTTAGACCTCCTCTGTAACTCTAAACATGTAACCTGTAAAAAAATTTAAAGCATCGCTTAGTACACAAAAAAATTGTGCTAACTTTAGTGTTTTTTTTATGAATGAAAGTTTCTTTCCAAAAAAAAGTTTGAAAAATTGCTGCGCAAATATCGTGTAACATCAAAATTTGCAAAGACCACCATTTTATTCCATAGGCTGTCTGCTGAAACAACATATATAATGCTTGAGGGTTCTGAGTAATTTTCTATAAAAAAAAAAAAATGATGATCTTTACATGTAGGAGAGAAGTGTCAGAATTGGCCTGGGTGGCAAGGGGTTAATTATCTTAAGTAATATGCAAATAATTATTATAAGCACTGTGAGTTCATCCTCTCAGTCTGCTGCCAGCTTGTATTTGTATCTGAGTGTGCCAGCTTGTATTTAAACTGGCCGCTCTGTATGTAGCTTCTGACAGGCTGCGCAAGCAGCCCTGTATCTCGGGAACCATAGATGAAAGCAGCCCCATATTTTAACCACTGCTGGAGAAGGTCTTTAGCTACCTACCCCCTAAATGGGTGGTCTCTGTGACTCCTGATCGCTGAGCTACAAGCCTCGAAGTCGATCTTTTTTTTGGGGGGGGGGGGAAATGGGCCTATCTTGAGAAAGGGGCCTGGAGCTGCAGCTCCAATAGCCCCTATGTTAATCTGGCCCTGGCTGCTTGTACCCAAGTTGATTGATCGATCAACTTGGTACATTCAGCCTGCCCATTAACGGTTTGAATCTCGGCCTGTTCAGCAGTAACTGTGTATGGCCAGCCTGATTTACACATGATAATGATTTGCTTTATAGTGGTTGGCAGCTTGTCATTTGATCACTAATTCTGGCAATACAAGAAACAATGATTGTTCAATATTTCAATATGAACTCACATCTTTTAATCAAATCTGATGTACCAAATAGGTACTTTGATCTTTAAATTATTATTTTCTTAGAAAAGGAAACAAAAATAAATTTGGCCAAATCGATGTTTCCTTGTTGTGTTCAAAAAAAGCTTGAAATATAGTATGGGGCATCACAGTGGTTTAGTGGTTAACGCTTCTGCCTTGTGGTACTAGGGTCATTAATCTGAATCCCAACCATGACAATACATGCATGGAGTTTGCATGTTCTCCCTGTGCTTGAAGCCGCAAGCTGTCACAGTCAGGTGCCTATAGTGAAGATGCCGGCGCCAAGTGTGCGACCAACTGGGGTGAGCACGCCGCTGAATCATGGGACAGGTGAGTGGTTATTTTTTAAAAGTCAGCAGCTACAGTTTTTGTAGCTGCTGGCTTTTATTTTTTTCACAGGCGACTGGAACTCTGCTTTAACTGGCTCCTGCATAAATTAGCCCTAGTATGTGTTTGTATGCATGTGAGGCAGGGACCTTAGATTGTAAAAGGGAAGTTTGGGATTTAAAAAAAAAACACTACACTACAGTCCATTTAACAAGTTTTCTAGTGCAGATCTGCAAAAAATGCATAGGTATGAATCAAGCCTAAGACCGAGAACTGACGACCATCGGTCAGTTCTTGGTGTTCAGTGAGCAGAGAACTGGGTACTGTCCGTGCTCACTGGAGCACAAGCAGGGCCAGATTAAGAACATCATGGGCCTGGTGCTGAGGATTTTGGTGGGGCCTTTTATAAACAATAAATTAATAAATAAAAATGCAAAAATGTTTTGTTATAACAAATTAAATTAAAAAGAGAGAGGGAGGACGAGAAAGAAAGGGGATGAAAGAGGTGTTAGAGGTAAGGGAATGAGGATGAGAGAGAAAGGGGGGATGAGAGAAAGAGGATGCACATGAGCATGCGTGGGAATAACATCAACGCCGGATTGATCACAGCACCGCACTGGAGAGCTCAGTCTGACAGGTAAGTGTACCCTAATGTGCTAATATGCTGTGCATACTTGTACATTATGGCATAACCTACCTCAGAGCCTCTACAAAATAGTAATGTTAGAAAAGTTTACTACCGCTTTAATATCATTGGAACCCAGGAGCCTCTCATGGGACCCCATACTGACCCGCATAGTTGCCAATATTTCAAAAATATTTTCAGGGACACTTTTTGTTACAAGTATTATTTTTAGAGTAGCTGACATACCCTTTGTTCCTCTATACATCACAATAGTAATTACAAAATTAAATAAGTACTAATAATGGGGCAGAACAAATATGAGGACTGAGATTTCCTTTAGTTGAACTAACAAAAGTGTGCCCATTTTAGAGCTGGTAACATTGAGGATATTCAGTATAATTTTAAAGAACTGTTTTTGTGGGTAAGAGGCATAGGAGAGAAGTATGGATGGTATAAAAGTGGGAAGTATGTGCAGGTGAGGGAGAGGAATGTGGAGAGTCTAACAGTGGGCACTAAGTACATGAGAGGAGTGGGGAGGGTATGACAGAAGGCACTATGTACAGGAAAGGAGTGTGAAGAGTATGACAGTGGGCAGTATGCACAGAAGAGGAGTGTGGAGGGTATGACAGTGAGCAGTATGTACAGGAAAGGAGTGTGGAGTGTATGACGGTGGGCACTATGTATTGGAGAGGAGTGTGGAGGGTATGACAGTGAGCAGTATGTACAGGAAAGGAGTGTGGAGGGTATGACGGTGGGCACTATGTATAGGAGAGGAGTGTGGAGGGTACGACAGTGGGCACTATGTACAGGAGACAAGTGTATGACAGTGGGCACTATGTACAGGAGAGGAGTATGGAGGGTATGACAGTGGGCACTATGTATAGGAGAGGAGGATGAAGGAATCTGGGAAGGAAAAATGTAAAGGTTTGTGGAAGGATGTTTAGGGACTGCATAGTGGTTAAGCGGGCCATACATGGATTGAAATTACACCAATTAAGCAGAGACAAGCCATAGTCGCTCTATGTATGGGCTAGCTGGTTTTACACCAGTCAACCTATTAACCGACTCGAGTACAACCAGCCTGTCAGGTTTTCCCCAAAACAATCAGTGCTGCCAGCTATAGTTAGCAACACTAATCTTTGTATTCACTGGCAGAACCCAATAACACTGCGGGAGTGATTCCCCAATTCACAGGTCAGCAGGTGAGAGAGTGTGTGGGGACAGGCTGGGGAGAGATACTAGTCAGTGGCTGGGTAGGCACTGGTTAGTATCAGAGCCAGATACACACAGGTTACATACGCTGCGATCGTTAGAGTGAGAGCAATAATTCTAGCCTTAGACCTCCTCTGTAACTCTTAACATGTAACCTGTAAAAAAATGTAATGCATTGCTTAGTACACAAAAAAAAATCGTGCTAAATTTTGTGTTTTTTTTATGAATGAAACAGTTTCATTCCAAAAAAAACGTTTAAAAAATTGCTGCGCAAATATCGTGTAACATAAAAAGCTGCAAAGACCACCATTTTATTCCATAGGGTGTCTGCTAAAACAACATATATAATGCTTGAGGGTTCTGAGTAAATTTCTATCAAAAAAAAATGATGATTTTTACATGTAGGAGAGAAGTGTCAGAATTGGCCTGGGTGGCAAGGGGTTAATTCTCATAAGTAATATACAAATAATTATTATAAGCACTGTGATCTCATCCTCTCAGTCTGCTGCAGAGTGTTCCAGCTTGTATTTATACTGCCCGCTCTGTATGGAGCTTCTGACAGGCTGTGCAAGCAGCCCTGTATCTCCGGAACCATAGATGATAGCATCCCCATATTTTAACGAGTGTTGAAGTATGTCTTTAGCTACCTACCCCCAAAATGTGGGGTCTCTGAGACTCCTGATCGCCGAGCTACAACCCTCGAAGTCGATCTTTTGTTTTTTTTTTTTTTAATTTTTTTTTTTTGGGGCAAATGGGCCTATCTTGAGAAAGGGGCCTGGAGCTGCAGCTCCAATAGCCCCTATGTTAATCCGGCCCTGAGCACAGGGCTGTGCAGGGGGCAGGAGGAACACATGGAAAAACTGAGTCAGATGTCAGTCAAGCATCTGGGTGGATCCCAACATTAAATTTGGGATCCCTCCAGAACCTGGACCGGCTGAATTAAGTCAACCGACAGTGGACTTTAGCCTGCTGGTCACTGAATACAGGTCACAGGACTGCAGAACCAAGTGCACTCCTGTGACCAACAGGAGAAGTAGGGCCAAATGAGCTTTGGCCCTACTTCTCCTTTAAGGGCAGGGACTGATATGAATGTAAAATATATATGTAAAGCACGGCATACATTTTTGTCGCTCCATAAATACCTTTAATAAATAAATAGTTTCTAATGACCAAATGTATGAGCGATTGGAGGTGAACCATTACGTTTATAGCAGGCATATGGCAAAATATACTTCTTGTGCGTAAGTGTCAGTTGATCCATCTCAACCAGCATCCTTTCAATAGAAATCCAATAAGAAAAGCAGAAATGCAGGGTAATTACCAAACAATACTCAAAGGCTGCTACGCAGAGCATGGAAATGTGATTCTGCCATTCCGATCCTGTATACAAGTTCATGCAAACAATAAAACAAGAGTTTTAAACAGCACTAATTAAAATCAGCTCTGTTATTCTTTTGGAGAGTTTACCAGCTTGAGAGAACAATACAAATGTGTCATTTTGTTAGTCTTCCTGAGGGGAAAGGTCTTTTGGAACACAAAGACGTGACAGTTTCAGACACTTTAACGCTTTCACACCCTGGTATGCTGCTTATCTTCCAAGCTACATAAACGCCAAGAAACTTAACTGATTGCAATAGCAAACTAGAATTAGGAGGGAAAGTCCTCCAAAGCTGTGCATGAACGATGATGCTTTTAAAAAACTTTCTGGAGATGCCTTTCCCCTAGATCTCAGGTTTCAAGGAAATTAGATCAAGGAATACAATAAAAAAAAGTTACATTAAACAGATGTGCAGGCATATCTACTTCTAAATGAAAGAAGCCATAGCGGAACAACAAGCTTACCCCAAGTGAACAGGCACAGCGCGCTTGTGAACATGCACAGAATTCCACTCTCCATCCTCTCTCTCTCACAGTTTTTTTTTTTTTTAACACAGCACGAGCAGCTGAGTGGGAATTAAAAGAGAACAGCAGTTCAGGAAGCGGAGCCCTTTCCTGCACAAATACAGAATTCGTGTAAATAATGAGATTACTCAGCACTGCCTTAGAAACAGACCTCCCACCGGGAAAGCCGTCACTGAACATATATGACGTGACGTGTAGAAAGGGGCTTACTGCACCTCCACTGTGTGCTGGAGCCCTGTCAGTTTACTGTCCTAGCTGTTTGGGGCTCAGCATCTGGGTCACATATTAGGGGCAGAGGGTCTATTTAATAAAGTCTGCTGGCTGAACTAAGTGACTGCAAGCACATTAATATAATCATTCATTTACAAGATCTGACACAAATTTGAAAGCAAGAAAGCCGGTAAACCTTCTGAAACATAGCAGGGAAAAGTTTTTTTCAGTGCACTCCTGCAAGTAAAAATGTACTTGGATTAATGTGAATGAAAAGAAGGGTCAGTTCACCAAGACGTGATTACACTCCTTATTTTACATCATAATTTCCCCCTCCAAAAAGTTCAACAACCATAAACAACCATAAATATTGGCATTTCTTGTTTTGTACACAATAGATATGTACTGAAATTTTCTATTTCTTATTTGTACTCAGAGTATTTAGGAAAGGTATGAAGGGAAAACAAACAGGAAGTGACCTGGGGTGTGCTGTAGTCACTTGGTCAGTATGCCTAAAGGGGGCAAAAATAAAGACAATAGAATGAGCTAGCAAAACAAATTTATTGAAAGTCACCGTATGCAGAATAAATCAGCCAAATTCATGAATGCCCGAGACATCCCCACATGTGGAACCAGGATATATCTGGAGAAGCATTCTGAATTCCACCTACCTAACTTCTTAATTACGTGAACAGGGACCCCATGGTGAGAAGCAACGGAAGCTGTCCCTACCCTGAAAGAATAGCTCGACTAACGTTTGGGGACCAACCTAGGTTTGACAGCAGCAATGTTTCATGAACTTTGCCGTGGAGAGGGGAGTACTAGGCAAAGGTAAAAGGTAGACAAGCCGACAAAGGATCAGACAGAGGAGAAGGGATGTATACCCCACAGACTCCTCCTACAAATACAGGCTAGCCTCCAGTCAGCCTTCTTACTTGTAGTCAGAGTCTTCACTTGGAAATGCGATACCCTAACTACCAAGACCTGAGGTGTGCCTTGGCCTAGCTGGTCAGTACGCCTAAAAGAGGGCAAAAAGACAGTGATAAGAAAGCTTGATGAAGGGTAGGTAACAATCCATCTAGTAGAGTAGCAAATGCTTGGATGGCTTCAGTATACGTATTCAGAGATATAACAGGAGGAATTCCAGCGTCCCATGAATTGATAAGAAGGGACCCCCTGTTTGGAACCTGCAAAACTGCCCAGAACTCAAATACATGTCCCATAAATTATTTGGATTAAGTCTAATTTCTGACAAAACACAGACATGAGAATGACCTGCTTGTAGTGAGAGTATACGTGGGGGAAAGGGAGCAAGGGCTGACCCGAGGAGCCCCTGCAAAATAATTGCAGAGAAGATCGAACACAAAACAGATCAAAACAGACACTTAAGTAGTGTTGTAAAATTCCCACAAACCCCCTGTCTGTCTATTCTTGGTATAGGGAAGTTTTGAGAGGGTGAGCCACAAAAATGGATGAACTGACAGGAGTTTGCAGGGGTCTGAAGTGTTGAACACCTGGTAGATATGCTTAATAGTGTTGGCAGATAAGGCCAATAAGCTATGGCAATATGCATTGAAAGCCAGAGTCAGGAACCTAGGAATCTTCCAACCCCCTGATCCACCTTATTAACCACATCACTACTGGGCACTTTCGCCCCCTTCCTTCCCAGACCATTTTTCAACTTTCAGCGCTCTCGCACTTTCACTGACAATTGTGCGGTCATGCTACGCTGTACCCAAATTAAATTTTTATCATTTTGTTCTCACAAATAGAGCTTTCTTTTGGTGGTGATAATTCACGACTCCGGTTTTTATTTTTTGCGATATAAGCGAAAAAAGATCAGAAATTTGAAAAAAACACAATATTTTCTTTATTCTATTTTAAAAGAAATCCAAAAAAATATAATTTTGTCATAAATTTAAGCCAAAATGTATACTGCTACATGTTTTTGGTAAAAAAAAATCCCATTAAGTGTATAATAATTGGTTCGCACATATGTACGCAAATGATCATGTACAGATGTGCGCAGGTGATCACGGACATATGTGTGCAAATGATCATTGGGACATGTGATTTTGGGGGACATGTGTTTTGGGGATCATTACTATGTGGGAACATGTGTTTTGGGGACATGTGTGTGTTTATTGTGTGTTTACACACAGCTCATACTCATTGATCAGCCGGCTGCAGAGATCCGCTCTCCTCAGCGACCACTTCCGTGTGAGGAGAGGCGATCGCCTAGCAACCGGCTGTTTGTTTACATCACATGACGACCGTGATTGGACACGGCCGTCATGTGATCAGGAGGGCCAATCACAGAGCCCTCCTGCCGATCTAAGATGCGCCGTGTCCGGGTGACATGAGCGCATCGAGTCCTGAACGTCCACTCAGAAGTAGAGATAGCCCACCCGGGGTGGGAAGTGGTTAAAAAAATTAGGCTGTGGCCAAACCCTCCGTAACACTGAGCTCCCTGACCAATCGGTTCCCTATGGGACTGTAACTGCCAGTATTGGACAAATAACGAATGAAATGCCCAACTAGGGCAGACGAAAAACATCAGGGGGGCCAAAATCAACTGACTCAGAGGCGATTGAAACACTCCGAGAGCCCTGGTCATGGTTGTGGAATAAACATGGAGCTACCATTCCAGACGCACAGAAAACTAGGCCCACATGATTAAAGTCAGATCATGCTTCTGCTCATAACCCGACAACCGAGTCGGAGTCCTAAAACAGGGGAAGGAGGCTAGACTTTATCCTGAGGAATAATTCTCATGGCCTGAATCATCATACCCAAAAATGACTGAAATCCCCCCTTTGAACAGGCTGTGGATCGGACCAAAGATGAATGGTCCCTGGGTTTATTTGCAGTGATCACCATAAGCTGATCTAAAACTGTGACTCGGCACCAGGTATTGCTGGTCTCGAAAAATCTAACGTCAATACTGGCTCCTGTCTGCTGCGTCTTGCAAGCATCCAGATGCAACCAAAAATTATCAGTGTACCTAACTAACTGGTAGATCAAAAGTATGCGGGATCTTGTCCCCATACAAGTGAACTCACCTGGCCTGAGGAAACCATAGAAAGCCAGATACATGGCCGCCTTGAGGACCAAGCTGGGTAGCAGCCCAATAAGGAGACCTGCAGAGTAAAACGGACATGCTCTGGACAATATGCACTGTAATGGGAAGTCTGATACCCTTGGTAGGAGGGGCTACTCTTCTGAATCTCCTTGAAAATGGCCTAGATGGGATGCGCTTCAAAAATGGATGGCCTATTAGGGTCCTGCAAGACAACAATGCTGGACACCTGCCAGATATGTCTTGATAGCGCTGTAGGATATCTTGAGCTTTGAGTGGCAGAAAGCAAGTAGATATAGAATGTTGTGGCAATCACACCTAGGATACCTAGACTGAAAAGCCTGGAAGGTATTCCAGGCCGTGTCATAAGCCTTCTTGGAGTTAACCGACAATGACTTGTTGATCAAAACTGCTGCGTCAGACCAGTGGGAATCTAGTCCATTGTTAGCAGCGAGAAAAACCGGGGACAGTGTAACACAGGTGTCTGAGTCTTGGACCTGTCGAAAAATAGTTCAAACTAGTTCAAAACGAGACAGATCATCCTCTGCTGTATGCTCTACACCACAGTTGAACCTACAGTGTATGTGGAAATGGAACTTAAGGGATAGCCAAATCAGCCTACGTACAAAAGACATAATGAGACCTTGATCTGCCTTGTTAAACAATTCTGTGGCAGCCTGATCCATAGAGAAAACCACTGTTTCCTCTATCCAAAAGCGACCCTATGCCTGCGCTGCCGACACCATGGGGTAAATCTCAAAGCTGATATCTCTGCAAACCCTGGAATAACCAAGATCTCCTCTGGTCATAGTCCAGCTGCCAGTGAGTGCCAAAAATAGCTGCATGGCTTTTAGTGGCTGTTGCATCACTCAAAACCTGGAGGAGGCAAACCGACTCTGCAAGGATGAACATGGCAAACCCGTTACAGTGTTGAAGGAATTCGTCCCACATACGCAAGTCAGATAGAGCCGCAGAATCTAACTTGACCAGAGAGTCTGAGTCATGGTGAGGAAAAACTCTGGGATGGAAAGCTTACGGTTGAGCCTGTGGCCCCTGGACTTAACGACCACGGAAATGTCACCGCAAGCGTACGACTTGTCGGCTACATCATGAAATATTGACATCTGAAATATCTTTTTTGATATTCCCAGGAATAAAGTGAGCCTGGGAAATGGAGGGAGCACTTGCGCTTTTACCTACAGCTAAAGGCCAGGGGCTTGGTACCAGGGAGTCCTGGAACCTGCTGATGTCCTTGAAACGGCAGGATCATCTTTGGATCATCTCCAAAGCCTTAATCCTGGCCCGCAACTCCTGACAGGAGGTTGCCAGTGAGTTGAGGGTGGCGTGACTCTGTGAAAAGGATGTAGGGTAACCTGCTCAGCATTAGAGCCTGAAGTACAGGGGAATAATAATCTTAATAGTTACACTTTGCACGCCGAAGCTGGTACGAACTACCCCTGCATCACAGTTCCATTATGAATCTCGGGATGGTCCAGGTTCTTTAAGGAGGGTGTGCTACCCTGTTCAGAACCCCTGGCCGGTGAAGGAGGGACAGAGGCAAAATCTTTGATATCTGCTGCCTGTGACATGACCTATGTAACTGAGAACAAACTGTCATAAACAAGAGTTATAACCTATGTACAGGACGCCGTGGCTGGGTCCTGGAAGGGCGCTATATTGCCCCTCTGTTTGGACTGTGGTCCCTTTAAGGGAACCAAAATGGTTAACTCACCTGTCAGAGGAAGTGGGTTTAACTGGTTCCCGACCGGCGAACGACGATGTATGTGGCACAGACAGGCATAAGGGCGTACAGCTACGTCCCTTTAAGAATGCCGTCGTGCCTACACGCACCTCCGTGAGTCCGGTCGCGGGTCCCGCGGACTCGATCGCCGCGGGGATACCCGCGATCATCTCACGGGAAGGCTGAACGGGGAGATGCGGAAGTAAACAGCATCTCCCCGTTCTGCCTAGCAACAAGTGACACTGATCTCTGCTCCCTGTGATTGGAGCAGAGATCAGTGTTCACTAACACAGCCACGCCCCCACAGTTAGTAACACGCCCCTAGGAACACTTAACCCCTACACTGCCACCCCCTGGTTAACCCCTTCACTGCCAGTGTCATTTACACAGGAATCAGTGCATTTGTATAGCACTGATTGCTGTATAAATGACAGTGGTCCCAAAAATGTGTCAAAAATGTCCGATGTGTCTGCCATAATGTTGCAGTCACAATAAAAATCACTGATCACCGCCATTACTAGTAAAAAAAAAAAATATTAATAAAAATGATAGAAAACTATCCCCTATTTTGTAAACACTATAACTTTTGAGCAAACCAATCAATAATTGCTTTTTGCGATTTTTTTACCAAAAATATGTAGAAGAATACGTATCGGCCTAAACTGAGGAAGAATATATATTTTTTATATATTTTTGGGGGATATTTATTATAGCAAAAAGTAAAAAATAATGTGTTTTTTTCAAAATTGTCACTCTTTTTTGTTTATAGAGCAAAAAATAAAAACCGCATGGGCGATCAAATACAACCAAAAGAAAGCTCTATTTGTGGGAAAAAAAGGACGTCAATTTTGTTTAAAGTGACGCAGTGCCGAATCGCAAAAAGTGGCCTGGTCTTAAGCCAGCAAAATGGTCCAATCTGAAAGCGATTAAAACAAGACAGGAAGTTGTAGGTGGGTGTGGAGGAGTGTAGAGGAGACTGTGGATGGTGGTTTTGTGTACAGCGATAAAAGTGAAGCTGAAAAGCCTGTGTCCTGCGATCTAGCTGGTTCCCCTGAACTTTACAACTAATATACCCCAAACTTACTCTAAGGAAAGGAAAATCTTTCCTTTATTCCTTTTTTTTTCATTCAACAACCTCCCAACAGTGAGCGTGGTTAATGACAAAGTTTGGATGGGGATGGTCTGGATGCAGTGCATGCACATGTGACCCTGAGCCATGCTAGGTGTGTGGGGTGCCTAGGTGCTGAGTACTGGGAGGTACCCTTGCACCTAAGTCACCCTCAGGTATCCCGTGCCCGGATGTGCCCGGATGTGGCTGCTCCTCCCCTGCCTGTAGTCCCCCCAGTCTATACCTGTAACCCAAGCAAAATACCTGCTGAGGTGCCAGGGTCCAGCAGAGACCCCCGCACCTGAAGCCAGCATAACCAGCAACCTGAGGCCATTGTACCAGGACAGTAGGGATGGGCCCGGTGCTCGATTCGAACCCACGTTCGAATCGAGCACCGGGCGTTCGCTCGCTCGGCGAGCCCAGAACTATTTAGGCCGTTCGCATCACATTCGTGTGATGCGAGCGGCCCCGCAATGCATTGCGGCTGGCGCGGCCGTCGCAGTGCATTGCTGGCTGATGATTGGCCAAGCATGCACTGTGACCCCGCATGCTTGGCCAATCACAGCGCCGGAAACTCGGAGAGCAATAATTGGCTACAGGCAGGACGCCTGTAGCTAATTAAAGCTCAGGGGCTTTAGTACACGCCCCACCATTTAAAAGGCTGCCACGCCGTCGGCCCCGGTCACATGAGTTCCGGCTTTAGGAGAGATCAGTCTGCTGATTCTGTCTTTGCTTGATTGCTACTGAAAGATTTGCTAAACCATTGGCTATTTCTTTGCTAAACCATTGCTACCTAAGTCATTGATCGTTCATAGCTGCTGATTGCACAGTTAGTGTGTTATTAGCTGCTGCTGGGGATTAGTCTGGTGCGTGCTTACTGTTAGTACAGTATTGCAGTAGTACCAACCGCAGTGCTGTTAGCACAGCATTGCACCCCAACAGCACCCATAGGACTTCTAGTGTGTTAGTGGCAGCAAACAGAGCTCCTATATTTTCTTCTCAGCAGCACCCATAGGACTTCTAGTGTGTTAGTGGCATCACACAGAGCTCCTATATTTTCTTCTCAGCAGCACCCATAGGACTTCTAGTGTGTTAGTGGCATCACACAGAGCTCCTATATTTTTTTCTCAGAAGCACCCATAGGACTTCTAGTGTGTTAGTGGCATCACACAGAGCTCCTATATTTTCTTCTCAGCAGCACCCATAGGACTTCTAGTGTGTTAGTGGCATCACACACAGAGCTCCTATATTTTCTTCTCAGCAGCACCCATAGGACTTCAACAAGGAGAGGGGCGCCTCTGAGTATATATCCATATAAACATTTATTGAAAAAAACAATATCCACTCACATCTTAGAAAGTAGTGTTGCATTCAGACATCTCTGTGGATGGAGGGCCAGCAGGACTGCAAGTCACAGGAGGTTTGCCCAGAAGCTGTAGTCCTTCTCATGTCCAAAGGGAGATGAATAGGCAGATGGGTGTAGCAGGTGGGGGTGTTTCCTCTTTTGGGTCCTCCAGAGGGGTGGTAACAACAGTTCCAAGAGACGTCAGGTTAGAGTATCACAGCTCTTTGCAGTTCAAAAAAGAGGGTTCCAGGTGGTGAGATAGGGGAAAAGAGTCTCTGTATAGGGTTAAAAAATGGTTTACCAGGGAGGAAGAAGGGATGGAGGGTGGGAGGACGTTTCAAACCCAGTAGCCTAGTAGTCTGCTGCTGCGGTGTCTGTACGGCCGGGTTCGTTACCAGGATGTGTATAGGCACGGCCGTGTCTCCGGTATCAGAACGAGGCTTGGAGTGCAAACAATACTAGGCGCCGAGGCGTGACGTCATGTCTCTGCGACGCGTTTCTGAGCTAGCTACGCTATAGATGGTAAGTATAACGGCGCTCCTTTCTCAAGCAAGGGGGATGTGGGGGCAGGGGAAGGGGCTGAATTTATTAGATCGGGAGGGGATGGGCCGGGGGGGCGGAGTATAATTAAAGATAGAAAGAAGGAAAAATGTCTGTATATAGTAAAAGTAACGGTGGTTAGAAGTGTAATTAGCAGTGTAATTAAAAACAGGCACGGAGAATTAAAATAATACAAAATAGGGAAAGTGACATGAGATTAGGCATGGGACCATTAAATAAAAAGGACATAAAACAAAGGATAAATAGCAAAAATATATATATATTATTCGCCATATACGGAGGGGGTGGGGAAGGGGAAGAAAAAAGGAGTTATATATATATAGGAAACCCTGTATATATAAAGAGTTATAACAGATCTGAGAGTAAAGGCTAACGGACAGGGGTATTGAATAATGTATATAAAAGGAGACTGTTGCTATGATGGAGATGAGGGACTGATTGTGGAGGCTTAGTGAGCAAAGGGACAGGGCTACGTGATGCTACTGATGGAGTACAAGGGGGAAGATGAAAAACACCGCAGAACGGGCATGGCTATGTGCAGGGTGTGGGGGCAGTGACTATATCCAAGGTGTGGGGGGGGGGGCAGCATTGGCTATATCCAGTATATGCAAAATGAAACTAAGGATAAATATCGATAGATGAATAGATAAATAGATATGTGCATACCTGAACTGGTGCAAACATACACGTAGGCAAATGAATATGTATAAAGAAAGGGGATAGGGGAATAACCGAATGGACAAGTTAAAATATAAATAAATATAGATATAAACATCACGTAATTGTGTTGGTACATATAAGCTTAGATACAGGGATACATATATGAATATATAGCAACGTGTACATGTATATATCAGCATATATGCATAGATGACGATGGATATACATATACCAACATATGAGAATAACAGCATAGGAAAAAAATAATAATGTCAACTACATAAAGACCACCCATATGCATATGTATAGCTAAATAGGGGTACATAAGTGGGTACATAAATGCACAGAAATGTAATTATATGCATAAATATATAAGACCATATAAAGAAATATACATAAGAAATTAAATTGGAAGCACAGATATAATATAACATGGGATTGTTAATAGAAGACGAGGGGGGGGGGGGAAAAAAAAAGGGGGGGGAGAGGGGGGGAAGAGAGAGAAGGGAGAGGAGAGGAAATGGGGAGGGGGGGGGAAAGAAAACAGGGGGGGGGAGAGGAAAAAAGAAGAAGGGGTAATGGTTATGTGGTATGGTACTTACTAAAAAGGAGGAAAGGACGACCAAGCCACCCCCAAAAAAAAGGGCTATTGTATAAAAACGGTTATAATAAATCTGCATTGAGGATGACAAAAAAGGGATATATCATTATCAATCTAAATATAAATATAAATATAAATATAACTATTATTAAAAATATGGTTAAAAATATATATATCTGGTAAGTACTGGTATAAAAAATATATATAAAAAATATATATACATATATATGTAGTTTAAAAAGAAAAAAAAGGGGGGGGGGGAAGGGGAAAAAAACAACAAAATAAATATATATATAAATAAGACTATAAAAAGAGTGTAGTAGATGCTGGTCTGACAACGAAAAAGGAGAGAGAGAGAGGGAAGGACGGGGGGAGGGGGGGGGGGGTTTAATGTGTGGAGGTTCTGAAAGATGGCAATGTGGAGAGGTAATTGGAAATAGATAAACATAACAATAATGATAGTGGGAATAATAACAACAATAGTATTATCATAAAATGGTGGCGATCTCAATTCCTTCGTTTAAACCACCGGGAGAGAGGACATCAAGGGAGTAGATCCAGAACGTCTCTCTAGCGCACAGTTTTTTAAAACGTTCAGCAGGGGTGAGTGTCTTAGGGATTTGTTCTATGACCCAAACTCTTAAACATGTGGTGGACTTTTGGTGATGTTCAGCAAAATGTCGCGGGACACTATGTTGGTCCCTTCCACCTTCTATAAGCCTGCGATGTTGGCCGAAACGTTGTCTGAGTGGACATATGGTTTGGCCAACATATATTAGGCCACATGGGCATGTAAGGCCGTATACCACAAAATCAGAAGAGCAGTTGAAAAATTGGTCTAAAGTATATGTTTTGCCTTTGGAGGAAAATGTTTTTTGGCCGTGTAGTACAAAGGAACAGGTCTTACAACGGCTTTTCTTACACTGATACATCCCGGCAAGGGGTATAAGGACTGATGGAGTGGAGTTGAGGGGTGTGGTTTTGAGTTTACTCTGAGCAATTTTGTTTTTGAGATTGGGTGCTCTCCGATAAGTGATCCTGGGTGTGGGCGGAATGCTGTTTTTTAGGAGAGGATACTGTAATAGGATGCCCCAGTGTCTTTTGAGGATGTTCTCCATTTTTTTGTATTGGAAATTGAAGGTGGTGATGAATCTGGTAGAGTGGTCTACATTACTCTTCTCCTTTTTGGGAGGTTTGCCATTTGCGAAGAGTGTATAAGCCCTATCGACAAGTTCCTCAGGGTAATTTTTGTCCGCAAATTTTTTCTTTAACCGCTTCCCGACCGGCCACTGCATATATACGTCAGCAGAATGGCACGGGCAGGCAGAATCACGTACCTGTACGTGATCGTGCATGTGCCTGCCCGTGGGTCGCGCTCGCGACCCGGTCGGGAGCTCCGTGACCCCGGCCGCGGGACCAGCGGACCCGATCGCCGCTGGTATCCCGCGATCGGGTTACGGAGCGGAAGAACGGGGAGAGGTCTATGTAAACAAACCTCTCCCCGCGCTTCCTACACTGACTGTCAGTGATCGGCGGTTCCCTGTCATCGGGAACGCCGATCAATGACGTCAGACGTACAGCCACGCCCCCCTACTGTAAAAAAAAACACAACACGTCACACTGACTCCTCCCCGCCCCCTAGTGGTTAACCCCCTAACTACAACTGTCATTTACATAGGAATCAGTGCTATTTAAATAGCACTGATTGCTGTATAAATGACAAATGTCCCAAAAATGTGTCAAAAATGTCCGATGTGTCCGCCAAAATGTCGCAGTCACAATAAAAATCGCTGATCGCCGCCATTACTAATAAAAAAAAAAATATTAATAAAAATGCTATAAAAACTATCCCCTATTTTGTAAACGCTATAACTTTTGCGCAAACTAATCAATAATCGCTAATTGCGATTTTTTTTACCAAAAATATGTAGAAGAATACGTATCGGCCTAAACTGAGGAAAAAAAATGTTTTTTTTATATATTTTTTGGGGATATTTATTATAGCAAAAAGTAAAAAATATTGCATTTTTTTCAAAATTGTCGCTCTATTTTTGTTTATAGCGCAAAAAATAAAAACCGCAGGGGCGATCAAATACCACCAAAAGAAAGCTCTATTTGTGGGAAAAAAAGGACGCCAATTTTGTTTTGGAGCCACGTCGCATGACCGCGCAATTGTTAGTTAAAGCGACGCAGTGCCGAATTGCAAAAAGGGGCCTGGTCCTTTGGCTGCCAATTGGTCCGGGGCTGAAGTGGTTAATAGAGTGCTAGAGGTTACATAGTCACTATCTAGTGTGCAATTCTGTCTCAAGCGGCAGAACTGTCCCTTTGGTATGTTCTGTGTCCATTTAGGATAATGACAACTGCTAAAATGAAGGAAAGAATTGCCAGAAGTGGGTTTGACGTAATTCTTAGCTGTTATATTGTTGTCTGTATGACCCAGTTCAAGATCCAGGAAGGCTAGTGATGTGGGGTCGCACTCATGGGTAAAAGCAAGTCCATATGGGTTCTTATTGCAATGATCTAAAAAGGAGGAGATTAAAAGAGCAGGGCCATCCCAGATGATTATGATATCGTCGATATAGCGCCCGAAGAAAACAATATTAGCGGCCCGGCCGCACAGACACCGCAGCAGCAGACTACTAGGCTACTGGGTTTGAAACGTCCTCCCACCCTCCATCCCTTCTTCCTCCCTGGTAAACCATTTTTTAACCCTATACAGAGACTCTTTTCCCCTATCTCACCACCTGGAACCCTCTTTTTTGAACTGCAAAGAGCTGTGATACTCTAACCTGACGTCTCTTGGAACTGTTGTTACCACCCCTCTGGAGGACCCAAAAGAGGAAACACCCCCACCTGCTACACCCATCTGCCTATTCATCTCCCTTTGGACATGAGAAGGACGACAGCTTCTGGGCAAACCTCCTGTGACTTGCAGTCCTGCTGGCCCTCCATCCACAGAGATGTCTGAATGCAACACTACTTTCTAAGATGTGAGTGGATATTGTTTTTTTCAATAAATGTTTATATGATATATACTCAGAGGCGCCCCTCTCCTTGTTTTTTTCCTTCAGCTCCTATTGGACCCGGCTTCAGGCCTTTTCGGTGGCAGCCCTGACGACCCCTTATGCCCCATTGTGTATATCGTACATACACACCCAGTCACTTTTCATCCCCCCCCCCCTGTTTTTCCCCCCCTCCTTGTTCTCTGGACTATCAGGAAACCTCTTGCATAAATACGAGATATTGTGACTATGCGCCTTTTTTACTTGTTTGTACCCATAGGACTTCTAGTGTGTTAGTGGCATCACACAGAGCTCCTATATTTTCTTCTCAGCAGCACCCATAGGACTTCTAGTGTGTTAGTGGCAGCAAACAGAGCTCCTATATTTTCTTCTCAGCAGCACCCATAGGACTTCTAGTGTGTTAGTGGCAGCACACAGAGCTCCTATATTTTCTTGACAGCAGCACACATATTTTACCTATTGTGTCAGCAGCACCCATAGGACTTCTAGTGTGTTAGTGGCAGCACACAGAGCTCCTATATTTTCTTGACAGCAGCACACATATACTACCTATTGTGTCAGCAGCACCCATAGGACTTCTAGTGTGTTAGTGGCATCACACAGAGCTCCTATATTTTCTTCTCAGCAGCACCCATAGGACTTCTAGTGTGTTAGTGGCATCACACAGAGCTCCTATATTTTCTTCTCAGCAGCACCCATAGGACTTCTAGTGTGTTAGTGGCAGCACACAGAGCTCCTATATTTTCTTGACAGCAGCACACATATTTTACCTATTGTGTCAGCAGCACCCATAGGACTTCTAGTGTGTTAGTGGCAGCACACAGAGCTCCTATATTTTCTTGACAGCAGCACACATATACTACCTATTGTGCCAGCAGCACCCATAGGACTTCTAGTGTGTTAGTGGCATCACACAGAGCTCCTATATTTTCTTCTCAGCAGCACCCATAGGACTTCTAGTGTGTTAGTGGCATCACACAGAGCTCCTATATTTTCTTCTCAGCAGCACCCATAGGACTTCTAGTGTGTTAGTGGCAGCACACAGAGCTCCTATATTTTCTTGACAGCAGCACACATATTTTACCTATTGTGTCAGCAGCACCCATAGGACTTCTAGTGTGTTAGTGGCAGCACACAGAGCTCCTATATTTTCTTGACAGCAGCACACATATACTACCTATTGTGTCAGCAGCACCCATAGGACTTCTAGTGTGTTAGTGGCAGCACACAGAGCTCCTATATTTTCTTGACAGAAGCACACATATACTACCTATTGTGTCAGCAGCACCCATAGGACTTCTAGTGTGTTAGTGGCAGCACACAGAGCTCCTATATTTTCTTGACAGCAGCACACATATACTACCTATTGTGTCAGCAGCACCCATAGGACTTCTAGTGGTTTAGTGGCAGCACACAGAGCTCCTATATTTTCTTGACAGCAGCACACATATACTACCTATTGTGTCAGCAGCACCCATAGGACTTCTAGTGTGTTAGTGGCAGCACACAGAGCTCCTATATTTTCTTGACAGCAGCACACATATACTACCTATTGTGTCAGCAGCACCCATAGGACTTCTAGTGTGTTAGTGGCAGCACACAGAGCTCCTATATTTTCTTGACAGCAGCACACATATACTACCTATTGTGTCAGCAGCACCCATAGGACTTCTAGTGTGTTAGTGGCAGCACACAGAGCTCCTATATTTTCTTGTCAGCAGCACACATAGTACCTATAGTGTGTTAGTGTCAGCACCCATAGGACCTACAGTGTGTTGTGAGCACACATAGGAGCTCTATTTTTTATACTATATACACTACCGACTACAATGGCTGGAAGACCGCCAAGGAGAGGCAGAGCGTGCCGAGGCAAGAACACAGGGCAGACAGGCTCTGCTTCTAGAGACAACAGTGCTGGCCGTGGACGTGGTCGTGCATCGTCATCAGCACGTGGCCATGGGACATGCCTGTCTTTGTTTTCGGCAGCTGGACATGTGGAGCCGCATCATGCCGAAGGCTTGGTAGAATGAATGACCAAGCCCTCCTCATCCTCCTCATCCTCTCTCACCCAGGCTCAGGGTACTGGCAGAGCAGCTGCCAACGCGTACTCAATGGCATCATCAGCCACCGCTTCCCTAGACCCACCATGTCCTCCTGAGGAGTCCCCCGAACTGTTTGAGCACAGTGTTGGGTACATGCTCCAGGAGGATGCCCAACGATTTGAAGGCTCGGATGATGATACCCAGCTTGAGGAAGTCAGTAGTGTGCGCGCAGAGAGAGGGGATGCTGAAGGACAGCAATCTGGCAGTACTGTTCCACCAGCTGCAGCTTACTTCCAGGTTTGCTCTAGTGGTGAAGAGGGAGGGGATGATGAGGTCACTGACTCCACGTGGGTGCCTGAAGGGAGAGAGGAGGAGGATGCGGCGTCACATGTCCAACGAGGCAGGATGCCCCCTGGAGGCCAGCTAGAGGCCAGCACAGCAACTGTACCACACCGCAGAGCTCTGCCTGTGCAGGGCGCTTCCTCTGCACATTATCACAAAAGTTCTTTGATGTGGGCCTTTTTTGAGACGAGTGCATCAGATCGCACCACTGCTATTTGCAATATTTGTCTCAAGCGTATCTCGCGTGGCCAAAACATCAGCCGCTTGGGCACCACAAGCATGAGCAGACATATGTCGACCTGCCATGCAGCTCGTTGGCAAGCACACATAAAAGACCCACACCAAAGAACAAAGCGGACCTCTCCTTGCTCCTCATCAGCTGGGATCTCCATCCCCACTATATCTTCAGTCCTCTCTGAAAGCTGCTCTGAGAGGACTGAAGGTGTAGAATTAGGTGTGTCACAACCAAGTACTTGCAGTACACCGACGTCCGATTGTAGCAGGCAAATTTCCCTGCCCCAGCTGCTGGACCGTCGAAAGAAGTATACTCCCAGCCATCCACATGCCCAGCGGTTGAATGCTAGCTTGGCTAAATTGCTAGCACTTCAACTGCTGCCTTTTCAGTTGGTAGACTCGGCCCCCTTCCGTGAGTTTGTTCAATGTGCGGTTCCTCAGTGGCAGGTTCCCAAACGCCACTTTTTCTCACGGAAGGCGATTCCGTCTCTCTACCGGCATGTGGAAGGCAATGTCCATGCCTCGCTGGACAGGGCAGTCAGGTGCATATTACTGCTGACTCATGGTCCAGCAGGCATGGACAGGGACGTTATCTTTCTTTCACGGCCCATTGGGTCACTCTATTGGCAGCTGGGAGGGATGCAGGACAAGGTGCAGTAGTGTTGGAGGTTGTTCCGCCACCACGCCTCCAAAATGCTACTACTGGTTGTGACACACCTCTCTCCTCCACCCCCTCGTCTTCTTCTTCCTCCAGTGCTCTGTCCTCGGAACCAGCGGTGCTCCGTAGGCGTACAAGGGGCTACGCGAGTACGCAGGCAAAAAGATGCCATGCCGTGCTTGCGCTGGTGTGTTTGGGGGACAGGAGCCACACTGGGCCAGAGGTTCTGGCAGCTCTGCAGGGGCAGGCCGAGAGGTGGTTGACGCCATGCCAGCTTAAGCCAGGAATGGTCGTTTCTGACAATGGCACCAACCTCCTCTCCGCCCTGCGACAGGGGCAGCTAACCCATGTGCCCTGTATGGCTCACGTCCTCAACCTGGTGGTGCAGCGGTTCTTGGGCAGGTTCCCAGGCTTACAGGATGTCCTGAGGCAGGCCAGGAAAGTCTGTGTGCATTTCCGCCGATCTTATAATGCCAGTGCTCGGCTGACTGAGCTGCAAAAGGAGCTGAACCTGCCCAAGAACCGCCTAATATGTGATATGCCCACCAGGTGGAACTCAACGTTGGCCATGCTGCAGCGACTGCACACGCAGCAGAGGGCCATCAATGAGTACCTTTGTGACTACGGCACCAGGACAGGGTCAGGGGAGCTTGGCTTTTTTTCCCCACGCCAGTGGAGCATGATCAGGGATGCATGCACTGTCCTCTCACCATTTGAGGAGGCCACGAGGATGGTGAGCAGTGACAGTGCATGCATCAGTGACACTGTACCTCTTGTCCACCTGTTGGAGCATACGCTGCGTGGGATAATGGACAGGGCACTTGAGGCAGAACAGAGGCAGGAAGAGGAGGACTTCCTTGCCTCTCAAGGCCCCCTTTATCCAGACAGTGTTCCTTCTGTCCCACCCATCACACAGAAAGAGGATGAGGAGGAGGAGGAGGAGGAGGATTGTGTGAGCATGGAGGTGGAGCCTGGCACTCAGCATCAGCAGTCTTTTAGGGATGATGTACAGTCCCAACAAACCAGTGGACTTGTACGTGGCTGGGAGGAGGTGGCTGGCGATCATGTCATCCTCAGTGACCCAGAAGACTCCGGACCGAATGCCTCAGCTAACCTACGCTGCATGGCCTCCCTGATCCTGCAAAGCCTGCGGACGGATCCTCGTGTTCTTCGGATCAAGGGGAGGGACCATTACTGGCTGGCCACTCTCCTTGATCCACGGTACAAGGGTAAGGTTGCGGACCTTATCTTGCCGTCGCAGAGGGAGCAGAGGATGAGACATCTCAGGGAGGCCTTGCAGAAAGGTCTGTGCAACGCGTTCCCAGAAACTGGGAGGTTACAAACTGCTGGTCCTGGACGACGAGTTGCTGAGGGTTCGGTCAGTAGCAGAAGGAGCGGTGGGGAAGGTGGACGTCTGACCGATGCGTTCAGACAATTTTTTAGTCCGCAGCCCCAAGGTATGATCGGTTCCAGCAACCATCGCCAGCGTCTGATATACATGGTGCAGGAATACCTAGGGGCAAGGTCAGACTTGGACACCTTTCCCACCGAAAATCCTCTGGCTTACTGGGTCCTGAGGATGGATCACTGGCCAGAGCTTGCACAGTATGCAATTGAGCTACTGGCCTGTCCTGCATCCAGCGTTCTTTCCGAACGCACATTCAGTGCTGCTGGAGGATTTGTCACCGATCATAGGGTGCGCCTGTCCACCGACTCGGTTGATCAACTGACCTTCATAAAAATGAATCAGTCTTGGATCACCACCAGCTACCAGGCACCTGAAGCGGATATAACTGAATAATTTATAATGTCACATCCCTTCAAGACTGCCTATGCTGATGCTGAGTGACTGTCCTGTTATGTTCACTGACTATCCTCTTCCTCCTCCTCAATGATCCATGCCACCACACCAGTGCCTAAGGCACAATTTTTCAGCCCCTGTGTAACAGGGGCGTGTACTTACAATTTTTTTTTAAAATGCTTCGCAACAGGTGTGACTGCTGTGCTCCAAGTACAGTATCTGTGAGGGGTTGCAGTGTTGTGGCACCAGCACCAGTGCCTAAGGCACAATTTTTCAGCCCCTGTATAACAGGGGCGTGTAATTACAATTTTTTAAAAAGATGCTTCGCAACAGGTGTGACTGCTGTGCTCCAAGTACAGTATCTGTGAGGGGTTGCAGTGATGTGGCACCAGCACCAGTGCCTAAGGCACAATTTTTCAGCCCCTATTGGGGCGTGTAATTACAAGTTTTAGGCAATGCTTTGCAACAGGTCTCATTGCTGTGCTAAGAGTACAGTATCTGTGAGGGGTTGCAGTGTTGTGGCACCAGCACCAATGCCTAAGGCACAATTTTTCAGCCCCTGTTTAACAGGGGCGTGTAATTACAAATCTTGATCTAATAGTTCACAGCAGGGCCCATTCCTGTGCCCACCAAGAGTAACTATGAGGGCCTACAGTCTTGTGGAAACACCGTCCACCACCACCACCACCACCAAAGGCCCAATTTTTCTGCCCTGTTCAACAGGTGCATGCAATTACAAATCTTGATCTAATAACTCACAGCAGGGCCCATTCCTGCACCCACCAAGAGTAACTATGAGGGCCTACAGTCTTGTGGCAACACCGTCCACCACCACCACCACCACCAAAGGCCCAAAGGCCCAATTTTTCTGCCCTGTTCAACAGGTGCATGCAATTACAAATCTTGATCTAATAACTCACAGCAGGGCCCATTCCTGCACCCACCAAGAGTAACTGTGAGGGCTTACAGTCTTGTGGCAACACCGTCCACCACCACCACCACCACCACCACCACCAAAGGCCCAATTTTTCTGCCCTGTTCAACAGGTGCATGCAATTACAAATCTTGATCTAATAACTCACAGCAGGGCCCATTCCTGCACCCACCTAGAGTAACTGTGAGGGCTTACAGTCTTGTGGCAACACCGTCCACCACCACCACCAAATGCCCAATTTTTCTGCCCTGTTCAACAGGTGCATGCAATTACAAATCTTGATCTAATAACTCACAGCAGGGCCCATTCCTGCACCCACCAAGAGTAACTATGAGGGCCTACAGTCTTGTGGCAACACCGTCCACCACCACCACCACCACCAAAGGCCCAATTTTTCTGCCCTGTTCAACAGGTGCATGCAATTACAAATCTTGATCTAATAACTCACAGCAGGGCCCATTCCTGCACCCACCAAGAGTAACTGTGAGGGCTTACAGTCTTGTGGCAACACCGTCCACCACCACCACCACCACCAAAGGCCCAATTTTTCTGCCCTGTTCAACAGGTGCATGCAATTACAAATCTTGATCTAATAACTCACAGCAGGGCCCATTCCTGCACCCACCAAGAGTAACTGTGAGGGCTTACAGTCTTGTGGCAACACCGTCCACCACCACCACCACCACCAAAGGCCCAATTTTTCTGCCCTGTTCAACAGGTGCATGCAATTTACAAATCTTGATCTAATAACTCACAGCAGGGCCCATTCCTGTGCCCACCAGTCTTGTGGCTACACCAACATCTAATAGGGCAAATTTCTGCAGAGTATATACGGCAGGCCCCTACTTTCAAACATCCAACTTACAAACGACTCCTACTTGCAAACGGAAAGAGAAAACAGGAAGTGAGAGGAAATCTACCCCTAGGAAGGGAAATTCTATCCTGTTAGATTTAATTTGGGAAAAAGGTATCTCCTCTCTACTGATGCCTTATCACCAATCCTTGTTTCAATTAAAACCCCACTTTTCCAAAAACATTTGTCATTGGGACGGAAAGTGAGGTGACATGTTCTGAACAGATGTGCAAAGACAGCAAATGTTACAGGGGTGATAACCCCTCCCTATGTTCTCCAAAAAGCTTAAAAATAGATTTTTTTGGGATGGAGCTACACTTCATAATGTACCTGGTCAGATTCTACTTAAGAACAAACCTACAGTCCGTGTCTTGTTTGCACCACCTATATAGTGCTGTTCAGAGTATATAGGGTTGTAGGTATAGGGTTTTATTTTGGGTGCGGGGTCCCCCTTAATATCCATACAAGACCCAAATGGGCTGGGGTGGGGGGGGGGGGGGTGATGGGGTAGCCATGCCATTTTTCTCAAGGATTTTCAGCCATATGGCGGCCAGGACAAGACATGACATTAAAGCCGCAAGTGGTTTTAAATGGCTTCTTTTTTTCCTTTACAAATGTAATTTTGTGCAAGGACAGTTCTAAACACGGGAAACACATGCCACTTCACAGGCATACTTTAGACACCCCCCAGGTACCATATTTAAAGGAAAATTTCACTTTTTTTTTTTCACTTTATGCATCATTAAAATGACTGCTCCCGAAAAAACGTTAGTTTTTAAAAGTTCTTTTTGCATTGATATATGTCCCCTGGGGCAGGACCCGGGTCCCCAAACCTGTTTTATGACATTAACATGCATATTGGCCGTTGTAATTAGCAATTTTGATTTCGAACGTTCGCGTCCATTATAACGAATAGGGATCGAAAATTCGCGCAAACTTTCGGTCCGTTCGAAGGTTCTGGTGCGAACCGAACCCGGGGGTGTTCGGCTCATCCCTACAGGACAGGAGCTCAGCACCCATTCAGGACACAATACACTCATCCCCAATATACTATTTATACCCAAACCAGGACTGGGGGAGTACTGCTGATCAGCACCATAACTGGACTGGGGGAGATCAGCATCAGGAGGACTACTACTGATCAGAATTAAAACGAATTAACTTTTGATCAGCCAGGGACCGGAGGAGATCACCAGGACCGGAGGAGACATCAAGGAGCAAAAGAGACACACAGTAAGCGTAGCACTCTACGATTTATATTTTCCTATAGAGGAGTATAAGATCACCTACTGGCCTCCTGTCCATGATACACCCACAATGCGGGCGGACCTAGCTCTGCCCCTCCCCCACCCGCACTGCACCTACTGATACCTGTAGCCCTGAATGAAAGAGCAGGAAGAAGCGCCGCCCGCTGCAGCCACGCGACCTCCCTGTTGAATCAAAACCCGGAAGTGACGTCAGCAAGTCGCCCGCAAATGATGCTTGACAACTGTCCACAAGAGAAACGTTGACAGGAAATGGAGGCAAGAGGGCGGGGCGCTATAGCACCTGCAAAACACCTCTCCTGTCACTCCAGCCGAGGGCTTTTTACACTGGAGTGGTACACTTGTGGGACGTTAAAAAAAAGTCCTGCAAGCAGCATCTTTGAGGCGCTTTAGGAGCGGTGTATAGACCTCTCCTAAAGCACCCCTACCCATTGAAATCTATGGGCAGCGCTGTGGCAGAGGCACCCCTGCCCATTGGGACGCCTCAGTGTAAAAGTGCCCTAAGACCCCTTTCACACACACAGCGCAGTCGCACTAGCGGCACAGCACCGATAGTTTTAGTTGCATTTAATGTCGTTTTAGCATCGCTTTTCGCTCCAAAAGCGGGGCGCTTTTAACCCCCGCTATCGGCTGAAGAAAGGGTTAAATGCGCCCGAAAAGCGCTGCTGCCAAATCGCTTTGCAGGCGCTTTGGCAGAGGTGCCCATTGATTTCAAAAACTGCTCCAAAGATGCTGCTTTCAGGATTTTTTCTAACGTTCTGCAAGTGCACCGCTCCAGTGTGAAAGCACTTGGGCGTTCACACTGGGACTGCAGGGGAGGCGTTTTAAAGGTGCTGTTTTTAGCCCTTTAGTGCTTAAAAAAACGCCTCCAGTGTGAAAGGGGTCTAATAAAGCAACTCCATTGCTATATCATACATTTTTTTTTATGGGAAACTTTCATGGTTCAGACCATGTTTGGCAGGATTGGTATGGGTCAGTTAATTTACTGTAACTCTATACTATAATGACTACTTTTTCTGAATGGAAGCTGGTCAGTACCGTCAGTGTATGTAGGTCAGGTAGGTCACGGCCTAGCCAAAAAAAAGCCTGCGTCACATACACCACCCATCCCCCCCCCCCCCCGTTTCCGGAATTGCACTTCGGGCTGAAGCCCCTGGTCTTTTTGCCACCTAGCAACGCCCATGGCGGCTGGTGAAGTTTTAGGATGGCTTCTCAAAAGCCCCACCCCTTATAGAATCCACCCATTCCGAGTATACAGCTCAGCATCACAGGACAGAGTATACAATAAAGCCCCAGAATCGCAGGACAGGGTATACAGCTCAGCCTCACAGATCAAGATATATAGCTCAGCATTACAGATAGGGTTTGTAGCTCAACCTCACAGATCAGAGTATATACTGCTCAGCCTTACAGATCAGGGTATAGCGCTCAGCATTACGGATCAGGGTATATAGCTCAGCATTACTGAAATAAATGCTGAAAATTGAATAAAAGCTGCAATTGGAATAACTTTTAAACTAAATAATATCCAAGGGTGGTTACGGATTCCCTCTAGTTATTACATATATGTATTAATTTGTCTATTTCTATAGTTAGCTAGTCTATTAAAACGCTGTTGATAAGCACAATTATATAAGGTTAGCTATGAAAACAAACACACTGCTTAATAAAACAATGTCTTATTTATTACCCAAGAAAATAGGAAACCGCTAACATGAAAATTCTATAGAAAGATATTACAAAGCATATAACAAAAGAACATATAACACAAGAACATCAAAGATACTTATCGCACGGTCTCCTCAGCTGGGCTCAAGATGATAGAGAGAGTTCTATCTCGTTCAGCCCTTTTATACATACACCATCCAGACCCAACCCCATTGCCATCCCATCTAGACTTTTGATGAAACGCAGTATTTATGGGGCTGTCCTCCTCAATATATTACGATCCATTCTGCTGTATTGGCCTCTCGGGGCAGCATTGCCCATGTATCCTGTCTCTGTATCCCGGGTCAATCTTCAAAGCCTGTTGGTCCTTTGATCTTTGTAAGCCAGCTTCATCAATTATCCCATTATGCTACGGTCAGGGCTGGGCTCAGCCCTTCCTTCTCTGAGCTGGCCGCTCAGCTGTCTGCTAATTGCCAGCTCCTATCTCTCCACAGTTACTCAGCTGTTGATAAAATACCCTGCTTGTCAGTCCTGCCTACTTAAGCCGTCCAGCCCAGAGGATCTCTGCCTTCGCCTTATTCAACATCACAGAGACTATTTCCTGCATTCCTGTTAAAAGACTTGCTTGGCTGACATCCTGTCAGGCTAGCAGCAGATAACAGGTAACAGTTTAGGTGTGCTGATTATACAAAGAGTTCAAAGAACAAGAGCACATACCATGAGCAGGTCTAAGCAGAGCAGGTCAGCTGGGACTTTGGTTCACTGCAGCAGATGAAGGTAGATGTTTGCTGGACCTTGTAGTTCACCGCTGCAGATGAGGATAGATGTTAGCTGATGCTTGTAGTTCACCGCTGCAGATAAAGGTAAATGTTTGCTGGACCTTGTAGTTCACCGCTGCAGATGAAGGTACTACAGTAGAATCAGGCAAAGTGTAGTCTAGGCAAGCTGGGTCATACACAGGTAGATCAGAGTCCAAGCGGTACCAAATCAGAAGCGAGCAAGCAGGGTCAAACAAGCCGGGTCATACACGAAATACACAGAGCAGATATCAACTGGATCAAACACAAAGGTAAAGTCTAACACGAGCACTGATTGAATGCTGATACAGGTGATTTAAAGGTGAGCTGACCAATCACTGTTGTTTTCCAGGCAAAGGCTGTGGCAGATGTGCTGGGTCCTAAAGGGATCCTAGTACTGACAGTACCCCCCCTTTCTCGAGGGGTTGCTCCTGCACCCCCAGGCTTACTTGGATAACAAAGGTGGAACTTCTTAAGTTGGTCAGCATGAAGATCACGAGCTGGGACCCAAGACCGATCCTCTGGGCCGAAACCTTTCCAATGAACAAGATATTGTAAGGATTTGCGCACTCGTCTGGAATCAAGAATAAATGCCACTTCATATTCCTGACTGTCCAACACATCCACAGGTTCTGGTTCATTTACTAGGAGGCTGGAATGAACAGATTTCAACAATGAAACATGAAAGACATTTGGAATGCGCATGGAAGTTTTAATCTATAGGACACAGATTCAACAATCTCCGAAATTTCATAAGGCCCGATGAATTTTGGGCCAAGCTTTTTAGATGGAACATGCAGGGACAGATTCCTAGATCATAGCCACACTTTGTCACCAACTTTATATTCTGGTGCCTTTGAGCGCCTCTTGTCAGCCGTTTTCTTAAAAGCCTGCACAGAGCGAGAAATAGCACGATTTACATTGGACCAGATTTTGGAGAAATTTTCAATCGTGGTGTTGGCATCTGGAACATCAGAGGGTGGAAGATCAAAGGAGCACACTCGAGGATGCAACCCGTAAACACAGAAGAAAGGAGAGGTCCCTGTAGATGTGCTGGCACAATTATTAAAGGCAAACTCTGCCCATGGAAGGACCCTCTTGGGCCATCAGACAACGTACCATCTTCTCTAGAGTCTGATTAGTCCTTTCTGTTTGGCCATTTGTCTCAGGATGATATGCTGAAGAATATGATAACTTAATCCCCAGCTAAAACGCTCCTGGATCCAACGAACGATACATGCTACATATTCTACATACGCCAGAGGCGTGGCAGTGCTGATCAGCAAGGCAGTCCCTTGTACTGTTCATCAAGTTGTCACAGATCCAGGGGGCCGCTATGTAATTGTAGTAGCAGACATTCATGGGCATAGGATGGTGCTAGTTAATGTATATGTTCCCCCACCATTCCACATTCAGGTACTATATGATTTGTTGGGTAGATTGGCTCCTCTCATGCACCTGCCTCTCATTGTAGCAGGGGACTTCAATGCCATTTTGAATACTGCCCTAGACTCTTCTAATTCTAGGAGAGGGGCGTCTGTAGAGCTGGCAGCGTGGGCGACAACGGCTACTCTCACAGAGTTGTGGAGATGGAAAAATCCCACCACCAAAAGTTACTCACACCTATCAAAAACTCACAAGTCCTCATCCAGGATTGATCTAGCGTTTGCTAATGCCCCTATGTTGCAGCTGGTGAGGGAAGCTAATTACATTGCTGGGGGCCTGTCGGACCATACCCCCCTACGGGTTCATATTGGTATACCTTCACAGGTTAGAGGGGGCGCGTGGCGATTAAGCCCGGGTTGGTTGGAGGTAGAATCGGTTTCTTCTCAAGTGGCGCCAACTTTTACAGATTACTGGGAAGATAACCTACAGTCAGCCCCACTGCCGATAGTATGGGACGCCTTTAAGGCGTGTATGAGGGGTCAATACATCTCGGCAATCAAACAAGCGCGCAAACACTTTAATCATCAATCACAAGAGCTACAAGATAAAGAGAGGGCATGTGAGGCGGCCCATGCGGCCGACCAGTCAGATGTCACCTACAGGGAACTGCTTGAGGCGCGCCGTCTTCTGACGTTGCACTTCACTGAATTGACCCACACTTCCTGGGCGAGGAGGGCAGAGTCCCTCTTCGAACAGGGAGATAAAAATGGTAAGCTTTTGGCCATGTTGGTTGCAGAGCAGCGAGTTCAGACTAGTATACCTTGTATTACCGACTCTCAGGGTACCCTATTGACAGACCCCAGTGACATCCTTGATACTTTTGTAGATTATTACAGCACTCTTTACATGCCCATACCGACATATAACAAAGAGGATCTTGAATCCCTGCTTAATTCCCTATGTATACCAAAACTGTCGGAGTCAGATCAACATAGTCTAGAAGGGGAGATCACTGAACAGGAAATAGAAAAAGCCATCAGATCCTTTTCTCCACACAAATCACCAGGGCCGGATGGTTTTTGTATTGAATGGTACAGGTCGCACTTGGAGACTCTTGTGCCAAGACTTAAGACACTGTTTCACTTTTGCTTGGAACACAAGACGCTACCGGATTCTCTTATGGAGGCTCAGGTGGTCTTATTGCCGAAACCGGGCAAGGATCCCTTGACCTGCTCCTCGTACAGACCTATAGCCCTCCTTAACCAGGACCTTAAAATTCTCACTAAAATATTGGCCACAAGATTGTCAAAGGTAATAACCACACTGGTAGACATAGACCAAACTGGGTTCATACCCCAGAAGTCCACTGATACAAATCTCCGCAGGCTGTTTGCGCACCTACAGATCGACCATGCTAATCCCGGAGCCAGGGTGATTGTTTCCTTAGATATGGCTAAAGCCTTTGATTCGGTGGACTGGTGTTACATGTCCACTGTATTGCGGCATATGGGGTTTGGAGAGGTGTTCCTTACATGGATATCCCTCCTATACAGCTCACCCAAGGCAGCAATTAAGATAGGTACTCAAGTTTCCGCACAGTTTTCGGTGGGGAGGGGAACGCGGCAAGGCTGCCCCCTCTCCCCATCTTTATTTGCCTTGGCCATAGAGCCTATAGCCATTGCTCTGAGAGCATCCACAGAGGTTAAAGCCCTTCAGGTAGGCGGCATTCGAGAATGCACGGCCCTATATGCTGATGATATGCTCCTCTTTTTAGAAGACCCGGGTTCATCCTTGGAGGCAGTATTTGAGATCTTAAGCACATTCGCAAATTTCTCAGGCTTGCGGGTGAATTGGGAAAAGTCCAATATCATGGCCATTGATGATGGGGCTCAGGCACGGGCATCACCCTTGGTGCCCATTGCCTGGGTTACGGAAATAAAATATTTGGGTATACGTATATCCCCCCAAGTCAAGGACTACTTGACGCTTAATCTAATGCCACTTATCACGAAGGTTAAAATACAATTAGAGGCTTAGAAGCATCTTCCACTCTCCTTAATTGGTAGGGTGAATCTACTTAAAATGAAGATACTGCCAGTGTTCCTCTATTTTTTGCGCAATACTCCCATGTGGGTCCCCTGCTCCTTCTTTCGGCGCGTAAACAGCCTCTTTAGCTCGTTTCTATGGAGCTCCGGACACCCCAGAGTGAGTCTCCGTACATTACAGGAACCCTATGGACAGGGAGGGCTGGCCCTTCCTGACTTGTTTAAGTATTTTATTGCAGGACAGATGGTATTTGCCAGACGGTGGTTAACAAGGGATGACGGGGATGCAGCGACAGTATTGGAGGCTGCTCTAGTGGGATCCTATGAGAGTCTTTACTATTTAGTGTTTAGAGGGCCACAGGCAGCGGCGCCTTTGACTGGCTCCATGCGTGTTACTATTCGCGCGTGGGACAGGGCAAAGGTACTAATGCACACAGACACGGAGGCCTGGTCACCGGACACACCATTGTGGCTCAATTCCAGGTTATCCCATTTTAACGATATCCCAGATCCGGTAATATGGACCAGAGTTGGCATCAAACAATTAAAGAACATAGTAGGGGGGGGGGAAGCTGCTTTCCTTTAATCAATTGAAAGATAAACATGATCTCCCAAACTGGTACTTCTTCCGTTATCTGCAGCTGAGGCATGCTTTTTCTGCACAGTTTGGCACAGGAGCAGTGTTACTGCAATCCTCACCTTTGGAACAGTTGCTCTGTGATGAGTCTGTGCGGAAGACGCTATCGGAAACCTATAAGGAGCTATTTGCAGACAGGCCTCCGGCACTCAGTAAATGTAGGGAGAAATGGAGCTCACTTGTTCCCAATTTCCAAGGAGATGACTGGGACGATATCTGGGACCACCCTTTTCAGGTCCTAGTATCGGCCCGTGACAGGTACATTCAATTTAAGATACTTCACAGGGTATATTATACCCCAGCAAGACTAGCCAGCATCTATGGTTTGAATGGCGCCACCTGCTGGCGTTGTAACGCGACAGGGGCGGACTTCGATCATGTATTCTGGCAGTGTCCGTCCATACAGGTATTCTGGACAGGGGTCACAAAGACCATCCAGGAACTGATCCTGCTACCTGTCCCCATGACGATATCAGTATGTATGTTGGGCCTGGTGGAGGAAGTAGCACCACTTAGGGCACAAAGAACCATGATCTCTCTCACCTTATTTTATGCACGCAAAGCCATCCTTTTATGCTGGAAAAAACCTGAGGCCCCATCCTTGGCCTTCTGGAAAGGCATAGTGAATAGAGCACTACCCTTATATAAAGCCACCTACTTAAGTAGGGGGTGCCCCAAAAAATTTGAGAAGGTATGGCAGTGCTGGCTCTCTTCGGATGGTACTGTCTGAGTTACTGCATGAGTAATGGGTTAAATATTACACGAAAGAAACATGCAATGCTTGAAATGACGAGACAGGCGGTATAGCTACTAGATGATTGTGTTTATTGTTTTACCTGAGCATGTACTGTAATATGATTTGAGTAGCCCGGAGGGCACGTGATTGTGTTTACATTCCTGTTATAATTGGGACATTGCACAACGGGGAGGGGGGAGGGGGGAATTTATGTGGGTTTCTGTTATGGTTGTTTATTGCTGTTTAAAAAACTGTGAATAAAAAGAATTTTCCAAAAAAAAAAAAACTTAATCCCCAGCTGAGAGCAAAGGGCCTTCCAAAACTGGGCTATAAACTGAGAGACACGGTCAGAGACGATGTTAATTGATGGAAAGTGCAGCGCTGAAATTTGTGAGCGGTTGTGATACCCCTAAACAAACAAGAAATTCCTCAATGGTGAAAGAGGAAATACAATCCTATATAATCCTAAAGTGAAAAATAAAATATGCAAATAATATTTGAAGTGAACAAAATGTCCCAAAGAGATGAAATATGGATGACGTCAAGCCACTATGATCTTAGACCGAATCCTCTGGTACACACATTTGTAGAAAAATGGGAATGGATGTACGCTTACCGGAAAAGATGGACTCCCTGTCGGCAACAGGGAGTCAAACAGGCATAGAAAGACTCTAGACGACCAACGAACTTGATGTTCCAGGGTGGACGGATAGACTCTATGGAACCACTCACGACTTCACCCACTGGATACAGAAGGTCAAAGTATGGACAGCTTGTATGAAATTTGGATCCTCATGCACAAGACAGGAACTCCTTGATGGCCACTCGATAGGCGAAGTATAATAAGCCAATAGTGGACACCCACTGAGGATACAGCAAAGGCTCTCTTGGGGTGCTCTCCAAAAATATTCAGATCATATGGAGAAAAACAATAGGGAAAAAAACCAGGAGGGGACTCCAATGGTGTAGATCAATCAGGCAGGTTTTTATTGACAAAAAACAAATAAAGAACAAAAATTGTATAAAAGTGATCACATTTAAAAAGCAGTGTGGGAATGGGTATGACCTCGCCCGACGCGTTTCGTCTATAGTAGACTTCAACTGGGGCATATATCCATTCCCCTACACTGCGCATATATATATAGATACCCAACATAGTTACCATCCAATCAAAGCGTTAACATGTGATTCAATAGTTACATCCTCTGATAGGACCAGCACCGATCATGTGATGGGGGTTGTGGCCCTGCTGGATATGAATGACCAATCAAATATAAATATGGCTAGATGAGACCAGGTAATAGGTGAAAAACACACCTCACCATACCCCTGTGGGTCTAGGTACGCACATGTTGAAATGGCGCCAAAAAAAGGACCAATGGAAGATTGGACACAACCAATGAACAGGGCACACAGTCCTCGTCGAATCAGAGGTGACCAAACCAAACATAATCTAACCAATCAGAAAGCTTGTGTATTACCAAACACAGGTAGTAGTGACTGTAAGTGACCAATGGCATAGTGTGATATACATATCCAATAGTGTTAGGCATGGTGTATATCCAATCCTGAGTGTGTATACATGTATGTCTCATCTGACCTCCATGATGGAAAGGTGGCGGCGTCAACGCCGCACATCGCATCCTCAGTCCTAAGATACACCGATGTGAAGGCTTCCGGTCATGTGACCCGTCAGGTGGGACAGCGGGGTGGCGCCAATCGCGCCGCATATAGCGTCACAGCGACGGAACACAAGCACTCCAGTCTAAGGGAAGCTATCTCCGATCATGTGACGAGTCACATGACCGGGTGAGACCAGGAGTCTGCACAGGGGCCGAATGCGTGCGTGGTGACGTCACTTAGCAACAGTGCCTATCACCACGCGCTGAAAGAGAACTCAATGCATGAAGAGGAAAAATAACAGAGCGGTAAAACCGCTATTGTGGATGGTGCCCTACATAGCAGACATCTCCACTAGACATCTCTACTCTGAATGATGCCCTAAATAGCAGACATCTCTACTAGACTCAAAGGGAGTGTGACGTAAGGGCCAAATTCCCTAAATCACAAACTATAAAAATAACATCTATACAAATAAATATATAAATAAAAAATTATTTTCTTCCATAGATGTTCCCTCTAATGTCACTTGATGGTTAAAACAGCGACATCTAGTGATGGGGAATCCTAATAGCTATGGACAGTGGACTTAGAACCAGAACTGGAAGGATGGTAGGCAGGAGCGCCATCTTGTGTATATAAAACACACTGCATTAAAAAACCTCTAGTATGGAATACATAGTGGGGTAAAAAATGATAAAACTAAAAACAAATAAATGCAAAAAAACTCCCTGAGGGTGTGTGTGACATACCTCTAGTTATATCTCATATTACACCCTAAATAGGACGCACATGGGATGTAAGTATAAGGACTGAAGCAATCGTAAACTGAAAGTGTGTATGTAAAATGTGTTGAACAAATTGGATTTATGACAAATTAATAAACAAATTAATGTCCCACTCGACATTCAAACCGAATGGCGAGTAGGTACGTAGCTCGTATATCCAATATGTTTCAAGACGAGAAACGCCACGCACACGAGATTCTCCTCTCCAATGTGGGACAAATTGATCAATAATCAGAAATTGCGTTCCCATAGGATTGCGGTCATGGCATTCTAAGTAGTGACGGGGAACACTGTGGTTGGTTTTACCACCTTTGATGTTGTTAATGTGTTCATTTACCCAGATGGAGAATGTCCTTATTGTGCGCCCAATGTATTGCTTCTTACAGGGACAAGTTATAAGATAAACAATATATTGAGTCGCACATGTAGTAAATCGCTGCATGGAATAAATCCGCAGGGTAGTGGATGACTGAAAAGTTTCACTCTTTCTTCTGCCGCTGATATTGTGCAAACACATATTACACTTCCGGCAGGGAAAGTATCCCTTACATTGAAAGAAGAAGGAAACTCTTTTAGGGGGATCAATGACGTTAGGTGCGATCTGACCCTGAATTGATCTTGCAACCCTAAATATAAAACCCGCTTTCTCTGGTAACGCAGAGCCAAGAACTTTGTCGTTCTGGAGTACTCCCCAGTGTTTTTTTATAATCTGTTTGATCTGCATAGATTGCACAGAGAAGGTGGTAAAGAAGGACCACTTGAATTTGGTCTCAGTGGTCCTTTTGGGTTGTGTCTCCAGCAAAGTGCTACAATCCAGCTGTTGGATGCGATCGATCTCTCCGTCGAGATCTTCCGACTTATAACCCTTCTCTACAAACCGCTGCTTCAATACAGCGGCCTGTCTGGAGAAATCCTCCACCCTAGTGCAATTCCTCCGTAAACGGAGGAATTGACTACGTGGTACGGATCGGAGCCACTGGGAATGGTGGCAACTATCGACCGGAATATAACCATTCCGGTCGGTGGGTTTGAAATATGTGGAAAACTCTAAATTATGGTCCACCACCTTGATCTCAAGATCTAGGAAGTTGACCAGAGTAGAGCTGGCCTCATGACAGAGACGGATGCCTCTATTGTTGGAATTAAGCAGGGATATGAAGTCGTCCAATGATTCGCGGCTGCCCCTCCATAGGAGGAGGACGTCGTCTATGTACCTCGCCCAAAAAAACAACTCTGGTCTCCTGAGGGCATAGACGACATCCTCCTCCCATTTGGCCATGAACAAGTTCGCGAGGCTGGGTGCGAACTTGGCACCCATAGCCACTCCGCGGGTTTGCAGGTAGAACTTGTTCTCTTGTTTTGGTTCCAGAACAAGTTCTACCTGCAAACCCGCGGAAGAATGGAAGAAAAGAATGGAAGAAAATAATTTTTTATTTATATATTTATTTGTATAGATGTTATTTTTATAGTTTGTGATTTAGGGAATTTGGCCCTTACGTCACACTCCCTTTGAGTCTAGTAGAGATGTCTGCTATTTAGGGCATCATTCAGAGTAGAGATGTCTAGTGGAGATGTCTGCTATGTAGGGCACCATCCACAATAGCGGTTTTACCGCTCTGTTATTTTTCCTCTTCATGCATTGAGTTCTCTTTCAGCGCGTGGTGATCGGCACTGTTGCTAAGTGACGTCACCACGCACGCATTCGGCCCCTGTGCAGACTCCTGGTCTCACCCGGTCATGTGACTCGTCACATGATCGGAGATAGCTTCCCTTAGACTGGAGTGCTTGTGTTCCGTCGCCGTGACGCGATATGCGGCGCGATTGGCGCCGCCCCACTGTCCCACCTGACGGGTCACATGACCGGAAGCCTTCACATCGGTGTATCTTAGGACTGAGGATGCGATGTGCGGCGTTGACGCTGCCGCCTTTCCATCATGGAGGTCAGATGAGACATACATGTATACACACTCAGGATTGGATATACACCATGCCTAACACTATTGGATATGTATATCACACTATGCCATTGGTCACTTACAGTCACTACTACCTATGTTTGGTAATACACAAGCTTTCTGATTGGTTAGATTATGTTTGGTTTGGTCACCTCTGATTCGACGAGGACTGTGTGCCCTGTTCATTGGTTGTGTCCAATCTTCCATTGGTCCTTTTTTTGGCGCCATTTCAACATGTGCCTACCTAGACCCACAGGGGTATGGTGAGGTGTGTTTTTCACCTATTACCTGGTCTCATCTAGCCATATTTATATTTGATTGGTCATTCATATCCAGCAGGGCCACAACCCCCATCACATGATCGGTGCTGGTCCTATCAGAGGATGTAACTGTTGAATCACATGTTAACGCTTTGATTGGATAGTAACTATGTTGGGTATCTATATATATATATATATATATATATATATGCGCAGTGTAGGGGAATGGATATATGCCCCAGTTAAAGTCTACTATAGACGAAATGCGTCGGGCGAGGTCATACTCATTCCCACACTGCTTTTTAATTTTTTTTTACAATTTTTGTTCTTTATTTGTTTTTTGTCAATAAAAACCTGCCTGATTGATCTACACCATTGGAGTCCCCTCCTGTTTTTTTTCCCTATTGTTTTTCTCCATATGATCTGAATATTTTTGGAGAGCACCCCAAGAGAGCCTTTGCTGTATCCTCAGTGGGTGTCCACTATTGGCTTATTATACTTCGCCTATCGAGTGGCCATCAAGGAGTTCCTGTCTTGTCCATGGGGATCCAGATTTCATACAAGCTGTCCATACTTTGACCTTCTGTATCCGGTGGGTGAAGTCGTGAGTGGTTCCATAGAGTCTATCCGTCCACCCTGGAACATCGAGTTCGTTGGTCGTCTAGAGTCTTTCTATGCCTGTTTGACTCCCTGTTGCCGACAGGGAGTCCATCTGTTCCGGTAAGCGTACATCCATTCCCATTTTTCTACAAATGTGTGTACCAGAGGATTCGGTCTAAGATCATCCTGGCTTGACGTCATCCATATTCCATCTCTTTGGGACATTTTGTTCACTTCAAATATTATTTGCATATTTTATTTTTCACTTTAGGATTATATAGGATTGTATTTCCTCTTTCACCATTGAGGAATTTCTTGTTCGTTTAGGGGTATCACAACCGCTCACAAATTTCAGCGCTGCACTTTCCTTCACACTGTCTATCGAATATTTGTCACATTCTAGCACAGCTGCTTCACTTGTATTGTTTGATTGTCCATTTGAGTTTAGCGCCATCATTTTTTCTATTTACCACAATGTTAATTGATGCCCCATGGAGCCTGAAAACATGTTTAATGAATAAAGATGCCAGTTCTTTAGCAGATGGAAGTTTCGGAAGCGGAACAAGGTGGGCCATCTTACTGAACCTGTCTACCACCACCCAGATCGTGGAACATCCCTGGGACGGAGGCAAGTCAGTGATAAAGTCCATAGATAAATGTGTCCAGGGACAGGTAGGTATTGGTAGAGGACGTAGGAGACCGGGGGGCTTTGAGGTACTGCTCTTGCTTCTGGCACAAACTTCACAGGCCTGGAAGAAGGCTAACACATCCTGCTTAATCGATGAGAGAGAGAGATAATCTCAAAAGTTTGTCTAAACCCCGGATGTGCTGCATGTTTTAATGCATGTACTTGCTGCAATACCTGCAAACGAAGAGCCAGGGGCACAAAAAGCATACCAGAGGGAGTGGAGGGAGGGGCTTCAGCCTGTGCTGGTAACAAGGCCTCAGAGATGTCAGTCTGGGTGAAAGCCAAAATCCTATCCTCAGAGATAATGGGTTGTGAAGGAAGCGGAGGAGGAGACTCTGACAAAAAGCTGCGAGACAAGGCTTCAGCCTTAATGTTTTTTGGTCCTGGTAAATAAGAAATTGTGAAGTCAAATCTAAGAGAAGAACAATGACCACCTGGCTTGACGTGAGTTCAGTCTTTTAGCAGAACAGATGTATTCAAGGTTTTTGTGGTCAGTCAGAACTATGAATGGATAGCGAGCTCCCTCCAGCTAATGTCTCCATTCCTCCAAAGCTAGCTTTATGGCTAAAAGTTCTCTGTTGCGCTCTGCTGGGGAATATTTATGGGACAAGAAGGCACAGGGGTGGATGGCAGCATTTACAGGATCCTTTTGTGACAAAAGCACCCCCACCCCTACTTCAGATGGATCTACCTCCACAATAAAAGGTAGCTCAGGAACAGGATTGCGTAGAATTGGTGCAGAGGTAAAGGCTTTCTTTAACTGAGTGAAGGCTGGCTGGGCTTCAGTAGTCCATTTAAACGTAGTCAGAGTCTTCCTGGTGAGAGAGGTAATGGGATGTGCAATGGTGGCAAAGTTCTTGATGAATTTTCGATTGAAATTTGCAAAGCCCAGGAAGCGCTGAACTGCCTTCAGGTCTGAAGGTGGTGCCCAGTCTAAAATAGCTTGAATCTTGGCTGGGTCCATGGTGAGGCCTGTGTCAGAAATTAGGTAGCCCAGGAAAGGTACTTGTTTAACATGGAATAAACATTTTTCAGGCTTTACAAAAAGGGAGTGAGACTTTAGTCGGGCCAATACCGAGCATACATGCTTCTGATGTGTTTCAAGATTGGGAGAGTATATCAAAATATCGTCTAAATATACAAGCATGAAGCGACCCAACATGTCACGGAAAATGTCATTCATAAAGTTCTGAAATACAGCTGGCGCATTCCTGAGACCGAAAGGCATGACAAGACATTCGTAATGACCATCCTTGGTGTTAAAGGCCGCCTTCCATTCGTCGCCTGCATGGATGCGCACAAGATTATAGGCTCCCCTTAAGTCCAGTTTGGAGAAGATTTTGGCTCCCTGGATTTGAGAGAACAACTCTGTGATGAGAGGGAGAGGATACCGATTGGGAACAGTTATTTTATTTAGACCTCGGTAATCAACACAAAGTCTCAGTCCCCCATCCTTCTTCGGGACAAAGAAGCATCCTGCTCCTGCGGGAGAAGTGGAGGGACGGATAAAACCCTTAGCTAGGTTTTCCTGGATGTATTCTTGCAAAGCAAGATTCTCTGATTCAGACAATGGAAAGACTCTCCCTCGAGGAGGTGTAGTGTCAGGCAAGAGGTCAATGGGACAATCATAACTGCAATGAGGAGGTAAAGTGTCAGCAATCCCTTTAGAAAACACATCCCGAAAGTCCTTATAACAAAGCGGAATCTGTTCCATTCCCACTTGACAGGTAGCAAGTCGAACAGGTTGCTGGATGCAGTTCTTTTTACACTGATTGGACCAAGCCAGAATATTTCCTGTTGGCCAGTCAATTACAGGATTGTGCTTCTGAAGCCAAGGAAGGCCTAGGATCAAAGGAGTGGATGGAGAGTCAATGACAAGACAGGAAATCTTCTCCCAATGCAAAGCCCCCAATTGTAACTGGAAAGGGTTGGTGGATTGGAGCACTAGATCTTGTGAGAGAAATTGAGAGAGATATCCACGGAAATCAGGCGGACTGGGCAATCTAGAGCATGAGTTTCCAGAGACAAAGTGGTAATCGGAGTCTTATCAATAAAATTCTCAGCGGCTCCAGAATCTACCAAGGCCAGCAGTTCATGAGCCCCTGTCCCAAAGTGAATGACAGCGGGTAAAAGTATACGATTGTCCTCCTGGGGAAATGAGAGCAGACGTAAGGTGACCTCCCCGCAATCACCTAGGTCCTGGAGTTTTCCGGACGTATAGGGCACGAACAGAGCATATGACCCTTGAGGCCACAGTATAAGCAGAGTCCCATATTACATCGCTGTGTGTGTTCCTGGGCAGATAACCAGGTGGAGCCTGCAGATTTGGCACTGGAGGTGGAATAGTCAGGTGGCAAAGGAGGTATATAGTTTTCCACAGGCATAGTTTGTTCTCGCCTCCTCTCTCTCTGGCGGCGGTCAATTCTAATGGCTAGACACATAGCCTCCTCCGGTGAGGCTGGGTAGGAGAAGTTGACCAGAGCCTCCTTAATTGCATCTGACAGGCCTATTCTAAACTGGCTGCGGAGAGACGCATCATTCCAGCCAGATTCCGGGGCCCACCTGCGAAACTCTGAGCAATACATTTCAGCTGTGGTAGTTCCTTGCTGTAAGTTACGCAGGGTTGATTCTGCAGTAGCAGCACGATCTGGATCATCATATAGCAACCCGAGGGCTTCAAAGAAGGCATCTACTGTTAGCAGGGCTAGATGGTTTGGTTCCAGGTTAAAGGCCCAAGCCTGGGGGTCACCCTGTAGTAGAGAGATAATGATTTGAACCCTCTGAGTTTCAGGGCCAGATGAGGATGGCCTTAACTTGAAATATAATTTGCAGCTGTTTTTAAAGTTGCAAAACCCTTTACGGTCATCAGAAAAACGGTCAGGCAAAGGAATTTTTGGTTCAGATGGAGTTTTTGTAGCAGTGGTAGTAGAAGGAGATTGCACCTTGGTGAGCTTTGTGACCATTTCCTGAACTTGATGGGATAAACGGCAAAGTTCCTGTGCAAACAACTGAGCCTGCTCAGGATCCATGATAGGTTTCCTTATTTATGTATGGCTTGTGTTAATGTCAGGCTAGCAGCAGATAACAGGTAACAGTTCAGGTGTGCTGATTATACAAAGAGTTCAAAGAACAAGAGCACATACCATGAGCAGGTCTAAGCAGAGCAGGTCAGCTGGGACTTGTAGTTCACTGCAGCAGATGAAGGTAGATGTTTGCTGGACCTTGTAGTTCACCGCTGCAGATGAGGATAGATGTTAGTTGATGCTTGTAGTTCACCGCTGCAGATGAAGGTAGATGTTTGCTGGACCTTGTAGTTCACTGCTGCAGATGAAGGTACTACAGTAGAATCAGGCAAAGCGTAGTCTAGGCAAGCTGGGTCATACACAGGTAGATCAGAGTCCAAGCGGTACCGAATCAGAAGCGAGCAAGCAGGGTCAAACAAGCCGGGTCATACACGAAATACACAGAGCAGATATCAACTGGATCAAACACAAAGGTAAGCTCTAACACGAGCAATGATTAATAATCAATGGTACCACGCTTTCACTCCACTGACAAGAGCTAGAGGGGTATCTATAGCGTTCGGGAAGACATGTCCCCTGAGGCCTACAGCTGTACAAACGGACCCAGAGGGAAGATATTTATTTATCAAGGGCACATTGTACGGGGTGTGCTATACGTTCACTTCCATATATGCACCAAATAACGGCACAGTAAATTTCCTAGTGGGAACCCTAGGGAAGCTGGACAAATTTAAGGAAGGTTGTGTAGTCCTGGGCGGGGATTTCAATACAATTATGGACCCTAAACTAGATACCACATCTGAAAAAATTGTAATCTCATTTAAAGGACTGAGACAGTTCAGTTCAATCAAACAGTCAAAGCAAAAAGTATAGCTTGCGCTATTACTCATGGTATAAAAATTACACGGAGTTCACAAACTTATAGACTTGGGGGGGGCGGAAGACAGAAAGCCTCTGGGTCTATATAAACAGTGTAACTAATAATCGCTGAAATCCTCCCAGGTCATTAGTACCTTTTTTTTCAGTCTATTCTATTCGGAAGCAAGGAACCCGCGTTCCTCATACCTTAGGTAACTTATAGTTGCTTATAGGGGGGAGGCAAGAGTCATAAGAGGGCTCTTAAGGGATAGGAGGAGAAGGGGAGAGGAAGAAAGAGGAAGGAGAGGAGAAGTAAGAGAAGGTTGTCACCGTGGTGGTCCAGTACGTCGGGTCAGGTTTGGTTCTGGATCTCTCGGAGGTTCCAGGGGTTCCATACCATATCATGTGCTTCCAGCCTGTCCTGCATCCTGGCAGTCATCTTCTCCATCAGCTCTACATCTTTAATTCTGGCGTGTAGGGCTCCTGGGTCAGGGGGGCGTTTTTTTTTCCAATTTAGGGCTATAAGGCAGCGTGCAGCTGTTAGTATATGCCTCATTAATTTCTTGCATGGTGTAGATAATAATGGGTGGGGTATGCCCAGTAGGAAAGATTTGGGATTCATAGGAATATGAGTTCCCAGGAGCTGGGTTAATAATTGCTGGACTTCCTGCCAGTAGGATACAATCAGCGGGCACCCCCAGTATATATGGTAAAGTGTGCCTTTGTCCCGCAGACATCGCCAGCAACAGTCAGGGGTTGATGGGTAGATGGCGTGGAGGACAACAGGGGTCATGTACAGAAAAGTATCTTGTATGTGTTCTCTTTGTATAAGGTGCATAGGGAACTCTTGGCTGCCTGTGACCATATCACCCTCCATTGTTCCATGGGGATCTCTTCTCCTATGGCTCCCTCCCATTTTAGCATGTAGGCGTGTTTGCCTTTAGTTTCCATAGGGTAGGCATTCAATATCTTGTATATATCTGAGATTAGCCCCTTCTGGGCTGAGCCTGCTAGAATTAAGTTTTCGAAAGGTGATGGAGGGGAGAAGAGCAGATCGGGTGATATGGTCAGGGCAAAGTGCCGTATCTGTAGGTAGCTATAAAATGCTCGGTGGGGGAGGTCATGTTTGGCCTGGAGGGCCGCATAGGACAGTAGTTTGCATGACCTGTGGTTCCGCGATGACCATATATGGGACATTTGGTGTGTCAGGCTGTCAGGGAGATAAGGGTTACATATGAACGAGGTTAGGAGCGATCTTTCAGATGGGAGTTTGTGTGTTTTGGAGATCCTTCGCCATAGGTGGCGTAGTTGGGTCATAGACCCCAGTAGGCGTTCGGGGGGGACTTCTGCGCTCATGTTCCATAGCAAACTATTAGGGTGGGCCGGGGCCATCCATATCTTTTCAATTTCTGACCATTTGTTATACGACCTCTGGGTGTACCACAAGGCGACTGCACGCAGTTGGACTGCTTGATAGACAGTAATTGACAAGGTTGGGGAAGGCAAGACCTCCGTCCATGCGTGAGGCCGTCATTACCGATTGGGGTATTCTGTGCCTTTTATGACCCCACATAAATTTAAGTAGGTCTGCCTGCAGTCGTCTCAGTTGGCTATAAGGTACAGGAATGGGCAGCGTTTGGAAAAGATAAAGGAGTTTCGGGAGGATCGTCATCTTTACCGACGCTACTTTACCTAGGAGGGAGATGGGGTGTTTCTGCCATTGCAGGAGCAGGGACCTTATTGAGCTGAAAAGGGGGGGGGAATTCGCTTAATACAGTGACGCAAGGATGATTTCCAATGGTAGGAGAAGTTGGTTTGCAAATGTACAACTTCTGAGTCTGGGATGTTGATCGGAAGAGCTTCCGATTTGGTCTGGTTTATTTTGTAGCCTGAGAGGGCTCCATAATGGTCGAGTTCTTTGTGGAGGTTAGGAAGGGAGATTCTCGGCTGTGTGAGGGTGAGGATGATATCATCCGCAAACAGTGAGATCTTGAATTCCCTTCCTCTTACTGGTATTCCTCTTATGGCCGGACTATTGCGAATGTGGGCTGCTAGGGGTTCTACACACAGGGCGAATAGCAAGGGGGAGAGCGGGCAGCCTTGTCGGGTGCAATTAGAGATGGAGAACTGGGGGGAGATGGCAAAGGGAGTTCTGACCTGCGAAGATGGGTCTGAGTAAAGGTGATATATTGCTTGTAAATATGGTCCTCTAATTCCTATGTGCTTCATTGTGGCGAACAAGAAGGGCCAACCTAGCCTGTCAAAGGCTTTTTCCACATCCAGACTCAGAAACAGGGATTGCGAGCCCTACCTGATCGCCACGTCCACCAAGTCAATCACCTTCCTGGTGTTGTCCCCCGCTTGCCGGAGGGGGACAAAGCCCACTTGATCCTTATGAATAAGGGAGGGGAATACCACATTTAGTCGCAAGGAGAGTAATTTTGTGAAAATTTTTAAATCTGTGTTTAATAATGCTATGGGCCTATAGTTCGCACACAGGATGGGGTCTTTGTCGGGCTTGGGGACCAAGGTTATGAAGGAGCGCTGCATATCTGGTGGTATGGGGGTATCCTTTAAAAAGGCGTTATAGAGTCTACACATATACGGTAAAAGGAGGGGTAAGAAGGCTTTGTAATACTCATAGGGCAGACCATCCGGTCCTGGGGATTTGTGGGTTGGTAGGGCTTTAATGGTTAATTCTATTTCTTCTTCTGTGATTTGCGCATTTAGGGCTGTTAGGTCAGAATTCTGGATTTGGGCGACCCCACTCTCTGCGAGGTATTGCTGTATACGGTGGGAGATGTCTCGGGGGAGGGGTTTCCTTGGAATTTCTGGGTTGTTGTAGAGCTCTGTGTAAAACTCTGCAAAGACCCTAGCAATGTCCGCAGGGTGGGAGTGGGCAGTGTTGTGTTTATCTCTAATTTGGTGAGGGGTGGATAAATGGGCGTTATCTTTTAGTTTTCTTGCTAATAGGGAGTGAGCCTTATTGCCTTTGTCATAGTATGTCTGTCTTATTCTGAGGAGGGCCCTTTCTACCTTGCCGATGGCCAGGTCGTTTAATATTGATCTGAGGCTTGTGACTTTTTTTAGAAGCTTCAGGGATGGAGCGGCCTGTAGTTGGCGCTCCGATAGTCTGAGTTCCTTTTCAGTTTGGAGCCTTGAAGTGGTGGGATTCCTCTCCATAGCAGAAGATAGGGCCATGCACCTGCCCCGGATCACGGCCTTGTGGGCCTCCCATAATGTAGAAAGGGATATGTCAGGTGTGTTGTTCTCTCTGAAATAGTGCTCTAATGTAGAGCTAAGTTCATCTTTTGAGGGGAGGTGCTGCAGTAGGAAGTTGTTTAGTTTCCAGTTACAGGGCCTAATGGGGAGCCTAAGTCTAAAGTGATGGAGATTGGGGCGTGATCTGACCAGGAGATTGCACTTTATGTGTTATTCTAAGTGTGGGGTTGTTGACGAATAGGTAGTCAATACGAGAGTGCATCTGGTGGGGGGAGGAGTATAAAGTGTATTGTCGGTCCGTCGGGTGGAGGGCCCGCCAGGCATCAAATAGTGCGTGTCGCCTTGTAATTTGGCGAAATAGTTTAGAGTCTTTCATGGCTCTAGTCTGGGAAGCCCGGGGGGTTGTTACTAGCCGGTCCGAAGTTGCTGAATGGGCCCGGTTAAAATCTCCTCCCACCACCAGATAGTTATGTTCTGTCTTGAAAAGTCTAGTTAGTACTTTCGTGAGGAATGCATGTTGCTTGGCATTTGGGGCATATAGTGTACAGAATGTAATTTTTTGGGATTGCCAAGTTCCGGTTAAGATAAGGAAACCACCCTGGGGATCGCTATAGTGTTCAAGGTAGGTGAATGGGGCGCCGCGTTTAATAAGGATGGCTACTTTTATGAGGGCCTGAGGAGTGGTAAATTTGGGGATAGTATCTGGAGGCAAATGCAAAGGACCCCTCTTTGTCAAAGTGTGTTTCTTGGGTAAGTACTATGTCTTCACCCGATTGTCTGAATTCCCTCAGTGCCAAATGTCTCTTTCTGTTGGAATTTAAGCCGTGTACGTTCATGGATAGTATCTTAGCCATGGGTTTGTGTCATGAGGGGGTGGGGACTCACCTGCAGTTGAGAGCCGTGATGACCGCCAGGAGCCTGATGTCCATTCTTTTTCCGGGTAGTGTTCCACCATGGTGACCAAGAGAAAAGGAGAGGGAGAGAAAGGAGATGGGAGAGAAGGGGAGAGAGAGAGAAGGGACAAACATTAACATACATAAGATAGTAAAACATCATCTTATTTAACTTTAATCGACCTTGCGTGGGTAATGAACCCAGGTCAAGACGGATTCCCCGGGAGCCACCCAGTCTGAGGGCCAAGGTCCCAGCTGGGCGGCTGCAGGGGAGTCCATTTCCAGCCATATGAGACTGTGCGTACGTAGCTATGCGAGCTATCAATTAGCCAATATTTTAATATCAAGGTTAAGGAGGGATATAGGACGATAATTTGTCCAGGAAGTAGCATCTGAGTGTGGTTTAGGAATCATCACTATAATGGAGGTAAGTGTTTCTGTGCGGAAGGAATGGTCCTCGAGGATAGAGTTGACGGCTTTGGTCAGAACGGGCGCTAGTATATGTGAAAACTGCTTATAGTATAAAGCCGAAAACCCATCGGGGCCCGGTCTTTTATTAAGTTTTAAGTGTTTTATTGCATTCAGGACTTCAGGGGTAGTTATAGGGCATTCGAGGTTATCATGTTGTAGCTGATCTAGGGTAGGAAGGTTGATATTAGAAAATATGGTATCAGCTTTTGATGTATCAAACTCTTGGCAAGAGGAGTATATTTTAGATAAATTGGAGTGAAATATTTCGAGTATTTTTACTGGGTTACTGGTGTATCTATCTCGTGTAGTCTTAAGTCTGGACTGTACTTTTTGTATCCTTTTTAAGCTACGTGCCAAAGGAGTGTCAGGTTTGTTAGCTTTGAGATACTGAATATGTTGGCGTTTATGCATTAGTTTGTCAGCAGAATCTGTTAAAAAAAAGTCTAGATCAAGTCGTGCTTTATCTAGTTTCGTGTGGTTGGCAATGGTCATCGAAGATTGGAAGGTTGAGTGGCATGTGTTGAAGGCCGTTTCCAATTTTGCAAACATAAGTTTACGCTCCCTTTTAAGTGTTGATGTTAGACGTATCATATTTCCTCGAATAACAGATTTGTGGGCTTCCCACAACGTCAGGGAAGAAACATCGTCTGTATCATTGGAGGAGATATAATCAGACAGCGCTTGCTCGATTAACAATTTATGAGATGGGTGGGTTAGTAAGGTATCATTAATGTTCCAAGTAGTATCGTGAGATCTGGGTACAGTTGAGGCAATAGTGGTGAAAACTGCACAATGGTCTGACCATGGTAATGGGACAATTTTAGATGAGATTATTTCTGGTAGCATACTAGATGGAACAATGATGTGATCGATACGAGAGAATGATTTGTGTGGGTATGAATAATGTGTGTAACGTCTATTAGTAGGATTAAGTTCTCTCCATGTGTCTACTAGTTTGTGTGCTGTAAGCAAGGGCTGTAGGGTCATCTTGGTGGAATTCATATTGGGAGTAAATGGGGATTTGTCTAGGAAGGGGAATACCGTGGCATTGGAGTCTCCACATAGGATTAACGTACCAAATTTATGTGTATCAATAAGTTGAAAGAGATGCGACATAAAAGCTAATGGTTTCTTGTTAGTGGCGTAATAAGAGACTACCGTAATGGGGGCGTCAGCGAGGTAACCAGTGATCAAAATGTATCTACCTTCTGGGTCATTCAATTGTGACACAAGGGTAAATGGAGTGTTACGGTGAAAGCCTATAAGGGTACCCCGTTGTTTAACCGAAGCAGAGGCAACATAAAACTGTGGATAATTTGATGAGAGGTATTTAGGTTGAATCTTATCTATAAAGTGAGTTTCCTGCAAACATATAATATGGGCCTTTTTAGCATGAAAAGCGCGCATAGCTTTTGAGCGTTTGTGGGGGATATTAAACCCTTGTACATTTAACCAATTCAGCCCCGGACCAATTGGCAGCCAAAGGACCATGCCCCTTTTTGCGATTCGGCACTGCGTCGCTTTAACTGACAATTGTGCGGTCGTGCAACGTGGCTCCCAAACAAAATTTGCGTCCTTTTTTTCCCACAAATAGAGCTTTTATTTGGGGGTATTTGATCGCCCCTGCGGTTTTTATTTTTTGCGCTATAAACAAAAATAGAGCGAAAATTGTGAAAACAATGCAATATTTTTTGCTTTTTGCTATAATAAATATCCCCAAAAAATATATAAAAAAAATTTTTTTTTCCTCAGTTTAGGCCGATACGTATTCTTCTACATATTTTTGGTAAAAAAAATCGCAATTAGCGATTATTGATTGGTTTGCGCAAAAGTTTTAGCGTTTACAAAATAGGGGATAGTTTTATAGCATTTTTATTAATATTTTTTTTTTTTACTAGTAATGGCGGCGATCAGCGATTTTTATTGTGACTGCGACATTATGGCGGACACATCGGACATTTTTGGGACCATTGTCATTTATACAGCAATCAATGCTATTTAAATGCATTGATTCCTGTATAAATGACAGTTGTAGTGAAAGAGTTAACCACTAGGGGGAGGGGAGGGGTTATGGGCTGTGACATGTGTGTGTTTTTTTACATTAGGGGGCGGGGCTGACGTCTGATGTCATTGATCGGCTTTCCCGATGACCGGGAACAGCCAATCAATGACAGGCAGAGTAGGAAGCGCGGGGAGAGGTTTGTTTACACATACCTCTCCCCGTTCTTCAGCTCCGTGACCCAATCGCGGGACACCAGCGGCGATCGGGTCCGCTGGTCCCCCGGCCGTGGTCACGGAGCTCCCGACCGGGTCGCGAGCGCGCCGCCGGCGGCGTGCGCGCGACCCACGGGCAGGCATTTAAAGGGTCACATACAGGTACGTGCCATTCTGCTGACGTATATATGCAGTGGGCGGTCGGGAAGTGGTTAAAGATAGAACGTTTATAGGGGCCATGACTGTATGGCATAAGAAATTATAAGAGTAAAAATATAACTTACTTCTAGGTTCGTGATCACCACCTGGAGAGAGAAAAGAATAGAGAGAGCAAAAAAGAAGAAAGTAAAACAGGAAAAAAGAAATAATCGATCGACCCTTTTACAATAACATGTTAGCAGTAAAAAAGGATAATAACACAGGGTGTGGGAACGTCTACGGAGCATAATCGGAATGCTCTGAGAGGTTCCAAAGCCATCATCAGGGACCCGCATAATCCTGACGGGTATCTGAAGATGGTACAGAGGGCAGCAAGAAATTCCTGAGGGGAGAAGAGTACCGGAGGACCACGGGAATAATAAAAAAAAATTATTAACAGAAAGACCGCTTTGTTTAAGGACCTAAATGGAAAATAGGATATAAAAAATGTTTCTATATATTTATTAGTACAATTACTAATGTGGGTATGTTAGGAGATAGAAGGATATAAAAAAAAAAAAAAGTCAGGAGTTGGTATTGAGACGCAGGATCTTAATGGACATACTTGAAAAAGAGGGTCAAGTTTTGGCAAAAAATTTCCTTATGAAGATTAGAGAGTGGAGTGAAGGTGTTGGAGTTTTTTCCAAATTTTTCAACCGGCAATTAGTGCTGGGAGCAAGTAGTAGCAGGACGGGCTAAATTAGAGTATCAGTCCATAGAATCCTCGTTGGAGGGAGTTTGGTTTTCAAAACGTCCTCGTTTGTGTATATGATGTCGAGAAGATGAAGAGGCTCCTGCGGAGGTTGTCGTAGTGTTTTGCTGAGGAGAACTTGAGGCTGAACGTCTGCGGTGATGATCATTTGGCATGGATTTGTCGGCGATGCCCATTTCGACCAAGGCAGATTGCAAGTCTTCCGGAGATCTACAGACGTATTTAGTTTCCAGAAATGTAAATCTTAGAGAAAAAGGAAATCCCCAATGATAGGTAATATGATGTTGTTGCAGGATTTGTAGTTGGGGTTTAAGTGCATGTCGTTTAGCAACCGTGAGAGGAGATATATCAGCAAAGAGCTGATATGTATAGCCCTGGAATTGCAGGGAATCTTTGTCCCTAGCAGCCGCCAGTAGTTGCTCTTTGGTTCTATAATAGTGGAATTTAGCAATTATATCCCTGGGTGGGCCATTTGCTTTGCGGGGGGCTAAAGCTCTGTGCACTCTATCAAGTTCCAGTCTGTCCACAGGTATGCCAGGCTGTAATTCCTGAAACAACGCTGTTATGGTGGCTGGGAGATCTAGGAGAGTCTCAGGGATTCCTCTAATTCTCAGATTCGATCGTCTGTCCCTATTTTCCTGATCTTCTAAACGTGACTGTAGTAAAAGATTTTCTTCCTTTAGATTTTCAAGCTCTGAGGTATTTTGCTGTGTAAAGCTATCTAGGTCATCCACTCTGATTTCTAGCTCAGCTGTTCTCTGGCCCAGCCAGTGGTGGGACAAGGTATTCCAGTGCCCAGGGCGAAGATGCCAAAATGCGCCCCCCCCCCCCCCGGTCGCAGAGCACAGGGGTCGGAGCTAGTAGACGCATTTGAGGCACACAAAAACACATGTGATGGTTGCAGAGTGCACCAGTATTACTATTTACATCGCTTTGATGATGGATTGGTTTGCGGTCAATAATGAGTAACCTGGCTGCCCAGGGGGGATTTCTGAAGATTATAAATGGTGCTCTAGAACTATGATCTGTGGGCTGCAGCACTGATCATTTTATTCTGACAGTGTTTTGTTTTGAGTGGATGTAGGAATATGTTCAGCTTGCTGGAAAACAAATAGCATGTACTAGGGTGGCACTGATACCAGTATCGTTGCTGATACGAAGCATTTGCAAGAGTACTTGTACTAGTGCAAATGCTCCAATATCTAAATCCAATACTTTCTGTGCGAAAGTCTGAGCTTATACAAAATGAATGAGTTTGTGGAGGCAAATTGAATTTAAAAAATATACATTTTATTACTGGAAATGACATGTTAAATATGGTAAAATGATGACCACATATACAGTAATAACTCCATCCACACGTAACATACAGGTGTGGGATAGGTAAGGGAGTTGACATGCATATAATATTTCTAAAGTAATTGATTGTAGTCTTGTATAGGATGAATTCATATATATACACAAATGTCATATACACAGCACTAGCAGCGGGAGTAAAAATAATAAATAGTAGGACCGTAATAAATAAATACATAAGTATCGAAATTGATAATCTGCTGCAGGTAAAAGTCAATGTGTCCATTACAGGCACAGGTCAGCATCGCTTGTGCCCGACGCGTTTCGTGTAGAGACACTCTTCAGGGGCAGATGCTTAAGTATGTCTGCAGAGTATAAAAAGTATAAAGTATGGCATTAGTCTAGTTTTAGATGGTCATATGGAGGAGAGGCAATTTAGCCCGTCCAAGATACTCACAAAAAGGGATCCAATGGGGTAAAGTGCTGTGACCATGCGACTGAGGTCCCCAAGTAGTCTTCCCCGGGAGCGTCGGGCACAAGCGATGCTGACCTGTGCCTGTAATGGACACATTGACTTTTACCTGCAGCAGATTATCAATTTCGATACTTATGTATTTATTTATTACGGTCCTACTATTTATTATTTTTACTCCCGCTGCTAGTGCTGTGTATATGACATTTGTGTATATATATGAATTCATCCTATACAAGACTACAATCAATTACTTTAGAAATATTATATGCATGTCAACTCCCTTACCTATCCCACACCTGTATGTTACGTGTGGATGGAGTTATTACTGTATATGTGGTCATCATTTTACCATATTTAACATGTCATTTCCAGTAATAAAATGTATATTTTTTAAATTCAATTTGCCTCCACAAAGTCATCCTTCTCATTCAAAGTCCTACCTTCCCTTTCTTTTCTCAAACATTTTGTAGGGATGGAGGCACATGGCATATGTGCCTCATTTAAAGTCCCAACCCCAAACCCCCCCTTCCACCAAACGATACATAATAAGGATGGAGATGTGATGACTGGTGTGGCAGTGTCCCCCTGCCACCCAAGTGTGAGGCATGCGGATCCCGGGTGGTAATGTCCCCATACCCGTGTCTCTGCACATTCAGGGTACACTACACTGTACCATTGAAATTTCACAGCACTACCGCGCTGATCCATTGGGGGCATGCTGTGGCCTCAGTGATTTGGGGTTCCTTCTTTGGTTTGTACTCGGGAGTTGCGAGGCTGTCTATGTGCCCCCTCGTTCTCCCCCTCCCTCCCGCCTAGTACGGGCGGACGGATGTACGGGTTGGTGGGCGGGCGCCTACAGAGCCTCGGCGCCACGCACCCTGCCTGCGGGTGACGTCAGGTCTGACGCCAACGCGCAGTGCATGTGACTTCCATCTTTGCAGCGGCGATGGGGAAAATAGACTCCCGCGGAGGGCGGGGATTACCGCCACCACCGGAGTCTCCTCCATCCACGCTGCGTCTGCGTGACGCTGGTGGCAACCAGCGTGCGCATGTGCGGGGCCTATTTAGACAGCCTCCCCTGACACAATTGCTGCCACACATCTTAGACATCACATGGCTGCACAGCACCTTGCATCCGTCCCAACGCCATCTTCACACAAGTAAGTTTTTTATTAGGTTCACACATTCATATCATGCTTCTTCTATATGTTTCCCGCTGACACTGCTCTTCCACTGATTCATTTTTACTTTCCATCTGTACACACATAGCCTTTTTGTTTGCTTTGTTGTTTTGTTTTGTTGCTTGTTTGCTTTTTCACTCACCACTCAATCCTTCCTCACCCTTCACATATCGTTACAGTTATGGCCATTTAGCTCACACACTGATTCAATTCAACATGCACACACACACGCACGCACACACACACACACCACTCCCCTAGCATACACATCTGTCACATTCCTCTTTTAATTTTCACTTTCATTTTCACACATTATCATTCATCATATTTCTTCAGATTGCCACTTTGGGCCACCTTGCTCCCCTCACATCTGCACTGGCTATTTGTGTCATGGGTCATCGGGAGGTTTGTCTGATGTGCCACGTTTGCGCGCGACTGCAGTCACCTCAGCTCCCGGGGAAGACTACTTGGGGACCTCAGTCGCATGGTCACAGCACTTTACCCCATTGGATCCCTTTTTGTGAGTATCTTGGACGGGCTAAATTGCCTCTCCTCCATATGACCATCTAAAACTAGACTAATGCCATACTTTATACTTTTTATACTCTGCAGACATACTTAAGCATCTGCCCCTGAAGAGTGTCTCTACACGAAACGCGTCGGGCACAAGCGATGCTGACCTGTGCCTGTAATGGACACATTGACTTTTACCTGCAGCAGATTATCAATTTCGATACTTATGTATTTATTTATTACGGTCCTACTATTTATTATTTTTACTCCCGCTGCTAGTGCTGTGTATATGACATTTGTGTATATATATGAATTCATCCTATACAAGACTACAATCAATTACTTTAGAAATATTATATGCATGTCAACTCCCTTACCTATCCCACACCTGTATGTTACGTGTGGATGGAGTTATTACTGTATATGTGGTCATCATTTTACCATATTTAACATGTCATTTCCAGTAATAAAATGTATATTTTTTAAATTCAATTTGCCTCCACAAAGTCATCCCTCTCATTCAAAGTCCTACCTTCCCTTTCTTTTCTCAAACATTTTGTAGGGATGGAGGCACATGGCATATGTGCCTCATTTAAAGTCCCAACCCCAAACCCCCCCTTCCACCAAACGATACATAATAAGGATGGAGATGTGATGACTGGTGTGGCAGTGTCCCCCTGCCACCCAAGTGTGAGGCATGCGGATCCCGGGTGGTAATGTCCCCATACCCGTGTCTCTGCACATTCAGGGTACACTACACTGTACCATTGAAATTTCACAGCACTACCGCGCTGATCCATTGGGGGCATGCTGTGGCCTCAGTGATTTGGGGTTCCTTCTTTGGTTTGTACTCGGGAGTTGCGAGGCTGTCTATGTGCCCCCTCGTTCTCCCCCTCCCTCCCGCCTAGTACGGGCGGACGGATGTACGGGTTGGTGGGCGGGCGCCTACAGAGCCTCGGCGCCACGCACCCTGCCTGCGGGTGACGTCAGGTCTGACGCCAACGCGCAGTGCATGTGACTTCCATCTTTGCAGCGGCGATGGGGAAAATAGACTCCCGCGGAGGGCGGGGATTACCGCCACCACCGGAGTCTCCTCCATCCACGCTGCGTCTGCGTGACGCTGGTGGCAACCAGCGTGCGCATGTGCGGGGCCTATTTAGACAGCCTCCCCTGACACAATTGCTGCCACACATCTTAGACATCACATGGCTGCACAGCACCTTGCATCCGTCCCAACGCCATCTTCACACAAGTAAGTTTTTTATTAGGTTCACACATTCATATCATGCTTCTTCTATATGTTTCCCGCTGACACTGCTCTTCCACTGATTCATTTTTACTTTCCATCTGTACACACATAGCCTTTTTGTTTGCTTTGTTGTTTTGTTTTGTTGCTTGTTTGCTTTTTCACTCACCACTCAATCCTTCCTCACCCTTCACATATCGTTACAGTTATGGCCATTTAGCTCACACACTGATTCAATTCAACATGCACACACACACGCACGCACACACACACACACCACTCCCCTAGCATACACATCTGTCACATTCCTCTTTTAATTTTCACTTTCATTTTCACACATTATCATTCATCATATTTCTTCAGATTGCCACTTTGGGCCACCTTGCTCCCCTCACATCTGCACTGGCTATTTGTGTCATGGGTCATCGGGAGGTTTGTCTGATGTGCCACGTTTGCGCGCGACTGCAGTCACCTCAGCTCCCGGGGAAGACTACTTGGGGACCTCAGTCGCATGGTCACAGCACTTTACCCCATTGGATCCCTTTTTGTGAGTATCTTGGACGGGCTAAATTGCCTCTCCTCCATATGACCATCTAAAACTAGACTAATGCCATACTTTATACTTTTTATACTCTGCAGACATACTTAAGCATCTGCCCCTGAAGAGTGTCTCTACACGAAACGCGTCGGGCACAAGCGATGCTGACCTGTGCCTGTAATGGACACATTGACTTTTACCTGCAGCAGATTATCAATTTCGATACTTATGTATTTATTTATTACGGTCCTACTATTTATTATTTTTACTCCCGCTGCTAGTGCTGTGTATATGACATTTGTGTATATATATGAATTCATCCTATACAAGACTACAATCAATTACTTTAGAAATATTATATGCATGTCAACTCCCTTACCTATCCCACACCTGTATGTTACGTGTGGATGGAGTTATTACTGTATATGTGGTCATCATTTTACCATATTTAACATGTCATTTCCAGTAATAAAATGTATATTTTTTAAATTCAATTTGCCTCCACAAAGTCATCCTTCTCATTCAAAGTCCTACCTTCCCTTTCTTTTCTCAAACATTTTGTAGGGATGGAGGCACATGGCATATGTGCCTCATTTAAAGTCCCAACCCCAAACCCCCCCTTCCACCAAACGATACAAAATGAATGGGCTCAAATCGCACTGTAAAGAATCACATGTGATTTGAAAAGGAATGTGGTGCGATTCCTGTCTGAATCACATGCAGTTTCCCACACCTCTGCTGTGTGAATCCAATCTTGTCACAATGACTTCAGTCTGGATTCACACAGGAGTGGTGCGGCAAACCACATGTGATTCAGACAGGAATCGCACCACATTCCTGTTCAAATCACATGTGATTCTTTACAGTGCGATTTGAGCCCACTCATTTTGTATAGGCTCAAACCGCACCACAAAAGGTATTGGCAACTGGTATTAGCGAGTACTTGAGCTATTGTTGGTACAAAACAGGTATTGGTGCAACCCTAGTGTGTACCCAGCTTTAGACAATGTGTTGGGGTGTTTAATGAACTCGAAGACAAAGCTCCTGGGCAAACAAATCTGCATAGGTGAGAATAAAGATAACAGGGAAAACATTTGTCACTGTTAGTACTTATGCACAAGAACACTATACTGTAGGTATAGCATACACTATACAATCTGATTGTACAATCTCTGCACAATCTCCTTTAGATTTACGAAAACTTTGTAATATATGGACAACCTAAACAATTAATTTAAGTAGTAACCAATCAGGCAGGCCTTTGTACTACATAGTTGGTGGTAGAGCCAAAATATATTGTACAATCAGATTGTATAAGGTATGGTAAGCTGGAGGCTGGCCATAGATGGATCGTTTTTATTTTTTTATCAGTCAGCGTCTGATCGAAAAAAATTAAATGGATCCCCCCAATCCACACAACTAGGGTGGATGAGGGAATCCTTTCTGCTGAGACGTCGATGTCGGTGCTGCAAATCTAAGGAAACATTTCTGCTGGTTGGAGAGAAGTTGATCATTAAATTGATGTCTCTTTAGCAGGAATGACTATAGAAGGATTGAAACTTGTCCGGTCTTTGCTGGACCAGTTACATTTTTATCCATCTATGGCCAGGTTTAGTAGCTCCTGTTTTCTTATGCCTGGGGAGCTCAGAAAGCCTCCATGTATACGAGTTCTTTAGGACCCATTCACATGTGGAGCAGACATGTGTGTCCTGTGCAGGGCTCTTTTATCAGTACAGAGATGAACGGACATTGTGTGCATACCACTGTGCCAGCGTCCCATTCACTTCTATTGGGACCCGCACCTGAATGTCATATTAGGATACAGAGGCTGTGTCCATGCAGTCTCATGTCCCTGTACATATGAATGGGGTGCTGACGCAGGGATGTGCACAACACCTATGTACCCCCGTGCTGATAAACGCCAGCCCTGCATGGGAGATGCATGTTTGCACCTCTGGTGAATGGGCCCTTACTAAAAAAAGAATCTGAAATAACAATTAGCAGTGATATGAAGCCTGGAAGTGTGTTACTGTTACCTGTTGGCTGAGTAGAGGAGGTCTCAGCAGCACAGAGACAGGAGAGAATAGCACTAAGTTTGGCTGTGCAGGTAGAGAGGAGGGGGTCAGAGAGAAGGGCACAGGAGGGGAGGGGGTCACTATACAGAGCATGAATAGGCTCTGAGATGTCTACAGCAGGGAGAGATAACAGGAGGCTGGGGGGGGGGGGGGGGGGTGATCTCCCACAGGCATCAGACAGTGTGAGAGATAAAGCAGGAGTGATAGAAATGAGTGGAGAGGGGGGAGAGAAGCCGCTGTCCAGGAGAGAAAGAGTTGTTTGCATGTAGTCTGAATCAGGAAAGTGCTGATAGCTTCCCAACCTCACGTGCCCTGCCTGCTCCACTCTACTGTTGCTGAAGAGCTAGTACAGTGCACTGTGCAGGCAGGGGGCGGGGCGGGGGAAGTACTACGATCTACATACAGGGACAAAGCCACTCTCTGCCTGTGTTATGTGCTGCAGAATGGGAAGGCTTGTACCCAGCTAACTGCGCCCTCTTCTCACAATAAATCATCCCGCCCAGGGCAAATGCCCCTCCCGCCCACCCCTAGTACCGGCCCTGGGCCCAGCTCTCTAATCTCTTTAGTCAGTTTGTCAGTTACTCTATCTGATGTCTTCTTTAAGGCTTTGTGGAGCATATTTTCACATTTTTTAAACATGCCTTCATTAGTGTCATGCTGAGATACCTCAGCATCTGATTCTGAATCTGCATTTTCCTCTGCAGTCTGTGAGGGCGCTGTCTTACAGCGCTGTGTGGTAGTCTGTGAGAAGGCTGCCGCCGCCATTTTCAGTGCCTGCCTGGCTGGCGCCGTTTTGGCTAAACTAGCTTTCATTTTTGTCTTGGGGCCTCGCAGGACCATTATCTATTCACCTGGGGTCTAAGTGAGGCTTGTACAGCTGTTTTGTACCGTTTGCGGTACCGCTGGGACCCGTAGTCCTCCGGCTTTCTCCTCCCTCGGAGCGGAGCTCTAAGCTAAGACGTCCGCCTGCTCAGGCATCCGCGCATGCGCCCTTTACACCTTTCTTTCAATTATACAGTGGTGTGAAAAAGTGTTTGCCCCCTTCCTCATTTCCTGTTCCTTTGCATGTTTGTCACACTTAAGTGTTTCGGAACATCAAACCAATTTAAACAATAGTCAAGGACAACACAAGTAAACACAAAATGCAATTTGTAAATTAAGGTGTTTATTATTAAAGGTGAAAAAAAATCCAAACCATCATGGCCCTGTGTGAAAAAGTGATTGCCCCCTAAACCTAATAACTGGTTGGGCCACCCTTAGCAACAACAACTGCAACCAAGCGTTTGCGATAATGTGCAATGAGGCTTTTACAGCGTCCTGGAGGAATTTTGGCCCACTCATCTTTGCAGAATTGTCCTAATTCAGTTACATTAGAGGGTTTTCGAGCATGAACGGCCTTTTTAAGGTCATACCACAACATCTCAATAGGATTCAGGTCAGGACTTTGGCTAGGCCACTCCAAAGTCTTCATTTTATTTTTCTTCAGCCATTCGGTGGTGGACTTGCTGGTGTGTTTAGGATCATTGTCCTGCTGCAGAACCCAAGTTCGTTTCAGCTTGAGTACACGAACAGATGGTCGGACATTCTCCTTCAGGATCTCTTGGTAGACAGCAGAATTCATAGTTCCTTTTATCACGGCAAGTCTTCCAGATCCTGAAGCAGCAAAACAGCCCCAGACCATCACACTACCACCACCATATTTTACTGTTGGTATAATGTTCTTTTTCTGAAATGCAGTGTTCCTTCTACGCCAGATATACTTGGACACACACCTTCCAAAGAGTTCCACTTTTGTCTCATCGGTCCACAGAATGTTGTCCCAAAAGTCTTGGGGATCATCAAGATGTGTTGTGGAGAAATTGAGACGAGCTTTGATGTTCTTTTTGCTCAGCAGTGGTTTTCTCCTTGGAACTCTGCCATGCAGGCTATTTTTGCCCAGTCTTTTCCTGATGGTGGAGGCATGAACGCTGACCTTAACTGAGGCAAGTGAGGCCTGCAGTTCCTTGGACGTTGTTGTGGGGTCTTTTGTGACCTCTTGGATGAGTCGTCGCTGCGCTCTCGGGGTAATTTTGGGCGGCCGGCCACTCCTGGGAAGGTTCACCACTGTTCCATGTCTTCGCCATTTGTGGATAATGGCTCTCACTGTGGTTCGCTGGATTCCCAAAGCTTTGGAAATGGCTTTATAACCCTTTCCAGACTGATAGATCTCAATTACTTTCTTTCTCAATTGTTCCTGAATTTCTTTGGGTCTCGGCATGATGTGTAGCTTTTAAGGATCTTCTGGTGGACCTTACTGTGTCAAGCAGCTCCTATTTAAGTGATGCCTTGATTGTGAACAGGTGTGGCAATAATCAGGCCTGGGTGTGGCTAGAGAAATTGAACTCAGGTGTGGACAAAGACAGTTATAGTATGTTTTAACAAGGGGGGCAATCACTTTTTCACACAGGGCCATGATGGTTTGGATTTTTTTTCACCTTTAATAATAAACACCTTCATTTACAAATTGCATTTTGTGTTTACTTGTGTTGTCCTTGACTATTGTTTAAATTGGTTTGATGTTCCGAAACACTTAAGTGTGACAAACATGCAAAGGAACAGGAAATGAGGAAGGGGGCAAACACTTTTTCACACCACTGTATATATAGAAATATATATATATATATATATATATATATATATATTTTTCTTTAAATAGATTGAGGAGATAGGTAAAGTTTTTACTTTAAGCGCCACTATTTTTTCTTTTTTATTGCTTATTTAAAAGTTAAAAATACGTTTCACATTTCACATTTTAAGTTGCAGCTATAGTTGTTATGCTTGCGTCTATCTAGCAAGGTTACTCTGTGGTATAACAAGGAAACTGAGACTTCTGCAGTGTGTAGATGTGCTTTTACTATACAAAGCTGCTGTACATACAAAACTATTACAATCTTACGAATACAATAGAAGACTGACAGATATCTATAACAAGCAAAATGCCTAGCAAATGAACAGCCTATGGTCTAACAGTACAAATACATTTAAAAGTTACTTATCTTCTGTTACGGTATGTTCGTGATCTCCATTGGCAATAATTCTTCTTGGAGACCAGGTTCTGTTCTTCTTGTATCATGAGTGGCTTCTTCTAATCTTATAGCAACATGATGTGTGTGTGTGTCCTCTGTCTACTCATCCTTTTTATTTGTACAAGTTTGTTGACCAAAATTGATGGTTACAAACTTGTTTCCATAACAACTGGCTAACAGTCATTCTTTCAGTTTGAGAGACCCTCTCATACCTGTTTACTGTAGCTGTAGAAACAATGGACTGTTGCTATCTACCCATTGTCTACTCAAACCATACCTGTCATTAATATAACAGTCATTCTTTTCAGTTTGAGAGACCCTCTCAACCTGTTTAGTGTAGCTGAAGAGACAATAGCCTCTTCAAACTGCCAATTTGAATCCAACAATGGTATCTAACCCCATTGTATAAAAACAGCATTTGTTTGAGAAATCTACTTAAACCAGAAGACAGACAGTAATCTGATCAACTAACTTGTAATATTGTCCCATGTAATGTTATGTCTGTTAAAAAAAAATCATATTTTTAACAAACGCAACACAATAGTTGAGATAGGAGGCTCTGTCTAGGCGCAGTGGGGGGCATTTAAATAGGGGCGGAATATTTAAATACCAATATTTTTTCAGATTCACAGTAGCCAATGTTCTGAAAAGTGATATTTGGTTACCTCTTTTCAAAATGTGGCTAAGCAGCCACTGTCAGGTCTTCAGGCAACAACCCTGCAGCCCCTTTTTTTCTTATGCCAAACAGCAGCCTGCTTATTTTGTCTCCCACCTGCTTCTGCTAGAATGTCACAATGAGGAGACACAGTGTGCACGAGGCAGAGAGGCGGGAATCCAGGAGCAAGCTCATGCGCAGAACACGATCACCCACAGGCCAGCCCCGCGGCCTGCACATGACTCCGTGAGGTCAATCACAGCACCCATTGCTGAGCTAGGACAACCTAGCTGGCTCAGAGAGCTGCGGTCGGAGTGCAGTGAGAAGGAGACAGTGGTGTCAGTATAAATAAGGACAGCGTGACATTGTGAATGGGCTGACATGCGCTCTAGGCCGGCACCTACCTCGCCTATTGGTAGCGCCGGCCCTGGTTCCACCACAATGGACTGTTGCTATCTACCCATTGTCTACTCAAACCATACCTGTCATTAATATAACAGTCATTCTTTTCAGTTTGAGAGACCCTCTCAACCTGTTTACTGTAGCTGAAGAGACAATAGCCTCTTCAAACTGCCAATTTGAATACAACAATGGTATCTAACCCCATTGTATGAAAACAGCATTTGTTTGAGAAATCTACTCAAACCAGAAGACTGACAGTAATCTGATCAACTAACTTGTAATATTGTCCCATGTAATGTTATGTCTGTTAAAAAAAAATCATATTTTTAACAAACGCAACACATTCCGCCCTAGATTTTTTTCTTTCAGACTCCATACAGAAAATCACTTCATTACTAATAAAACTCATTCTAAACATTCATTTTCCTTGAATGCAACACCTCCCATTTCTGTCATTGAGAAGATGTTTCAGTCTTTTAAGTTAAAAGTTCATTAGAAAGTCCATTCTAAAGTTCTTTAGAAACAATTCCAGGCTTGTAATACATCAAAGGCCTTGCTCTCCACAGCTCTTACGATCGTCCATCATTCTTTCCATCTTGTAGCCACTATTCTCTGGTCTTCCTATGGATCAAATCGGAGACAGCCTGTGGAGTGGAAAACAAAGCGGATTATCTGTTACTTCAGCTATGATCTCTCCTCTAAATGGCTTCTTGCCTGGATATCTGACTAACATTTTGCCCCCTGCCTGTACCCACTTCTGACCCTCCCAAAGAACATCAATAGGGAGGAGAGGAAATATACTGATATTTCCCAGAAGATCACTGCTGTTTATTTTGGAAGGTTTTATGTTATGTAGCCTCACTTTCCACTCTTGCTGAGAAGTATCCACTAACCAGTCAGAGTCCCAGCCACTGTCTTGAAGCTCATCTGCCAATGCAAATATAACTTCAAACCTTCCTGTCAGATTCCCTCTCATTCCTAGATAGGCTTCAGTTTCAGATATGTCACTCTTGGTTTCTATTTCATGGGAAGCAGTAACATGGTATCTGTTAAGCCCTGTTCTTTCAGGAACCTTACATAAATAATGAACTCTGCACTCCAGCTGTGGAATCTGTGCCCCAGCCCCCTACCATCCTCTCATATGGTGTGCTTTTGGCTATTGGCCTAGAATTTAACAACATGACTGCCTGTGTGAGGACCCAATCCCCCCCCCTTAGTGAATGTGTGGGTATAAGTTTGGGTATCTGGTCCTTCAATAGCCCGTTGTATCTTTCAATCAAACCAGCTGCCTGTGGATGGTATGGGATGTGGCACAACCAGTACACTCCAGAATCTTTGGCCCACTGCTGTACTGTTGATACGGTGAAGTGTGAGCCGTTATCACTTTGGACTTGTTTGGGATAACCATAAGCAACGACAAGTTTCTGGAGCAGTTGAAGCATTGCGGCTTGAGCTGCACGTTTGCAAGGATGAACAAGCATAAGTCCTGAATAGGTGTCCAATGCATTGCAACAATATCTCAGTCCATTGTTTCCCCGGGACAGGGGACCGATGAAGTTAATCTGCCATATCTCTGCAGGCCTCTCACCCCTCTTAATCGACCCAGTGGAGTACTTTTGTAATGGCCATTGTCGCACTTCTCCACACTGTACAGTTCCCTATTACAGTCTTTATCATGTCCATGGATATCGGCAAGCCTCTCTGCTGTGCCCATTCATATGTTGCTTTCTGCCCCAAATGTCCACATTTGCTTGTGGGCCCAGTTGGCCAAGTTCATCAAGACAGTATCAATTGGCACAACTGCCTTCACTTTGGCGATTTCATCTGCAACTCTGTTATAGTTTTCAAAGTCTGGGACTAGGGGCACATGTGCATCAACATGCCCCACTTTTATGGTGCGGGAGTGAGCTTCCTTCCAGATGTAGTCCCAGACCTCCTTGCCTCCCCACACCACCTTTCCATGAATCATCCATTCATTGGACTTCCACGTGGGCATCCAAGTTGTCAGTCCTTTAAAAACCGCCCAGCTGTCAGTGTAGATAGTGACATGGGAAGAAGGATCCTCCTGAAGAGTCATCACTACAGCTTTCAACTCTGCATACTGGCTGGACTCTCCAATTCCGGTCTCCTGCAGGACTGTGTCTGTACTTGGGTTGTAGGCTGCTGCTGTCCATTTATGCCCAGACGAGGCGACTATGGCTGAACCATCAGTGAACCATGCTGACTGCTTCATGTCTTCTGACAGAGACTCAAAGGGTGGAGCCTCTTGAATGGGGGATGACTGCAGCACAGGAATTTCTTCTTCTGGCTGGGTGCTGGTAAAAGTAACAAGCCCTGCCAACTGTTTTGAAATGTCTCTAACATCCCCAGCTGCAATACCCCCTCTTTCTTGAAGGTACCTCTTCCATTTCATCAGTGTCTGGTTCTGAGCTACAGCTGCCCTAGTGATCAGTCCATTATCTATCACCATCCTGCTATTGGCAATGCAGTATGGATGGTGACTGTGTCCTTTCCTGTAATGGTCTCTACATGTTGAAGTGCTATGTAGGCCCCAAACAGGTACTTCTCTAGGGGTGTGTATCTCTTCTGTGCCCCTGTCAGTTGTTTGGACCAAAATCCAATGGGTATTGCTCTCAGTCCTTTCTTTTCATATGACTGCCACAGACTCCAAGATATGGTACCATTCTGCTCCACTACATCCAGCTGAAATGGTACTCCTTGTCTCACGGGTCCTAATCCCTGATGCTGCAAAATAGCTTCTTTAGCAGCCAGGCATGCAGTCCGCTACTCTGAACCCCATAAGAACTCAGTCTTTTTCCAGGTGACATTATATATAGGCCTCAGAATCAGTCCAAGATGTGGGATAAACGATCTCCAGAACCCCACAACTCCAATGAACTTCTGTGCCTCCTTTTTGGTAGTAGGGGGCGACAGCGCCTGGATAGTTTGCACAACTGTCTCTGGAATTTTCCTCTGTTGCCCAGACCACATCATTCCTAGGAATTTCACCTCTGTGGTAGGTCCTTGGACTTTGTCTCTGTTGATAGCCCATCCTCTGTTCTCCATGTGATGTATCGGCAGGTGCAGTGCTTCAGTTACATCTTCTTTTGTTCCAGAGATCATGATGTCATAAATGTAGTGAAACACAGTGACTTTCAAATTCAGGGTGCTTAAATCTCGGGCAATCAGTCCATGACAAATCGTTGGAGAATGAAGATAGCCTTGCGGAAGGACAGTGAAAGTGTACTGGCGGCCGTCCCACACCATAGCAAACTGGTCTTGACACTCTGGGTCTATTAAAATCTAAAATAAAGCATTAGCCAGGTCTATCACAGCATGATATTCTCCTGCATCTTTAGCAATTTTTTCAACAATTGAGATCATATTTGGTACAGCTGACTTCAATGGAGGTGCCACTTTGTTTAGACCTCTGTAATCCACAGTCATTCTATATGTTCCATCAGGTTTCTTTACTGGGAACACTGGAGATGAGAAAGGACTTACAGCAGGTCTAAGGATCCCTATTCTCAACAGTTCTTGAATAGTCTCCCCAATTTCTTTGTGGCCTCCAGGAAGTCTGTACTGCTTGAGACAGACTTGCTTCTCTGGTGGAGGAATGTAGACAGGGGTCCATTTTGCATGACCTCTGACCACAGCCTTCACCGCCCTTACCAGATACGCTTTATCAGGATACCCGAATGTGAATGTACCTCTTTCAGTCTGAATTGACTGACCTTGAAGTACATCCATTCCAAGAATATTTTTGGGTAACTCTGATACCAAAACATTTGTCATAAATCCTGATCCCTTGCCAATAGCCAATTTCACCCGTATCCTAACTGCTGGTGTAGTTTGCCCTCCCAAACCTTCTACATAAATCAATTCTCCTTTGTGATGGGAAGGATTGCCTTGCAAAAGTGTAACTTCGGCTCCACTATCAACTAAAGCCATTACATGTGTAGGAGAAGATGACTTCCCCCACCATACAGTGACAGGTGCATATGGGCGTCGGTTTCCTGCTGTCACTGCCCTCACGGCTATTACAGGAGACTTACCTTCCCTTCATAAAGGATAAGGAACCTCCCAATCCCCTTTTCTGATTTTCTCTAACTCCTCCCCAGGATAAAGCAATTTGGGTTTATGTTCACGTTCAGTTTTGGGAATTGGTTTGGGGCTAACAGGAGGGGTCTGTTCTGTTTCCTCTAGGCTGATGTTATCTTCACTAGGAGTAGTGTTTCTAACCCTGACAGTTTTACCTACTAAATCTTTCCACCTCTTCAGCATTTATGCAGTAGAAATGCCATCTATCTCATCTTTAGGTACTCCTGCCTTTAATAGGTCCACCCACATTTCTTTCCTAGAAATAACTAGCCTGTTTTTTTCTTCACCTCCTGTCTTCTCTAGCCCATTCCCTTTCTTCTCTGGCCTCCTCTGCATGTATTCTTCCTGTCTGGCCTTGACCTTATCTACTGCCCTGAAAGGTTTTGTTTTAGTCTCCTCTAGCTCCCCCAACTGGCTTAAAAGGGTTGTAGCTTCATGAATCTTGCTGTTTAATCCCAGGCCTCCCAACGAGGACAATAATGGAGCCCTGAGATTAAATGGCGCAGACTTCATCAGCTTAGAGCGCAGAGCAGACGTAAAGGGTTCCATATCTGGACCCATCCATTCTGGAAACGTATTTAATCCGGTTATACAACCCATCTCATGTAACCTGGAAATACCCTCTGCTATTGATCTCCAGGAGTAGGTATTTTCCAGGTCAGGACTAGAGTATACTCGGATTATTCCATCTCTCACGAGGTCTAACAGTGAAAAATTCACGCTAAACTCTCGGGCTTTTCTCATTGCCTGACGCAATTGTGGATCATGGGTTAACACTCACATAGTCACAGCTTCCTTACCTGACAAAACAACACTGTCCGCCCCTTCATCCTATAAGCATAAGAGCCAACTCACTAGGGGATACCCAGACCTTTGTTTGTATTGTTTTGCCAGCTCATGGAGTTCAGTTTGTCTAAACACCCATACTTCTTCAAATTCAACATCTCTGGGGTTGTGATAATGCACCTCCCCATCTGCCATATCCTCTCTATCATGTTGCCGTTTCCTATGCTTAGTAATGAGAGGTCTGGCATACTTTTTCTTCCGCACAAGCAGATCATCATGCAAAATATCAAACTCTATCTCCTCATCCTCACTGTCATTTGAGGAGAGCACATCCTCACAATCCCAATTTTGGGATGTGACAATGGCACGTACCTTGGCTTTACTAACAGGTTTATGGCCCTTCCTTTTCCTTAAGGCATTAATAGATTTAGTCATGAAGGCTGCACACCGCTCTTGCAAATCATCAGCCCGACTAGCAGTTGAACGTACACCCTCTGAAGCAACTGCTAGCTGGTCTTTTAATACCTTAACTTCTGCCTCTGCCTTCTCCCACTGTGGACACTGTCCTCTTCTCTTTTTTACCCTTAAGGCTAAAATCTTCAAAATGATATGTGACTTTATCACCCCAAGTCAGCTTCAAGGGAGAAGCATACTTCACAAATTCTTTAGCAAGAGGCTCCCACTCATTGTCTCTGGCCCAGATAGGTAAGCTGCACACTTCCTTCTGGTCACCAGAACCCTCTGCAGCCTTGCTTTTCCTAAACAGTTTATGCAGCATTTTACCTAGCACAAGCTACACGCTACAGAAAATACAGATCTGCTTCAATTGAACTATAGCACAGTCGCGGCCGAACCCCCAACTGTTATGCTTGCGTCTATCTAGCAAGGTTACTCTGTGATATAACAAGGAAGCTGAGACTTCTGCAGTGTGTAGATGTGCTTTTACAATACAAAGCTGCTGTACATACAAAACTATTACAATCTTACGAATACAATACAAGACTGACAGATATCTATAACAAGCAAAATGCCTATCAAATGAACAGCCTATGGTCTAACAGTACAAATACATTTAAAAGTTACTTATCTTCTATTACGGTATGTTCGTGATCTCCATTGGCAATAATTCTTCTTGGAGACCAGGTTCTGTTCTTCTTGTATCATGAGTGGCTTCTTCTGATCTTACAGCAACAGGATGTGTGTTTGTGTCCTCTGTCTACTCATCCTTTTTATTTGTACAAGTTTGTTGACCAAAATTGATGGTTACAAACTTGTTTCCATAACAACCGACTAACAGTCATTCTTTCAGTTTGAGAAATCCTCTCATACCTGTTTACTGTAGCTGTAGAAACAATGGACTGTTGCTATCTACCCATTGTCTACTCAAACCATACCTGTCATTAATATAACAGTCATTCTTTTCAGTTTGAGAGACCCTCTCAACCTGTTTACTGTAGCTGAAGAGACAATAGCCTCTTCAAACTGCCAATTTGAATCCAACAATGGTATCTAACCCCATTGTATAAAACAGCATTTGTTTGAGAAATCTACTCAAACCAGAAGACTGACAGTAATCTGATCAACTAACTTGTAATATTGTCCCATGTAATGTTATGTCTGTTAGAAAAAAATCATATTTTTAACAAACGCAACACAATAGTTGAGATAGGAGGCTCTGTCTAGGCGCAGTGGGGGGCATTTAAATAGGGGTGGAATATTTAAATACCAATATTTTTTCAGATTCACAGTAGCTGTTCTGAAAAGTTATTTGGTTACCTCTTTTCAAAATGTGGCAGCCACTGTCAGGTCTTCAGACAACAACCCTGCAGCCCCTTTTTTTCTTATGCCAAACAGCAGCCTGCTTATTTTGTCTCCCACCTGCTTCTGCTAGAATGTCACAACGAGGAGACACAGTGTGCACGAGGCAGAGAGGCGGGAATCCAGGAGCAAGCTCATGCGCAGACCACGATCACACACAGGCCAGCCCCGCCGCCTGCACATGACTCCGTGAGGTCAATCACAGCACCCATTGCTGAGCTAGGACAACCTAGCTGGCTCAGAGAGCTGCGGTCAGAGTGCAGTGAGAAGGAGACAGTGGTGTCAGTATAAATAAGGACAGCGTGACATTGTGAACGGGCTGACATGCGCTCTAGGCCGGCACCTACCTCGCCTATTGGTAGCGCCGGCCCTGGTTCCACCACAAAGGTGGAAGACATATTGGAGAGGTCAATGAGTGTCATCAGGAGTTGTTTGGCAAACTCTCCAGCCTTAGACCCCTCTACTATCTCAGGATAACACTGGGTTCTAAAGTTCTTCCTAAGCCTGTTTTCAGTATCAGTTGTTTAAGGTTGAACCACGCCCAGATCTGATTTAATGTAAATGTGTTGCACTGCTGATGTATATGCTGAGATATACTCTGCCTGAGAATGTGTTAAAAAAAACAGCTATGTGAACAAGTACAGTATGTGTATCTATTCCAAAAATCAATAAATACAGTATCAATACCAAAAGAATGCGATACTGTGTACTCCTGCAATAGTGTATCTTATCGTGAGTTTTTTTTAACATAAGTGGTGGTGGATGGTCACGAAATAGAACATTCATTACAAGAGGGCTTTTCCATATTTTTTGTCTGCTTTGAAGATAGCACTGTATATACTTTTTATTTAGTGTCACATGTCATTATTAGATGGGTATAGAATTAGCACATTAATACAGCTCACAGTCTTATTATTCACAGGAGCCACATGGTTCATAATTAACTCAGTTGGTTAAAACTATTTACACTTAAACATCCAAATTTTTACACAGTATCGCATTCTCAAAAATCTAAAAACAATATACTATAAAAGTGTATAAAAATTAAAATAAAAGTTCTCTCTGTGATAGATCCTATGTTCAGTACAATATATAACCACACAAATTGTCCTCAAGGAATTCCAGTGCTATATCTCCAGGTCATATTTCAAAGCAGAAAACAAATATTCTGTTTCGTGACCATCCACCACCACTTATGTTCAAAAAAACTCACCAGATCTCATGCTGGGGTGGCCAGCAGATAGCGCATTTTCTTATATTAGAAAAAGATCCTCCTGTATAGACCATACACCTATGATCCTCTCCAGAAGCCGTAATCTGTCAGATCTGAGTTAGTGCTCGTAGCGATGACCATGTTGGAGCACATCCAGCTTGACATTTATGCTGTATTATTACCGGTGTCAGGTGGACACCTTAGCTTGTGAGTGCAATACTTTTTAATACATTTTTTAAATTGCTTAAAAGGTTTTTATGCTATGTGAGATCTTTTCTCTTGCATTTCAAATCGGCTTCTGGGGAGGGTCTGTGAGTTTTTTTGAACATAAGTGGTGGCGGATGGTCACAAAATAGAATATTAATTACAAGAGGGCTTTTCCATATTTGTTTTGAAGATATAGCACTTTATATAATTTTTATTTAGTGTCACATGTCATTACAATCCCTGGCACAGAAGATAGCAAGGAAAGAGCAAGATGGCAGTTGTAGGAGAAGAACAGGATCAGAGCTTCAGTGTCCCGCAACCGTCCTTGTTCACATTCTGGCCACGCTGCACAATAAATTATATTTAGTTTTGTAAACAATTGTCAGGCTAACATATGATACATTTGTTTTTTTGTGGATACTTCTTGCTATTTTTTGCTACACCTAGGGTTGCCACCTGTCCTCATTCATTCAAATTCATAGGATTCATTTGAACCATGTGTCTGGTTTTCAGTCCACCTGAAAACCGGACACATTATTCACTCCACACTGTGGCTCATAGCTGAAGAGAGGATTAGGTGTGCTCCTCCCTCCAGCCTGCAGGGGGCAATAGAGAACCAGCACAGACTGAGAACTTGGTCTCAGTGGCACTGCCGAGGAATGAAGACAGACAGTGTGGAGACTGGAGAGAGAAATGAGGATCTTCTTTGCAGTTAGTGATCTGTAAGTACAGGGAGAAAGGGGCAACTCTGATGTGTGGAGGCAGGGGGGGCTCTGGTGGGGACAACTGGTATATGGGGGCACCTGATGTAAGGGGGGCTTTGGTGGGGACATCTGATCTAAGGAGGTACACCTCATGTGAGGGGGGGCTCTGGTGGGCACACCTGCTGTAAAGGGGGACACTTGATGTAACGGTGGGCTCTGGTGGGGACACCTAATGTAAGGGGGGACTCTGGTGGGGACACCTTGTGTAAGGGGAGCTCTGGGGGGGGGACACCTAATGTAAGGTCGCAATCTACTGGGCATACCTGATGTAAGGGGGCTCTGGTGGGGACACCTGATGTAAGGGGGAGCTCTGGTAGGGGTCCCAGATGTAAGGGGGTGGCCTAATGTAAAGGGGGGCTCTGGTGGGGACACCAGATGTAAGGGGAAGCTCTGGTGGAGACATCTTATGTAAGGGGGAGCTCTGGCAGGGACACCTCTTGTAAGGGGGGCTCTGGTGGGCACACTTGATGTAAGGTGGGCTCTGGTGGGCACACTTGATGTAAGAGAGAGCTCTGGTGAGGACACCTGATGTGTGGGGGGGGGCTCTGGTGGGGACACCTGATGTAAGTAGGGACACCAGATGTAAGGGGGGACACTGATGGGGACACCAAATGTAAGGGGGGACTCTGATGGGGACACCAGATGTAAGGGGACGTGATCCGCAAACGTGCCCAAATGTTCGCGAACCGCAGGCCCAATTCATTTTAATGGCAGGCGAATATTAAAAACCTCCAGGTCATATTTGCAGCCACAAAATACTTACTAGCTGTGCACACATAGTCCCACAACATGGACACTGACATACCAGAGGTATTAAGTGAATCTGGGATCGACAACGACAAGCATTCTTTTTTTATCTGTGAAATTTTGTCAATTCAGGAGCGCATGAAGGCCATGAAGGAGAGGCAAGTTCAGGCCAGGCTATGAAGGGGGTGCAGGAGATGATCAGTGCCACAGTCAGGACAGTGCAGTCCTGTGCCAGTGTCCCAGTGTGCCAACCTGTGCTTGAGCCCCTGACCCCTCCCTCTGCCCGGCCCTTACCCCCCACTATGCAGGGCTCCACTGCGGTGGTCCGGAGGTGGCAGTCCAGTGCTAATCCTCAGCCATGGTTCAGGCACTGCCTGCTGATTGGCTTTTCTGCTGCTATCTCCCTCACTGACACCAGCACTGAGATAGAACACTGACACCAGCACCGAGATAGGACACCAACACCGCGATAGAGAGCACTGACACCAGCACCGCGATAGAGAGCACTGACACCAGCACCGCGATAGAGAGCACTGACACCAGCACCGAGATAGAGAGCACTGACACCAGCACTGACACCAGCAGCTAGCTGCGGGACCCAAAAATATAACACCGCTCAACCTCTTCAAACAGGAGGGTACGGGCATATAGTACGGTGTGCTTTTTTTCTGCAAGTGAGCCAAAGGTAGAAAAAAAGGTCCGTGTGCTAGCTTATATAAATCATTTATAGCGTTATGCATATACATGGTCTACTGGTCACATGTGTTGAATTCCTCCAAGATCCATGCCTCATTCATTTTTATAAATGTGACTTAGTCAACACTGTCGTGAGCTAGGCGACTGCGCTTATCGGTCACTATCCCCCCTGCTGCGCTGAACGTCCTTTCGGACAGGACACTGGATGAGGGGCAAGCCAACAGTTCCATTGCAAATTGTGCAAGCTCTGGCCAGAGGTTAAGCCTGCCCACCCAGTAGACCAGGGGTTCATCACTTCTCAGAGCGTCCACATCGGCCGTTAACCCGATGTAGTCGGACACCTGTCGGTCTAGGCGTTCCCTGATGCTGTCGATGGGTCGGCTGAAAGAATGATCTCATATCAGAAGTGACCAACACATCTTCAAACCGCCCTCTTCTTGCAGGCCCTATTGGATTGGTACCCGCAACTCTTTCTCTGGGAGTGGAAATTCTTCTGCCAGCGCACGCAAAAGCAGAATGCAACATTTCTCCTCATCCCCCGGCACCATCCTCCTCTGACTCCTCTTCAGACTCCTGTTGTTGACTTGTCTCAGATAGAGTAGCCCCCCTGGGAATTCATCCAGAATTGTGACTTCCTCATGTTCCTGCTCCTCGACAGCTTGATCATTGACATGACACAATGCACGCTCCATAAAGAAGGCGTAAGGTACGATGTCACTGATGGTGCCATGGCTGCGGCTGACCAGTTTGGTGATCTCATCAAATGGCCGCAGAAGTCTGCATGCGTCGCGCATGAGCAGCCACTGGCGCGGTGAAAAAAAACAAGCTCCCAGAACCTGTTCTGCCGCAGAGTTCGTACAGGTAGTCGTTAACTGCCCGTTTCTGCTGGAGCAGCCTATCAAGCATATGCAAGGTTGAGTTCCATCACGTCGGGCAATCACAAATAAGATGTCTGACCGGCAGATTGTGTCGCCGCTGAATGTCAGCAAGGCGAGCCATGGCCGTGTAAGATCTTCTGAAATGGGCCGAGATTTTCCTTGCCTGCCGCAAGATGTCCTGGACCCCAGGGTATTTGACAACGAATCACTGCACGACCAAGTTTAAGACGTGTGCCATGCATGGCACATGTGTAATTTTGCCCTGTTTAAACAAGCTCAGCAGATTGGCACCTGTGTCGCACACGACTTTACCAACTGTCAAATTGAGCGGTGTTAGCCACTGATCTGCCTGAGCAAGCAAAGCGGAAAGGAGTGCAGGACCAGTGTGTCTCTTGGCTTCCAGGCACAACAGACGCAGCACAGCATGCAGGGCCGCTGATAGAGCCTTCTGTACGGGGCCCGCACACACACAGGGGCCCGGACAGGGAGGCAGATCGGTGCAGATTGACAAATACAGAAAGGATCCATCTAGCAGCTGAAAGACGATTTCCTGTCGCATCTTCATGGCAGCATACACTCTGGGTTGTGACTCCGCCTCCACAACCTGATAGGACCACATAACTATAAGATGAAGCTACGGCCCCCGCCCCAGCATTCTCTTATTTTTCCTCACCTGTTGGGACCGCACGGACATCACCCCCTTACCGCTTCGCCCCAGCCAGGTTCAAGCCTCTCCTGGTTTGGAAGTCCTTACCGGTACAGCCTCTAAACGAAGCTAAATGGAAGGAACCCCCCTCTGGTGATCTCAGGGGTATGTTACAAGTCTCTCTGTGACCTTGGATTAACAGCCTTAAACAGGCTCAAGCTGTTTTGATTTGTCTCCTGCATGAGTTTTAAAAAAGCTCTGATATTGCTGCCTCAATGTATATACTAAAGCCTTAAACAGGCTTAACATCATGCCTCAAACACCCTGGCATATAAACCTTAAATAGGTTTAGCCAAATTGCAGTGGTCTCCCTTTCTCTTTCCCTTCCTTCCTACCTGTGTGCCTGGGCGCTCGCCTGGGCTCTGTTGTCCTCCTAGGGTCGCTGGGATGTGTTCTGAGGAAAATTGAATGAACCTGTTTCTGTTCCTTGTATCTTGAACCAGAGATCGCTGAATTGCTGCAGTTTGTTTGCCTGTCTTACAACAAAGCTCCTATTTCATCCTACTGAGGTAAAAGCCTGTTTTTTTTTTTTTTTTTCTCTGCATCTACTTCCTGCATAAGCTGCTGTGTTTTACCTCACCTGTGTTTCCTATGTCAATTACTATCTCCTTAGGCTTGCCTTATTCCTTGCTATGGAGACCACTGCCCTAGCAGATCACCGCCAGCTATTAGGTAAGGGGGGGAGGATTTTCGGTAAGTAGTGAAGATTGAAAAAAGAGAGCAATCCTGAAGCTGCCTATATGGTTAGCCCTACCAGGTCCGCAAAATCTCCTGATTCAAGGCACAGAGAGACTTCACGCAGGAGAAGCCATTCTGGCTACAGACGGAGCAGCTCCAGTCGCAGGAGAAGTCGCTCAGGCCACAGAGGGAGTCGCAGGAGAAGTCGCTCAGGCCACAGAGGGAGTCGCAGGAGAAGTCGCTCAGGCCACAGTGGGAGTTGCAGGAAAAGTCGCTCAGGCCACAGAGGGAGTCGCAGGAAAAGTCGCTCAGGCCACAGAGGGAGTCGCAGGAGAAGTCGCTCCGGTTCTTACTCCAGACACAGCCGCTCCTATCATAGAGGATCTCCTGTCCATAGACAGTGATCACCAGTGCGACCCTCTGGAAACGCATGTTGGATATGCGGGGCAGCAGCCCTTCCCGATAAATTGGCCTACCGTAGAAGCTTTGAGGAGGCTACTAGGGAAAAAGAATCGCAGTTTAGAGAGCCTGTAGCTCCACAGATTCTTACTCTGGAGACAAAGTTATCAACGCGAAGTGCCTCACCTTCTCATCCCAGCACAGGATTCCCCGTCTGACAATGAGGGGTTGGAAGCAACTGCAGGGTTTGATTTTTCACTAATTGAACCATTTGTCAAATCGGTCAAGGAAGCAATCGGATGGGAGGAACCCCAGGAAGTCCAACCAAAGCGCAAAAAATACTTCCCAAACCTTAAATGGGACACGAGGCCTTTCCGTTCATTGAGGAATTGGATGATTTAATTAAAGAGGAATGGCAAGGACCCGAGAAGAAATCGAGTCTGAACAACAGGCTTTCCAAATTATATCCCTTGAAGGAACCTAAAGTGAGTCCTCTTGTCTCTCCTCCCGTCGTAGACGCATCTCTCATGCGGCTAGCCAGGCATGTGTTTGGATAGGAGGATCGACACCAATATGAAGAGGGCCTATCTTGCAGCAGGAGGCGCTTGCAGACCGGCTGTGGCACTTGCAGCTGTAGGCAGGGCCATTTCCAGCTGATCATCAAACAGCTGGAAATGGCCAGAGGTTGGTCTCAGAAGGCGTGGACCAGGAGAGCATAATAAAAGCTCTACAGGAGTTAAGTCTCGCGGGGAACTTTGTGGCAGCGGCTTTGGTGGATGCGATTAAATCGTCATCAAGGGCCATGTTGGCCTCCGTAATGGCCAGGCAGGCACTGTGGCTGAAACCCTGGTCGGCGGATCCTGTATCCAAATCAAATTGGTGCCGCATTCCATATGACAGCGAGAACCTTTTCAAAGGTGCAAAGCTGGACTCAGCAATTTCAAAGGTGACCGGTGGGAAGTCGGGAATGATTCCATCGGACAGAAAACCGAAACAGCAGAGGCCTCCTCCCTTCAGACGTATTCTGCCAGACAGATGCAGGCATGCTAAATCCTATAGGCCAGGAAAAGAATAAAGGAGGGGCTGGAACAACCCCCAGACATCCTTTATGAAGTTTCAGAAGCCCAAGACTCCCGCTTCCAGTGACCAAAAGTCTTTTTGAAGGTGCACCCGCCCAGCCAGCAGTAGTAGGGGCAAGGCTTTCGAAATTCAAGCTGGTTTGGGCGGAAGCAATAAAGGACCCTTGGACAGTGGCTACTGTCCGTTTCGGGCACAGATGGCCCTTCAAGAGACGTCTCCCAGGGGATCATTTTTGTCCCACCAGACTTCCACCTTCAGGGGAAAAACGGTTACTGTTGACCAGTTACGTCCAAGAGCTTCTCCAGAAGAAGGCGATAATAGAGGTACCTGCATCACAGAGGGGTCGGGGATTCTACTCCCCGTTATTTCTGGTCAAGAAAAAATCTGGGGACCTTCGGCCAGTCCTGGATCTAAAGAACCTCAATCGCTCCATTCGAGTGGATTCGTTCAAGATGGAGAGTTTACAATCAATCCTCCAGGCCATAAATCTGGGAGACTGGATGCTCTCCATAGACCTCCAGGACGCATATCTTTCCAGAAGTTCCTTCGGTTCTCTGTGAATCAGGGCCACTTCCAGTTTCAGAGTCTCTCGTTCGGGATCTCTACTGCCCCCAGAACTTTCACCAAGGTACTGCTACCAGTAATCGCATCCTTAAGGGAGAAAGGGAAGTCAAGCGATCCTTGCAGTGGTGGACTCGTCCCTGCAATCTGAGGAGATGCAAGCACATAGTTCCCCTTCCTCAGGAAACGGTAACCTCAGATGCCAGTTTGGAGGGATGGGGGGCACACTACCTGCACTACGTGGCCCAAGGGCGCTGCCCATTCAGGATCCAGAATGCAGTCTCCAATGTGCTGGAGATGAAAGCAGCCTTTCAGGCCCTCCTGGCCTTCAGTACTTACCTGAGGGGGAAGCAAGTCCTCCTGACGATGGACAACAGGGTGGCCGTTGCCTACATCAACAGGCAGGGGGGCACCGGAAGCTTCTCCCTGATGCAGGAAGTTCGCCCCATGATGGAGTGGGCACAATCAAACCTATTGGACCTGAGAGCGACCCATATCCCAGGGGTCGAGAATCTCCTAGCCGACTCACTCAGCAGAAGATTTGTTTCCAACAACGAGTGGTCTCTGAGTCCCCAAGCATTTGCGATAATAATTCAGACCTGGGGCCCACCAGACATAGACCTGGCGGCCACACCAGCCAATGCAAAATGCAGGAGGTTTCTATCAAGAATCCCCTTTCCGTCAGCGGAGGGAGTAGATTGTCTACAACATCCCTGGAACTTCAACCTCGGCTACATTTTCCCTCCGACTCCCCTCATAGCGAGGTTCCTTCTGAGGCTCAAGAGGTCGACGGCACTAGTAGTGGCAGTGATCCCTTTCTGGCCAATGAGGCCTTGGTTCACTACTCTCCTTCAGTTGAACACAACGGATCCTCTCCCTCTTCCACTGTCAGCAGATCTGCTCTCTCAGGGCCAGCTTATACATCCGAACCCGGAGAGGCTACATCTGATGGCCTGGAGGCTGAGAGGTCTAGGTACCTAGAACAGGGTTGTTCTCAGAGGGTAGTGGGAACATTGCTCCAGGCTAGGAAGCAGACTACCAACAGCACCTACAGAAGGATCTGGGAGAAGTTTACCGCCCTCTCTCAACAAGGTTGGGACATATCTTCTCTGACAGCTCCTCAAATCCTGGAATTTCTGCAGTCAGTCCTAGAGAAGGGTCTTCGATCCAGTACCCTGAAGGTCCATGTTTCAGCCTTATCCTCCCTGACCGGGGTCAAATGGGCAAATGATCCTCTGGTTATCCAATTTCAGAGGGCCTGCCTTAAACTAAGGCCACCTAGGAAACCATCATTCCTAGCATGGGACCTCTCAGTTGTCCTGGAAATACTGTCTAATGATCCATTCTCTCCGCTCGACAACATTTCCCTTTGGAACCTGACGCTTAAAGTCTCATTTCTGATTGCTATCACTTCAGCAGAGAGGGTCTCAGAGATGCAAGCCTTGATGGCCAAAGAACCGTATCTAGTTATCTACCCGGACAGGATAGTTCTAAACCTTTAGATCGTTCCGTACCTAAGGTATCCTCCTCATTTCACTTTAATCAGGAGATCAACCTTCCAGCCCTTATCACAGATCAAGGTGATCCTCTGGATGTCAGGGGCAACATCCTGAAGTACCTCTCAGCAACAGAATCGATCAGGAGATCGGAGAACCTCTTAGTCATCCCATACGGCCATAGAAAATGTCAGGCGGCCTCGGCTCACACCATCGCTTCATGGCTGGTGAAGACTATCAAAAAGGCATACTCACTGAGTGGGCAACAGATTCCGGAGGGCTTAAATGCACATTCTACCAGGGCAGTGGCAACTTCTTGGGCAGCCTATTGTAGGGTCTCGGGAGAGACTATTTTTAAGGCGGCTACCTGGTCTTCCAGAAACACCTTTGTCACATTATAGGGTGGATTCTGCACAACTTTCAACAGTAGATTTGGGAAGGGCCGTAATTCAGGCCAACTCCTCTGTTTCTTGTTAATAAATGTATTTTTCTTGCATTCCCATCCAGTCTGCGAGTTACTCCCCAGAGTGTATGCTGCCATGATGCGACAGGAAAATGGAAAATTGTATACTTACCTTTCCGTAATTTTCCTTTCCTGACGCATCTTCATGGCAGCATACAATAAACCCACCCATAGAAGGTGATTAATATATATACGGAGAATGCTGGGGCGGGGGCCGTAGCTTCATCTTATAGTTATGTGGTCCTATCAGGTTGTGGAGGCGGAGTCACAACCCAGAGTGTATGCTGCCATGAAGATGCGTCAGGAAAGGAAAATTACGGAAAGGTAAGTATACAATTTTCCATTTTCTCTCCCTCCTGTCGGTTTTCAGCTGCTAGATGCATCTGAAAGCAGCGCTGACTGGAAAACAGAGATGTGTCAGGACACTGAAAGCGGGGGAAGTGCCGGTGTATATGTCATTTACGGTCCCTTCCTAAGGCTGTCTTAAGACACAGGTACCTCTGAGAACTGCCCAGGGGTCCTGGGTACATGGGGGGGCCTAGAAATTTCCTTCCACTGCTCCCCACAGTAGTCTGGTAACAAGTTCCCCTCGCTTTGGCCGGCTCTTTTTGTACAGGTCAGTGCTGTAATGTATCTTGTGTGCAGCTGTCCTAATGTGTCTCTCCCTCAAGGCATCTTCCTCCCCACCTCAGCCACTATCTCCTCCTGCTTTCCTTTCATTCTCACACAGGTCACCCATCAGTCTCTGCCTGTCACACTGCTCTTCTCCCAGATAAACCTTGCTGCTAGCTCCTTGCTAATTTTCAGCCTCTTCTCCAGCCATCCACACATTCTTTTCCTGACACTTTACAAACAATAGTCCCTCACTCCCCTCTCAGTCTTCTTCTCTGCAGACACTTCACCTTCACACAGGTGTGTGCCCCCCACCTTCATACAGGTGTATGCCCTCCACCTTCACACAGGTGTGTGCCCCCCACCTTCACACAGGTGTGTGCCCTCCACCTTCACACAGGTGTGTGCCCTCCACCTTCACACAGATGTGTGCCCCCCACCTTCACACAGGTGTATGCCCCCCACCTTCACACAGGTGCCACCCCCCTCATACACAAACACTATAACTTGCTGGAATCCTCCAGCCTGCACACCCCCAACACTGAATCTTTACTAGTTAATGGAATCTCACCCTCTACACCTCCCTGACAGGCATCCTATTTGCTTTTATTATACTGTAGCTATTCCTCACTAGCCAACAGTATTCCCCATTCCCATCCATGACCAGCCCTCTCTAGTCCCCTCCACCCCCATCTAATCCTCCTCCTTTTTTATCCCTATACAGACCAGATTTCCCCCAGTCTCACGTCAGTTCTTCTCTACCCACCTCCACCCCCCTCCTCGTACTCCCTTACCCCATGGTTCCCATCTCCACCCCCCCCCCCCATTTTTTTCAGGGTTAAGGAAGAACCCCAAAGTGGAGCATCCTATTACTGCTGCTGCTTGTGTGGGTGGGATGTGTACTGCGCCAATCCCTGCTGACCCACCTCTCCTATTCATCACATGTGATTGGCACAGTACACATCCCACCCACACAAGCAGCAGCAGTAATAAAACTCCGCCTTGGAGTTCTTCCTTAACCCCTGCAGAGTACCAGAAGAAAGCCAGAAACTCTGTAGGGGAAAGTAGAGGGGGAGTGGCTCTTCCATTTATAGATTTAGCCCAGTGACAGCCTGCCAGAATCTGTGATGTCAGCTTCCCTGCACAGCTCTTCTTCAGAAGACCATATCTGTGAAATACGCTACTGCCCCTACACTGTACCCTATACTGTACCCTCCTGCCCCCTGTAATGTGTCCACTTACCCTCCCCCTGTACTGTACCCTCCTAACCACTGTACTGTGCCCTCCTGCCCCCCCATACTGTATTTTCCTGTCCCACTTCTTCTGTGGCTCCCTATACTGTACCCTCCTAACTGCTGTACCATGCCCCTCCCCCCCGACTGTACCCTCCTGTTCCCCCCATAAGTTTGTAAGTTATGTTGTGTTTGTGTCCACTAATGATGATTTTTGTGTATTTTTAGCGAAAATATTGTTTTTTTTTTTTTTTTATATATATCTTTATTTATCAAAATTTTCTGTTACAATTCAGTTTACATTACACTTACACACAAATAACTAAAGAATTGCATCTACTTCATATCGTAACATATATGGTTATCATATTACATCTTAATTATGACTTTATATGCTCCTTCATGTTACTGGCGTCTCAATAATGGTTCTACAACATTCTCTCCTTGCCAATCAGTCAGTTCATAAACAAAAAACCAAAAAAAAAAAAAAAAAAAAAAAAAAGGAAGAAGCAAAAGAGAGGAGAAAGAGAAAAAAAAAAAAAAAAAAAGGGGGGGAAGGGGTCCGATGTCTCCACTCTCCCTTTCTATATCTATAACCGCTCTCTCCATCTGGGTTGTTGGATATTAAATTCAATCCATATCTGCCACAAATTACTTTGTTCTTTTTTATGCTCTCTTTCCAATTCCCATCTTGTTTCTATTGCACACATTTCGTTCATTTCCATCTCCCAATCTTTTATATCCGGGCTTACACTATTTTTCCATTTTCTAGCTATTATGGTACGTGCCGCGGTGATAAAACATCTAAGAATACTTTTCTTAACTTTTTTTATCGATCCCATATTCATAGATAATATTGACATTAAGATATCTGGTTCGGTTTCTATTCCTGTCATTACTGTATATATTTTATATACTTGTTCCCAGAATCTATAAACTCCGGGGCAGTAGTACCAGATGTGTGACATTGTTCCGATATCTTTTTGGCATCTCCAACATGTTTCTTCATTTTCTGAATTTATTTTGTGCATGTCTGTTGGGCATCTGTACCACCTGACCAAGAGCTTATAGTTTCTTTCCTGATGTCTGCTAGATTTTGATAATTTATGTATTGTTCCGAATGCTTCCTTCCATTTATGTTTAGGGATCTCTATTCCTATTTCTTCTTCCCATTTTTTTGTGTATGTTATCTCTTGTGTATTACTATTCCTCATTAAGTATTTGTATATGTTCGACAGGTTATGTGTTGGTTTTTCTTTCTGTATCAGAGTTTGTTCAAGACTTGTCAGGGGTCTATTAAGTATCTCTTCTTTAGCTATGGAGGATATATATTTATGTAATTGCCAATATTGTATCCAGTTATTTTTATATTCTATGCCAATGGCTTCTAAGGGTATCAATTTATTGTGTTCAGTTATCTCCCCAACTCTAGTGTCTTGCTTTTTATTCCATTTCAAGAAGGTTCCTATTTTCATGGCTGGTGGGAATCCTGGGTTGTCAAATAAAGGGGTCATAGGGTCTATATATGAAAATCCCTGGCCTTTTCTTGCCAGCCCATCCCACACCTTCATAGTCCGAGCTACAAAAAATGGGGTTTCACCATCCGAAGGGCGCTCTTCTTTCCTAACCCATGGTAATGATTTCAATCTAATGGCCGTGATATCTTCCTCCAAGCTAACCCATTAGCTAACCCGAAAATATTGTTTTGATATTTTTTAGGGGGGCCCTGTCAGGTAAGCTGTACGGGGGGCCCCTTGATTTCTAACAGCAGCCCTGACAGCATGGCAACGTCTCACCTGGCATGTCGAATAGGTTCTGGGGATCTTGGGCGGCGCAGCGGAAGAGACGGTAGCAGCGGAAAAGAAGGAGTGAGCCGAGGAGGAGAGGGAGGATGGAGTAGGAGGAGGAGAAGAAGAGGCAGGCCTGCATGCAATCCGTGGTGGTAAAACCAAATCTACACGGGTGCCACGGGTTACATGCTTGACGGCCGTCAGAATGATCACCCAGTGGGCACTAAAAGTTATATACCTTCCCTGCCCGTGTTTGCTAGACCACGTGTCTGATGTCAGATGTATCTTGGCACCGACACTGTGTGCCAGAGACAGGGCCAGATTAAGAGCATCATGGGCCTGGTCCTGAGGATTTTGGTGGGCCTTTTTATGGAAACAAAATGAAAATGCAAACATTTTTTGCTAAAACAAATTAAATATACTCTCACCAGTAATATCAGCCGTGCAGCCTTTGAGCAGCAGCAACACCCCCAATACCACCTGCTATGCAGTCTCTTAACAGCAGCAACATAGAGAGACCACATTTCCAAACTGCCATTCAGGGACATCAACCCTTCCCAAAAAAAGATGAGGGGGGGAGTTGATGGGGAAATAGGTAGCAGGGGTGATTTTTCGGGCAAATGGCTGGTGTTAGCACTTAAAATCATCCTGAAACTATGCTTGATATGGCGTCAGGATGATCAAATTCCATTATTTCTATTACTATATTGTAATATATAGTGAAATACAGTGGTGTGAAAAAGTGTTTGCCCCCTTCCTCATTTCCTGTTCCTTTGCATGTTTGTCACACTTAAGTGTTTCGGAACATCAAACCAATTTAAACAATAGTCAAGGACAACACAAGTAAACACAAAATGCAATTTGTAAATGAAGGTTTTTATTATTAACCACTTGCCGACCGCCCCCTGTATATATACGTCGGCAGAATGGCACGTACAGGCAGAACCACGTACCTGTACGTGCCATTCTTCCGGCGGGTGGGGTGTCCGATCGGAACCCCCTCCGCCGGCGGGGACGGTCGGCATCGCTTCAGGAGCGATCCGGGACGAGGGGACGGCCAGTGGTTTCTGGCCACCCCCCTCGCGATCGCTCCTGGCGAATGAAAAGCTTCCCCTTCCTGTCTATTGTATAGACAGGAAGGCGGAAGTGATGTCACGCTCGGTGCGCCGGTCTATGTGACCGGAACGCCGAGCAGAGAACATGTAAAGGTTAGTGCACAAACAGTACACTGACACCAGTACACATAGGCACACAATCCACCCCCCTGTCACCCCCAGATCACCCCCCAGATCACCCCCCCCCTCCCCCCCCAGTCACAGTGTCACTAATTGCAGTGATCATTTATTTACTGATCACTGCATTTAGTGTCAGTGTGACTGTAATAACTGTCAGGGCAGTTAGTTTTAGGTCCTAGGTAGCCCCCTACCCCCCCCTAATAAAGGTTTAACCCCTTGATTGCCCCTAGTTAACCCCTTCACCCCCTTTTGCCAGTGTCACTAAGCGATCGTTTTTCTGATCGCTGCATTGTGTCGCTAGGTAACCATTTTTTTTTTATTTTAACCGCCATGTTTTATATAGGTTCATAAATAGTTTTATAGGTCAGGTACCCCCATATTACAACCTAAATAAAGGTTTTAACCCCCTGATTGCCCCTAGAGTTAACCCTTTCACCAGTAATCACCGTATAACTGTCACTGGTGACGCTGGTTAGCCAGTTAGTTATTTCGTTATTTAGGTTCCCCGTCAGGTTTTTATATAGCATCAGGTACCCCCATATATTACCTAATAAAGGTTTAACCCCCTGATTGCCCCTAGTTAACCCTTTCACCCCCTTTTGCCAGTGTCACTAAGCAATCGTTTTTCTGATCGCTGCATTAGTGTCGCTAGGTAACCAGTTTTTTTTTAGGTTAACCGCCATGTTTATATAGGTTCATAAATAGGTTTATAGGTCAGGTACCCCCATATTACAACCTAAATAAAGGTTTTAACCCCCTGATTGCCCCTAGAGTTAACCCTTTCACCAGTGATCACCGTATAAAATGTCACTGGTGACGCTGGTTAGCCAGTTAGTTATTTCGTTATTTAGGTTCCCCGTCAGGTTTTTATATAGCGTCAGGTACCCCCATATATTACCTAATAAAGGTTTAACCCCCTGATTGCCCCTAGTTAACCCTTTCACCCCCTTTTGCCAGTGTCACTAAGCGATTGTTTTTCTGATCGCTGCATTAGTGTCACTGGTGCCGCTAGGTAGCCAGTTTTTTTTTTTGTATTACTGTTACGGGTGACGCTGGTTAGTTAGCTTGTTTTTTATACTGTCAGGGCACCCGCCATTTATTACCCAATAACGGTTTAACCCCCTGATCGCCCGGCGGGTGATATCAATTAGGTTTTAGGGTCAAATAAGGTCTGCGTCGCCCCAGGTTAGTGCCAGTACCGCAAACACCCACGCACAAAGCATACACCTCCCTTAGTGGTATAGTATCTGAACAGATCAATATCTGATCTGATCAGATCTATACTAGCGTCCCAGCAGTTTAGGGTTCCAAAAAAACGCATTGTTAGCGGGATCAGCCCAGATACCTGCTAGCACCTGCGTTTTCCCCCTCCGCCCAGCCCAGCCCAGCCCACCCAAGTGCAGTATCGATCGATCACTGTCACTTACAAAACACTAAGCACACATAACTGCAGTGTTCGCAGAGTCAGGCCTGATCCCTGCGATCGCTAACATTTTTTTTGTGGTAGCGTTTTGATTCAGTCGCTAACAGTCAGGAGCTTTTTTACCTGTGAATCTCAAAAAAATAAAAAAAACAAAAATAGTTGTCGTTTTATTGTTCTCTCTCTCACTCTATTCTCTCTCTATTGTTGCTCTTTTTTTACTCCATTCTATTCTGCAATGTTTTATTATGTTTTATCATGCTTGCTTTTCAGGTATGTAATTTTGTTTACTGTGTTTTAGTGTTAAGCATTTTTTTGTTTTCAGGTGCGCCATTCAGTTGCAGCGCGGATTTATTTATCTTGACAGCAACAGCGTTTGCTCCCACGATACATAAAGCCGCGACTCCAACGCTGTAGGAGGTGATTTCACCACCACAGTTTAAAAAAAAGAGCATATGTGCCGAAGCATGGGGGCAGCAGGGGGGGCGGAGGAGCGATTGGCTCCTAATGCCACGTACATACGGTCGAAATTCCGACCGTGTGTACACGGCATAACTTTTGCGGGAGGATGCCCCCATGCATCGGCATATATAAATGGTGCATGTATGCCCATCATTAGAAGTGGGTGGATGAAGGGAGGTATTCTAATGGTGGGCATACCCACCAATCAATCTCTTTTTTTCGTTCAGCCAAGAGGCTGCATGAAAAAAAAAAAGATTACAATATATGTCCAGTATGTTGCTGGACTTTGAATGGTTATACCAGAATGATGCCTGCAGGTTTAGGTATCATCTTGGTATCATTCTTTTCAGCCAGTGATCGGCGTTCATGTAAAAGCAATTCTAGCGGGTAATTAGCCTCTAGACTGCTTTTACAAGCAGTGGGAGGGAATGTCCCCCCTCCCGGATATAAACCGCGCCATTGGGAAATTGGGAAAGCATTTTATCACACCAATCTTGGTGTGGTCAGATGCTTTGAGGGCAGAGGAAAGATCTAGGGTCTAATAGACCCCAATTTTTTCAAAAAAAGAGTACCTGTCACTGCCTATTGCTATCATAGGGGATATTTACATTCCCTGAGATAACAATAAAAATCATAACAAAGAAAAAAAATGGAAGGAACAGTTTAAAAATAGAATAAAAAAGCTAAATAAATAAAAAAAAAACTAAAAAAAAAAAAAAAAAGCACCCCTGCCCCCCCTTCTCTTGCGCAAAGGCGTACACAAGCGTTGGTCTGGCGTCATATGTAAACAGCAATTGCACCATGCATGTGAGGTATCACCGCGAAGGTCAGATCGAGGGCAGTAATTTTAGCAGTAGACCTCCTCCGTGAATCTAATGTGGTATCATGTAAAGGCTTTTAAAGGCTTTTAAAAATGTATGTAGTTTGTCGCCACTGCGTGTTTGTGCGCAATTTTAAAGCATGTCGTGTTTGGTATCCATGTACTCGGCCTAAGATCATATTTTTTATTTCATCAAAAATTTGAGCAATATAGTGTGTTTTAGTGCATTAAAATAAAAAAAAGTGTATTTTTTCCACAAAAAATGCGTTTGAAAAATCGCTGCGCAAATACTGTGTGGAAAAAAAAATGCAACACCCACCATTTTAATCTGTAGGGCCTTTGCTTTAACAATATATATAGTGTTTGGGGGTTCAACGTAATTTTCTTGCAAAAAAAAAATATGTTTTCATGTAAACAAAAAGTGTCAGAAAGGGCTTTATCTTCAAGTGGTTAGAAGAGTGGGTGACGTGTGACATAGGCTTCTAAATGTTGTGCATAAAATGCCAGGACAGTTCAAACCCCCCCAAATGACCCCATTTTGGAAAGTAGACACCCCAAGCTATTTGCTGAGAGCAATGTTGAGCCCGTTAAATATTTTTTTTTTTTTGTCCCAAGAGATTGAATAATGAGAAAAAAAAATATATATATATTTTTTTTACAAAAAGTTGTCACTAAATGATATATTGCTCAAACATGTCATGGGCATATGTGGAAATACACCCCAAAATACATTCTGTTGCTTCTCCTGAGTACGGGGATACCACATGTGTGGGACTTTTTGGGAGCCTAGCTGCGTACGGAACCCCAAAAACCAAGCACCGCCTTCAGGCTTTCTAAGGGAGTAATTTTTTTATTTCACTTCTCACTGCCAATCACAGTTTCGGAGGCCATGGAATGCCCAGATGGCATAAAAACCCCCCAAAATGACCCCATTTTGGAAAGTAGACACCCCAAGCTATTTGCTGAGAGGTATTGTGAGTATTTTGCAGATGTCACTTTTTGTCACAAAGTTTTGAAAATTGAAAAAAGAAAAAAAAATTTTTTTTTTTCTTTACTTTCTTCATTTTCAAAAACAAATGAGAGCTGTAAAATACTCACCATGCCTCTCAACAAATAGCTTGGGGTGTCTACTTTCCAAAATGGGGTCATTTGGGGGGGTTTTGTGCTATTTTGGCATTTTATGGCCTTCGAAACTGTGATAGGTAGTGAGGAGTGAAATCAAAGATTTGCACCCTTAGAAATCCTGAAGGCGGTGCTTGGGTTTCGGGGCCCCGTACGCGGCTAGGCTCCCAAAAAGTCCCACACATGTGGTATCCCCATACTCAGGAGAAGCAGCAAAATGTATTTTGGGGTGCAATTCCACATATAACTATGGCATGTGTGAGCAATATATCATTTAGTGACAACTTTTTGAAGAAAAAAAAAATTCTTTTTTATTTTTGTCTTTATTCAATCACTTGGGACTAAAAAAAAAAATATTCAATGGGCTCAACATGCCTCTCAGCAAATAGCTTGGGGTGTCTACTTTCCAAAATGGGGTCATTTGGGGGGGGTTTTGTACTTCTCTGCCATTTTAGCACCTCAAGAAATGAAATAGGCAGTCATAAATTAAAAGCGGTGTAAATTCCAGAAAATGTACTCTAGTTTGTAGACGCTATAACTTTTGCGCAAACCAATAAATATACGCTTATTGGCATTTTTTTTACTAAAGACATGTGGCTGAATACATTTTGGTCCAAATGTTTGACTAAAATTGAGTTTATTAGATTTTTCTTATAACAAAAAGTAGAAAATCTTTTTTTTTTTCAAAATTTTCGCTCTTTTTCCGTTTATATCGCAAAAAATAAAAATCACAGAGGCAATCAAATACCATCAAAAGAAAGCTCTATTTGTGGGAAGAAAAGGACGCAAATTTCGTTTCGTTACAAAATTGCATGACCGCGCAATTACCAGTTAAAGTAGTGCAGTGCGAAATTGAAAAAAGACCTCTGGTCCTTAAGCTGACAATTGGTCCGGGGCTGAAGTGGTTAAAGGTGAAAAAAAATCCAAACCATCATGGCCCTGTGTGAAAAAGTGATTGCCCCCCTTGTTAAAACATACTAAAACTGTGGTTGTCCACACCTGAGTTCAATTTCTCTAGCCACACCCAGGCCTGATTATTGCCACACCTGTTCACAATCAAGGCATCACTTAAATAGGAGCTGCTTGACACAGTAAGGTCCACCAGAAGATCCTTAAAAGCTACACATCATGCCGAGACCCAAAGAAATTCAGGAACAATTGAGAAAGAAAGTAATTGAGATCTATCAGTCTGGAAAGGGTTATAAAGCCATTTCCAAAGCTTTGGGAATCCAGCGAACCACAGTGAGAGCCATTATCCACAAATGGCGAAGACATGGAACAGTGGTGAACCTTCCCAGGAGTGGCCGGCCGCCCAAAATTACCCCAAGAGCGCAGCGACGACTCATCCAAGAGGTCACAAAAGACCCCACAACAACGTCCAAGGAACTGCAGGCCTCACTTGCCTCAGTTAAGGTCAGCGTTCATGCCTCCACCATCAGGAAAAGACTGGGCAAAAATGGCCTGCATGGCAGAGTTCCAAGGAGAAAACCACTGCTGAGCAAAAAGAACATCAAAGCTCGTCTCAATTTCTCCACAACACATCTTGATGATCCCCAAGACTTTTGGGACAACATTCTGTGGACCGATGAGACAAAAGTGGAACTCTTTGGAAGGTGTGTGTCCAAGTATATCTGGCGTAGAAGGAACACTGCATTTCAGAAAAAGAACATTATACCAACAGTAAAATATGGTGGTGGTAGTGTGATGGTCTGGGGCTGTTTTGCTGCTTCAGGACCTGGAAGACTTGCCGTGATAAAAGGAACTATGAATTCTGCTGTCTACCAAGAGATCCTGAAGGAGAATGTCCGACCATCTGTTCGTGTACTCAAGCTGAAACAAACTTGGGTTCTGCAGCAGGACAATGATCCTAAACACACCAGCAAGTCCACCACCGAATGGCTGAAGAAAAACAAAATGAAGACTTTGGAGTGGCCTAGCCAAAGTCCTGACCTGAATCCTATTGAGATGTTGTGGTATGACCTTAAAAAGGCCGTTCATGCTCGAAAACCCTCTAATGTAACTGAATTAGGACAATTCTGCAAAGATGAGTGGGCCAAAATTCCTCCAGGACGCTGTAAAAGCCTCATTGCACGTTATCGCAAATGCTTGGTTGCAGTTGTTGCTGCTAAGGGTGGCCCAACCAGTTATTAGGTTTAGGGGGCAATCACTTTTTCACACAGGGCCATGATGGTTTGGATTTTTTTTCACCTTTAATAATAAACACCTTCATTTACAAATTGCATTTTGTGTTTACTTGTGTTGTCCTTGACTATTGTTTAAATTGGTTTGATGTTCCGAAACACTTAAGTGTGACAAACATGCAAAGGAACAGGAAATGAGGAAGGGGGCAAACACTTTTTCACACCACTGTAGTTCAACTCACCATGATGCAGAATCAGTGGGAACCTGAGCTTGTCACTTGCCACCAGATGCAGCGTGTCACTTGCCACCATCGCCTGCCTAGAGATGCAGTATCCCAGATGCCACCCATAGCCTGCCACCAGATACAGTGTGCCACTTGCCACCAGCCACCAGATACGGTGTGTCACTTGCCACCAGCAGCCTTACACCAGCAGCCTTTTACCAGATACAGTGTGCCACTTGCCACCAGCAGCCTTTTACTAGATACAGTGTGCCACTTGCCACCAGCAGCCTGCCACCAGATACAGTGTGCCACTTGCCACCAGCAGTCTGCCACCAGATACAGTGTGCCGCTTGCCACAAGCAGCATGCCAGATACAGTGTGCCACTTGCCACCAGATAGTGTGCCACTTGCCACAAGCAGAATGCCACCAGATACAGTGTGCCACTTGCCACAAGCAGCCTGCCACCAGATACAGTGTGCCACTTGCCACAAGCAGCCTGCCACCAGATACAGTGTGCCACTTACCACAAGCAGCCTGCCACCAGATACAGTGTGCCGCTTGCCACAAGCAGCCTGCCACCAGATACAGTGTGCGGCTTGCCACAAGCAGCATACCAGATACAGTGTGCCCCTTGCCACCAGATACAGTGTGCCTCTTGCCACAAGCAGCATATCACCAGATACAGTGTGCCACTTGCCACAAGCAGCCTGCCACCAGATACAGTGTGCCACTTACCACAAGCAGCCTGCCACCAGATACAGTGTGCCACTTGCCACAAGCAGCCTGCCACCAGATACAGTGTGCCGCTTGCCACAAGCAGCATGCCAGATACAGTGTGCCACTTGCCACCAGATACAGTGTGCCACTTGCCACAAGCAGCCTGCCACCCGATACAGTGTGCCACTTGCCACAAGCAGCCTGCCACCAGATACAGTGTGCCACTTGCCACCAGCAGCCTTCCACCAGATACAGTGTGCCACTTGCCACCAGACAGTGTGCCACTTGCCACCAGACAGTGTGCCACTTGCCACCAGCAGCATGCAACCAGATACAGTGTGCCACTTGCCACCAGCAGCCTGTCACCAGATACAGTGTGCCACTTGCCACCAGCAGAATGCCAGATACAGTGTGCCACTTGCCACAAGCAGCCTGTCACCAGATACAGTGTGCCACTTGCCACCAGCAGCCTTCCACCAGATACAGTGTGCCACTTGCCATCAGCAGCCTGCCACCAGATACAGTGTGCCATTTGCCATCAGCAGCATGCCACCAGATACAGTGTGCCACTTTCCATCAGCAGCATGCCACCAGATACAGTGTGCCACTTTCCATCAGCAGCATGCCACCAGATACAGTGTGCCACTTGCCATCAGCAGCATGCCACCAGATACAGTGTGCCACTTGCCACAAGCAGCATGTCACCAGATAGTGTGCCACTTGCCACAAGCAGCATGTCACCAGATAGTGTGCCACTTGCCACCAGCAGCCTGTCACCAGATAGTGTTCCACTTGCCATCAGCAGCCTTCCACCAGATACAGTGTTCCACTTGCCACCAACAGCCTGTCCCCAGACACAGTGTGCCACTTGCCACAAGCAGCCTTCCACCAGATGCAGTGTGCCACTTGCCATCAGCAGCCTGCCACCAGATACAGTGTGCCACTTGCCATCAGCAGCAAGCCACCAGATACAGTGTGCCACTTGCCATCAGCAGCAAGCCACCAGATACAGTGTGCCACTTGCCATCAGCAGCATGCCACCAGATACAGTGTGTCACTTGCCATCAGCAGCATGCCACCAGATACAGTGTGCCACTTGCCATCAGCAGCCTGCCACCAGATACAGTGTTCCACTGGTCATCAGCAGCAAGCCACCAGATACAGTGTGCCACTTGCCATCAGCAGCAAGCCACCAGATACAGTGTGCCACTTGCCATCAGCAGCATGCCACCAGATACAGTGTGTCACTTGCCATCAGCAGCATGCCACCAGATACAGTGTGCCACTTGCCATCAGCAGCATGCCACCAGATACGGTGTGCCACTTGCCACCAGACACAGTGTGCCACTTGCCACCAGCAGCATGCAACCAGATACAGTGTGCCACTTGCCACCAGCAGCCTGTCACCAGATACAGTGTGCCACTTGCCACCAGCAGCATGCAACCAGATACAGTGTGCCACTTGTCACCAGCAGCATGCAACCAGATACGGTGTGCCACTTGCCACCAGACACAGTGTGCCACTTGCCACCAGCAGCATGCAACCAGATACAGTGTGCCACTTGCCACCAGCAGCTTGTCACCAGATACAGTGTGCCACTTGCCACCAGCAGCATGCAACCAGATACAGTGTGCCACTTGTCACCAGCAGCATGCAACCAGATACAGTGTGCCACTTGCCATCAGCAGCAAGCCACCAGATACAGTGTGCCACTTGCCATCAGCAGCAAGCCACCAGATACAGTGTGCCACTTGCCACCAGCAGCATGCAACCAGATACAGTGTGCCACTTGTCACCAGCAGCATGCAACCAGATACGGTGTGCCACTTGCCACCAGACACAGTGTGCCACTTGCCACCAGCAGCATGCAACCAGATACAGTGTGCCACTTGCCACCAGCAGCCTGTCACCAGATACAGTGTGCCACTTGCCACCAGCAGCATGCAACCAGATACAGTGTGCCACTTGTCACCAGCAGCATGCAACCAGATACAGTGTGCCACTTGCCATCAGCAGCAAGCCACCAGATACAGTGTGCCACTTGCCATCAGCAGCAAGCCACCAGATACAGTGTGCCACTTGCCATCAGCAGCAAGCCACCAGATACAGTGTGCCACTTGCCACCAGCAGCATGTAACCAGATACAGTGTGCCACTTGCCACTCCCTGCAGCACTCTGCCCAGACGGATAGAAGGGACAGGGCCTGCATAGTCAATCAAATCCCTGGAACCCCCACCCATCCTGAGCTGGGATGGTATGGCCGTGTGTATGTATGCCAGGAGTATTGATCAGACCAAGTTGTACAGGGGGGTTGTGTGTGCAAAACTTTGGGCTCACACTGGTGTGCTGCAGTCGGCCGCACTGCTTATGTATCTGCAGTATTAGCTGCAGTCCTATTGGTATATATCAGGTTGCAGGTTTTTGCTGGTAAGATGCAGCATGTAGGAATTTTGGTGTGCTTTCATAAAATGCAGAAAAAACACACAACCTAATAGAAATCAATAGGACTGTGGGTAAAACACAGGAAAACTGTGGATACACCAGCAATGGGCCAAAACATAGCAAACCAGTGTGAACTCACCTAAAAGAACAAGGGACCAAGTACTACCACAGGCTGATGACACAATTCTAAACACTTTGGCTGCAGTTATAAGAACTACTGCTGGAAAAAAAAAGTTAAAAACGAGGGAAGGGAGATAAGAGTCCAGTCACTGAGCTCACATTTGGATGGTCTCTGCATCACTCAGAGATTTCCTGTTCACCTTCTATCTGCCGGTGTTCTGTTTATAATTTCCCTCCCACACGGCTCCTTCACTGCACAAACTTCACAGAGGGAGAGGGGAGGGGAAAGGCAGAGCCGACTCAGCCTCTCCCATTTGTGTAGGGGGGGGGGGGACTGTGCACTGTGACATTGTAATAACCACAGTGAGCCAACACAAGTGCAGCCAAACACCCCTACATTTACATACAGCTTCTCCTGTCCCATAGAAGTTTATGGACATGAGAAAATCGGGCTTATACTGCTGGCTGAGTGGGCCTATTTTAAGGCAAAGGCCTGGAGCTGCAACTCCATCAGCCCCTATGTTAATCCGGCCCTGGCCAGAGATACATTTACTTGCCACTGAACATGGCCATATAGCTCTGGGATGCCCTTCTGTGAGAAATACTTCCTTCCTGGGACCTTCCATTGGCCACAAATTTTCGAAAGGCCTCCGAGATCACCAGTTTATATAGCAGTAGTTGGCGGGCTATCAGTTCCGACAAGCCAGCGGTCAGCCGTTGGGCAAGAGGGTTATCCGGCGTCATAATTTTTTTACGCTCGAACATTTGGCCCAAGGAAGCCTGCCTTTTTCCAGAAAAACTTGAGTACGGCATGATGGAAGGTGGAGTGGAGGACAATTCTGAGGAGAGAGGAGAAGGAGAAGTAGAAGAGTCTGGAGTGTGGTTTGTGTGTTCTGACGGCGTTGCTCCCACTGGGCTCGGTGATGGCAGTTCATGTGCCTTCTTAAGGCGGTCGTCCCTAGGTGAGTGTTGGGCTTACCACGACTTATGCGTTGACTGCAAAGGCTGCAGATGGCAACACTATTGTCAGCAGTAGGGATGGGCCCGGTGCTCGATACGAACCCACGTTCGCATCGAGCACCGGGCGTTCGCTCGCTCGGCGAGCCCAGAACTATTTGGGCCGTTCACATTCACATTTCAGAAAGATTTGCTATTCTTTGCTAAACCATTGGCTAGTTCTTTGCTAAACCATTGCTACCTAAGTCATTGATCGTTCATTGCTGCTGATTGTGTTTTTAGCTGCTGCTGGGGATTAGTCTGGTGCGTGCTTACTGTTAGTACAGTATTGCAGTAGTACCAACCGCAGTGCTGTTAGCACAGCATTGCACCCCAAAGGCACCCATAGGACTTCTAGTGTGTTAGTGGCAGCAAACAGAGCTCCTATATTTTCTTCTCAGCAGCACCCATAGGACTTCTAGTGTGTTAGTGGCATCACACAGAGCTCCCATATTTTCTTCCCAGAAGCACCCATAGGACTTCTAGTGTGTTAGTGGCATCACACAGAGCTCCCATATTTTCTTCCCAGAAGCACCCATAGGACTTCTAGTGTGTTAGTGGCATCACACAGAGCTCCCATAATTTCTTCCCAGAAGCACCCATAGAACTTCTAGTGTGTTAGTGGCATCACACAGAGCTCCCATATTTTCTTCCCAGAAGCACCCATAGGACTTCTAGTGTGTTAGTGGCATCACACAGAGCTCCCATATTTTCTTCCCAGAAGCACCCATAGGACTTCTAGTGTGTTAGTGGCATCACACAGAGCTCCCATATTTTCTTCCCAGAAGCACCCATAGGACTTCTAGTGTGTTAGTGGCATCACACAGAGCTCCCATATTTTCTTCCCAGAAGCACCCATAGGACTTCTAGTGTGTTAGTGGCATCACAGAGAGCTCCTATATTTTCTTCCCAGAAGCACCCATAGGACATCTAGTGTGTTAGTGGCATCACACAGAGCTCCCATATTTTCTTCCCAGAAGCACCCGTAGGACTTCTAGTGTGTTAGTGGCATCACACAGAGCTCCCATATTTTCTTCCCAGAAGCACCCATAGGACTTCTAGTGTGTTAGTGGCATCACACAGAGCTCCTATATTTTCTTCTCAGCAGCACCCATAGGACTTCTAGTGTGTTAGTGGCATCACACAGAGCTCCCATATTTTCTTCCCAGAAGCACCCATAGGACTTCTAGTGTGTTAGTGGCATCACACAGAGCTCCTATATTTTCTTCCCAGAAGCACCCATAGGACTTCTAGTGTGTTAGTGGCATCACACAGAGCTCCTATATTTTCTTCCCAGAAGCACCCATAGGACTTCTAGTGTGTTAGTGGCATCACACAGAGCTCCCATATTTTCTTCTCAGCAGCACCCATAGGACTTCTAGTGTGTTAGTGGCATCGCACAGAGCTCCCATATTTTCTTCCCAGAAGCAGCCATAGGGCTTCTAGTGTGTTAGTGGCATCACACAGAGCTCCTATATTTTCTTCCCAGAAGCACCCATAGGACTTCTAGTGTGTTAGTGGCATCACACAGAGCTCCTATATTTTCTTCCCAGAAGCACCCATAGGACTTCTAGTGTGTTAGTGGCATCACACCAGAGCTCCTATATTTTCTTCCCAGAAGCACCCATAGGACTTCTAGTGTGTTAGTGGCATCACACAGAGCTCCCATATTTTCTTCCCAGAAGCACCCATAGGACTTCTAGTGTGTTAGTGGCATCACACAGAGCTCCCATATTTTCTTCCCAGAAGCACCCATAGGACTTCTAGTGTGTTAGTGGCATCACACAGAGCTCCCATATTTTCTTCCCAGAAGCACCCATAGGACTTCTAGTGTGTTAGTGGCATCACACAGAGCTCCTATATTTTCTTCTCAGCAGCACCCATAGGACTTCTAGTGTGTTAGTGGCATCACACAGAGCTCCCATATTTTCTTCCCAGAAGCACCCATAGGACTTCTAGTGTGTTAGTGGCATCACACAGAGCTCTTATATTTTCTTCCCAGAAGCACCCATAGGACTTCTAGTGTGTTAGTGGCATCACACAGAGCTCCTATATTTTCTTCCCAGAAGCACCCATAGGACTTCTAGTGTGTTAGTGGCATCACACAGAGCTCCCATATTTTCTTCCCAGAAGCACCCATAGGACTTCTAGTGTGTTAGTGGCATCACACAGAGCTCTTATATTTTATTCCCAGAAGCACCCATAGGATTTCTAGTGTGTTAGTGGCATCACACAGAGCTCCTATATTTTCTTCCCAGAAGCACCCATAGGACTTCTGGTGTGTTAGTGGCATCACACAGAGCTCCCATATTTTCTTCCCAGAAGCACCCATAGGACTTCTAGTGTGTTAGTGGCATCACACAGAGCTCCTATATTTTCTTCCCAGAAGCACCCATAGGACTTCTAGTGTGTTAGTGGCATCACACAGAGCTCCCATATTTTCTTCTCAGCAGCACCCATAGGACTTTTAGTGTGTTAGTGGCATCACACAGAGCTCCTATATTTTCTTCCCAGAAGCACCCATAGGGCTTCTAGTGTGTTAGTGGCATCACACAGAGCTCCTATATTTTCTTCCCAGAAGCACCCATAGGACTTCTAGTGTGTTAGTGGCATCACACAGAGCTCCTATATTTTCTTCTCAGCAGCACCCATAGGACTTCTAGTGTGTTAGTGGCATCACACAGAGCTCCTATATTTTCTTCCCAGAAGCACCCATAGGGCTTCTAGTGTGTTAGTGGCATTACACAGAGCTCCTATATTTTCTTCTCAACAGCACCCATAGGACTTCTAGTGTGTCAGTGGCATCACACAGAGCTCCTATATTTTCTTACCAGAAGCACCCATAGGACTTCTAGTGTGTTAGTGGCATCACACAGAGCTCCTATATTTTCTTCCCAGAAGCACCCATAGGACTTCTAGTGTGTTAGTGGCATCACACAGAGCTCCTATATTTTCTTCCCAGAAGCACCCATAGGACTTCTAGTGTGTTAGTGGCATCACACAGAGCTCCTATATTTTCTTCTCAGCAGCACCCATAGGACTTCTAAGTGTGTTAGTGGCATCACACAGAGCTCCTATATTTTCTTCCCAGAAGCACCCATAGGACTTCTAGTGTGTTAGTGGCATCACACAGAGCTCCTATATTTTCTTCTCAGCAGCACCCATAGGACTTCTAGTGTGTTAGTGGCATCACACAGAGCTCCTATATTTTCTTCCCAGAAGCACCCATAGGACTTCTAGTGTGTTAGTGGCATCACACAGAGCTCCTATATTTTCTTCCCAGAAGCACCCATAGGACTTCTAGTGTGTTAGTGGCATCACACAGAGCTCCTATATTTTATTCTCAGCAGCACCCATAGGACTTCTAGTGTGTTAGTGGCATCACACAGAGCTCCTATATTTTCTTTCCAGAAGCACCCATAGGACTTCTAGTGTGTTAGTGGCAGCACACAGAGCTCCTTTATTTTCTTCTCAGCAGCACCCATTTTTTATACTATATACACTACCGACTACAATGGCTGGAAGACCGCCAAGGAGAGGCAGAGCGTGCCGAGGCAAGAACACAGGGCAGGCAGGCTCTGTTTCTAGAGACAACAGTGCTAGCCGTGGACGTGGTCGTGCATCGTCATCAGCACGTGGCCATGGGACACGCTTGTCTTTGTTTTCGGCAGCTGGACATGTGGAGCCGCATCATGCCGAAGGCTTGGTAGAATGGATGACCAAGCCCTCCTCATCCTCCTCATCCTCTCTCACCCAGGCTCAGGGTACTGGCAGAGCAGCTGCCAACGCGTACTCAATGGCATCATCAGCCACCCCTTCCCTAGACCCACCATGTCCTCCTGAGGAGTCCCCCGAACTCTTTGAGCACAGTGTTGGGTACATGCTCCAGGAGGATGCCCAACGATTCGAAGGCTCGGATGATGATACCCAGCTTGAGGAAGTCAGTAGTATGTGCGCAGAGAGAGGGGATGCTGAAGGACAGCAATCTGGCAGTACTGTTCCACCAGCTGCAGCTTACTGCCAGGTTTGCTCTAGTGGTGAAGAGGGAGGGGATGATGAGGTCACTGACTCCACGTGGGTGCCTGAAGGGAGAGAGGAGGAGGAGGAGGAGGAGGAGGATGCAGCGTCACATGTCCAACGAGGCAGGATGCCCCCTAGAGGCCAGCTAGAGGCCAGCACAGCAACTGTACCACACCGCAGAGCTCCGCCTGTGCAGGGCGCTGCCTCTGCACGTTATCATAAAAGTTCTTTGGTGTGGGCCTTTTTTGAGACGAGTGCATCAGATCGCACCACTGCTATTTGCAATATTTGTCTCAAGCGTATCTCGCGTGGCCAAACATCAGCCGCTTGGGCACCACAAGCATGAGCAGACATATGTCGACCTGCCATGCAGCTCGTTGGCAAGCACACATAAAAGACCCACACCAAAGAACAAAGCGGACCTCTCCTTGCTCCTCATCAGCTGGGATCTCCATCCCCACTATATCTTCAGTCTTCTCTGAAAGCTGCTCTGAGAGGACTGAAGGTGTAGAATTAGGTGTGTCACAACCAAGTACTTGCAGTACACCGACGTCCGATTGTAGCAGGCAAATTTCCCTGCCCCAGCTGCTGGACCGTCGAAAGAAGTATACTCCCAGCCATCCACATGCCCAGCGGTTGAATGCTAGCTTGGCTAAATTGCTAGCACTTCAACTGCTGCCTTTTCAGTTGGTAGACTCGGCCCCCTTCCGTGAGTTTGTTCAATGTGTGGTTCCTCAGTGGCAGGTTCCCAAACGCCACTTTTTCACGGAAGGCGATTCCGTCTCTCTACCGGCATGTGGAAGGCAATGTCCATGCCTCGCTGGACAGGGCGGTCAGCGGTAAGGTGCATATTACCGCTGACTCATGGTCCAGCAGGCATGGACAGGGACGTTATCTTTCTTTCACGGCCCATTGGGTCACTCTATTGGCAGCTGGGAGGGATGCAAGACAAGGTGCAGTAGTGTTGGAGGTTGTTCCGCCACCACGCCTCCAAAATGCTACTACTGGTTGTGACACACCTCTCTCCTCCACCCCCTCCTCTTCTTCTTCCTCCAGTGCTCTGTCCTCGGAACCAGCGGTGCTCCGTAGGGCGTACAAGGGGCTACGCGAGTACGCAGGGGCAGGGGCAGGCCGAGAGGTGGTTGACGCCACGCCAGCTTAAGCCAGGAATGGTCGTTTCTGACAATGGCACCAACCTCCTCTCCGCCCTGCGACAGGGGCAGCTCACCCATGTGCCCTGTATGGCTCACGTCCTCAACCTGGTGGTGCAGCGGTTCTTGGGCAGGTTCCCAGGCTTACAGGATGTCCTGAGGCAGGCCAGGAAAGTCTGTGTGCATTTCCGCCGATCTTATAATGCCAGTGCTCGGCTGACTGAGCTGCAAAAGGAGCTGAACCTGCCCAAGAACTGCCTAATATGTGACATGTCCACCAGGTGGAACTCAACGTTGGCCATGCTGCAGCGACTGCACACGCAGCAGAGGGCCATCAATGAGTACCTTTGCGACTACGGCACCAGGACAGGGTCAGGGGAGCTTGGCTTTTTTTCCCCACGCCAGTGGAGCATGATCAGGGATGCATGCACTGTCCTCTCACCATTTGAGGAGGCCACGAGGATGGTGAGCAGTGACAGTGCATGCATCAGTGACACTGTACCTCTTGTCCACCTGTTGGAGCATACGCTGCATGGGATAATGGACAGGGCACTTGAGGCAGAACAGAGGCAGGAAGAGGAGGACTTCCTTGCCTCTCAAGGCCCCCTTTATCCAGACAGTGTTCCTTCTGTCCCACCCATCACACAGGAAGAGGATGAGGAGGAGGAGGAGGAGAAGGAGGAGGAGGATTGTGTGAGCATGGAGGTGGAGCCTGGCACTCAGCATCAGCAGCAGCAGTCTTTTAGGGATGATGTACAGTCCCAACAAACCAGTGGACTTGTACGTGGCTGGGAGGAGGTGGCTGGCGATCATGTCATCCTCAGTGACCCAGAAGACTCCGGACCAAATGCCTCAGCTAACCTACGCTGCATGGCCTCCCTGATCCTGCAAAGCCTGCGGAAGGATCCTCGTGTTCTTCGGATCAAGGAGAGGGACCATTACTGGCTGGCCACTCTCCTTGATCCACGGTACAAGGGTAAGGTTGCGGACCTTATCTTGCCGTCGCAGAGGGAGCAGAGGATGAGACATCTCAGGGAGGCCTTGCAGAAAGGTCTGTGCAACGCGTTCCCAGAAACTGGGAGGTTACAAACTCCTGGTCCTGGACGACGAGTTGCTGAGGCTTCGGTCAGTAGCAGAAGGAGCGGTGGGGAAGGTGGACGTCTGACCGATGCGTTCAGACAATTTTTTAGTCCGCAGCCCCAAGGTATGATCGGTTCCAGCAACCATCGCCAGCGTCTGATATACATGGTGCAGGAATACCTAGGGGCAAGGTCAGACTTGGACACCTTTCCCACCGAAAATCCTCTGGCTTACTGGGTCCTGAGGATGGATCACTGGCCAGAGCTTGCACAGTATGCAATTGAGCTACTGGCCTGTCCTGCATCCAGCGTTCTTTCCGAACGCACATTCAGTGCTGCTGGAGGATTTGTCACCGATCATAGGGTGCGCCTGTCCACCGACTCGGTTGATCGACTGACCTTCATAAAAATTAATCAGTCTTGGATCACCACCAGCTACCAGGCACCTGAAGCGGATATAAAGGAATAATTTATAATGTCACATCCCTTCAAGACTGCCTATGCTGATGCTGAGTGACTGTCCTGTTATGTTCACTGACTATCCTCTTCCTCCTCCTCAATGATCCATGCCACCACACCAGTGCCTAAGGCACAATTTTTCAGCCCCTGTATAACAGGGGCGTGTACTTACAATTTTTTTTAAAAATGCTTCGCAACAGGTGTGACTGCTGTGCTCCAAGTACAGTATCTGTGAGGGGTTGCAGTGTTGTGGCACCAGCACCAGTGCCTAAGGCACAATTTTTCAGCCCCTGTTGGGGCGTGTAATTACAATTTTTAGGCAATGCTTTGCAACAGGTCTCATTGCTGTGCTCAGAGTACAGTATCTGTGAGGGGTTGCAGTGTTGTGGCACCAGCACCAGTGCCTAAGGCACAATTTTTCAGCCCCTGGCGTGTAATTACAATTTTTTAAAAAGATGCTTCGCAACAGGTGTGACTGCTGTGCTCCAAGTACAGTATCTGTGAGGGGTTGCAGTGTTGTGGCACCAGCACCAGTGCCTAAGGCACAATTTTTCAGCCCCTGTTGGGGCGTGTAATTACAATTTTTAGGCAATGCTTTGCAACATGTCTCATTGCTGTGCTCAGAGTACAGTATCTGTGAGGGTTTGCAGTGTTGTGGCACCAGCACCAGTGCCTAAGGCACCATTTTTCAGCCCCTGTATAACAGGGGCGTTTAATTACAATTTTTTAAAAAGATGCTTCGCAACAGGTGTGACTGCTGTGCTCCAAGTACAATATCTGTGAGGAGTTGCAGTGTTGTGGCACCAGTGCTTAAGGCACAATTTTTCAGCCCCTGTTGGGGCGTGTAATTACAATTTTTAGGCAATGCTTTGCAACAGGTCTCATTTCTGTGCTCAGAGTACAGTATCTGTGAGGGGTTGCAGTGCTGTGGCACCAGCACCAGTGCCTAAGGCACAATTTTTCAGCCCCCATTGGGGCGTGTAATTACAATTTTTAGGCAATGCTTTGCAACAGGTCTCATTGCTGTGCTCAGAGTACAGTATCTGTGAGGGGTTGCAGTGCTGTGGCACCAGCACCAATGCCTAAGGCACAATTTTTCAGCCCCTGTTTAACAGGGGCGTGTAATTACAAATCTTGATCTAATAGTTCACAGCAGGGCCCATTCCTACGCCCACCAAGAGTAACTATGAGGGCCTACAGTCTTGTGGCAACACCGTCCACCACCACCACCGCCAAAGGCCCAATTTTTCTGCCCTGTTCAACAGGTGCATGCAATTCCAAATCTTGATCTAATAACTCACAGCAGGGCCCATTTCTGCACCCACCAAGAGTAACTGTGAGGGCTTACAGTCTTGTGGCAACACCGTCCACCACCATCACCACCACCAAAGGCCCAATTTTTCTGCCCTGTTCAACAGGTGCATGCAAGTACAAATCTTGATCTAATAACTCACAGCAGGGCCCATTCCTGCACCCACCAAGAGTAACTGTGAGGGCTTACAGTCTTGTGGCAACACCGTCCACCACCACCACCACCAAAGGCCCAATTTTTCTGCCCGGTTCAACGGGTGCATGCAAGTACAAATCTTGATCTATTAACTCACAGCAGGGCCCATTCCTGTGCCCACCAGTCTTGTGGCTACACCAACATCTAATAGGGCAAATTTCTGCAGAGTATATACGGCAGGCCCCTACTTTCAAACATCCAACTTACAAACGACTCCTACTTGCAAACGGAAAGAGAAAACAGGAAGTGAGAGGAAATCTACCCCTAGGAAGGGAAATTCTATCCTGTTAGATTTAATTTGGGAAAAAGGTATCTCCTCTCTACTGATGCTTTATCACCAATCCTTGTTTCAATTAAAACCCCACTTTTCCAAAAACATTTGTCATTGGGACGGAAAGTGAGGTGACATGTTCTGAACAGATGTGCAAAGACAGCAAATGTTAAGGGGGTGATAACCCCTCCCTATGTTCTCCAAAAAGCTTAAAAATAGATTTTTTTGGGATGGAGCTACACTTCATAATGTACCTGTTCAGATCTACTTAAGAACAAACCTACAGTCGTGTCTTGTTTGCACCACCTATATAGTGCTGTTCAGAGTATATAGGGTTGTAGGTATAGGGTTTTATTTTGGGTGCGGGGTCCCCCTTAATATCCATACAAGACCCAAAGGGGCTGGGGTGGGGGGGGGGCAGATGGGGTAGCCATGCCATTTCTCAAGGATTTTCAGCCATATGGCGGCCAGGACAAGACATGACATTAAAGCCGCAAGTGGTTTTAAATGGCTTCTTTTTTTCCTTTACAAATGTCATTTTGTGCAAGGACAGTTCTAAACACGGGAAACACATGCCACTTCACAGGCATACTTTAGACACCCCCCAGCCCCAGGTACCATATTTAAAGGAAAATTTCACTTTTTTTTTCACTTTCGGACTGCTCCCGAAAAAACTTTAGTTTTTAAAAGTTCTTTTTGCATTGATATATGTCCCCTGGGGCAGGACCCGGGTCCCCAAACCTGTTTTATGACATTAACATGCATATTGGCCGTTGTAATTAGCAATTTTGATTTTGAACGTTCGCGTCCATTCGAAGGTCCTGGTGCGAACCGAACCCGGGGGTGTTCGGCTCATCCCTAGTCAGCAGCGGACACGTTAAAAAAAGTCCACACTGCGGAGCCATGTGCAGGTGTCCTGGGAGTGCCAGATGTGACCGTACATGGTTGATAGCTCGCTCCTGATACATTAGCATTAGCCTGCTTCTCCTCCCTATCTGCTGGTCCATCTCTCCCTCTGAACTCCCCTTCTCTTCCTCTCTTGTGGGCACCCACGTGACGTCCCTAGACACGTCATCATCAATGTCACCTTCCTCACCACTATAATTAGAGATCTCGGAGTAGGCAGCAACAGTGGGGACCAACCTCCTTGGGCTGATCTGGGTACTGTCGTCAGACTGCTGAGTGGCGGTTGCTGCTACCTCCTCTTCCTGATCCAATGCCAAGAATGGATGCGCATCGGAAATATCTTGTTATGATGGATCGGAAATTAATTCCTGTGACTCAAGCGGAGGGTATATGGTGGTGGTGGTGTTGGTGGTAGTGTCTTTGGGGGTGCACACAGCAGAGAGTGAAGAGGGTGCAGATAGAGAGGATGAGGAGGGTGCAGAAGAGTAAGGCTGAGTGAGCCACTCAACCAAGTCTGGTGCGTCCTTTGACGTAATCGAACGCACCTTCTGCAACTTCCCACTTTGGCTCAAGCCTGGTGCTCCTGCCCTACCCCCCCTGCGAAAGGGCCTGCCTCTTCCTCTGCCTGTCATTTTTTAAATTTTTTAAATGACCCTGTGACAAAAGTCTCTAGAGAAGTGCTGTATATGTGGAAGAAGGTATATAACACTCCGCTTCAATTTGTCATTTTGGGGGGCCACTGATCTATCACACCAGTTATAATACTTTTTTCTAATTGCGTTTGTCACTCTTTGTAGTATCGCTGCAGAACCGCTCAGCAGTCACAATGCTGCACAGTAGAAATGCACTATACCAGCCCTCAAAAATTGCACTCGCCTGCTCGCATTTTGCGAGTGCACTTTGAGGGCTGGCGAGGAAGGGCTACCTGGAGCAGAGGGGGGCGGGCACCGCCGGCAGCCTGGGTGACGATCATGGAGGGGAAGGAGGAGAGAGAGCCGCTCGGATTTTCAGAGCGCAGCGCAGGGGGAAACACAGCGATAACAGCTTTCTTTTAACATTGCCGTGTTCCCCACTGGATGGACACAGGGTGCATGGAGGATGGACACAGGCAGGGTGCATGGAGGATGGACACAGGCAGGGTGCATGGAGGATGGACACAGGCAGGGTGCATGGAGGAGGGACACAGGCAGGGTGCATGGAGGAGGGACACAGGCAGGGTGCATGGAGGAGGGCACAGGCAGGCTGCATTGGTGGGCACAGATAAAGTTGTTGTTATATTATAATATTTATTTTCATAACTTAATTCTGCATAAAACATTTTAAGTGTCATTTAATGAGGGAGTGTTTAGGAGTGGGGCCGAGCATGTTTATGGGTGGGGCGGGGTAACTGGTGGCGAGTAACCCTTGAGGCCTGGCTAGTAGCTCAGGACTTGAAATTTTGAGCCCTGCACTATACTATGCTTTCTATATTTGAAAGTATTTTATACGTGTATTACACCTCTATATACTGCACACCAAATAGTAGACATGTGCACACTGAAATATTTCGTTTCGGAATTTCCTTTTTGTTCAAAAAATAAATGTATTTAGTTACTCCTGAAATTTGTTTTTTTTTTATTTAGTTTTTCGTTAAAAATTGCATTCTTCCAAAAATCCCAATGAATTAACCAGTTAACAACCGGCCCATAGCCGAAAAACGGCTACAGGGTGGTTGCTTAACTCTGAGAGGCCTTTAATTAACAGCCTCACAGAATTCCCCTCTTGCGCGCGACCCGGCGGATCACGGATCGCGGTAAATGACGGAGCGATCACATGTAAGCAAACCGGCGTCATTTGATGACGCCGGTTCCTCTCTCCTCCTCTCTCTGTACCGATCGGTACAGAGTGAGAGGAGAGGGGGAGGGATCGGTGGCAGCAGTGCTGTGGGCGGGATCTGTAGTGCCCACAGCCTGCTCTGCAGTCACCACCGATCCATCCATCCATGCTCAGCCATCCCTCCATACCCTGCAATACACAGCAATAGCCTGCAGTGTATTGCTGGGTATGGAGGGATGGCTGAGCATGGATGGATGGATACCCAGCAGTACTCTGCAATACTCTGCCATACCCTGCCATACCCTGCGATACTCTGCCATACCCTGCGATACTCTGCCATACCCTGCGATACTCTGCCATACCCTGCAATACTCTGCCATACCCTGCAATACCCTGCCATACCCTGCAATACTCTGCCATACCCTGCGATACTCTGCCATACCCTGCGATACCCTGCCATACCCTGCGATACTCTGCCATACCCTGCGATACTCTGCCATTGAAATAAATATTCTGCGATATTTATATTCGCTTATTCTGTGTAAGCTTTCAAATGATGAATGTGTGACGAATTTCTTAAAATATTTCTGAGTCAGCGATAAATCAAAAAGTGTGTTTTATTGTACACACCAAAATAGAAAAATACTTACAAAAATAGTACTATGATACAAAAAGCTTAGTATATGATTAAAGAATTCTTTTTTTTTTTTTAATTATAATCTTTATTTATTTTTCCATTGATAAACAATGTTTACATCCCATTTCAATAATAAACAGAATAAAAATGTCTTATTTACGTACATGTTATTATTACAGAGCTTTATATATGCAAACACATACACCTTAACAAAGCGCTATCTATACACCCTGAATTAAAAAGGAGAGAGCCGGTCATTGAGGCGACACTTCTTAGAAGATCCTAGATCAAAGCCCCACCCTATCACTGCTATATTTCGCTACCTCCCCCTATTTCCCCTCCCCCCCCCCCCCAACCCCACTCTATTCTCCTCTCACTTTGTCTATATCAAGCGTATTCCCTCTATCCAAGGACTCCACATCCTATCAAATTCCTTTACATTATGTCTCCTTATATAAGCGGCTTTCTCCTTCGGCAGGGTTTCATTTACTGTATCTATCCAATTTTTCACTGTGGGTGGCACCTTTGATTGCCATCTCATCATTATCGTCTTCCTGGCTTGATATATGCCCCTTAATATTGCCACAGTTATACTCTTCATTTCTCCCTGCTTCTGCCTATACCCCAGAATACAGAGTTTAACTTCAATTTCCAGTTCCTTTTTAAATATTCCCTTCAATACTTCTATCACCCCCTCCCAGTACCGAAAGAGCTTGGGGCATCTCCACAACATGTGGAGAAGATCCCCCGACCCCTGGCACCTCGGGCAACTATCATCAGGTCTTTTACCAAACTTACATAACCTCTTTGGTGTATAATACGCTCTATTTAGTAACATAAGATGAGAGAATCTCTGTGAAGGCGAGACTGATATCTCCGGGCTTAGTTCCAGTATTTTCTTCCATTGTCCCTGAGGTATTACCCCTATATCCTCTTCCCATTTTTCTTTCACCTCCTTTAGCTTCTCTTCTCCTATAGTTTCTCTATTCAATAGTTTATATATTATTATATCCTATCCCCCCAATGCGTTGTACCAACGGTAGATCCTCCCATATCAGGGACTGGTTTCTAAATTGGGCTTCTAGGGCATGGTTAATTTGAAGGTACTTGAAATATGTATTCTGGGGAATATTAAATTCCCTTTTTAGCACCTCAAATTTTTTAATAACCTTACCCTTGTAAAGTTGACTCACTCTTTTTATTCCCCTATTTTCCCACTCCCTGATTTTCCCCATTATGCTTAATTCCTGTAGATTGCTATTATTCCAGATTTGGAGTGTATATATTGATCTCTCTATATTTCATCTTTTTTTTTACCGCTTTCCATATTTTACTTACCATTTTTATTGTTGGATTCCTAAATTTAAACGAACCTGCCTCTAAGGTTTCTATTATAGTCTCATGCAGAGCACCCGTCAAAATAATTTTTCCATTAGGAGACACCCCCTCTTGGGCACAACATCCCGCTAGTTGTTGCAATTGAGAAGCCAGGTAATACGTCTCGGGATTGGGCAATGCATGTCCCCCTTCCCCCACCAGGAGCTGCAATGTACGCAATCGTATCCTTGCCTGTCCCCCCTTCCACACCAATTCCCTAAAGAGGCTCTCTACCTTGTCAAACCATTTTCTTGGAATCCATATGGGAGCGTTGTGGTGTACGTACAGCAGCTGAGGTAGCCAAATAATTTTTATTAAAGAGCGTCTGCCAGCTCTAGACAGTGGAAGGGATTTCCAAATCATAATTTTCTCCCTGAACTTCCCCAACAATGGTATTAAATTAAATATGGGTGATAGTATAAAATCAAACGTTGGTGTCAGTGAGATAAAATACTAAAAACAGCGCTAAAACAGTGAGATAATCAAATCTTTCCATGCAAAGTCCATGAGTCTGTGTCATAAACAGTATTGTACTAATAGGTAGTCCTTGAGTGTTTCTGAGAAAATAGTGCACAGTTCAATCGATAGTGACTTTCCTTGTGATTTATAGTGTATACAGTTGTATATCCAAGCACCGTTATCGATAGCTTCACCACGTGAGGCACTCTCCCCTCAGGGGGTTAAACTCACCGGAATGACAATTTAAACAGGCCTTAAGATATAGGGTATCACTATGGCAACCACTGCCCAGGACGCGTCACACATCCACCGTTATACAGGGTCTGGTCACTTCCTCAGATTTAGGTATCAGCAACAAGGAATCAGGTGTTCAGAGGGGAATCAACTCGCAATGATGGTCATAAAAAGACGGAGAGAATAGCATCCATAGCGTAATCCCGTTTTTATTTCACAACATTAAAAACAATGCACCCTCCAACTTCCCCTTTAAGAAAATTACGTACAATAAGCATTCTTTGGAAACAGCATATAAAGTATTCACTTGCGTGTGGGGAATGAGTAGATGGCAATCCTCCACTTGGCCACTGCAGCAGTAACGTTCCTCCTGGATCAGCGTGTGTCTCTGCTGACACTTCGCGTCACTTCCGGGTGGGTGGTTAGCGTTGGTGGAGCGCAAACGACACTTCCGGTCAAACGTCGTGTAGGCCACGCCCTGACGCGTTTCGTCACTTCCTGACTTCAACAGAAGGCGTGGCTACACGACGTTCAGGCCGGTTTAAGTACCCGACTGGTCTGGATTGTGGCCAATCAGGGAGCTCAAAGACCGGACTTAGTTACCATGGCGATCAGACGCCATGGTTCTATACTCAGTATAGACGGGAAATAGAGCCATACATCATCCTATACAGATGCCAGCACATAATCGCATAGCAAAAAATGGATGGAATAACATTCTAGTAGTAAATATCAGGATAAAATCATGGTGGACATCCGCACAATGGGAACGGGAGCTGACATCTTATGTGCAGCAATGATTCCAATTGATTTTAGCATAAAAATCGTTATTAAACAAACATGGTGGTGAAACAGCAGTACATATGACATATTGTAGATATATCCACGCTGAATTAAATAAATTAGCACAATATTTAAATAAATAAATAAATAAATAGAGTGAAATAGATGCAAGCCATACGAGGTAAGGTATGTGATAAAGGCACACTAGGAGGGATTTCGGTGGTTTTTTTTTGGGGCTATAAGATTGTAGTATATTGAGAAATTAATATATAATAAAACAATATCTAACAAGATATAATAAAATATCTCAAAAATACATATTTAAAAAAATATAAGTGGCCCGTCCATTGAGAGCACTTGAATCATTCACGTCTACTACCAACAACAGAGAATTTAAAATTAAGGACTTCATTACATGTAACACAGCCTACGTAGTGTATGCGATCCAATGCCCATGCAATCTAATTTACATAGGCCGGACAAAGAGACTATTGAGGATCAGGATTGCTGAACACATTGCTAATATTAAACTAGGCTACAAAGATCACAATTTGTCGTTACATTTTAAGCTACACCATAACCAAGACCCGTCGGGTCTACAATTCTGGGGCATTGATCATCTCAACCCATCATGGAGAGGATGCAATCAGGTGCGGGAACTGTCCAAGAGAGAGACAGAATGGATTTTCCTTGTAGACACGCTCTCTCCTAAAGGGTTAAATGTTGATTTAGATATCAACTGCTTTATCAGTGACTATTAAGCATGTCTGTCTTCTACAACCTATACAATCTCTCATAGAGTGACATAACCCTAAAATTCCCCTGATTGCCTTTAATATGTGTATTTTATATATGTATATATCTCATATATATTTTTTATGTATATTTTTTTATATATATATTATTTAGTTTATACATATTTAACCCATTTAGTTATTTGTGGTGGATCATCATAAAAGAGTCCTATTATTACCATAAATTATTTTCTCGCGTATATATATCTATAAATAACGCCCAATCAGTGTACCACTATTTTAAAACGAACCTCTTTAACCGTTTTAAAATGCACATAGTTCTATGTGTATTTGTATATATATATTTTTAGTATTCTAATATTCTAATATAGATATTTTTAATACAAATATTTCTTCTATATGTGTGTTAATGTGAACTTTTGGTCCCTTAAACACATAGTCATCCATTTTCCTTGTGGGTTTTAACATATTTTAATATATATGTATTTTTTAATATATATATTTTCCCTGTGGGTTTTAACATATTTTAATATATATATTTTTTAATATTTTTTAATATATATATTTTTTTAAATATGTATTTTTGAGATATTTTATTATATCTTGTTAGATATTGTTTTATTATATATTAATTTCTCAATATACTACAATCTTATAGCCCCAAAAAAAAACCACCGAAATCCCTCCTAGTGTGCCTTTATCACATACCTTACCTCGTATGGCTTGCATCTATTTCACTCTATTTATTTATTTATTTATTTAAATATTGTGCTAATTTATTTAATTCAGCGTGGATATATCTACAATATGTCATATGTACTGCTGTTTCACCACCATGTTTGTTTAATAACGATTTTTATGCTAAAATCAATTGGAATCATTGCTGCACATAAGATGTCAGCTCCCGTTCCCATTGTGCGGATGTCCACCATGATTTTATCCTGATATTTACTACTAGAATGTTATTCCATCCATTTTTTGCTATGCGATTATGTGCTGGCATCTGTATAGGATGATGTATGGCTCTATTTCCCGTCTATACTGAGTATAGAACCACGGCGTCTGATCGCCATGGTAACTAAGTCCGGTCTTTGAGCTCCCTGATTGGCCACAATCCAGACCAGTCGGGTACTTAAACCGGCCTGAACGTCGTGTAGCCACGCCCTCTGTTGAAGTCAGGAAGTGACGAAACGCGTCAGGGCGTGGCCTACACGACGTTTGACCGGAAGTGTCGTTTGCGCTCCACCAACGCTAACCACCCACCCGGAAGTGACGCGAAGTGTCAGCAGAGACACACGCTGATCCAGGAGGAACGTTACTGCTGCAGTGGCCAAGTGGAGGATTGCCATCTACTCATTCCCCACACGCAAGTGAATACTTTATATGCTGTTTCCAAAGAATGCTTAATGTACGTAATTTTCTTAAAGGGGAAGTTGGAGGGTGCATTGTTTTTAATGTTGTGAAATAAAAACGGGATTACGCTATGGATGCTATTCTCTCCGTCTTTTTATGACCATCATTGCGAGTTGATTCCCCTCTGAACCCCTGATTCCTTCTTGCTGATACCTAAATCTGAGGAAGTGACTAGACCCTGTATAATGGTGGATGTGTGACGCGTCCTGGGCAGTGGTTGCCATAGTGATACCCTATATCTTAAGGCCTGTTTAAATTGTCATTCCGGTGAGTTTAACCCCCTGAGGGGAGAGTGCCTCACGTGGTGAAGCTATCGATAACGGTGCTTGGATATACAACTGTATACACTATAAATCACAAGGAAAGTCACTATCGATTGAACTGTGCACTACTTTCTCAGAAACACTCAAGGACTACCTATTAGTACAATACTGTTTATGACACAGACTCATGGACTTTGCACGGAAAGATTTGATTATCTCACTGTTTTAGCGCTGTTTTTAGTATTTTATCTCACTGACACCAACGTTTGATTTTATACTATCACCCATATTTAATTGTTTTATTTAAACAGCTGCTTAGATTAATTTAATATATTTATGAATATTTACTATTTATTTATATATTTAAACTTTATATCATTTGATCTATGTTTATAACTGTGGACACACATCCAGCGCTGAGTAGTGTATAATTATAGGCCATTCATTGTACACTCTACTGTTCATAAATGGTATTAAATTACTATACACATATTGATTGGGGTCTCTTGTTATCCTAATCCCTAGATATATAAGGGAATCTACGACTGCTAATTTAGGACTATCCCACGTCATCCCTTCCCTCATCTTAGCTATCGGAAAGAGCTCTGACTTTGCCCAATTGATTTCTAGGCCGGTGAAACTACCAAACCTCTCCACAACTTTCATTGCTTCCTCCAGCGAGTGATCCATGTCCCCCAGGAAGAGCAATATATCATCAGCATATAATGCTATACGTTCCTCCCCTGAGCTCCTACAGAAGCCCGTAATGTCCGAGCTCTTTCTGATATGCTCCGCAAGGGGCTTCATTGCAAGCGCGACAACAGTAAGGGCGACAATGGACACCCCTGCCTAGTTCCCCTTTCCAATTTTATTTGATCTGAAAATCTATTATTTATTTTCAGTCTGGCTATCGGTCTATCATAGAGCATTTTGATCGACCCGATCAGTATAGGCCCAAAACCAAATTCTTCCAGAATCCGCCAGATATACTCCCAATCTATAGAGTCAAAGGCTTTAGTCACATCCAATGACAATATTGCTCGCAACCCTTCATTTTCTGTTGGCGTTTGTAAATTTAAAAAGGCTCTTCTTATATTTGTACTGGTTGATCTATTTGATATGAACCCAGACTGATCAGGGTGGACCAATTTTGAAATAAACTTGTCTATTCTGGCTGCGAACTTTTGCTAAGATTTTAGCATCGGCACACAAAAGGGAGATTGGCCTATATGAAGCGACATCTAAGGGATCCTTCACTTCCTTATGGAGTACTATGATGGTTGCTTCTCTCATTGAGTTGGGGAGATATCCCACCTCCATTGCTCCCTCTAATGTTTTTAATAATTCTGGCATCAATATATCCCCATAGTGTTTATACGTTTCAGTTGGTAAACCATCAGGGCCTGGTGACTTTTGGTTTGCCATACCGGCCACTGCCTGTTGTAATTCAGAGAGTGTTATTGGAGTATCCAATCCATCTCTCTCTTCTTGTGTTATTTTTGGCAGGTCTAAACTCCCCAAAAAACTCTCCATTGTTACTCTCCCACCTCCCTTTACTCGTGCAGAGTATACGTTTTTATAGAATCCCTCAAAACCTTCCACTATACTCTTAGAATTTGAGGTTATCACCCCTCCTCTAGTCCGAATGGCTAATACATTACTGGGAGCCTGATTCGCCTTTACTACCTGAGCCAGCATTTTCCCCACCATTTCCCCTTCCATAAAGGCCTCCTGCCGCTGTAACAGTTGTTTAGTCTCCACTCTCTGCATTACACAGAGCTTATACTCCTGTTGTTTCTTTAGCCATTTTTCTTTCCTATCTATTGTTGGGGCTAGTATATAATTATCCTCAGCTACAACCACTTCCCTCCTTATTCTTTCTTCCTGTGCCCTTGCCTCCTTATTATACTTAGCCACCTGCTGGATTAATAATCCCCTCAAGAAGGCCTTGAGGGTGTCCCATAGGGTCCCTGACTCTGCTGTATTTGCATTGATTTCAATAAATTCTCTCAGTGTTGGGGGGATAGTATCTGTTTAACTAATTATCTCAAACCAACAAGGATTAATTTTCCACCCCCTCTGTGTTTCCTCCATCCCTATTTTTAACATAAGCGTTAGGGGAGAGTGGTCCGAGATCCCTCTTGACCAATACTTAACCTCTTCCATTAGCTCCAGTGCCTTATCATTTCCCATTACCATATCAATTCTGGAGAGTGTGGAATGCGTGGCCGACCAGCAAGAGAATTGCTGAACGCCAGGGTTCCACACTCTCCAGAAATCCATCCAACCCACTTCCTCCATAAACTGGCTCAACCGCCCCTTCTTCATATTTTCTGATGTATTCTGAGCTGGAAATCTATCTAAATTACAATCCAATACTTGATTAAAGTCACCCATTATTATAGTCGGGATTCCCTGTTTATCAAGCAGGAACTCATTTAATTTAAGCATAATATCCATTTTAAATGGGGGGGGGGATGTACACATTTGCTACTACCATCACTCTATCTTCAATTAGACAACAAAGAAAAACATACCGGCCCAGTTCGTCTATACTGGCTTGCGTGCAGGAAAACTTCACTCCTTTCTTCACCATTACACTAACCCCTCTACTGTATGAACTATGGACCAAGTGATACTGATATTGATACACCCTCCTTTTCCTTTGTAGTTGTTGAGCTGTATCCTTTGTTAAGTGGGTTTCCTGCAGGCAAACCAGATCGACACCATAATTCCTCATCATAGAAAATACTGCTGCCTTCTTACCCACTGTACCTAACCCCCTTATGTTCCATGAGCCTATTTTTAGTGTTTTAGGTTGCATCTACTTTCACCCAATATCTATATTTCTTAAAAAAGTGCTTTATCTCTACAAAAGTGTTTTCACCCTTTATTCTTGTGGTTCCCCGTTTCAAAACTCTTTGTGTCTCCCTTTTATTTTCCCTCTTCTGTGTATCTACCATAATTATCCTTGTTTTATCAGTAAATGTGCCCTTTTTTACTTGACCCTTTACACAACTTTGACCTTTATCAATACTAATACCAATACCCCCCCCCCCCCCCCTCTGCCCCCACCTCTCTAGGTGATCCCCCAGGGGATTAACAATGACCTTAACCCATACCATTAACCCTTCCTTCACATACACCCATACCTTCACTTTCATCCTCGCATATCCACCCCCTGTGCAAACCCTCCCCTCCCCCCTCCATAAGAAAATACCCTTTTTTTTTCTAAGTTTTCTTTCCCCTCCTCCCAATCTATGCAGAATATCCCGGAATATCACAATGCCAGCAATCTTTCCCTGTTCTCCTCCAACCATTTCTCCACCCCCCTGGATCCTCAAAATACCGTGTTTCCCCCAGGGCAGTTACCCGCAGTTTAGCCGGGTAAAGAAGGGCATACTGGATTTTAAATTTTTGTCGTAAACGCTTTGCCTGAATAAATTCTGCTCTGCGTTTTTGAAGCTCCTGGGAAAAATCAGAATAAAAAGAAATCTTAATCCCGTTAAAAAAAAATGTTTCCCTTATCCCTGGCCTTTCGTAGAAGTGTCACTTTATCCTTGAAATTAAGAAACTTCATTAACAGAGTTCGCGGATATCCTCCTGCTGGCGGGGGGCGGAACGGCACCCTATGTGCTCTTTCTATACTAAATGACGCTGAAAAGGATTCCTTCCCGAATAATTCAATCAACCAGCCTTCTAGGAACTCAGTAGGGTTAGATCCTTCACTCTTTTCGGGCATTCCCACTATCCTTATATTATCTCTTCGGCTCCTATTTACAATCTCCTCCAGCTTAGCGGCATGCCTGAGTACTTGCTCCCTCATACTCTTCATCTCTTTAAGCAAAGGTGAGACGTCATCCTCTACCTGGCTGATCCTCCCTTCCAGTTCTGTAGTTCTCTCGGATATCTTTTGCACATCCTGTCTTACCAGCACTAAATCCTCTTTAACTCCCCTCATCTGTTCACATAGATCTTTGAGTGAGTCATTAGAGATTTTTACTGCCTTGAGTACATCCATTAACGTAGTGTCACGTTCCGGGTATGGCGGGGAACAGGAGGTGGATCCCCTATGCCAATGAGGCGATAGCACGGGTTGTATTGGAGGACCGGTTCTAATGTGTATTGGAGGACCGGTTCTAATGTTGCTACTGGTTTTCACCAGAGCCCGCCGCAAGGCGGGATGGACTTGCAACGGCGGTAGCAACCAGGTCGTGTCTTCCAATAGCAACTCGACCCCACTGACAGCTGAGACAGGCGCGGTACACAAGGATTAGGCAGAGGCGAGGTCAAACGTAGCAAAAGGTCAGGGCAGGTGGCGAAGGTTCGTAGTCAGGGGCAACGGCAGAGATCTGGATACACAGTAGGAGTAAACACAAAAACGCTTTCACTGGGCACTATAGGCAACACAAGATCCGGCCAGGACAGGAAGGGGAAGTGGGTGTAAGTAGGGTAATTTGGACGAGGCACCAATTAATTGTGCACTGGCCCTTTAAATGCAGGCAGTGTCGCGCACACGCGCCTGAGGAGTGGGGGCGCGCACGCGCCGGAAGGAGCCGGCGGTAACAAGGTGAGGGGAGCAGGACGCGATCCCTGGGCGGCCGTGGATCGCGTCCCGGAGAGAGGGCAGCGCCTGCGGTCAGGGGAGCTGACCGAGGCGCTGCAGGACATAGAACGCCGTGAGCGCTCCACGATGGAGGAGGCACCTGGAGCGCTCGGCGTTACAGTACCCCCCCCCTTGGGTCTCCCCCTCTTCTTGGGCCTCCCCCTCCTCCTGGAACCCAAGAACCTGAGGGATGAGATCCTTGTCAATGATGTTACCCTCAGGTTCCCAGGACCTCTCCTCAGGACCACAATTCTCCCAGTCAACAAGATAGAAGCGTTTACCTCGGACGGTTCTAGAGGCGAGGATCTCTTTAACGGAGAAGATGTCGGAGGAGCCGGTGACCGGAGCAGGAGCGGTGACCTTGGGGGAAAAGTGATTAAGAACAAAGGGTTTGAGGAGGGAAACATGCAAAGAGTTGGGGATGCGGAGGGAAGGAGGAAGGTGCAGTTTGTAGGACACGGAATTGATCCGAGCCTTGATCTTGAATGGGCCGAGGTAACAGGGGCCCAACTTGTAACTGGGGATGCGGAACCTGATGTACCTGGAGGAAAGCCACATCCTATCACCAGGGGAGAATACAGGAGGAGGTCTTCTCTTACTGTCAGCATGTTTCTTCATGCGAGAAGAGGCCAGGGCAAGCGACTTTTGGGTCTCTTTCCAGATGGACGACAGCTCATGGGGGACTTCGTCTACAGCGGGGACTCCGGAAGAAGTGGGGATGGGTAGGAGGGGAAGAGGATGACGGCCGTAAACCACAAAGAAGGGTGATTTAGAGGAGGACTCAGATTCTTTCAGGTTGTAAGAAAATTCGGCCCAGGGCAGGAGGTCAGCCCAGTCGTCTTGACGAGCAGAGACAAAGTGTCCCAGGTAGGCCCCAAGGATTTGGTTGACTCTCTCCATTGGACTGTGGATGATAGGCAGAGGAGAAGTCCAGTTTGACTTTCAATTGACTGCAGAGAGCTCTCCAAAACTTGGATACAAACTGGACGCCTCTATCCGAGACGATGTGAGATGGAAGTCCATGAAGACGAAAAATCTGGAGGAAGAAATGATTTGCCAGTATAGGTGCCGAAAGGAGACCTGGTAGCGGGACAAAATGTGCCATTTTGGAAAAACGATCCACGACCACCCATATGGTAGTGTGGCCGTGGGAAGGAGGAAGGTCCGTGATGAAGTCCAGAGGGTGAAGAAGACCAGCAGGCTTTTGGCGAGGGGTCTTGTCTCGAGCACATATAGTACAGGCCCGTACGAAGTCCTTCACATCCTTCTTTAAGGAGGGCCACCAGTAACACCTGGAAATCAATTGGGAGGATTTCTTAACTCCAGGATGACCAGCCAGATGAGAGGAGTGACCCCATTTGAGGATCTGGAGACGAAGACGTGGAGGGACCAAGGTTTTCCCAGGAGGAACTTGCAGCAAGGAGGCAGGAGCTGAAGAGATCAGACACTCAGGGGGTACAATGTGTTGTACAGGAGACTCGGACTCAGAAGTATCGGTGGAACGAGATAGGGCGTCAGCCCTGACATTCTTGTCCGCAGGACGGAAATGGATCTCGAAGTTAAAGCGGGCAAAAAACAACGACCACCTAGCTTGGCGTGGGTTTAATCGCTGGGCGGACTGGAGATAGGAGAGATTTTTGTGATCCGTGAAGATCGTGATGAGGTGAACGGATCCTTCAAGGAGATGTCTCCATTCCTCAAGTGCTAGCTTAATGGGCAGTAACTCACGGTCTCCGATGGAGTAATTCTTTTCAGGGGGAGAAAAGGTCCTAGAAAAGAAACCACAGGTGATATTCTTGCCCTTGGAGTCCTTCTGGAGAAGCACGGCTCCAGCTCCCACAGAGGAGGCATCGACTTCCAGAAAAAATGGTTTGAGAGGATCAGGCCTGGATAAAACTGGTGCAGAGGCAAAGACGGACTTGAGGTGGTTAAATGCCTCATCAGCTTGAGGAGGCCAGGACCTCGGATTCGCGTCTTTTTTGGTTAGTGCCACAATAGGCGCGACAATGGTGGAGAAGTGAGAAATGAACTGGCGATAATAGTTGGCGAATCCAAGGAAACGCTGGATGGCCCGTAACCCGGTAGGACGTGGCCAGTTCAGGACGGCAGAAAGTTTCTCAGGGTCCATCTGGAGACCTTGTCCAGAGACTAAGTAACCCAGGAAGGGAAGACTGCAGCGTTCAAAGAGACATTTCTCTAGTTTGGCGTAAAGATGGTGGTCACGGAGCCGTTGGAGCACTTGACGGACATGAAGACGGTGCTCCTCTAAGCTAGAGGAGAAGATCAGGATATCATCCAGATAGACAACAACACAGGAGTACAGCAAATCTCTGAAAATCTCATTCACAAAGTCTTGGAAGACCGCAGGAGCATTGCATAAACCAAAAGGCATGACCAGGTATTCAAAGTGTCCGTCACGGGTGTTAAAGGCGGTTTTCCATTCATCGCCTTTACGGATACGGATGAGATTATATGCGAGGTCCAGTTTGGTGAATATGCTTGCTCCGCGCAAACGGTCAAAAAGTTCTGAGATAAGAGGCAGAGGGTAGTGATTCTTTATAGTGATTTTATTAAGACTACGATAGTCAATGCAGGGACGTAAGGACCCGTCCTTTTTGGCAACAAAGAAGAATCCTGCTCCAGCCGGGGAAGAAGACTTGCGGATGAAACCTCTCTTGAGGTTCTCCTGGATGTACTCAGTCATAGCTTGTGTCTCCGGGATGGAGAGAGGGTAGATCCTGCCACGGGACGGAGTGGTCCCAGGAAGAAGATCGATAGGGCAATCAAAGGGTCTATGAGGTGGCAAGACCTCAGCTTGTTTTTTGCAAAAGACATCAGCGAAGTCCTGGTAAGGCTTGGGGAGACTAGGCAGAGAGGCAGCGATGGAAACTCGTTTAGTGGGCACCGCTTTGAGGCAATGCCTATAGCAGGAAGGACCCCAACTTTTGATGTCTCCCGAGGCCCAGTCGAGGGTAGGAGAATGTAGCTGGAGCCAGGGTAGGCCCAAAAGGATCTCAGAGGTACAGTTGGGTAACACAAAAAAGTCAATCTTTTCATGATGGAGAACTCCAATTTTCATGAGGAGAAGTTCGGTGCGATAACGCACGATACAGTTCAAATTTTGACCATTTACAGAGGTGATGAAAAATGGTTTGACAAGACGGATGACTGGAATATTAAATTTGTTGATGAGGGAGGCTTCAATGAAATTTCCTGCAGAGCCAGAATCCAGAAAGGCCACAGCGGAGAAAGGGGACTTCTTGGAAAAAGAAATCCTCACTGGCACAGTCAGACGTGGAGAGGAAGAGTCCACACCTAGCAACGCCTCTCCCACGTTAGCTAGGTGCGAGCGTTTCCCTGACGCTGAGGGCGGATAGAGCAATCCTTTAAGAAATGGTCAGGACTGGCGCAATACAGGCACAGATTATGGTCTCGGTGGCGAGTCCTCTCTTGTGTGGTCAGGCGTGACCGATCCACTTGCATAGCCTCCTCAGAGGGAGGCGCAGGAACGGGTTGCAGAGGATTCTGGAAGATGGGTGCCAGGCGAGGAAACCGCCTGACGCGACCAAAGTCCTTTTCCTGGCGTAGCTCTAGGCGTCTTTCGGTATAACGCATGTCAATGCGGGTGGCCAGCTGGATGAGTTCAGACAGGGTAGCAGGAATCTCTCGTGCGGCCAGCACATCTTTGACATGACTGGATAGACCTTTTTTGAAGGTCGCGCAGAGGGCCTCATTGTTCCAGGAGAGTTCAGATGCCAGGGTGCGGAACTGAATGGCGTAATCGCCCACTGAAGAATTCCCCTGGACGAGGTTCAGGAGAGCCGTCTCAGCAGAGGAGGCCCGGGCTGGTTCCTCGAAGACACTGCGGACTTCAGAAAAGAAGGCTGGAATTGAAGCTGTGGCAGGATCGCCACGGTCCCAAAGTGGTGTTGCCCAGGCTAGGGCCTTATCAGATAGTAGGCTAACCACGAACGCCACCTTTGACCGTTCTGTGGGGAACTGGTCCGACAACATCTCCAGATGGTGGGAACACTGGGATAGGAACCCTCGGCACAGCTTGGGGTCCCCATTGAATTTGTCAAGAAGGGACAGGCGGACTCTAGCAGCAGCAACTCGTGGTGGAGGAGATGCCGGAGCTGGCGGTGAAGATGGCAGAAGCTGCTGTAGCATAGCAGTTAACTGCGCCAATTGCTGTCCCTGTTGAGCGACCACCGTGGTCAGATCCGAGAGGCTTGGCAGCGGAACCTCAGCGGGATCCATGGCCGGATCTACTGTCACGTTCCGGGTATGGCGGGGAACAGGAGGTGGATCCCCTATGCCAATGAGGCGATAGCACGGGTTGTATTGGAGGACCGGTTCTAATGCTGCTACTGGTTTTCACCAGAGCCCGCCGCAAGGCGGGATGGACTTGCAGCGGCGGTAGCAACCAACTCGACCCCACTGACAGCTGAGACAGGCGCGGTACACAAGGATTAGGCAGAGGCGAGCTCAAATGTAGCAAAAGGTCAGGGCAGGTGGCGAAGGTTCATAGTCAGGGGCAACGGCAGAGATCTGGATACACAGTAGAGTAAACACAAAAACGCTTTCACTGGGCACTATAGGCAACACAAGATCCGGCCAGGTCAGGAAGGGGAAGTGGGTTTAAGTAGGGTAATTTGGACCAGGCACCAATTAATTGTGCACTGGCCCTTTAAATGCAGGCAGTGTCGCGCACGCGCGCCTGAGGAGCGGGGGCGCGCGCGCCGGAAGGAGCCGGCGGGGACAAGGTGAGGGGAGCGGGACGCGATCCCTGGGCGGCCGTGGATCGCGTCCCGGAGAGAGGGCAGCGCCTGCGGTCAGGGGAGCTGACCGAGGCGCTGCAGGACATAGAACGCCGTGAGCACTCCGGGATGGAGGAGGCACCCGCAGCGCTCGGCGTTACACGTAGGTTCTTTCTCCAAAGGCATGTTAGGCCCTACCGCAATGTCCGTTGTTTCTATATTTGTTTTTAAACTTTGATCAAGCTGAGCAGTGTTTTTATTTCCCTGTGCCTGTGCCTGTGCCTTTGCCCCCTGGGCACGTGGCGTTACGGCGGTTGATTGACTCTGCCCTTGGCTTTTTCTCTCTCCTGTGCCTCCCTGTTGTATTTTGGGCTGAGTCCCTTTCTTAGGGGGGGACTGCGACATGGGTTGCCCAGATGTATGCCCTGTTGTATGTGCGAATTGCTCTAATCTTGCTGCAGCGGCCATGCCTGTTTGTTGAGCATTTTTATCTTTTGCCGATCGTAGCTGCTGCATTTTCCCCTCTCATTTGTTTTATATAATATTTTATCTAATCTAAGTATAAGCAAAATGTCCTTATAGATATAACTTTCTCCCTTACCCCCCTTTATGCATTTTTATACATTTTTTAAATTTACCGGAAAAAAAAGGAGAAGGTACACAGACAACCAGACAAGTATTAACCAAGAAATCGTATATCAGCAGCAGTTTTCCTTTCTCATCCAGTTCTAAGCACAGAAATTAGTCCTTTGTTGAACCCTGCAGATTTTTATCAAAGTCCAATACCCCGAGGCACTAAAAAAAAAAAAAAAAAAAAATGGAGACACAGACAGCCAGATAAGCGGTCGGCAGAAAAATCGTGTATCAGCAGCAGTCCTTCTCACATGGGAACACAGGCAGCAAGATGAGCTGTTTTAACACAAGCAACCAGAGCAGCCAGAAAAAGCGATTTTTCTCATATAGGAGCATAGACAGTCAGATTAGGCAGTCAACAGATATTCGTATATCAGCAGCAATTCTTCTCATATAGGAGCACAGACAGCCAAACAAGTAGGAGCACAGGCAGCCAGGCAAACAGTATTTTTCATATAGAAACACAGGCAGCCAGACAAGCGATCAGCAGTATATCGTATCAGCAGCAGTTTTTTCCCATATAGTCCTAGGCAGAGAGATCACACACTGACCACGTTAACTATACATGGAAACTGACCCCCATCCGTAAGACACAGTTTAATTCGTTTGGGTTCTCCTCTATAGCCATTTAACAAGTTCACTTTGCTTCAATCCCTTTGATCGGGATATTAACAGGCTATTTATTCCTTACCCCATTCTGCCTTCTATCACATAAGGTCAGCCTCCTTACCCCCTCCTTGGCGTGCAGCAATTCATGGAGTGTGATGCTTGTACTGCCTAAGTGGCGTCCCGGTTCTGTGATGTCTCTCTCCAAAGAAAACTTTTATTACATCCGTGCCCAGAATCCTCACTTCATCCCGTCCTCCTCCACTTTAGCACGGGGAGTTCCGGCAGGTGGGGGAGCAGCTTCCTACACCCAATCTCTCTCTCTCACCGAGGTGCGGCGTGTATCTCCACCACGTGTTCCCGGCGGGGGCCCCTATTGGCTGGTTCAAGTGTCCATCAATGTTGACGGCTGCGAGCAAAGGACGAGACTCATACAGCGGCTCTCAGTGGCTTTACCACCCGGAGGGAAGAAGACTCCTGCAGCCGCTTCGCATAGCAAGGGGGAGGGAGCTCACACAGAGGTCTCGATCTCTCACTCCATCACATCGCACCACTCCTCAACCCGGAGCATACACGCCTCACATCCGGTCACTCCCCCAGTCTCTGGGTTTCTAATCCTCCCAACTCGATTAAAGAATTCTTAGTGTCTTAGTCATTAGACCTTGTGATCTAGTTTGGTTTCTTAAAATGGCCGATTAACCTTTTCCATGCCAATAGAATGTCTTTCTTTGTGTATGCTGAAGATGTCTGTGTGGCTCTAAGATGTGATGTGTGGAGATGTCCTGCATCCGTCTGTATTTATATTCTCCTAAATTTCGCGCCACAAGAATAAACACACCTTCTGACTCAGCCCAGAAAAAGGAGGGTGTTGAGAAATAAGGGTCTGCTTACATCCAATATTCTTTGGGACACATCACATCCTAGCCAACATCTGTTTTCACTTTTAAACACAGACTCTTTCATGATACAGGAAATGGCTTGAAAGCAAACTGAAATCTTATCTACAGAACCTGGGGGAGGGTAGCTAGCCTCTCACTTTGAAAGTAATATACCTATATAATATTATAATGTCCATCACACATCTAAAACAGCTTTTAACACTCAAACCCAGCTGAATATCACATCTGAAACCTATTAAAAGCAAAAAACTCATTCACACCAATTAAGGGGAAACTCTGCAGAGAAATATTTTTTAAACCAAATTAAATTTTGAATATTAAGAATATAACATTCCCCTCTGAAATATGAATAATAATCATACTTCATATTTTAATCCATTCACCATCATTCATGTCACATACAAGCAGTTTTTGATCTAATATTCTCAGATGTAATTTCATTTGTAACCGAGTTTGAAATTCCAAAACCCATTCTTCTTCTAAGCATATTTTGCAATAAATCATCTCCTTTCTTAATTTTACTTCTAATTCTAAAATATAATTTTTTCATTCTAAACATTAAACATAACTGGAATATAAGGAATAACATAATAATAATAAAAAGAATAACTACAGGATGTGATAAAATATTTTCTGCTGCTGAAGTTATCAAAGTTTTTCGCCACATTGATACACTATTACTGAATCTTTTCCACCAATTACTTCCTGAAAATTCTGACCATTGATGTGATATTTCTTGCAAATTACCTTGTTCATGTTTAAACAATACTTCTGCATTCTGCAGTTCCTTAGCCAAAGCTATCAATAAACCTTTATCCTTTTGAATTACATTTGCCCATTTTTCCCATGGAAATTCATCTATTTGGGATATATTATATTGAGTGGGAAGTGCACTTATATTTTTCATAAACATATTTGTCAAATTAGTTCTCATCCCATTAATACTTATTGCATCAATATCTCCTTCTATACAATACAGACCTTGATTCAGGTTTTCTGTATTTGTACAAGAAGAGAAAAAAGTTTTATCCCTTTCTGTATCTGTCATGATCTGAAAACAAACTTTCTTTCTATCTACACGAGTAATTAATTCAGAAATTGTTTCAACTTTTTCTATTCTTGCTGAACATAATGTATGATTATGCTAACAAGAATGAAATGCTTTTATCTTGATTAGGTAAACAAATAACTTTAGACTGGAATTGTAAACACGATGACAGATCTAATTGTTCTAATTCAGAATTTTCATTGATAAATGCAAAATCTGTATATTGTAATTTATAGTATAATAATTGTGTACTGCTGACAGGTAATCCTAAAACAGTCATTGGAACCAAAATTAGTTATTTTCCGGCTATTGGAATCATAGAAGAACTATAACATATACCCTGCGTGCATCCTATCCATTTATTTACCCATAAATCTGTATGATTTATAGCATATACATATTCTCTGGGTAAATTATGTAAAATGCCAAAAGGAGTTATTCCACTTTGAAATGCTTGCGCAATTATTTTAAAATTAGTGGAATATTCCGTCTGGATTTCTAAACATGCTCTGGCTATATGAGAATGTTGTTCACTTGTCATCAAATCAAGAGTAATATTTTGAAGATTTAAAATAGATGGACCCATGACATTAGCTGTTTTAATGACCATATTTTCTAAAATCTGATTTAAATGTTTTTTGTATTTTAATACCATTACTCCCCACTAAACCAGCGGTTTCTAGATCAGACTTTAAAGTATTGATATCCATACTATTTGTTATACTCCCGATTGTGCCAATTCCTCCTAAAATACCTTCAACTATACCACGCTTATATCTGTTATTATTCTTATTATTAATTCCAAACCATTTCTCTATACCCAATTCCATATTAACCAAATGTCCTTGACATTGTGGAAACCTTGTAGAAATATTCCATTCTGATACATTAAAATTCCACAAAACAATGACGAACTTTCCTTCTCTCAAAACAGTTCTGGATTGGAAATGGTTAATCTGAAAAGGAGTCGCAGAGACACTGTTCTTGTTAACACATGGAGTTTTCCTTGGAGACACTACAATAACATTTGCCTTAGCACACTTCACAGGATAATTTTCTATTGATATGCAACATTGATATACACCAGTATCATTCAAAGATACACTCATTTGTTGATAAACAAATGTATTATTAATCCAATTCACATTACCAAAAATTCCTTTATGAATTATAATATTGGAACTATGGAAAAAACTACCCAAAAATTCACCATTCCTTTTCCAAGTTAACAATGAATTTTGAGGTAAAGATATTTTTGTATTACATATCAAATGCAAGTTATCTTTATCTTCCATAATTTTCAAAGATTGTGGGAAAATATTAATTTCTGGAACAATCATATCGACTATAGAAATATTAATTTTGACACTTAATTGAGTTAATTTTCTTGTTATTTTAAACTCCCATGTTATTACAATATCTCCCTTTTCATCTCCTATGATGTTTAAATATTTTGGATTCAATATTTTTACAAAACTTTGAAAAAGATAATAAAATTGATCTGAGGGATAAAATATTTCCCCTGATCTTGACATGGTATTAATAACATCTCCAGCCCACATTGTTGAATCATTACCTTTTAAATATATAGACCAGAAACTCCTCAACAATATATTACATTCAAAAGTTCCGGTTTCGTTGTTTAGTCTATAAAATCCCTGCATTTTGACAAAATTTGTTTTGGATTCTATATTAATTTTGATTTCAATATTATTACTATGAATTAAATACAATTGCAAACAGCAATCATATCCCTGTCCTACACATACAAATCCATACAAATCTTCTGCTGTATTAATATCAACATATCTAAAATCATGATTTTTATCATATACATTAATATCAATAACTCTCTCATTTTTGTCCTTTGCAATGATATCAGCATTGTTATCTTTTTGTTCATCTGTATTGATATCAATGTCTACTTCTCTTTTACTTCGAAATAATGCAAGATATTTGTTGTGTAATTCTTCAATCCTGTTAACCTCTGCATAACTGGAACAGTTTGTGATATATTTTACCACATATAACATTGTCACTAGGGAAAAGATGAATCCTGTGATGATGAGCAATCTTCTCTCTTTAACACTTTTCTTTTGTTGCGCTGACATCTCTTCTTCTTTTTGGAATCCATGATTCCTCCAGATTAGATTTTTATAATTCATTCCTTAAAAAATAAATGCTGCATCATTATCTCGGAATATACAATTTGTTATTTCCACATTTATATTGTTTATATACATTTTTCACTAAACTGAGAAGGTATTTGAACTATACCATCTCATAGAAAATATCAAATTGACCTTTCTAATTATTTTCCACTCCCTAAAACTTTAGCTCCGCCTATGAGAGCATCTCATTTTTATTTCTGTCTTAGACTTGTGCTAAATTTTGGTTTAATAATAAAACAACAAAATGTTATAAAAACAATATCAATGACAGAATATCAAAAATAGATTATTCTTAAAATGAAGATTAAATCCGATATGTGTATGGATGTAACAACAATTCACATTGTATATGTATGTCTTGTTTATGCTGGAGTGAATCTTACTGGAATGCGTGTTCTGCAGAAAACTGTCTCCTGTTACAAGCTCCTACTCCTACAGCCCCCACCTTTTTCTATTCATCCTAGCTTGAAAGTTTTCCTGGGCTCTCTTGTACCACAGGAATGCCCGCCAATTTTGAATGAGCAATTACATTTCCTCTAACTTTCCTAAAAAGATGGGCATTGCTTATTCTAAAATTCCTAAGGGTAGGCTGTATACAATCTACTTTTCTTTTTACCTTTAAAACAAATACTACATATCAGTATATATACAAATTATTTCTTAATAATCTCCCAATCAAAAAACATTGTAAAAAATAAATAAGCTAACATAAGGACATTTTTATCTTGAATTAACCTCCTTTCCCAGCTAGAAATATATGAAGGGACAATTTTTGCATAACATCTGCAGCCATTTTGACTCCTTCATAGACTCAAGTAACAGCAGAACTTTACACCCATTAAAATGAATGAAACAGTTTCCTGTTATACCCAAAACTGGAAAAACATAATTAATCAACATCCTAAAGCCCCATACACACGCGCGGACAATCCGTGGACCAGGTCCGTCGGACCATGTCCGTCATACTTTGTCTGATGTTGGTTTTGCGTACACACGATCGGACAAAGTTGTCGGAAAATCCGATCATTCTGAACGTGGTGACGTTTGTTGCCTACGACGGGACTACGTAGAGGCTAGTAGCCAATAGCTTTGGTCTTGTAATGTGATCTGAGCATGCGTAGCACTTTGTCCGGTCGGACAAGCGTACACACGATCGGATTTGGTGTGATCGGACCGGGTTGACGGGAAATCTTTCCAGCAGGAGATAAGACTTTGTCCGACGGACAAACCGACGAACACTGTCCGATGGTGCATACACAAGGTCTGATTTTTCAACAACCTTGTCCGATCGGACCAAATTGATGAAAAAGTCCGACCGTGTGTATGGGGCTTAACTGTTATTAAAGCATCATCATTAGTGAATACTACCTGTAGGTGTTGTGGTATAATAGGACACAAAATTCTACCTAAGTCATGATATGAAATTTAGTTTTCATAAACAATAATAATTTCCATATCAACCGATGAAAAACATGTCTCCTTTTTGTTCCTCTGAAAATGATGGAATCTGTGTATTATTTCTTCACAACATTAATAGAACCCATTTCAGGTTGGAATCACTAACTTTTCATGCAAAGCTGCTTCCTTTTCTAATGAATCTGCTGTTCTATTACCTACAGACAACTCCCTATCATCTTTCTTATGTGCTAGAACTTTTTAACAATAATATCTGCAAGAGAATTACTCTGTTGCCTTTAAACAAAATGTATTCAATTGCTAATTGAGTACACAGCTGGAAATGTATTCAGCTACCAACTGAGTACAAATCTGTTCAGTAGCTAATTGAGTACAAAGCAGTTTTTTTCTTTTCAGGTGAACTAAACCTTTCAATGTTCAATAATCATAACGAGGAAAAATAAAAATAATAATCCAGAGGATTATCTCTGAAAATATTAAAAATATATCAAAGTCCTCAATAGTAATCCAAACGTCAAAACCAAATCTCTGAAGCTCAACTCATGACCTTATCCATAGCAAATAAATATTAACCAAAAATCCTTACTATCCATGCAGTTCATTTAAGGACTGCTAACATTGTTTTTCACAGTATTATAAGTTACATATTTATATCTGCCCTGTCTGATGGAACTATTTTCTGTTTGCAATCTTTGCATTTGGGTCTTCAAAGGGAAATAGATTTGATTATTTTGACCTCTATACTTCAAATTACTGCACATTCTAACAGAATAGACTCCGTAAGTTCTTTTGCATATCATTATTATTATTATTATCCATTAAACAAAACCTGGCTATGTGGCCCTCTCGTTTGCAAACAAAACATTTAAGAGTTGCTTTTTTTCCATAAACCTTCCTTTGAGCATATGGTGATGAAAATTTACATTTCTGTTTAATATTAGTATGACTGAAGTCAACTGACTTCACACTTTCATTGTCTGAAAAAATACTAACAATTGATTCATCTGATTCAATTCCTGAGTCAAAATCATTAACCATTACATCTGACTTAGTCACATGTGTGGAACACTGAGCATGTGCAAAAACCTGAGTGGCCAATAATTGTTTTCTAAGTAGACTTATAATGTTCTCATATTTAATCCTTTCCTGAGTCAAAAAAGCCATACGACTTTCTTTTTCTTTAAACGATTGCAATAATGCATTCATTTTATGTTCCAATTCAACTTTTTCAGTCAGTAATTGTTCAATACATAAATCCTTTTGTGTATGAGCAATTTCTGTTACATTTTGCATTTTATTAAAACTTGTTACTAACTTCATTACATTACGTAACTTTTTCTTTGTTTTAACTAATGAATATCTATCCTTGTCAATTTCAGCGTTTGCTTGTAAACATTGACTATACATTGATTTCCATAAAACATCATCAGAGATGTGTTTCAATAAACCTTTAAATTCCAATGTACTTTTATCAGCTAAAACAGTTACAAATTCCATAGTAAATGTCTACTCACCACATAAAAAAACATTTTTCCCGTCTTTTCTTGCTCGACTCGCTTAAATTACTTCTGTATGACTGAAATTCTCCGGTCTTTCACAATCATCGATATCATAATTTTCTCTAGGTTCTTTTCAATATTTGCGAAAGTAAATTTCTGTTCATCATTTCCCCTCTGTTCAAAGTAAGGAAATGGAAAAAAAGCTTTCGACAAAAAAAAAATCTGGCTGGCTTAGCCAATGAAATAAATATTCTGTGATATTTATATTCGCTTATTCTGTGTAAGCTTTCAAATGATGAATGTGTGACGAATTTCTTAAGATATTTCTGAGTCAGCGATAAATCAAAAAGTGTGTTTTATTGTACACACCAAAATAGAAAAATACTTACAAAAATAGTACAATGATACAAAAAGCTTAGTATATGATTAAAGAATTCTTAGTGTCTTAGTCATTAGACCTTGTGGTCTAGTTTGGTTTCTTAAAATGGCTGATTAACTTTTTGCATGCCAATAGAATGTCTTTCTTTGTGTATGCTGAAGATGTCTGTGTGGCTCTAAGATGTGATGTGTGGAGATGTCCTTAGGATGAAAGCAGGAAGTCAAAGAGAGCTTCTTTCCAGCATCCGTCTGTATTTATATTCTCCTAAATTTCGCGCCACAAGAATAAACACACCTTCTGACTCATCCCAGAAAAAGGAGGGTGTTGAGAAATAAGGGTCTGCTTACATCCAATATTCTTTGGGACACATCACATCCTAGCCAACATCTGTTTTCACTTTTAAACACAGACTCTTTCATGATACAGGAAGCAAACTGAAATCTTATCTACAGAACCTGGGGGAGGGTAGCTAGCCTCTCACTTTGAAAGTAATATACCTATATAATATTATAATGTCCATCACACATCTAAAACAGCTTTTAAAACTCAAACCCAGCTGAATATCACATCTGAAACCTATTAAAAGCAAAAAAATCATTCACACCAATTAAGGGGAAACTCTGCAGAGAAATATTTTTTAAACCAAATTAAATTTTGAATATTAAGAATATAACAGCCATACCCTGCGATACCCAGAAATACTCTGTCATACTCTGCGATTCCCTGCCATTCCCTGCCATATTCTGCAATACCCTGCAATACCCAGCAATACTCTGCCATACTCTGCGATACCCTGCCATATTCTGCAATACCCTGCAATACTCTGCAATACCCAACAATACTCTGCCATACCCTGCAATACTCTGCCATACCCTGCGATACTCTGCCATACTCTGCCATACCCTGCGATACTCTGCCATACCCTGCCATACTCTGCCATACTCTGCCATACCCTGCGATACTCTGCCATACCCTGCGATACTCTGCCATACCCTGCGATACTCTGCCATACCATGCAATACCATGCTATACCCTGCGATACCATGCTATACCCTGCGATACCATGCTATACCCTGCGATACTCTGCCATACCCTGCGATATTCTGCCATACCCTGCGATACCATGCAATACTCGCTACGATCGAAGCCAGGATCGTTTTTTTATTTTATTTCAGGCTTTCCAGCCTAGAGGTGAGATGTGGGGTCTTATTGACCCCATATCTCACTGTAAAGAGGACCTGTAATGCCATATTCCTATTACAAGGGATGTTTACATTCCTTGTAATAGGAATAAAAGTGATCAAAAAAATTTTTTGGGGGAAAAAAAGTGTTAAACTAAAATAAATAAAGTAAAATGAACAATAAAAAAAATAAAAAATAAATATTAAGCGCCCCTGTCCCCGTGTGCTCGCATGCAGAAGCGAACGCATACGTAAGTCCCGCCCACATATGAAAACGGTGTTCAAACCACACATGTGAGGTATCGCTGCGAACGTTATAGCGAGAACAATAATTTTGGCCTTAGACCTCCTCTGTAACTCAAAACATGTAACCAGTAAAAAATTTTAAAGCGCCGCCTATGGGGATTTTTAAGTAGCGAAGTTTGGCGCCATTCCACGAGTGTGTGCAATTTTGAAGGGTGACATGTTGGGTATCTATTTACTCGGCGTAACTTCATCTTTCACATTATGCAAAAACATTGGGCTAAATTTACAGTTTTGTTTTTTGTAAAGCACAAAACTTTTTTTTCCAAAAAAACGCGTTTGAAAAATTGCTGCGCAAGTAACGTGCAACGACCACCATTGTATTCTCTAGGGTCTTTGCTAAAAAAAAATATATAATGGTTTGGGGTTCTATGTAATTTTCTAGCAAATAAATGATGATTTTTACATGTAGGAGAGTAATGTCAGAATTGTCCTGGGTGCTCCAGGACACCTAATGGTGCTCCCTGCATGTTGGGCCTCTGTATGTGGCCACACTGTGTAAAAGTCTCACACATGTGGTATCGCCGTACTCAGGAGTAATAGCAGAATGTGTTTTGGGGTGTAATTTGTGGTATGCATATGCTGTGTGTGAGAAATAACCTGCTAATATGCCAATTTTGTGAAAAGAAAAAAATAATCTTGATTTTGCAAAGAATTGTGGGAAAAAATGACAACTTCAAAAAACTCACCATGCCTCTTTCTAAATACCTTGGAATGTCTTCTTTCCAAAAAGGGGTCATTTGGGGGTATTTGTACTTTCCTGGCATGTTAGGGTCTCAAGAAATGAGACAGGCCGTCAGTACTTCAGATGTGATCAATTTTCAGATATTGGCACCATAGCTTGTGGACTCTATAACTTTCACAAAGACCAAATAATATACCCCAATCTGTACTTATTTTTACCAAAGATATGTAGCAGTATAAATTTTGGCCAAAATTTATCAAGAAAAATTACAAATTTGCTAATTTTTTTAACAGAAACGAAGAAAAAATCATTTTTTTACCAAATTTTCTGTCTTTTTTCTTTTATAGCGCAAAAAATAAAAAACCCAACGGTGATTAAATACCACCAAAAGAAATCTCTATTTGTGTGAAAAAAAGGACAAAAAATTTCATATGGGTACAGTGTTGTATGACTGAGTAATTGTCATTCAAAATGTGAGAGCACCGAAAGCTGAAAATTGGTCTGGTTATTAAGGGTGTTTAAGTGCCCAGTGGTCAAGTGGTTAAGGTCGAATCTGTCATTGAAGGCTTATGGTGTCTGTCGAATGTTCAAATAAGATTTCTAAACTGTATGACTCTGTATAGTTTAGCTGCAATTCCACCCATTTCCAGCAGCAATCTTTTCTCTCTATGTCGAATCTTTTCTCTAAGTCGAATCTTTCCTCTCTACGTCGAATCTTTCCTCTCTACGTCAAATCTTTTCTCTCTATGTAGAATAATCTTGGACTAATAGAGTTAAGGTTAGGCACATTCGACCACAGGTTCAATGGACACAGATTGTTATTGTCAGCGTTGAATCTCCTATCTATATCGAACTGTTGTCACAACGAAAACGAAAATAAAGCAATCTTTCATTTTTCGGATTCTGCACTTTCGTTATCGTTTATTAAAACGATAACGAAAATACCTGAAATTCGGACGAAAATGAATGCACATGTCTACCAAATAGTACCCCTATACCAGTCCTTAAAAGGACTTTTGTGGACCTATATTCGTTAGCGATTTGTGTCGCTACAGTCTGTCCCTGCGACACACAGCAACCTCTCCCTACACTGACAAAAGAGCTGCAGAACTGCTCAGCAGTCACAATGCTGCACAGTAGAAATGCACTATAATATGCTTTCTATATTTGAAAGTATATTATAAGTGTATTACACCCCTATATACTGTACACCTATACCAGTCCTTAAAAGGACTTTTGTGGACCTAATAGTAGCTAGTGATTACAGACTGTCCCTGCTCCAAACAGCAAACTCTCTCCCTACACTGAGAAAAGACAGCTGCAGAATCGCTCAGCACTGCAGTCACAAATTGCTGCACAATAGAAATGAACTATAATATGCTTTCTATATTTGAAAGTATATTATAAGTGTATTACACCCCTATATACCGTACACCTATTCCAGTCCTTAAAAGGACTTTTGTGGACCTAATAGTAGCTAGTGATTACAGACTGTCCCTGCTCCAAACAGCAAACTCTCTCCCTACACTGAGAAAAGACAGCTGCAGAATCGCTCAGCACTGCAGTGAACTATAATATGCTTTCTATATTTGAAAGTATATTATAAGTGTATTACACCCCTATATACTGTACACCTATACCAGTCCTTAAAAGGACTTTTGTGGACCTAATAGTAGCTAGTGATTACACAGACTGTCCCTGCTCCAAACAGCAAACTCTCTCCCTACACTGAGAAAAGACAGCTGCAGAATCGCTCAGCACTGCAGTGAACTATAATATGCTTTCTATATTTGAAAGTATATTATAAGTGTATTACACCCCTATATACTGTACACCTATACCAGTCCTTAAAAGGACTTTTGTGGACCTAATAGTAGCTAGTGATTACACAGACTGTCCCTGCTCCAAACAGCAAACTCTCTCCCTACACTGAGAAAAGACAGCTGCAGAATCGCTCAGCACTGCAGTGAACTATAATATGCTTTCTATATTTGAAAGTATATTATAAGTGTATTACACCCCTATATACTGTACACCTATACCAGTCCTTAAAAGGACTTTTGTGGACCTAATAGTAGCTAGTGATTACACAGACTGTCCCTGCTCCAAACAGCATCCTGCCAGATCAGCTCTATTTATAAGGTAGGGGGTATGTCCATGTGCTGAAAGGTTTCAATTGGCTGTCCTGTACCCCATGATGGATGTGACTTGGGTTAAAGTTCTTCACAATGTAAAAGAATATGGCCGCTGCGAAGAGCGCCATAAGTCCGCCGGTTTGGCAGATCACGAACGAGCAAAGTTCGCCGCGAACCGACTGCCGGGCGAAGCGCAAAGCTATCTCTAATGGTGACACCAGATGTAAGGGGGCACTCTGATGGAGACATCAGATGTAAGAGGGTCACTCTGAAGGGGGGGTTTGGTGGGGACACCTGATGTAAGGAGGGACACCAGATGTAAAGGAGGAACACTGATGGGGACACCAGATGTAAGGGGGACTCTGATAGGGACACCTTATGTAAGGTGGTTCTATTTTTTGTACTTGAAATATGGATGTGATTGGCCTACTTTTATGTTATATTAGAGAGAAATTCTGACCTTGGCTGAAAGAAAATTTCAGCAACCGCACCTCCTTAAATCTTAGTTATACTTATTACCCTTGCTCTAGATCAGGGGTCTCAAACTGGTGGCCCTCCAGCTGTTGCAAAACTACAAGTCCCATCATACCTCTGTCTGTGGGAGTCATGCTTGTAACTGCTTGTAACTGTCAGCCTTGCAATGCCTCATGGGACTTGTAGTTTTGCAACAGCTGGAGGGCCGCCTGTTTGAGACCCCTGCTCTAGATGGACATTTGTGTGTGGCAGGAATGTGCGCAAAATTGTGTGCAATCCTGCAATGCACAAAAACAAACAATAAAATCTGGCCTGGACCTGGTGATCGCTCCTGACGAATGATATACTTACCCTGTCTGTGTAACTGTAAACACTGACAGGGGAAGTGATGTCATCTCTCCTCATGTCGGCCTTTTCGTTCCAGACCGAGAGGAGAGAGCATCTGAACAGTGAGTTGCACAACACTACACTGACACCAGGTTATGTAGGCACACTTTCTCCCCCCCCCCCGATCACACCCCAATTAACCCCTTCACCACCTGTCACTATGTCACCCAGTACAGCAATCAGATTTACTTTTTATCGCTGAACTAGTGTCATTAGTGACACTAATCAGTGTTAGGGTAATTAGTATGGCTCATATAGGTATAGGGACCCCCCTAACCCCCCCCCCCCAATAAAGGTTTAACCCCTTGATTTATTAAAAAAATCAATAGATGGTGTCGCGATGTCAAAGGATACAAAAATAACTGCAAATTTATGCAGATAAAGTGACTGTAGTGCATAAATGCTAAAACGTCCAATATGTTCAAAAACATGCAAAAAAATAAAAATATATAAATATTCAACAATAGTCCACATAAACATGTGCAAATTGTGCAAACAGTGCAAATAAATTCCGGTCCGGAAGTCTTGAAACTCTTCCAATCATGTAAAAGTGCAAAGTGCAGATCAGAGAGAGCTGACTGGCTTGAAAAGAGTGGCATTGTGATTTAAGTGCTGTGGGTCTTCGGTGTTAATAACACCCGTAGGTGTACTAACTTCTTACCTTACTGCTGTAAGGTAAGAAGCATTCATAGAGAACAGAGGAGATGAATGGTCACTCAAAGGGAAGGTGGGAATCTCCTATTCACTCCTCCTTAGGGTTTCCAGTGTGTGCAGAGCCTGTGGGGTGATTACTCTGGATGCCTTCTTCCAGGGTTAGCCAAACACTGCTCAAATGCATCAAAATCAGGTAATGTGTATAAAGGGGAAACAAGGAACCTCTATAGTGTAGTATGTTTTAAAATGTTAGCCCTCTATATTGCACATAAAAACTTAGGGTATTCACATTGTTTACAGTAAAATCGTGTATTGAAACAAACGAGCAGCGTGCTCGCTGCCAGGACGTCACTTCCGGTGTCCGTGTATCCAACGCGTGTCGTCACCGTCATGTGACTTCATCGGGGATAAGTTAGGGCCATCGGAAGAGTCTTTAAATAGCTAATGCTTAAATTAATGATCGGCCATTTTCCTGTAGCCTCCTTATCTAAAATAGAGGCGCAGCCATTTTTCGAGAGATCAGGCTACTATTGCGGCCATTTTCTTATAGTTTTTTGTGGACATTAAAAACTATCCTTGTGGGCTCCAATCAAAGCCATTTTTGATGTGATAAAAAAAGACATTGCAGCATAACAATGCAGCTAATGTCATAACTGGAAGAAGAATAAAAAAATAAAAAAAAGAACAATGATACGTGTCAGAGGGATTAGTTTAAACTAAAAACGCAATCATAGCGGAGGGGTACCTGTATATTAAAATGAGATAACTCAGTGTGCATAACTGAACACATATGTCATTTAGAAAAAAATGTTTATAAAAAAAGGGGGAAACGAAATAGAAATATGTAATAAAAGGGATCCATTGAAGTAAAAGACACAAATAAGTGTCATAAATTTAATTTGTATTGTAGGACTCCGGAAATGATGTCAGAGCAGAGGAGGCATGGAGTAAATAAATACATCAGGAAAAAATAAAATAAGTACAGTAATATAATATCTAATATGGTTAAAAAAGTGAATAACCATAAAGTTGTGCAAAGTGCACAGGGAAAAGCAGTTAAAAAAACAAAAACCAAGTCACTAATAAAACAGTTTAAATCAAATTAGATGTTTAGACCACGGGGTGTAAAAGTATCTAAAATAAATATCCACTTTGATTCTAGCTGACTAATGGCCCGTACACACGCTGGGATTTTCCGATGACTAGTTCCGTCGGATCATTTCCGTCGGAATTTGTCCAATGCTGGTGTTGCGTACACACGGTCGGACAATGTTGTCGGAATTTCCGGTCTTCAAGAACGTCGTGACGTAAATCGTCTTCCACGAGACTAGAAAAGGGAAGTTCAGCACCACGTCCCGCACCCGTTGGGCTCCTTCTGCTGATTCCGTGTTTATCGCGAGTTAGTTGAAGTTTGGGGACTTACGATTCGCGCTTCTCAGTTTTGTGACTCAGATCGTTACTGCTCTTCAGTTTGTGCTTGTCGTGCGTATCTGTTTATTAGTGCGTGTAGTCAGTTCGCATTTGTTGGTCATTGCGGCCTATATCTTGATATAGGACGCTTTGATTTTCACTGCTTATTGTCTGCTCGTTTCTGGTATTCATTTCGTTCTTTCAGGCCTTGCTGTTTATCGGTGCTTTCTGTTTGTCCGTTCTGACCAGCCGACCGTTTGTGAGTGATGTTTCCCGTACGTACTCGTCGCCGAGTTCGTGCTGTACGCGGAATTGGTGTCGGGCTTTTAGCTTTGAGCCAAGACCCGTCCATGAACAGAGCGAGGAGGAGTATGTGGACCAAGAATTGGTTGCTTCAGCGTGATCAATTTTCGCACATGCCTTTGCTTCGTGAGATCCGGGAGAATAATCCTCAGATTTCAGGAACTTTCTCCGGATGACGGACCCTGTTTTTCACCGTCTTTTGGTTTTGCTGACCCCTTTTATCAGCCGGCAGGATACCTGCATGAGACAAGCCATCACTCCAGGGCAGAGGCTTGTTGCCACGTTGAGGTACTTGGCGACAGGGAGAAGCCTTCAGGATCTGAAGTTCTCCACAGGTATCACTCCCCAGGCTCTGGGAATCATTATTCCAGAGACCTGTTCTGCCATAATCCAGGTCCTGCAGGAGGACTATATTAAGGTAACATTTCTCCTTTACTATTCCCTTCTATGTATGCTCTGTTTGCTAATGACTTGTATTTTTGACCCCCTTCCCTAATTACCATGATTGCAATATGCTCTAATATGCTGTACCCCTTTTCTCCTTTATGCATTTTTCCCTTCACTTACCTCCCCAGCATGCTCTTCTGGCCCAATAGACACCTATGGCCTAGTCACTTAAGCAATGTATTTTGTCTGCTGCATAGTATTGGTTTCCCCCAAACACCCCCTAAAATATGCACCAATGTTTGCTGTGTGTTTTACTTCATGCAGCCCCCTTTTTTTTTTTTTGGGGGGGGGGTGCCAAACTCATTAGGAACCCCCTCCCCCAACTGCTCTGTCAGATGTTACCAATCCTCTATCTGCTGGCTTTGCCAAGCTCAATACACACTATATACCTACCTCTTTATAGTGGTCATATTTAGGGATGAATTCAGCAAAGCATGTAGTGCAAGGGGCTGGCTCCATACTTTCCATTTGCCCTTTCTTTTGGTTATTTCCCTCCTATTAGCTTGCTAGGTAATTGCAGAATGTCAAAATGTGCTTCCCTCTTTTGGGGGGGGGGGGATTCGGAATGTTCTTTTATCTTTCCTGTGGGCTGCCAATAGTGTTAAGTAAGGGGGGTCTGGCCAAACTAGCACACATTATTGAGCCATTTGGCAATCAATGAAGTGCAGAGGGTTACCTGTCCAAACCCCCCCCCAAACCCCTAGTTATTGTCAATGGCCCATCAGAAGTGGGGGGATTGATGGGGGTGAGTAATCTGCTAGGGGGGCCTTCTACTTTGGGGTGCAAATACTTTCAAGGTTACAATTTAAAAGTCTGATCTTGTTCCAAGATGTTAGTGTCTAATCTGCTTGCAATGTTTATGTGCAAAGTGACTAATTTTTTTTTCTTGTTTCACTCCACAGTTCCCTTCCACGCCGCAGGAATGGCAGACTGTGGCCTCCCACTTTGCCAGCCATTGGGACTTTCCTAACTGCGGAGGTGCAATTGATGGGAAACACGTCCGCATCGTCCCACCCCCCAACTCGGGGTCATACTATTATAATTACAAGGGGTTTAATAGTGTAGTGATGTTGGCGGTGGTGTCGGCGACATACGAGTTTTTGTATGTGGACGTGGGGATGAACGGCCGGATCTCGGATGGTGGTGCCATTGCGCACACGGAGTTCTACTGGCGTCTCCAGAGTGGCAGTCTGTGCTTGCCACCTCCAGAGGAGAATGCTGAAGGACTCCCCTTCGTCTTTGTCGCGGATGAAGCGTTTGCGCTAACTGCCCATCTGATGAGGCCCTTCCCGATGAGGACCCTCACCCCAGACCAGAGGGTCTTCAATTACAGGCTGTCGAGAGCCCGCAGAGTGGTGGAGAACACCTTCGGAATCCTGGCCAGCCGATTCCGCCTGTTTTTGACGGCTATTAACTTGGCGGAATACAAACTCAACCACATAGTTCTTGCCTGCTGCATATTGCACAACTTTCTCAAAAGACATAACAGCAACTATGTGGTGCCCGTTGGCCCAGATGTGGACGAGCCTTCCAATGCCGACCTCACAGCCCTTCAAGCGGCACGTCCAGGCTTGCCCCCTCTAAATGCCCGCGAGGTCCGCAAGCAATATATGGACTACTTTGTGGGTAGGGGGCCATTGCTCTGCCTGATGCTGTGTGAGAGGCATTTTTTATTAAATATATTTTTTAACCAGACCTATGATTTCTTGTCATTTCCTGCTTTCTGTGTTTCTTGTAGGTGTATTCTAGCTTATTTGTCTTTTAAATTTTGGCCCTTTATCTTCAAGAGTGGGAATGCACTTTCTGGGCAAAAGGAGGTAACAGTCTCTTCTTCCCAAAAAGAATCTTCTCATGTTGTGTGTGTGATACCTAATCTTTTGTCTAGAGAAGGTTTGTAGTGCATAACTGACACCCAAAATACTCCTTTTCATCAGCATGACAGAAATGTGTTTATTCACAAAAATGGTGTGCTACGTGTTTTAGTACAAAGCACTGTGGGTGTCATTTACATAAGCCAAATCCACTATGCACTACAAGTGCACTGCAAAAGTGCCCTGGAAAATACACTTGCAGTGCAAACTGGAATAGGCTTTAGTAAATAACACCCATTGCCCCCCAAATCCTTTACTTTTGTCATAAATAATGCTTTTGTGTTTTTAAAGAAGGAAGCCACACATTTTTGAGATGTAAAAATTTTACTTACAAGACATTCACAAGTGCCTTTCAAAACTTCTTGGCAAAAATGACAAGATCTTGGTTCTTTCGAACAATGTTTACTAACATTCCGCATTTGTTAAAACCAGGCATGGAGCAAAACATAACAAACTGAACATAGGAACTTGCAAAGTTCAACTTTCAAAAGTGAAGACAAGATCAGACATGACTATATGTATAAGTGTGTTTGATCTTGCCTTCATCACATGGGGTGTCACCCCTGGAAACCTGAAATTTCGAACATGCACACAATTTGGGGAGCAAAATGGGCATTAGATGGTAAAACACATGCCTAGAATGTTCAAAAGTGCAATTTCCCATCATGGGGATCAATGGACGTGTTTTGGGGGTGCAACCCCTTTACCTGACCCACTTTAGTAGTTAGTAAAGTGGTTGCACCCCCAAAACGTTGTCATTCATCCACCATGATGGGAGCTAGCACATGTTGACACAATGTGTGCATCTTCCAAATTTGCCACAGTTATTACGTTTCAAATGTTGTCACAAACAGCCACAAATGTGTGATAATTACTTTGTGCGTTTTCATATTTTCCCTAAAACATCAATGATGTTCTTCAATTTTTGTTGAACATCATTGATGTTTTTCTTGATTTCATCTAGATCTCGATTGCACACCATTATCTCCCCGATGAGTACGTGTGCACTTTCAGTGGTAAAGTGCGATTCTTCTTCCACAACATCCACATCACCTAAAAACACAAAAAAAAGAAACAAAATGGGTATTGTAAAAGAGGCAGGCATACATTGATTAGCTTACCAGTAGCTGTGTTCTCCCACACTGACCTGTTGTGGTGACAAGTTCTCCAAGTTCGATGATCTCTCCTTCCTCCTCCTCCTCCTCTGCTTCTGGTATTTCCCCTTCTTTGGGAGGTGTGGGATTCCTGGTGTCCTCAGACGTCCCGAGTCTTCGCTCCCCTATGAGAATGTACAAAAGGAAGATTTAGCACAACAATCTATTGAGGGCAGAAATAGGAAATGTCAAACATTGCTTGGAAGTGAGGGACAATATTTTTTGGTGGCCAGGGTCAAATGACAACAACATTAATGTAGTCACTTTGTAAAGGTGCTAAACTTACTACCTTTTTGGTTGAAGTTTGTCTGATGGAGACACCCCTATAGAATCCACTGGAGCACATGTGTGGAACAGCATAATAAAAAGGGGGTTTGGGTGTCCCAGCACTAGTGCTCTAGAGTCCAGATGGGTAAACAGCTACTGAGTGACCTCTCCTTTACATTGAAGAAATTTGCTTTACATTCTTGATGACATCTCTATTGAAAACAAACTTCCTTTCACTAAAAACTTCACCAAACCTCGTATTATAAGTGGCTGAACGATCGAGGTTGAGTACGATCGAATGGACACACACGAACATGACAGTGGCAGAAAGATCGAGGTTGAGTACGATCGAATGCACAGACGAACATGAAAGTGGCCATTTTCAAATGTACAACATTGAAAAAATCCAACCACATGGAGCAGTATGCAAGCCAGAAAAAAAACACAAAACACGACAACTACTTACTTTTTTGAAGAACTCGCTTGATCTTTCTGTACTGATCGGGCTCCCTCAGTCTCAGCGTTTCCTCAGTTGTTCCTTGGATCGTTGTACCCCAAAACTATTGTACAGCCTCCTCACAACTTTAGACATGATCTTGGCCTTTCTGACATTTGGGTTGAGGTAAGGCCCATACTTCCCATCATAGTCGCTCCTCTTCAATATGTCCACCATCTCCAACATTTCTCCAAAAGACATATTGGAGGCCTTAAATTTCAGCCTCTGGGATCGGGACGTTTCGGCCTCCGGCCTTTCCTCGTCCTCCTCCTCGTTGCTGTAATATTTAGGGCGCACCTGCTGTGTCCCCGCCATGTGCTCTCCCCACTGTGCCGTAAAGAGAAGGGGTGGGGAATAGACGAGAAAGATCGTCAGGGGCGGGCGGAGTTTCACGCATGCGCACTGTATATAAAACGTCACACGCCTGTGTCGTAGCGATGATCTGTGAGCCGAGGGGAGAGAAAGCTCACGCACGAGACGATCGCTAGAACGAAGGTACAATTTGAACTTGGTATATATCTAGCCTAGACTGATTAGACCTTGAGGCTTATTTATGGAGAAGATTAGGAGAGTTTAGCCTGACATTATTTATAGTGTTTGGTGTGGTGTTGTGTCTTGCAGAGAATATGGAAGGGTTCAATGATGTGAGTTTTCTCCCCCTCTTCATTGATAAGTTCAGGGAGATGCCCCTTTTATGGCAGGCAAAACACCCCGATTACAGCAACAAACCAAAGAGGTACGCAGCAATGAAGAAACTTCTGGAATTTGTAAAGCCAAGGATGCCCACGGCAACCATTGAGAAGTTAAGAATAAAAATTGGCAGCCTGAGGAGTACGTATTTCAGGGAGCGCAATAAGGTCCTGAAGTCCCAAGCATCTGGAGCTGCAGCAGAACAGGTCCATGTCCCCAGGCTCTGGTACTATGACAGGCTCCATTTTCTCAAAGACCAGGCTGATGTCAGGGAGTCACTCTCGACTCTTCCTTGCACGCGTCCTTCCACGCAGGCCACCCCTGATGAGGCTTCCGAGGAGCAACCTGGGCCTTCCAGTCTGGAAGATGTGGAGGAGCCCAGCTTGAGCCAGGTATAGTAGTTTTGTAACCATTTTTGTGAAAATTGAATGATGTTCACTTAATTCAGGATCCCCAATTGCTTAGTTCCTAACGTGTTTGGACAGTAGTGTTGGAGACATTTGGGGCAAGAATCTAAACTGCAGGGCTGAGAATTGTATGAAATACAAGGGAATGAGGCTGCGCTAGCAGGTGTGAATCACCACTAGGGGTGTAAGTGAAACAAACAAAAGTGTATAAAACAGATTGTGCAACTATAGTAGCAAAATTGCTGGTACACGTGACTCACCACTAGGGAGTGGTGCAATTGGTGCAACTAAGATGGCTAATAAACGTGACTTACCACTGTGAGTATAAGTGAGAAAACAATCCCATATATGATATTAAACAAACGGTTTGAACAACAATGGTTACAAAATAATGATTGAAAAAGTCAATATTCAATATTATGAGGTTGGGATGAATTGCAGGTAGTCCTAGAGGGATGATCCCCTTAAGAACCCTACTCACCAAAACGATGTGACCCACGGCTTTGCAGTCCTAGGGTCTAGATACGCATTAATAGAATGGTGAGATGGGTGGTGTCAGAAATCCTAAGAGACACTTCAAATGGTCCAATGGAGACTCCAGTTGAATGTGGGTGCCGTGAAGAGGAAAAAAGGAACATACATGTGTAGTATCGCCGTGCTAAACCTCTGAAATGCTAAACAATAGTAACTCACTACTGAGCAGACTTGGATCAGCGAGTTCCGGGTGCGCGCTTGGCGTGCGCTCCAAGCAGAACAGGAAGCAGGCGTCACAGGCTTACTGGCCGGAAATTGCGTCTAAAAGCCTGTGACGCCTGCTTCCTGTTCTGCTTGGAGCGCACGCCAAGCGCCCACCCGGAACTCGCTGATCCAAGTCTGCTCAGTAGTGAGTTACTATTGTTTAGCATTTCAGAGGTTTAGCACGGCGATACTACACATGTATGTTCCTTTTTTCCTCTTCACGGCACCCACATTCAACTGGAGTCTCCATTGGACCATTTGAAGTATCTCTTAGGATTTCTGACACCACCCATCTCACCATTCTATTAATGCGTATCTAGACCCTAGGACTGCAAAGCCGTGGGTCACATCGTTTTGGTGAGTAGGGTTCTTAAGGGGATCATCCCTCTAGGACTACCTGCAATTCATCCCAACCTCATAATATTGAATATTGACTTTTTCAATCATTATTTTGTAACCATTGTTGTTCAAACCGTTTGTTTAATATCATATATGGGATTGTTTTCTCACTTATACTCACAGTGGTGAGTCACGTTTATTAGCCATCTTAGTTGCACCAATTGCACCACTCCCTAGTGGTGAGTCACGTGTACCAGCAATTTTGCTACTATAGTTGCACAATCTGTTTTATACACTTTTGTTTGTTTCACTTACACCCCTAGTGGTGATTCACACCTGCTAGCGCAGCCTCATTCCCTTGTATTTCATATTTAAGGTCCTTTTAACCTTTGAGGCAGCAGCAGCAGTATCGTTTGCAAATTATCGCATGGTGTTATGCGTTTTTCACTTTTTATGTTTATTTAGCATTCTTTGGTGCGGGTATTAAGTTTTGTTTATTATTTTTTTGAGAATTGTATGGTTTTCTATTTGTAAACATTTTGCAACAGTCAATAAATGAAAATTGTTTGTGTTTGATGAACAAATAACTCAAACTATGTCCCTTTTTCATACACAGGAAGACCTCAGCCAGGAGGTGGCTGTGGAATGTGGCAGTCAGGAGGAGGCAGGGGTTAGTGGCAGCCAAGAGGTGGGTAGTGGCAGCCAAGAGGTGGGTAGGCCTAGGAGCCTGACTGTCTCCCAAGTCCCTCCCCTCCGCCTTCCCTACAAAAGGGCGAGAAAGGTGGGGGAGGTGGGATAGTCAGCGCTCCTGCTGATAAGAGAGGCTTCAGCCTCCCTACATGCCACACCCACCTACGAGGAGGCCTTTGGCTCCTTGATTGCCACTAAAATGAAAGATATGGAGGCGGGGCAACGCAACATGTGTGAGGATGTCATCCTCAAGGTCCTAAATAAGGCAATGGCTGGGGGGATGACCACACTCACACATGTTTGCGATAGTGACCATGCTCCGCCTCCTCCTCCTCCTCCTCCTTCTGCCACCCCACCAGCACCACAGCCACAGCGTGCAAGGAAGCGTGCAAGGAAGACCTGAGAGTGACGACCTGGATTCAGTCTGGTCTGAGAGAAGATGCAGCCTCTCGTATGACCAGAGCCTGGGGACCTAGATGGCATCTGCTGCAGTTCCGGATGTTTTGGACTTCAGGACCAGATAGCACTCCCTTATTAAGATACGTACTCCTCAGGCCACCAATTTTTGAAGCTTAAAAAATGATGTTTGCCGTGGGGGTCCAAGGCTTTGCTAATTCCCCAAGTTTCTCCATCGCTGCGTTCCTCTTTGGTTTGTTGCTGAGACCTAAATAAAGGTATTTTTGATGTGTTTTACTTTTCTACAATGACAGTTTATTTGTGAGTAGGCAGGTACATTTCACAAATCATAAAGTATAATTAACAAGGGGCACCAACAACAAACAACCTCCTAGTAAATTTAGGCAACAAATACAAATGTTAATAATGTTTATTTGCTAAGTTGAGACACACAACCCCCCTCAAAAATCCCAAAAAATAATAAAGAAAATATGTATTCCAAAATAAAAAAAAAATTACAAATCCTCCAAAAAATCTAACAAACATTCTTTTACGATCTGACGAAAAATAAACATCTAGCCAATAAATCCTGAAAAAGAATAAATAAATAAGTTTGTGAGAAGTGAGTGTGAATAGGAGCAGCTAAAACACGTCATTCTTCTTGCATTGTAAAGAAAAAGAGAATGCGCTGCATTAAAGACATTTTAACATTGCAGCGTGACGAATGTGCTGTGTCGATTAGGAACGTTAGTTTTACCTGACCGAGCACTTCCGTCACAGAATTTCTTCTGAGCATGCGTAGCACTTTGTCCGTCGGACTAGGCTACACACAATCGGAATTGGTGTGATCGGACTTTGTTGTCGGAAAATTTGAGAGCAGGAGATAAAACTTTGTCCGTCGGAAAATGCGATGGAAAATGTCCGATGGTGCCTACACACGGTCGGAATTTCCGACAACATTGTCCGATAGGACAGATTCCATCAGAAAATCCGACCGTGTGTATGGGGCTTAAGGGTTCTAACTTTATGTCTGCCTCTCCAATGTTTCTTGTATGGTTCAATGCCCCAAAATTTGAGATGTGTGGGGTCCTGATTGTGATGTGTAGCGAAAGTGTTTGGAGACGCTGTGTTTATCGAACCCTTTGATAATGTTTTGTATATGCTCCTTGATGCGTACTCTCAATGGTCTCTTTGTGTGTCCAATATATTGGAGGCCACAGCTACATTCGAGGGCATAAACAGCCCCTTCTGTGTTACAACAGATAAATTCTTCAACTTCATATGTATTGCCAGTGCTAGTAGATGTAAACTTGAATGTCTTCTCTGCTGGTCTTTTGGCCTTCGTACAAGCAAATAATCCTTTTCCTGTGAAAAAAGTATAGCCGATTTTTGGCTTATCTGGAATGTTTTTGACTAGTTTGTCCCTGAGTGTTGGAGCTCTTTTTTACACAAATTTAGGTATTTCTGGGAGAATTGATTTCAAGTGTTTGTCTGTTCTCAAAATGTGCCAATGGCTCTTGATTATCTTCTCGACAGCTTTATGTTGAGCATTGTAGTCTAAAATAATTGGTACTCCGTTAATTCTGGAATAATTTTTCTGTTTGTCTTTGATCAATTCTATTCTATCCATTTTTTCTACTTCTTATATTCTTGTCTTGATGAAATTCTCATTATAACCTTTGTCAAAATATCTATGGCCGAGCCCAAACTGTGCTGACTTCCGTTTCCGGGGGGTGTGTGCTCCGACCATGTCAGAGTGAGAGGAGCGGGGTCTTGCACCGGCTGCACATCATGACAGGAGCACGGGGAAAATAGCCTGCTGATGAGTATGTGAGGGGAGCGGTGCCTTATAGAAACTGAACAAGGAGAGTGGAGATCGGGAAGAAGCCTGACAAGAGCGGGACAAGAGCGGGAAAGGGAGCCTGATATTAGACAGCTCATACAGGCGCTTCCCACCAAAGAGGACATTGTAATATGGATGAGCGACTTAAAATCCACTGTAAAAGAAGAGCTGAGCGAGGTATGTGCCAAGTTTGAAGCAGTAGACAAGAGAATATCTAGTTGTGAGGCCATACAGGCTACAGCTGATAAGCGCCTTGACACATTGGAGACCAAGTTTAATGCACAGCACCGAAAGTTGATAGAGTTACAATTACAGGCTGAAGATTTTGAAAATAGAAACAGAAGAAACAATTTACGTATTAAAGGGATCCCAGAGGCAATTAAGACACCTGATCTAAGGAAGGAGGTAACCTCAATTCTTAATCTATACTTAGAAAAACCCCCAGAGACTCATATAGAACTTGACCGAGTGCATAGGAGTCCAGCAGTACAGAACTTGGAACGGGGGGACCCCAGGGACGTGTTATGCCGTGTTCATTTTTTTAAAATAAAAGAGGATATAATGAGGGCAGCATGGACGAAGGGAGTGTTGATATACGCAAATCAGGAAGTACAGGTGTTCCCCGATATCTGCTGGCAGACAAAATGCAGGAGGCGAATACTGAAGCCTCTGTTAGAGTTACTGCGATCTAAAGAAGCGACATATAGGTGGGGATACCCACTATCTTTATTCATAAAAAAAGGAGAACGTGGTTTCACCTTGCTCAACCCAGAACAATTGCCAGACCTTTTTGAATTCTTGGGTACGGAGGAGGTGGAAATACCTGATTGGATAAATGTTCCAATGGAGTCTGGAGGGGGGGCGAACACTTGGAATAGAAGAGGAGCAACAAGGAGCAGTTAATCAGGATAAATAATTCGGGACTACTATGGTCGCACAAGCCAGGATTTGGGGGGGGGAAGGAAAGAAAGAAAAAAAAGATAAGGTCCACCTAGTGAGGGCAATACAGTAACAGAATTTTTCATCACAATTGTTTTTTTTTGTTTATTTTTATTTTTTCTTTTTCTCTCTCTCCCCCTGCTTTTCTTATTTGTGGTCACGCCCCCCCCCCCCCCCCCTGCCTGCCCGTCTAGAGCTCCAGTGCCCCTGTCCTGGATAACTGTATAGGAAAATTGAAGAAACATATCTGACCACCGGGAAAAAGAAATTGTCGACTGACCCCCAAGGGTGGAGGACCATTGATAACACTGACCCTGATCCCCTTTTTTTTCTCTTCCCCCTTTTTCTCCTCCCCGTTTTTATATATACTTTTTTTTCTTTCTTTTTTTTTTCCCCCTTTTTCAGGGGATGATTAGTGTGAATTTGGAGTGGTGTGTTTTTATCATAGTTTTTTTTTTTCTTTTTATCACAGCTTTTTTCTTTTTTTTTTTGATAGGTTCTATATAGGGGGGCCGTAGGGGATGGGTATCCCTCAGCCTTTTCTCTTAGGGGGGGGGGGGGGTAAGGATGGGAGTGAGAAGGATTTAGGGGCACTAGGGGAATGATTAAAATTAATGACACCAATTAATAGATATACGATATACACGGTATACACACGGTATAGTTTACAGCACATTGTATACCACATATATAATATACACATACACTATGTATACTTATTCCACTTAAACCTTTCTTTTTTTTTGTTTTTTGTTTATATTATGGTATGAAAAAAATGGGCACCTAGGGTGGAGGACATAGGGACACAAGGCATGTAATTGAAAGGGGGGAAGGGTAGCGGTAAGGGGGGAGGGGGGAGGGGGAGGGGAGGATGAGAGTAGAAGAAGAGGAGGGAGGAAAGGGTAAGAAACGGATAGTCGAAACCATACCAGGTGGGGATGGGTGCGGGGGGGGGGTAAGGAAGGTGGGGTTAAACATGGAAGGGAATATAGGGGGAATTGGGAGAGGATATAGAAAGGGGGGGAAAAGAAGGGAAAATGTAATGATGCTGTAGTGATGATGTAATGATGATGTAAATAGTATATAACTGTCTATATTGCCTAACAGAAAAAGTAAAAAGGAATATAGGAATGTAAGACATGGATAATGCAGACTGAAATGAACAGTAATTTTGGGGCCTATTCATGAAAGTATATAAGATGTTTTGTTTAAAAGGTGAAAATACTAATGTAAATAATTAAAGGGATCTATATTGTATTCAAATTCAAGTGATGTGCAGCCGCTGGGGCTTGTTCTGAGCTCCTGACGTGTTTGGGGATATTCCCCCATATTAATCGTCCCTCCTCTGAGTAGAGGATAAGTCGGGGACGATCAAAAATAGGGAATTTTCTTGCTTTTTCTTTTTTTTTTTTATTACGAAATATTCTTTTTTTTTTTTTTTTTTGATTTTTACGAAACATCTTTTTTTTTTTGTATCAATGAAGGGGAGCACGCTGGTATAGGAAGGCTGCATCAGGGTTGCCTGCCCCGAGATCAAGGGGTTGTTTTTTTTTTTTCTTTGTCTCTCTCTCTCTCTGTTTTTTTTTGTGTCTCCTCTCCCCCCTCTCCCTCCCCACCCTCCAGGATCTCATACTTCCCTCCTAGCAAAACTTAAAGATGACCAAAATAAAGTTTACTTCCTATAATGTCAAGGGACTGAATATCCCGGAAAAACGGGTCAGACTACTCGCTGAACTGAGAAGATTAAAAACACAGATAGCTTTCCTACAGGAAACACATTTTAGTGGTAATAAAATTACCGAATTTGGGAAACTACAGATTCACCAATGTGTACAATGGGATTTCCCAGAATTCTAAATCAAACGGAGTGGCCATTTTGGTATCCAAGCAGATACCTTGGAAGGAATTGAAAGTAATAAAGGACGAGGTAGGCCGTCTCTTAATTGTAAAAGGCCTAATAGGACAACAAAAGGTCACACTGGTTAACTTGTACCTCCCAAATGTTGATCAGGTTAATTATCTGGAGACCAGCCTTCAGGAGATTCAGCGACATAAGGAAGGCTTAATGATTATGGGCGGAGATTTAAATGTCGTATTGGACCCCCTTATGGACATGTCAAGAGGTGCCTCCCATATGACATATACAAAAATAAGGAAAATTAAAAAACTATTATTTAACAATATGCAACTGGTAGATGTATGGAGGATACTGCATACCCAAGAAAGAGATTATACGTTCTTTTCGGCGAAATATAAAACATATACCCGTATTGATTATGTTTTTATCTCAGACGGGAATGACATCTCTGATAAAGGCTGACATAGGCTCTTTCACACTGTCTGATCACGCACCGACAAGTTGTGAAATGGATCTAGGGGAAGTAGAGTACCGTGAATGGCAGTGGAAGATGAATGAATCCCTTTTAAAGGACAAGGAATATAAAAAAATACTGGACTGCGAAATGGATTCTTTTTTCCAAATTAATGAGACGGAAGAAACAACACCATTTGGTATTTGGGAGACGCATAAATGTGTGATGAGAGGAGTGTGTGATGAGTTTTTATCTCTCTAGGATCCCATAGGAAAAAGAAGTTGAATGAACAAATAGAAGCCCTACTTAAAGGTATCAGGGAAGCAGAAATGGTACACAAAAAATCCCAGGCACAAAATATAGAAGAGAAATTAAATAACTTACGGGGAGTCTTAAACTCCTTGCTTATTGAACAAGCCAAAGCAAAGATAAAGCGGAACAGACAAACAATATATGAGTATGGGAATAAGCCGAGTAGAATGCTAGCGAAAGCTTTAAAACAAAATAACACAAAGGGACAAATAATTGGCATTAAAACGCAAGGCGGAGAGACATTGAACTCCTCAGAGAAAATGGCTCAGGCCTTTAAGAATTATTGTGAGGGCCTTTATCAACTTGAGGGTGAAGGTAACTTAGGAAAAAGTAAAAAAAAGGAGGAGGCAGCCAGAGAATACCTACGATCATCGGAAATGCCTAAACTAACAGAAGAAGTAGTGCAGAACCTTGATAAGCCGATAACGGCTGAGGAGTTTAAGAAAGTACTGAACTCCCTGCCCCTAGGGAAAGCGCCAGGCCCAGATGGGTATTCCCTGTCTTACTATAAAGTATTTGAACAGAAATTGGTTTAGAGGTTTACAGCAGCATATAATTCAATACGGGAAGGACAGAGGCTACCTGAGGAGATATTGTTAGCACACATAGCAGTGATTCCAAAAGAGGGGAAGGACCCATCTCAGTGTTCCAGTTACCGGCCGATATCACTACTAAATGTGGACCTAAAAATCTTTTCTAAAAATATTAGCTAATAGACTGGTTGAATATATCCCAGTACTGATTCATCCCGATCAAGTAGGGTTCACTCCAGGGAGGGAAGGAAGGGAGAACACACAGAGAGTAATAAACGCAATATATTGGTCACAAAGTCAACATAAACCCTTAACACTAATATCAGCAGATGCAGAAAAAGCATTCGATAGGGTGGACTGGTTGTATCTGAGGGCTACATTGCAACACATCGGTTTAGGGGAGGGAATGCTGGGATGGCTCCAAAACTTATATTCAGTGCCGACCGCGAGGGTGAAGGTAAACGATAGACTTTCGGAACCTTTTAGAATTCGAAATGGAACACGTCAGGAGTGCCCACTATCGCCCATTATTTTTATCCTCACAATGGAACCATTTCTAAGAAAAATACGCTTCAACCGTGATATTAGAGGTATAAAAACAGAAACTGAGGAACACAAGCTAGCAGCTTTCGCTGATGATTTGATTTTTTTTATATCCTCTCCAGCCATATCCTTGCCTCCCCTCCTGGGGGAGCTACTGCAATTTGGGGACATAGCAAATTTTAAAGTGAACTACAATAAGTCAGAAGCTATGGGATTGGAGATGAGCGAGTCCTTGACCCATCAGATAACATCCCAATTTAAATTTAGATGGACAGACTCTTATATTGGTTATTTGGGGACTAAAATACCCAAAGTACTAAGTAGGATACTGGAATTAAACTACGCCCCAATGTTAAAACAAATAAAAATAGACTTGAAAAGATGGGATAAAGAAATCTTTACTTGGTTTGGGAGGACGAATATAATAAAAATGAACGTAATGCCAAGGCTTTTGTATCTATTTCAAACCATGCCAGTAAAGATCCCTCAAAGTTTTATGAGAGAACTTCGGTCAGGATTCCTGAGGTTTATATGGGCTGGAAAACCCGCAAGAATACGGAGATCTATTTTGGCTCTCCCTAAAGAAAAAGGAGGTATTGGATTTCCGGACCCATGTAAATATCAGGAGGCCTCATAACTGAGATAAGGTGATCCAGCGCATAAATTTTAAACACAATCCTTAAAACGTATAATTAAAATGTGCCACCATTAGTGGTAGTGCATCCATATAAATATAAAGTGCATCTAATAAAACTATCCACAAGTACACCAATAGTAATGAAACAAGTGAATAAATGAACGTGAATGGTCTCTAATAATAATAGTGAATAAAGTCTCTGGGCAAAAAATCAAATGTATGAACAGTTCAATCAATGGATTACAGTGGGTGAAATCCCATATAGAGGAGATCAAAGTGAATGTAGAGAAGGTTCTGTGTTGGATGTTCTCTTAATTGATGTCACCAGTAGGAAAAAACAACTGTCAGCAAACCAAGTATCTGCAATCCAACAACGGGCTATCTAGCCTCTCACCTCATATACTTTTTCATTCAGCGTGTAGTCTGGGCGAATACCATCCTCCTTTACTCTTTGGGTTTCTTCCCTTGTATAGAAGAGCCTTACCCCGGTGTATTGGAAGCTGTCGCTGGGACCACTGTCCTCTGCGTAATATTTGAGCCAGCCGAAATCAATTACTGTATGTCTCCCCCATTCAGTCTGGTCTCCCTCAGGGCTGTAACAGCGATGGTTTAAAAAGTGCCGCTCAGCTGTTCACAAAACTCCTCTGGCCAGAGGAGTTTTGTGAACAGCTGAGCGGCACTTTTTAAACCATCGCTGTTACAGCCCTGAGGGAGACCAGACTGAATGGGGGAGACATACAGTAATTGATTTCGGCTGGCTCAAATATTACGCAGAGGACAGTGGTCCCAGCGACAGCTTCCAATACACCGGGGTAAGGCTCTTCTATACAAGGGAAGAAACCCAAAGAGTAAAGGAGGATCGTATTCGCCCAGACTACACGCTGAATGAAAGAGTATATGAGGTGAGAGGCTAGATAGCCCGTTGTTGGATTGCAGATACTTGGTTTGCTGACAGTTGTTTTTTCCTACTGGTGACATCAATTAAGAGAACATCCAACACAGAACCTTCTCTTCATTCATTTTGATCTCCTCTATATGGGATTTCACCCACTGTAATCCATTGATTGAACTGTTCATACATTTGATTTTTTGCCCAGAGACTTTATTCACTATTATTATTAGAGACCATTCACGTTCATTTATTCACTTGTTTCATTACTATTGGTGCACTTGTGGATAGTTTTATTAGATGCACTTTATATTTATATGGATGCACTACCACTAATGGTGGCACATTTTAATTATACATTTTAAGGATTGTGTTTAAAATTTATGCGCTGGATCACTTTATCTCAGTTATTTGGTTTTGTGTTTAGTGTACACTATCAGGTTTGGCTGCTATTTATTCCAAGGAAGATTTTTATCTCTATTGGATAACACACCTATTTATTTATTTATAAGTTTATTGCAAATTTATGCACAGGCACTTATTAACATCTATAACATTGTACACGTGTGGATCACTTAGTTCCACTATCCAGTAGTAGAGCGCGGAGGTCACTCTTTAGTATCAGGAGGCCTCACATCTAGTCAGAATAAAGGAATGGTGTGCCAAAAAAAAGAAGCCATGGGTAATGATGGAACAAATATCGAGTAAAGCCCCCTTGGAGGGGTTGGCATGGATGGCTGGAAAGGATATCCCAATGGCAGTAAAAAAACACCCATTGATAGGGGCAACCTTAAACATAAGTAAAAAAATTTTCAATAAAAACAAGATATCAAGTGAACCAAGCCCTATGTTACCTATACTAGGTACATTTGACTTTAAGCCAGGTATCTTGGACCAGAAATTCTCTGATTTAAGACGCAGGGGGAAAAGCAGGATCATACATTTCTCAAAAGAGGGAAGACTAATGACAAGAAGGGAGATAGAAAGTGAACTTACCCCAGAGCTAGACTATTTTAGAGCAATGCAGTTGGGAGCCGATATCCAGTCAAAAAGCAGAAAATACTCAGAAATCCGGGGGCTGTCGGAGTTCGAGCAGATATGCTTGGACGGCGAGAACTTGAGACACCCCCTGTCATACTTTTATGAATTGATTACAGGACTAGATGCCCCTGAAAATCTACTGTATTTTCTGGCGTATAAGACTACCTTTTACACCGAAATTACACAGCCAAAAAGCGGGGGTCGTCTTATACGCCGGGTGAAGAAGCCGCCAGATGGATATCAGTCCGCCGGGCGCTCTGTAAAATTGTAATATGTATACAGTATGCGCCGCTCAGCCAATCCCGGCGGGCGATGCACTCTGATGAGTACAGAGCCTGCTAAGCCTGCTCGGATTGGATAACAACCTCTGCCAATCCGAGCAGGCTACATGAGTCAGAGCGGCACATGCTGATGTCACAGCCTCTGCCAATCCGAGCAGGCTTTGTATCCATCAACAGATTAGTAAAATACAATGCCTGCCGTGATTGGCTCAGCGGTGCACACTGTCTGCACACTGTATTCTGAAGTGTACCTTGCGCTACTGTACTAACACAGCATCATATACTGTGTGTACCTGGTGCTCTACATATTAACAAAGCATCCTGCACTGCACATCCAGCTCCAGATCTCCCCTAAAATACAGGTATGATTTATGGTGCTTTAGAGGAGAGGATTCATTGTTGCTGCCTACCAATTGTGGGATCTCTGGGACTTGTAGTTCACCAGTTTCCTTTTTCTGATGTAAAGTCTGATGTTTTTTTAATTTAAAATTTTTTTAATTTTTTTTCTGACGTTTTTTTGTAAATGGTGTTGCCTCGGAAGGGGGGTAGTCTTATATGGTGAGTATAGCCCCAAACCTAAGTTTTCACTGGAAAAATAGGGGGTCGTCTTATACACCCAGTCGTCTTATACGCCGGCAAATACGGTAGGTTTTATACGCGCCTGGGAAGAAGAACTGAAGGTAACGTTCTCCCAAAAACAAAAAGAAATTTTTTTGAGATCCGTGCATAAAACATCAATAGCAAGTAGATATCAGGAGGGGGGATATAAGATCCTTACCAGATGGTATAAGACCCCAAGTATGCTACATGGTATATTCCCGCAGATATCAAATGCATGCTGGCGATGTGGAAAATCAGAGGGTACAATGCTGCATATTTTTTGGGAATGTGATAAAATTAGAGAGTACTGGAAAATGGTGGAAGAAACAGCAAGGGAAATTACAGGGGTGTCTCTTGGAGAAAACCCGGCTGCATTTCTATTAAACGATGTTCCCATGTCGGTTGAAAAATACAAAAAATCACTATTAAAACACCTTCTCACAGCGGCGAGAGCCTGTATCCCGGCCTTGTGGAAAAAGGATGCTCCACCTACGAGGGCCCATTGGTGGGCCAGAGTAAGAGAAATCCAACAAATGGAAAATTTGACAATGGCAATTAAGGAGCAGGAGGAGAAGTATAGGGACACATGGGCACCTTATTTTTTATATAAAATAGATGGGAAGGGGGAGTGGAGCTGAGAGGCGCTCGGGGGAGGGGGACGGGGAGGACAATGAGAGAGATACATTTTTGATTTTTGTGTTTTTTTTTTTTTTTCTTTTCCTTTTTGGGGCAATAGTGGGAGTAGAGTGAGTTGTAAGGAAGACAGTAGAAGTTAAGTATAAGCAATATATGCCATAAAATACGAATGTGATAGATGTGATGTCACAAAATAAGGAAAAACGTAAATATGAAATGTACTGTGTAAATGGAAAATAAAAAGTTTAAAAAAAATAAATAAATCTATGGCCTATCGTTTTTGCCTGGATAGTAAAATCAACATTCTTCGTGCAGTTCCTTCGTAGGCGCATCAGTTGTCCTTTAGGGATATTACAGAGCCAATTCCTACGAAGGAACTGCACGAAGAATGTCAATTTCACTATCCAGGCAAAAAAGATAGGCCATAGATTTATTGACAAAGGTTATAATGAGAATTTCATCAAGACAAGAATAGAAAAAGTGGAAAAAATGGATAGAATAGAATTGATCAAAGACAAACAGAAAAATGATTCCAGAATTAACGGAGTACCAATTATTTTAGACTACAATGCTCAACATAAAGCTGTTAAGAAGATAATCAAGAGCCATTGGCACATTTTGCGAACAGACACACACTGGAAATCACTTCTCCCAGAAATACCTAAATTTGTGTACAAAAGAGCTCCAACACTCAGGGACAAACTAGTCAAAAACATTCCAGATCCGCCAAAAATCAGCTATACTTTTTTCACAGGAAAAGGATTTTATCCGTGTAGAAAGTGCTTCGCTTGTACGAAGGCCAAAAGACTAGCAGAGAAGACATTCAAGTTTACAACATTGGAGAGGCGGACATAAAATTAGAACCCTTAGTCAGCTAGAATAAAAGTGGATATTTATTTTAGATACTTTTACGCCCCGTGGTCTAAACCTCGAATTTTATTTAAATTGTTTTATTAGTGACTTTTAATGTATTCGGTTTTTTAACTGCCTTTCCCTGTGCACTTAGCACAACTTTATGGTTATTCACTTTTTTAAACATATTAGATATTATATTACTGTACTTATTAATTTTTTTCCTGATGTATTTATTTACTCCATGCCTCCTCTACTCTGACATCATTTCCGGAGTCCAACAATACAAATTACATTTATGACACTTATTTGTGTCTTTTACCTCAATGGACCCCTTTTATTACATATTTCTATTTCGTTTCCCCCTTTTTTTATAAACAATTTTTTCTAAATGACATATGTGTTCAGTTATGCATACTGAGTTATCTCATTTTAATATACAGGTACCCCTCCGCTATGATTGCGTTTTTAGTTTAACCATCTCAGTACAGTGCATTTTCACCCCCTTCCTGCCCAAGCCATTTTTCAGCTTTCAGCGCTGTCACATTTTGAATGATAATTGCGCAGTCATACAACACTGTACCCAAATGAAATTGTTATAATTTTGTCCCCACAAATAGAGCTTTCTTTTGGTGGTATTTGATCACCTCTGCGTTTTTTATTTTTTGCGCTATAAACAAAAGAATAGGGACAAGTTTAAAAAAAAAACAATATTTTTAACTTTTTGCTATACTAAATATCCCCCAAAAATATATAAAAAACATATTTTTCCTCAGTTTAGACCGATACGTATTCTTCTACATATTTTTGGTAAAAAAAATCGCAATAAGCGTATATATTGATTGGTTTGCACAAAAGTTATAGCTCCTACAAAATAGAGTATAGATTTATAGCATTTTTATTATTTTATTTTTTTTAACTAGTATTGGCGGCGATCTGCGATTTTTATCAGGACTGCGATATTGCGGCGGACATATCGGACACTTTTGACAAATTTTTGGGACCATTCACATTTATACAGCAATCCATGCTATAAAAATGCATTGATTACTGTATAAATGTGACTGGCAGGGAAGGGGTTAACCACTAGGGGGCGCTGAAGGGGTTACTATGTTCCCTGGGAGTGATTCTAACTGTAGGGGGAAGGGAATTCACAAGGGGAGGAGACCGATCAGTGTTTCTCTGTACTGAGAACACACCATCGGCTCCTCTCCTCTGACAGGGCTGTGGATCTGTGTGTTTACACACACACAGATCCACGGTCCCGCTGTGCTACCCTGCAATCGCGACATCGTGGCCGCTGGGCATGCACATCGGGTGCCCAGTGACACGGCGCGCGCGCGCTCCCTGTAGGACCGGGAAGGGGAAGACGTCATATGAATCCCTCCCTGAGAGCTGCATAGCGTTTAAACTATTCTCTGACACGTATCATTGTTCTATTTTTAATTTTTTTTATTCTTCTTCCAGCCATGACATTAGCTGCATTGTTATGCTGCAATGTCTTTTTTTATCAAATCAAAAATGGCTGCGATCGGAGCCCACTAGGATAGTTTTTAATGTCCACAAAAAACTATAAGAAAATGGCCGCGATCATAGCCTGATCTATCGAAAAATGTCTGCGCCTCTATTTTAGATAGGGAGGCTACAGGAAAATGGCCGAGCATTAAAGAGGGCGTCCACCTGCACAAAAAATATTAAAAGTCAGCACCTACAAATACTGCTGCTGCTGACTTTTAATAAATAGACACTTACCTGTTCCAGGTTCCAGCGATGTTGGCAGAAGATGACGAGCGATCGCTCGTCTCTCGGCTGCCCCTGCCGCCATCCTCTGTCAGGGAATCAGGAAGTGAAGCGTTGCGGCTTCACTGTTCGGTTCCCCACTGCGCTTGCGCGTCTTTATTGGTCCCCGTTGTGTCCTGGGAACTGTGTGTTTCCCAAGACACAACGGGGGGGGGGGGGGGGCGGCCAGATGCGGATAGGGGCGGGCAGCTGCGGCTAGCTAGTCCCGGAAGTGGGTGCAGATACCTGTATTATACAGGTATCTGCACCCCCCCCTCCCCCCTGAAAGGTGCCAATTGTGGCACCGGAGGGGGGGAGGAATCCGATAAGTGGAATTTCCACTTTAGGGTGGAGCTCTGCTTTAATTTAAGCATTAGTGTAAGAGAAGTCCGGCTAACAGACGCACCAGTGTGAAGAAGGACTTGTATTGCCGCGGAAAAGCGTGCGCTAATGTGCGCGCTAATGTGCGCGCTAATATGCAAATGCGCACACAGGCGCTCTACAGCCATCTGGTCCCTGTCAAGGTCCGGCCAGCACCGTCCACTACATCGGCCCTTGTGCCACTCTGTGTCCTTCATTCCCTGTCACCACTATCAGGGATGTCGGACAGGAGGTGCAAGAGAAGCCCTCTCTCCAGCTCGATCTCCACCAGGTACGTGACAGTACCACTCAGCCAGATGTCGGAGATCGAGAGAGGGGCTTCGCCTCTGGAGTCGCTCTGCTCGCAACTTACGTCTCTCACCCAGGCAGTCTGTACCCTGCAAAAGAGCTACCAGCGACTAGAGGATCACATTCAACCCATGGTTCCTACTTTGGCAACTCCTGCACCTGCTACCGTACCTGGCTGCTCCTCATCTGAACAGACTTTTTTCATACCCCTAGAAGCTATGCCTCCACCTGAACCTCGAGTTCCTGTACCAGAGCGATTCACTGGCGACCGGCACAAGTTCCGTACATTTAAGAACTCTTGTGAGCTTTACTTTGCTCTTCAGCCGAGAACCTTCTCACTAGAGACCACCAAGGTGGTATTTGTCATATCCCTACTTCTCGGAGACTCACAGTGTTGGGCTCATCAGCTTCGGGAACAGAACAGAGCAACCTTGGACTCCCTCTCTTCATTCTTCAAAGCAATGGCTCAGCTTTACGATGACCCACAGCGCACAACCACTGCAGAGTCAACCCTTCATGCTCTACGCCAGGGTCATCGACCCGCTGAGGACTATGTGGCTGAATTCCGCCTGTGGGCCTCTGATACAGTCTGGGATGATGCAGCCTTACGGCATCAGTTTTGCCTTGGCCTGTCTGAAGATCTTAAGGATGAGCTTGCTCGTGTGGGGGTCCCCAGTTCCCTTGAAAATCTTATTAATCTTGCCATTCAGCTTGACCGGAGGTTCAGAGAGAGGAAGGCAGAGAAGGTCGGCATTTCCTTTTCTCCAAAGAAGCACCAGGCACGTTCCATGCAACTCAGACTTTTACGTTCACCACACTCTAGTGAGGAAAAGTTGCGACAACGACGAGAGGACTTGTGTCTATACTGTGGGGTAGTGGGACATTATCTTCAAAATTGCCCTGTGAGACCTACCAGAACCAGGACCATATCCTCTACCTACCTTGCCAACTGTTCCATAGGGAGAAGAGCTGCACATATCACCTTGTCCCTGTCACTTCAGATTCCCGGGAAAGTCATCCAAGTGTCAGCCATAGTCGACTCCGGAGCTTGCAGTTGTTTTATTGACAAAGACTTTGCCCTATGTCATCAAATCCCTTTGCACATAAAGACACGCCTGTTGTCCATCTATCTGGCCATCTCCCGGATCCCGTCTCAGGTCTGGGCCTATTACACATGAGACTTATCCACTACTGGCTGTATCAGATACCGGTCATCGGGAATACATGCACTTGGACATTATTCCACCCCCTCTCTTTCCCGTTATCCTGGGCATCCCCTGGTTGCAAGCCCACAACCCGCAGATAAACTGGGAATCAGGAGAACTGACCTTCTCATCTGTCTACTGCCAGCAGTCCTGCCTTCACCCCATTCCTATAAAACCTGCACCTCTTCTTGGGGTACATACTGACTCTCCTGTGTCACAACAAGCCGCCTATCATGAATATCTGGAAGTCTTTGATAAACAGAAAACAGACATCTTACCACCTCACCACCCGTATGACTGCCCAATTGAACTGTTGCCAGGTGCAGAAATCCCTTTCAGGCGCATCTTTCCTCTTTCTGAACTAGAACTCAAAGTACTACTTCAGTATATCAATGAAAACTTGGAGAAGGGTTTTATCCAGTCTTCCACGTCCCCTGCAGGTGCTGGAATCTTTTTTGTAGAAAAGAAGGACCATACCCTGCGCCCCTGTGTTGACTACAGGGAATTAAATAAGATCACCATCAAAAACAGATATCCTTTGCCTCTGGTTCCGGAACTGTTCCAACGCTTCAAGACATCCACAGTTTTCACAAAACTTGACATACGGGGTGCTTATAACTTAGTTCGGATCCGCAAAGGAGACGAATGGAAGACGGCTTTCCGCACTAGATTTGGACACTATGAGTATCTCGTCATGCCTTTCGGGTTGTGCAATGCTCCTGCAACATTTCAGCATTTTGTCAATGACATTTTTAGATCTGATCTGTTCCTGATTGTCTACTTAGACGACATCCTGATTTTCTCCAATTCCCTTTCTGAACATCTTGAACAAGTGAAGAAGGTTCTCGGCCGGCTAAAGGATCATAGACTATTTGCAAAAGCTGAAAAATGTAAATTCGAAAAAGAGACAATTCAGTTCTTAGGGCTTATTATTTCCACCAAAGGCATCTCCATGGATCCCCAAAAAGTTAAATCCATCCTTGATTGTCCTACTCCTACAGACCAAAAGAGCACACAGAGATTCATAGGATTTGCCAATTTCTATCGCAAATTTATTAAAAATTTCTCTGCCATCATTTCACCTATTACCCAGCTTACAGGACAGAACACCCGTTTTTCATGGACACCTGCAGCACAAGCAGCCTTTGACCAGTTAAAGACTCTGTTCACCTCAGCACCTATTCTGCAGCACCCAGACTCTGCATCTCCTTATGTCTTTGAGGTGGACGCTTCAGAAAATGCCATGGGAGCCATTCTGTCTCAGTGTCAAGGAACAAAGTCCCTGTTGCACCCCATCGCCTTCTTCTCAAGGAAACTCAGTCCCGCGGAGAAGAATTACGTTGTGGGTGACCGAGAATTACTAGCCATAAAAACCGGCCCTAGAGGAGTGCCGTTACCTATTGGCAGGAGCGGCACACCCCATTTTGATTTTTACTGACCATAAAAATCTCAAATATCTTAGAACTGCCAAACGACTAAGGCCACGTCAAGCCAGGTGGGTACTGTTCTTTTCCCGTTTCTCCTTCCATATTACCTTCAGACCGGGGTCCAAGAATGGCAAGCCCGACGCATTATCACGCATGTACCCAGAAGAGGAAGGACGTTTTCTGTTGCTACAAGTATTGCAAGTATTGCAGACCTAATCACCCAACTTAAGCAAGCATCCACAAGGGATATTCTACCACCGGGTATCCATTTCCAGGAACAGGAGGGGCTATTCTTGCATAACAAAAAGGTATTTGTACCCACAAGCTTACCTGTACCATGACCACCCCTTGGCGGGACATTTTGGGGTAACCAAGACTGTGGAGCTTGTACAGCGGACCTTCTGGTGACCTAATCTAAGATCCGATGGTAAGGATTATGCCAGTACCTGTGGGGTCTGCAACAGAAGCAAGACTGATAAAACCAAAGCCTGGGGCCTGTTAAGGCCATTGCCCATTCCCAAGAGTCCCTGGGAGATGATCAGTATGGATTTTATCGTTGAGCTTCAACCTTCCGAAAGATTCACCACAAACTTTGTGATCGTGGACAGACTAACTAAAATGGCTCATTTCATCCCCATGTTAGGAACCCCGTCCTCCACAGAGACCGCTTGTACCTTCATCAAGGAAGTGGTGAGACTCCATGGTGTACCCAGCAGTATTACCTCCGACCAGGGGGTACAGTTTACATTGAAGTTCTGGAGAGACCTATGCAAGATGTTAAAGATTGAGACCTGCTTCTCATCAGCCTATCACCCCAGACGAATGGCCAGACCGAGCGCACAAACCAGACCTTGGAACAGGTGTTTCTCATCCTTTTCTCAGGATGACTGGGCATCTCTTTTACCCCTGGCGGAATTCGCCTATAATGAAGCTGTTCACTCGGCCATGGGGCAAGCCTCGTTTTTTGCAAATTACGGGTATTTTCGGGGTTTCCTGCCTGACATTGTGCCTGACTCCTCGGTTCCTGCAGTCCAGGATAGAATAAGTATGCTTCAGTCAAACAACAAAGTATTGCAAGAGGCCATTTCCAAGGCACAACTGGACAATAAAAAGTTTTTTTACAGGAAACGAAGAGGAGATCTTACACTTCAAGTAGGAGACAAGGTCTGGCTATCCACAGCCAACTTAAGACTCTCATGTCCTTCAAAGAAACTTGGGCCTAGATACATCAGCCCTTTTCCCATCAAAAGGCAAATTAATCCGGCTGCATATGAACTCTCGCTCCCAGAGACTTACAGGAGTCAGGTCCACCCGCACCCACTATTATCGACGGCAATGAGGAATACGAGGTCGAAACAATTCTGGATTGTAGGAAGAGAAGGAACGTGATCCAGTTCTTAATTAACCGCTTCAATACCGCCCGCCGTCATATGACGCCCACAAGGTGGATCTACCATCCTGGGTGGGCGTCATATGACGTCCTCGGATTCCCGGCCGCCTGGGGTGCGCGCCCGCGGCATTGCTCGGGACCCGGTGCGAGTGCCCGGCGGCCGTGATGTCCGCCGGGCACCCGCGATTGCCCGTTAAAACAACGGGACCGGGCGGGAATGTGGAGCTGTGTGTGTAAACGTCCTGTCAGCGGAGAGGAGACCGATCATGTGATCCCAGTACGGAGGAACACATGATCGGTCTCCTCCCCTTAAGTCCCCTCCCCCTACAGTTAGAATCACGTCTATTAGGGAACACATTAACCCCTCCAGCGCCCTCTAGTGTTAACCCCTTCCCTGCCAGTCACATTTACACAGTAATCATTGCAATTTTATAGCAACGATCGCTGTGTAAATGTGAATGGTTCCAAAAATGTGTCAAAAGTGTCCGAAGTGTCCGCCGCAATGTCGCAGTCACGAAAAAAAAAATCGCAGATCCCCGCCATTACTAGTAAAAAAAAAAATTCAATAAATCTATCCCCTATTTTGTAGACGCTATAACTTTTGCGCAAACCGATCAATATACGCTTATTGCGATTTTTTTTACCAAAAATATGTAGAAGAATACATATCGGCCTAAACTGAGGAAAAAAATAGTTTTTTTTTTTAAAAAAAATGGGATATTTATTATAGCAAAAAGTAAAAAATATTGTGTTTTTTTTCAAAATTGTCGCTCTTCTTTTGTTCATAGCGCAAAAAATAAAAACCGCAGGGGCGATCAAATACCACCAAAAGAAAGCTCTATTTGTGGGAAAAAAAGGACGTCAATTTTGTTTGGGTGTAACGTCGCACGACCGCGCAATTGTTAGTTAAAGCGACGCAGTGCCGAATCGCAAAAAGTGCTCTGGTAAGGAAGGGTGTTTAAAAGCCCTGTATTGAAGTGGTTAAGTGGAAGGGCTACAAGCCTGAAGACAACTCTTGGGAACCAGAGACCAATCTTCATGCCAAGAAACTGATACAGGCATTTTTCAAAGCTCACCCCGAGAAGAGGTTACAGATGGGCATCCAGAGGTTGCCCATTGAGGGGGGGCAATGTAAGAGAAGTCCGGCTAACAGACGCACCATTGTATTGCCGCGGGCGCTAATGTGCGCGCTAATGTGCGCTAATGTGTGCGCTAATATGCACACGCGCACACAGGCGCTCTACAGTAGGGATGGGCCCGGTGTTCGATTCAAACCCATGTTCGAATCGATGCCTGTGTCCAATTATAGCTCAGGGGGTTTAGTACACGCCCCACAGTATAAAAGGCCGCCGCGCCGGCGGCCTCGCATATTGTGTTGTGTTCCAGCGTCAGTGTCAGTGTTATGTGCTGCTGACTGCTGACATTATGTGCTATGATTCTGGGGATTAGTGTGTGCGTGCTGTTAGTACAGCATTGCAGTATCACATCTGGGGGGTGTCTATAGTATGCCTGTGAAGGGGCGCATGTTTCCTGTGCTTAGAACTGTCCCTGCACAAAGTGTCATTTTTGCAGGAAAAAAAGCTATTTAAAATCACTCGCGGCTAATGAATTGACGGCTCCTGTAACACAGAGAACAGTCATTCATTGAAAGCCATTCATAAAAAAAAAAGTCATTGACAAGCGTGGGGGTCCCCCAAAATTCAATAACCAGGCCCTTCAGGTCTGCTATGGATATTAAGGGGGACCCCAGCCAAAAAATAAAAATGGCGTGGGGTCCCTCTCAAAATCCATACCAGACCCTTGAGGTCTGGGATGGATTTTAAGGGGAACCCCGGCCCAAAAAAAAAATGGCGTGGGGTCCCCCTCAAAATCCATACCAGACCCTTATCCGAGACCCCCAAAGCACCTTGTCCCCATGTTGATGAGGAAAATGGCCTCTTCCCCACAACCCTTGCCATTGGTTGTGGGGGTCTGCGGACGGGGGGCTTATCGGAATATGGAAGCCCCCTTTAACAAGGGGACCCCCAGATCCCGCCCCCCCTGTGTGAAATAGTAAAGGGGTACAAAAGTACCCCTACCATTTCACCAAAAAAGTGTCAAAAATGCTAAAAATGACAGCGTCTCTTCTGGGCCGCTCCGCGCAATGGGAGGCTCCCGCTGTGTGAGGCTTTGCTGCGTCTGACAGGTCTTTTATAACGGAGGGCGTGGCCACCTGGTAACCCCGCCCCCCTCTGACACACGGGGACGTCATGGGGAATTCCCTATGGCTTTCCCCATGACGTCAGAGGGTGGCCCCGCCCTCCGTTATAAAAGACCTGTCAGACGCAGCAAAGCCTCACACAGCGGGAGCCTCCCATTGTGCGGAGCGGCCCAAGAAGAGACCCGGACGCCGTGGAAGAAGATGCCGGACGAGAAGACCAGAGCAAGAAGAAGCGGATCGGAGGAAGAAGATGATGGAAGAAGAAGATGGAAGAAGATGCCGGAAGGAGAAGATGAAGAAACCGAAGGATGAAGAGAGGAAGAAGGAAGACCAGAAGAAAGAAGATTTTAATAAAGGAATTGACAAAGACCGTCTCCTGTCATTTTTACAATTTTTGACACTTTTTTTGTGAAATGGTAGGGGTACTTTTGTACCCCCTTACCATTTCACACAGGGGGGGGGCGGGATCTGGGGGTCCCCTTGTTAAAGGTGGCTTCCAGATTCCGATAAGCCCCCCGCCTGCAGAACCCCACAACCAATGGCCAGGGTTGTGGGGAAGAGGCCCTTGTCCTCATCAACATGGGGACAAGGTGCTTTGGGGGTCTCAGACCCCCAAAGCACCCTCCCAATGTTGAGGGCATGTGGCCTGGTACGGTTTTGTCCGGGGTTCCCCTTAAAATCCATCCCAGACCTCAAGGGTCTGGAATGGATTTTGAGGGGGACCCCACGCCATTTTTTTGGCTGGGGTCCCCCTTAATATCCATAGCAGACCTGAAGGGCCTGGTTATTGAATTTGGGGGGACCCCCACACTTTTTTTTTATTTTTTTTTATTTTTTATCAATGACTTTTTTTTTTATGAATGGCTATCAATGAATGATTGTTCTCTGTGTTACGGGAGCAGTCAATTCATTAGCCGCAAGTGATTTTAAATAGCTTTTTTTCCTGCAAAAATTAAACTGCGCAGGGACAGCTCTAAGCACAGGAAACATGCGCCCCTTCACAGGCATACTATAGACACCCCCCAGGTACGAAATTTAAAGGAATATTACACTTTTTTTGTTTCACTTTAAGCATCATTAAAATCACTGCTCCTGAAAAAACGTCAGTTTTTTAAAAAAAAATTTGCATTGATACATGTCCCCTGGGGCAGGACCCAGGTCCCCAAACACTTTTTATGACAATAACATGCATATTAGCCTTTAAAATTAGCACTTTTGATTTCGAACGTTCGCATCCATTGTAACTAATAGGGTTCTTATGCTCCGTGCGACTTTAGGTCCGTTCGCGGGTTCTGGTGCGAACCGAACCCGGGGGTGTTCGGCCCATCCCTACTCTACAGCCATCTGGTCCCTGTCAAGGTCCGGCCAGCACCGTCCACTACATCGGTCCTCGTGCCACTCTGTGTCCTTCACTCCCTGTCACCACTATCAGGGGTGTCGGACAGGAGGTGCAAGAGAAGCCCTCTCTCCAGCTCGATCTCCACCAGTTACGTGACAATTAGCTATTTAAAGACACTTCCGATGGCCCTAACTTATCCCTGATAAAGTCACGTGACGGCAACGGCACGCGTTGGATACACGGACACCGCAAGTGACGTCCTGGTCGCGAGCTCGCCGCTCGTTTGTTTCAATACACGATTTTACTGTAAACAATGTGAGTACCCAAACTTTTCATGTGCAATAAAGAACGCTAAAATTTTAAAACATTCTACACTATAGAGGTTCCTTGTTTCCTCTTTATACACATTACCTGGTTTTGATGCATTTGAGTGGTGTTTGGCTAACCCTGGAAGAAGGCATCCAAAGTAATCACCCCACAGGCTCTGCATACACTGGAAACCATAAGGAGGAGTAAATTGGAGATCCCCACCTTCCCTTTGAGTGACCATTCATCCCCTATGTTCTCTATGAATGCTGCTTACCTTACAGCAGTAAGGTAAGATGTTATTAGCACCAAAGACCCACAGCACCTAAATCACAGTGCCACTCTTTTCAAGCCAGTCAGCACTCTCTGGTCTGCACTTGGCACTTTTACATGACTGGAAGAGTTTCAAGACTTCCAGACCGGAATTTATTTGCACTATTTGCACATGTTTATATGGACCATTGTTGAATATTTATATATTATTTTTTTTTGCATTTTTTTGCACATATTGGAAGTTTTAGCATTTATGCACTACAGTCACTTTAACTGCATAACTTTGCAGTTATTTTTGTATCCATTCATTATAGTCACTTTATTTTTGCTTTAATTGCACTTTATTGATTACCAATAACATAAGATTAATGCATTTATTGTTTTATGCATATCAGTTTTTATGTTTAAGTGACACTTTTATTATTTAATACAAATTAATATCATATTAATAAGCAGGCTATCCCCCCTTCAATCTATTATGAATGCTGCTGCTAGACTAATACACCTCACTAATCGATCTGTGACTGCCGCCCCTCTTTGCCAATCCCTTCACTGGCTTCCCCTAACCCACCGTATAAAATTCAAAATACTAACCATAACATACAAAGCCATCCACAACATTGCCCCATCTACATCACCAACCTCATTTGCAGATATCGCCCAAATCGTCCCCTCCGCTCCTCCCAGGACCTCCTGCTTTCTAGCTCCCTTGTTACCTCCTCCCATGCTCGCCTTCCAAGACTTCTCCAGAGCCTCTCCCATGCTCTGGAACTCCCTGCCCCAGTCTGTCCGATCAGCCCCTACCCTGTCCACCTTTAGGAGATCCCTGAAAACTCATTTATTCAGGGAAGCCTATCCCACACCCACCTAACAACAACTGTCCCCGAGCCACCCCCATCAAATCATTCTCTGCAGCTATTACCTTTTGTACCACCACCCCCTCCCTTTAGAATGTAAGCTCTACGAGCAGGGCCCTCCTGTACCTTTTTGTATTGGATTGTACTGTAACTGTGTTGTCCCCCTATACATTGTAAAGAACTGCGTAAACTGTTGGCGCTATATAAATCGTGTATAATAATATAATATTGATACATTTTTTGGAGCGCGACACCATCTATTGATTTTTTTAATATACCTACTGTGGGTAGTGTTTGACCCTTACGGTGTTTGCTGGACCTCACAAATCTTTATACCAATCTCCATATTAGCGCGGGAATACCTATTTTTCTCTTAACCCCTTGATTACCCCCTGTCACCTGTGATCACAGTATAAGTGTCACGGGTGATGGAGTTTAGCTAGATTTATTTTTATAGCGTCCGGGCACCCGCCGTATTTTATCCAATAAAGGTTTAATCCCCTGATCACCCGGTGGGTGATCAAAGTTAGGTTTTGCCGTCGGATAGGGTCTGCGTCGCCCCAGGCAGCGTCAGATCAGTACCAGTACCGCTAAAACTTACGCACGCACCATAAGCCTCCCTTAGTAGTATAGTGTCTGAAAGGATCGATATCTGATCTGATCAGAACTATATTAGCATCCCCAGCAGTTAAGGATTCCCAAAAACGCAGTGTTAGCGGGATCAGCCCAGAGACCTGCTAGCACCTGCATTTAGCCCCTCCTCCCAACCCAGCCCACCCAAGTGCAGTATTGATCGATCACTGTCACTTACAAAACACAACACACATAACTGCAGTGTTCACAGAGTCAGGCCTGATCCCTGCGAACGCTAACAGTTTTTTTGTTAGCGTTTGAATGAGTCGCTAACAGTCAGGAGCTTTTTTTACCTGTGAGTCTCACTACTGTACCAGTAAATTTAGAGACCAAAATGTCAAATCGAAGGTACAGTAGTGAAGGGGCCTGTACGTTTCTGAGCATGACAGATAGTGAAGAGCAGGGCTCAAAATTTCAAGTCCTGAGCTACTAGCCAGGCCTCAAGGGTTACTCGCCACCAGTTGCCCCGCCCAACCCTGCCTCCGCCCTGCCTCTAATCCTGCCCCTAAACACGCCCTCATAAAATGAGACTTAAATGTTTTATGCAGAATTAAGTTATACAAATAAAATATTAACAACAACTTTATCCGTGCGCACCAATGCAGCCTCAGTCCACCATGCAGCCTGTGTCCCTCATGCAGCCTGTGTCCCTCATGCAGTCTGTGTCCCTCATGCAGCCTGTGTCCCTCATGCAGCCTGTGTCCCTCATGCAGTCTGTGTCCCTCATGCAGTCTGTGTCCCTCATGCAGCCTGTGTCCCTCATGCAGCCTGTGTCCCTCATGCAGCCTGTGTCCCTCATGCAGCCTGTGTCCCTCATGCAGCCTGTGTCCCTCATGCAGCCTCTGTCCCTCATGTCCCTCATGCAGCCTCTGTCCCTCATGTCCCTCATGCAGCCTCTGTCCCTCATGTCCCTCATGCAGCCTCTGTCCCTCATGCAGCCTCTGTCCCCCATGCAGCCTCTGTCCCTCATGTCCCTCATGCAGCCTCTGTCCCTCCATGCAGCCTCTGTCCCTCCATGCAGCCTCTGTCCCTCATGTCCCTCATGCAGCCTCTGTCCCTCATGCAGCCTCAGCCCACCATGTCCCTCATGCAGCCTGTGTCCCTCATGTCCCTCATGCAGCCTGTGTCCCTCATGCAGCCTGTGTCCCTCATGTCCCTCATGCAGCCTGTGTCCCTCATGTCCCTCATGCAGCCTGTGTCCCTCATGTCCCTCATGCAGCCTGTGTCCCTAATGTCCCTTACGCAGCCTGTGTCCCTCATGCAGCCTGTGTCCCTCATGCAGCCTCAGTCCACCATGCAGCCTGTGTCCCAGTCCACCATGAAGCCTGTGTCCCTCATGCAGCCTCAGTCCACCATGTCCCTCATGCAGCCTCAGTCCACCATGTCCCTCATGCAGCCTCAGTCCACCATGTCCCTCATGCAGCCTCAGTCTCTCATGCAGCCTGTGTCCCTCATGTCCCTCATGCAGCCTATGTCCCTCATGTCCCTCATGCAGCCTGTGTCCCTCATGTCCCTCATGCAGCCTGTGTCCCTCATGTCCCTCATGCAGCATGTGTCCCTCATGTCCCTTATGCAGCCTGTGTCCCTCATGTCCCTCATGCAGCCTGTGTCCCTCATGTCCCTCATGCAGCCTGTGTCCCTCATGTCCCTCATGCAGCCTGTGTCCCTCATGTCCCTCATGCAGCCTGTGTCCCTCATGTCCCTCATGCAGCCTGTGTCCCTCATGTCCCTTATGCAGCCTGTGTCCCTCATGTCCCTCATGCAGCCTGTGTCCCTCACGTCCCTCATGCAGCCTGTGTCCCTCATGTCCCTTATGCAGCCTGTGTCCCTCATGTCCCTCATGTAGCCTGTGTCCCTCATGTCCCTCATGCAGCCTGTGTCCCTCATGTCCCTTATGCAGCCTGTGTCCCTCATGTCCCTCATGCAGCCTGTGTCCCTCACGTCCCTCATGCAGCCTGTGTCCCTCATGTCCCTTATGCAGCCTGTGTCCCTCATGTCCCTCATGCAGCCTGTGTCCCTCATGTCCCTCATGCAGCCTGTGTCCCTCATGTCCCTCATGCAGCCTGTGTCCCTCATGTCCCTCATGCAGCCTGTGTCCCTCATGTCCCTCATGCAGCCTGTGTCCCTCATGCAGCCTCAGTCCACCATGCAGCCTGTGTCCCAGTCCACCATGCAGCCTGTGTCCCTCATGCAGCCTCAGTCCACCATGTCCCTCATGCAGCCTCAGTCCACCATGTCCCTCATGCAGCCTCAGTCTCTCATGCAGCCTGTGTCCCTCATGCAGCCTGTGTCCCTCATGTCCCTCATGCAGCCTGTGTCCCTCATGTCCCTCATGCAGCCTGTGTCCCTCATGTCCCTTATGCAGCCTGTGTCCCTCATGCAGCCTCAGTCCACCATGCAGCCTGTGTCCCAGTCCACCATGCAGCCTGTGTCCCTCATGCAGCCTCAGTCCACCATGTCCCTCATGCAGCCTCAGTCCACCATGTCCCTCATGCAGCCTCAGTCCACCATGTCCCTCATGCAGCCTCAGTCTCTCATGCAGCCTGTGTCCCTCATGTCCCTCATGCAGCCTGTGTCCCTCATGTCCCTCATGCAGCCTGTGTCCCTCATGTCCCTCATGCAGCCTGTGTCCCTCATGTCCCTCATGCAGCCTGTGTCCCTCATGTCCCTCATGCAGCCTGTGCCCCTCATGTCCCTCATGCAGCCTGTGTCCCTCATGTCCCTCATGCAGCCTGTGTCCCTCATGTCCCTCATGTAGCCTGTGTCCCTCATGTCCCTCATGCAGCCTGTGTCCCTCATGTCCCTCATGCAGCCTGTGTCCCTCACGTCCCTCATGCAGCCTGTGTCCCTCACGTCCCTCATGCAGCCTGTGTCCCTCACGTCCCTCATGCAGCCTGTGTCCCTCACGTCCCTCATGCAGCCTGTGTCCCTCATGTCCCTCATGCAGCCTGTGTCCCTCATGTCCCTCATGCAGCCTGTGTCCCTCATGCAGCCTCAGTCCACCATGCAGCCTGTGTCCCAGTCCACCATGCAGCCTGTGTCCCTCATGCAGCCTCAGTCCACCATGTCCCTCATGCAGCCTCAGTCCACCATGTCCCTCATGCAGCCTGTGTCCCTCATGTCCCTCATGCAGCCTGTGTCCCTCATGTCCCTTATGCAGCCTGTGTCCCTCATGTCCCTCATGCAGCCTGTGTCCCTCAGTCCACCATGCAGTCTGTGTCCTTATTGCAGCCTGTGTCCCTCATGTCCCTTATGCAGCCTGTGTCCCTCATGTCCCTCATTCAGCCTGTGTCCCTCATGTCCCTCATTCAGCCTGTGTCCCTCATGTCCCTTATGCAGCCTGTGTCCCTCATGTCCCTCATGCAGCCTGTGTCCCTCACGTCCCTCATGCAGCCTGTGTCCCTCATGTCCCTTATGCAGCCTGTGTCCCTCACGTGCCTCATGCAGCCTGTGTCCCTCATGTCCCTTATGCAGCCTGTGTCTCTCATGTCCCTTATGCAGCCTGTGTCCCTCATGTCCCTCATGCAGCCTGTGTCCCTCAGTCCACCATGCAGTCTGTGTCCTTATTGCAGCCTGTGTCCCTCATGTCCCTTATGCAGCCTGTGTCCCTCATGTCCCTCATGCAGCCTGTGTCCCTCATGTCCCTTATGCAGCCTGTGTCCCTCATGTCCCTCATGCAGCCTGTGTCCCTCACGTCCCTCATGCAGCCTGTGTCCCTCATGTCCCTTATGCAGCCTGTGTCCCTCACGTCCCTCATGCAGCCTGTGTCCCTCATGTCCCTTATGCAGCCTGTGTCCCTCATGTCCCTTATGCAGCCTGTGTCCCTCATGTCCCTCATGCAGCCTGTGTCCCTCAGTCCACCATGCAGTCTGTTTCCTTATTGCAGCCTGTGTCCCTCATGCAGCCCCATTCCTACCTGTGCAGGGGAGGAGAAGAACAGGAGAGCCACCCGGATGATGGAACACAGCGATCTCAGCTTTCATTTCAATTGGTGTTCCCGCCGCTCAACATCACATATAGCCCCGCCCCCTGACCGGGGAACCTTGATTGACAGGTCACCCGTCCCGGGATTGGACGGCTGATCTGTCTATCAAAGTCCGGGACCAGGGGGAGGGGCTATATGTCACAGCGAGCAGCGGGGAACACAGTACTGTAATGTGAAATGATAGCTGTGTTCCCTGCGCGCTGATCATCTGGGCGGCTCTCCTTTCTCTTCCCCTCCACTCCCATACAACCCAGGCTGCGGGCAGTGCTCGCCCCCTTCTCCCAGGCAGCCAATAGCTCGCCAGACCTCAAAATCCACTCGCAAAATGCGAGCAGGCGAGTGGATTTTTTGAGGGCTGGTGAAGAGGAAGTCACTCATCTGTCAGATTCAGGCTCAGAATACGAACCTGTAGACAGCAGCGGCAATCTGATGAACTCTGATGATGGAGTTGTGGTCCCTTCCAAGGTCAGACGTACCAGACCCTGATCTTCTTCTGCTGTCGTTGAGGTGCAAGAACCGCGGGTCCCTCGTATGGAGCAGAGAGCCAGTACTAGCACCGCTATTCCTTCTGGTGAACTGGCAAGCACCAGCGGCCTAGTACATCCTGGTTAGGGATGAGCCCGATGTTCGAGTCAAACGTAAGTTTGGCTCGAACATCGGGTGTTCCCCTGTTTGCCTAATAGCGAACAATTTGTGGTGTTCGCTGCAAATTCGAAAGCCGCGGATGCACCCTTAAAAAGTCTATGGGAGAAATCAAAAGTGCTAATTTTAAAGGCTTATATGCATGGTATTGTCATAAAAACTGTTTGTGGACCTGGGTCCTGCCCCAGGGGACATGTATCAATGCAAAAAAAAGTTTTAAAAACGGCAGTGATTTTAATAATGCTTAAAGTGAAACAATAGAAGTGAAATGTTCCTTTAAATTTTGTACCTGGGGGGTGTCTATAGTGAGCTTCAAACAACAAATTTAACAACATACATTATAAAAATAATATACAACACATTATGCAAGTTAAAGAAGAGCAATTATTGTTTTCATGCCTTCCTTTCTACCCACTTAACCCTCCCAAACCAACGCCCCTACTGCACACTACAAATTCCCGATTTATTCCAATCGGATTGTTCATTAATTAATAACAAAAGAAAGGAACAACGATAGAAACAGGAAGAGAGGAGACCCCAATTTACCTCCATAATTTATCTGGGAAGACGGGCTATGCAGAAGAAATTCGCGGGTGGGGTGTCAATGGAGAAGAAGCTCTGTCTACCCCACCGCCACCCCCCCCCCCCACAATGAACAGCCCATCTCACTAAGCCAAGGGCTCCATAAGCCTACGAACTTCTTTAACCGCTTCCCGACCGCCTCACGCAGATATACTGCGGCAGAATGGAACGGGCAGGCAAAATCCCATATATAAACGTGATTTTGCATTTGCCTGCCTGTGGGTCGCGCACGCGCTGCCAGCGGCGTGCTCGCGACCCGGTCGGGAGCTCCGTGACCCCGGCCGCGGGACCAGTGGACCCGATCGCCGCTGGTGTCCCGTGATCGGGTCACGGAGCTGAAGAACGGGGAGAGGTATGTGTAAACAAACCTCTCCCCGCGCTTCCTATGCTGCCTGTCATTGATTGGCTGTTCCCGGTCATCGGGAAAGCCGATCAATGACGTCAGACGTCAGCCCCGCCCCCTAATGTAAAAAAAACACACACGTCACAGCCCATAACCCCTCCCCTCCCCCTAGTGCTTAACTCTTTCACTACAACTGTCATTTATACAGGAATCAATGCATTTAAATAGCGTTGATTGCTGTATAAATGACAATGGTCCCAAAAATGTGTCAAAAATGTCCGATGTGTCCGCCATAATGTCGCAGTCACAATAAAAATCGCTGATCGCCGCCATTACTAGTAAAAAAAAAAATATTTATAAAAATGCTATAAAACTATCCCCTATTTTGTAAACGCTATAACTTTTGCGCAAACCAATCAATAATCGCTAATTGCGATTTTTTTTTACCAAAAATATGTAGAAGAATACGTATCGGCCTAAACTGAGGAAAAAATATGTTTTTTTATATATTTTTGGGGGATATTTATTATAGCAAAAAGCAAAAAATATTGCATTGTTTTCAAAATTGTCGCTTTATTTTTGTTTATAGCGCAAAAAATAAAAACCGCAGGGGCGATCAAATACCACCAAAAGAAAGCTCTATTTGTGGGAAAAAAAGGACGCCAATTTTGTTTTGGAGCCACGTGGCATGACCGCGCAATTGTCAGTTAAAGCGACGCAGTGCCGAATCGCAAAAAGGGGCCTGGTCCTTTGGCTGCCAATTGGTCCGGGGCTGAAGTGGTTAAATTATTTTGCCTAATATACATCGCCCTCTCACACCAAATCATAGAACTAAGAAGATATATATATTGGGCAAAATTTGGTAGAAATACAATTAGTCTATCGCATCCCAAAATTGAATATGATAATTTTCGATAGGCTAGAGTGTGCATGAACACTGGCCAGTACCCCTGGGGGATGCTTAGGGTAAAGATAGACACTGAAAGAGTGTATGCCTTTTATAGAGGTAAATATTTATTCAAAAGAAATAGGTAAGTGCAAATATATAAATGCTGGGATTGATTCAGTATGTTACATACAGGTAGATACAGTGTATACAGTTTTTAACATGTCGACAGCATGAACATACAAAAAAATGTTGTGACAATAATAAGAACTTGCTTGATACATATATGATCAGGATGATGCCAACATGTTTCGGACTTTGGTCCTTTGTCAAGGCAACTAGATATCCTTTTGATTCACATCTAAATTATGTGAGAATCAAAAAATTAGTACATATCAATTATAACGATGAATACAGTCATTTTATGACATTGCCATAGGAAACCGGTATGGTGTATAGAATATAAGCAGGTACTCACATGTAATGCCAGCTTCAAAAATTGCCACAGGTGTAACCACTAGAAGTGGTGTAGAAAGTATGCATTGGGAAAAAGTTGTAAAAACAAGGTGAGGATGGCCACAGGTGTGGAGGGCTTGCTGACGTAGCTTCAGGTAGTTACAAGGTCCTATACAGGACTGGGGCTGTGGCCCATGTCCTGTAGTGATCAGACTGGCCAAGCAGTATGTAACTGTAAGATAGGGTATGTGAAGTATAAGTATTTAAGAAAGTATAATGCAGCAAGATGCATATACAGATTTTGAAACAGAGGTCTATATTACCTGAATGAAGTATTGCCTGGTATAGGAGATCGATCGGCTCCAGAGAGTCAGCAGCATGTAATGAATCAGTCTGGTGTATGGGTTTATAACCAGTCATATAATGGCAATCAGCTGGGCAGGGGGTGTGTATATGCTGCATTAAAAGCTGATTAGCTTGTTGTCCGTGAGGGAAAGGCGCCATAGCGCGATTGGTGTATTCCCATAAGGACCTCTGACGGGGCGGCGCCGGGCGTGAGCACGCCATGACGGCGGGGTCACGTCCGGCGTCGTGACGTCACCGACGCGAGCAGAGAGGGCCGCTGACGACGTGCTGCGCTCCACTGTGGAGCGCAAACAGGAAGTAGACAGATGGATTTGTCTAAACACAGCGGAGAATTGGCGCATGCGCATTGGAATTACAGCGCATGCGTGCCAGATCTTACCCGCGCCGGGTAACCAACCTGAGGGTAGGCAAGCCAGATTGTTTATGTGAAAACACAGAATACGGGAAAGTATGTTATCATGTGGCAAGGAGCTGGCAGACATCTGGTACACCTGCAAAACCAATAAAGCAAAATAGCAATACTGTAACAAAAAATGTATGTTACTAGCTCATATGGCATATATACTGGGGATGGGCATGAACAGGTCACATGTTTCTAAGCATATTGAAATAATGTACAATATTGACAGAGGTTTTTGATTGTGTGGATGCTTGTCATGTGGGGGAAGATGGAGTCAGAGATCTAGTTCACAGACCCCAGATTCAAAGCCGTCAAGGTAAGGTTTGAAGTTAAAGGCCTCATTGAGCCCGGGAGGCAGGGTGGCATTGAGATGGAAAATCCATCGGAGTTCGCTTTGTAATAAAGCTTTATTGTAGTCACCACCTCGGGTGGGAGGTGGGATATGGTCTAGGGCTTTGAATGAGATTTTAGGGATAGCGTCTTGATGGACAGTCATGCAATGTCGTCCTAATGGTAAATCAGGATCTCGTTTATTGACACTGCAGATGTGGCCATATATACGTTTCCAAAAGGGTAACTTGGTCTTGCCCACATAAAAGCATCCACATTCACATTCAAGTAGGTAAACAATACCAATAGATCGGCAGTTCACATAATGTTTGGGGAAAAAACATTGACCATTTGGCAAGACATTGTGTATATTGGATTTAGAAAGATATTTGCAGTAACTGCAATTGCCACATGGGAAAGTGCCTTTGAGCTGCTTCTGGGATTTGTTAGTATTTTTGTATTCACTAGTAATAAGTTTATCTCGGAGGGATGGAGCACGTCGATAAGTAATCAAAGGTTGAGGCGGAACAAAGGGTGAGAGGGTTTTGTCAGTGACAATAATGTGCCAGTGTTTAGAAAGTATTTGAGTAATCTGATTGTATTGTTGACAGTAGTTTGTAATGATTCTGAGAGGGGATTGGGTTGATGAAACAGTATGTTTAGTGGTGAGTAGGACAGAACGTGATTTGGATTTCGCTTTTTTGTATGCGTCTTTCAAGACGCTATTTTTATAGCCACGTGCTCGTAATCTGCTACGTAAAACGGAGGCCTCGTGTTCAAAGGAGGTATCCGTCGAGCAGTTGCGTCGGGCACGGAGATATTGGGCAAAAGGGATGGATTTAAGTAAAGGCTGTGGGTGACAGCTGGAAGCAGCCAAGATGGTGTTGATTGGTTTTCGGAACAGGTGGCTCTGTAGGTGTCCATGTTCGTCCTTGATGAGCGTTAAGTCAAGGAAGGAGATGGAACTATGACTGTGAGTCATTGTAAATTTTAAATTTAAAGAGTTGGAGGTATTGAGGAAGAAGAGAAACTGATGTAATATATCGATTGGACCCTGCCACAAGATTAAGATGTCGTCGATATAACGACGGAAAGTAGCTATATGTTTGGTAAAGATGCTGGCAGCATCATCTAAGAACAGTTTGCGTTCCCACTCCCCCAGGTACAGATTGGCGTACGCCGGTGCGCAACAAGTGCCCATGGCGACGCCCTGTACCTGGAGGTAGTGGGACCCATTGAAGGAAAAAAAGTTATGAGTTAAGATAAATTTAAGGGCTCTAATAATGAATAGAGACAGGTCATGAGGCTATATGTTAGTAATCGATAAAATGTGTTGAATGGCTGAGAGCCCTAAGGAGTGAGGTATAGAGCTGTAAAGGGCCTCCACGTCGATGGCGACCAGGACAGTGTCGGCATCGACATGGAGGTCAGACAGACCTTGAAGTAGGTGTGTGGTATCACGTATGTATGAGGGTAAGGCCTGTACTAGAGGCTGAAGTAATTTATCTATGTAACGACTAAGATTGTCAGTGAGGCAGCCGCGTCCGGAGACAATTGGCCTGCCTGGTGGTCTAGGCAGGTTTTTATGCACCTTGGGTAGTGCATAAAATGTTGCTTCTCTGGGAAATTTGGTCCTGACGTATTCTGTAGTAGGCTTGTCGATGATGCCTTGTCTAGAGGCATCATCAACAAGTGTATATAATTCTTGTTGAAAAGATTTAATTAGTGTACTGGGAATTGTGGCATACCACTCACGATTACGTAATATATTGAGACACATCTCAACATAGTCCTTTCTATCTAGGATAACTATGTTTCCACCTTTGTCCGCCGGTTTGATTATTATAGACGGGTTTGATTTGAGATTTTGTAGAGCAAGGTGTTGGTTGTATGAGAAGTTTTTAATTTTGGAATGGGCCGGAAAAGTTTTTAAGTGACGAATTTCGTTAGTCACTGATTGTAAAAAAAAGTGCTGCGCGTGGATTAGTGCTGGGTGGGGGGAAAAAATTGATTTTTTCTTGAGGGAGACATGGTGAGAAGGGTGTTGAGGATGACTGGATATGTCATCCTCAAGATTGTCAAAGAGATTTTCTAAATCAATGGTGTCAATCAAATCTGGGGGGTAATTTTCCTCGAGAAGCTCGATGAGCTGCTGGAGGGCAGTGGTTTCTGTGACAGTGTGTAAAGCTGTGTCAGAAAAAGGATTAGGGGTATACATACTATGTAATAGTAGTTTACGAATGAATAGGTGTATATCTTTGATAGCAGTGAATTTATCAAGCTGTGATACTGGACAGAAGGTGAGTCCTTTCTCAAGGACAGAAATTTCATGACATGTAAGTGTGTGAGAAGATAAATTGATAATATTAACAGAAGGTGATTTTAACGTGTGGTTCGCTTGGGTTTTGGATTTTGTGACATTTGTTGTTGGTGAGTGTGTAATGATGCCCTCATTTTGTCTAAAAAATCTGCATTCTGAGATGCAGAAGGTAGAGAGTGAGATCTAACTGTCTTGGCAAGTGAGGGAGCCGCCGGCGAGTCCCCAAGGGGGGAGGCGCCGGGGGTCCCCTCCATGTCAGACACATCATCACTCGAAAAATTTGGTGTGCGACCTCGTTTGGGTTTGCGAAGACCCAAAGGGAGGTTGGGTTTATGAGAGGGATGAGATGAGGTGTGAGTCCTATCAGTGGTAGAACGAGAGATGGGTACCTTGCAACCGGGCCGCGTGGTAGCCAAAGGGCGAGTCACATGGTTCGTGTCGTTCCATTTGTATGCACGTTCTTCATGAAAAGCTTTCTTGTCACGAAAGAATTTGTTGTCCTTTTGTGCAAGAATATCGTGATTAAATTTGTCAAAACGAGTTTTCAATTGTTCATCCAATGAGATATATAAAGGATGGTTTTTAAATTGCGCGAGTTGTGTGTTGATCAACTCGAGCTTGGTGTCTAAAGAGGTCATTTGTGACTCGTATTCAGCAATAAGTAATTTCATAAGCTCATTTGAGCATTGTTTCAGGGCATTCTCCCAGGAAAGCTTAAAATCTGGCACGCATGCGCTGTAATTCCAATGCGCATGCGCCAATTCTCCGCTGTGTTTAGACAAATCCATCTGTCTACTTCCTGTTTGCGCTCCACAGTGGAGCGCAGCACGTCGTCAGCGGCCCTCTCTGCTCGCGTCGGTGACGTCACGACGCCGGACGTGACCCCGCCGTCATGGCGTGCGCACGCCCGGCGCCGCCCCGTCAGAGGTCCTTATGGGAATACACCAATCGCGCTATGGCGCCTTTCCCTCACAGAAAACAAGCTAATCAGCTTTTAATGCAGCATATACACACCCCCTGCCCAGCTGATTGCCATTATATGACTGGTTATAAACCCATACACCAGACTGATTCATTACATGCTGCTGACTCTCTGGAGCCGATCGATCTCCTATACCAGGCAATACTTCATTCAGGTAATATAGACCTCTGTTTCAAAATCTGTATACGCATCTTGCTGCATTATACTTTCTTAAATACTTATACTTCACATACCCTATCTTACAGTTACATACTGCTTGGCCAGTCTGATCACTACAGGACCTGGGCCACAGCCCCAGTCCTGTATAGGACCTTGTAACTACCTGAAGCTACGTCAGCAAGCCCTCCACACCTGTGGCCATCCTCACCTTGTTTTTACAACTTTTTCCCAATGCATACTTTCTACACCACTTCTAGTGGTTACACCTGTGGCAATTTTTGAAGCTGGCATTACATGTGAGTACCTGCTTATATTCTATACACCATACCGGTTTCCTATGGCAATGTCATAAAATGACTGTATTCATCGTTATAATTGATATGTACTAATTTTTTGATTCTCACATAATTTAGATGTGAATCAAAAGGATATCTAGTTGCCTTGACAAAGGACCAAAGTCCGAAACATGTTGGCATCATCCTGATCATATATGTATCAAGCAAGTTCTTATTATTGTCACAACATTTTTTTGTATGTTCATGCTGTCGACATGTTAAAAACTGTATACACTGTATCTACCTGTATGTAACATACTGAATCAATCCCAGCATTTATATATTTGCACTTACCTATTTCTTTTGAATAAATATTTACCTCTATAAAAGGCATACACTCTTTCAGTGTCTATCTTTACCCAAGCATCCCCCAGGGGTACTGGCCAGTGTTCATGCACACTCTAGCCTATCGAAAATTATCATATTCAATTTTGGGATGCGATAGACTAATTGTATTTCTACCAAATTTTGCCCAATATATATATCTTCTTTCTTCATCACTTAATGGTTACCCCATTCAAATCCCCTACCGGGCACTATTTGGTTATACATTATCTTACCACACCGTGGTTACCTCAAATACTTGCCTTTGTTAGGCTTTGATCTACACTATATATCTCTATACCAACAATTAATATCTTACCTGATTTTCTGCTATACCCTATACAGTCTATATTCATTGCCATCCAAGACCGTTAGTATTTACACCCCTTTTTCTAGTCCAACATGGCTCTATACCTTGGAGATGAGTGGGACACGCGCATGCCCAATACTATGCATCATTTTGAGTCCAACGAATATGTTCAGTCACAACTCAAATATACTTTCTTGAATCTCACACACTCGGTCCAAAAGAAAGCCTCCCTATTTTGGCATATAAAATCCTTCAAAGAATACATTGCCCATGGAATTAACCCCTTTGGTCTCAGGGTACAAATCTTTCCCACATTTCAGGACATACGCCCAGATTTTAAGCTTTCCTGGGAGAATGCCCTGAAACAATGCTCAAATGAGCTTATGAAATTACTTATTGCTGAATACGAGTCACAAATGACCTCTTTAGACACCAAGCTCGAGTTGATCAACACACAACTCGCGCAATTTAAAAACCATCCTTTATATATCTCATTGGATGAACAATTGAAAACTCGTTTTGACAAATTTAATCACGATATTCTTGCACAAAAGGACAACAAATTCTTTCGTGACAAGAAAGCTTTTCATGAAGAACGTGCATACAAATGGAACGACACGAACCATGTGACTCGCCCTTTGGCTACCACGCGGCCCGGTTGCAAGGTACCCATCTCTCGTTCTACCACTGATAGGACTCACACCTCATCTCATCCCTCTCATAAACCCAACCTCCCTTTGGGTCTTCGCAAACCCAAACGAGGTCGCACACCAAATTTTTCGAGTGATGATGTGTCTGACATGGAGGGGACCCCCGGCGCCTCCCCCCTTGGGGACTCGCCGGCGGCTCCCTCACTTGCCAAGACAGTTAGATCTCACTCTCTACCTTCTGCATCTCAGAATGCAGATTTTTTAGACAAAATGAGGGCATCATTACACACTCACCAACAACAAATGTCACAAAATCCAAAACCCAAGCGAACCACACGTTAAAATCACCTTCTGTTAATATTATCAATTTATCTTCTCACACACTTACATGTCATGAAATTTCTGTCCTTGAGAAAGGACTCACCTTCTGTCCAGTATCACAGCTTGATAAATTCACTGCTATCAAAGATATACACCTATTCATTCGTAAACTACTATTACATAGTATGTATACCCCTAATCCTTTTTCTGACACAGCTTTACACACTGCCACAGAAACCACTGCCCTCCAGCAGCTCATCGAGCTTCTCGAGGAAAATGACCCCCCAGATTTGATTGACACCATTGATTTAGAAAATCTCTTTGACAATCTTGAGGATGACATATCCAGTCATCCTCAACACCCTTCTCACCATGTCTCCCTCAAGAAAAAATCAAGTTTTTTCCCCCCACCCAGCACTAATCCACGCGCAGCACTTTTTTTACAATCAGTGACTAACGAAATTCGTCACTTAAAAACTTTTCCGGCCCATTCCAAAATTAAAAACTTCTCATACAACCAACACCTTGCTCTACAAAATCTCAAATCAAACCCGTCTATAATAATCAAACCGGCGGACAAAGGTGGAAACATAGTTATCCTAGATAGAAAGGACTATGTTGAGATGTGTCTCAATATATTACGTAATCGTGAGTGGTATGCCACAATTCCCAGTACACTAATTAAATCTTTTCAACAAGAATTATATACACTTGTTGATGATGCCTCTAGACAAGGCATCATCGACAAGCCTACTACAGAATACGTCAGGACCAAATTTCCCAGAGAAGCAACATTTTATGCACTACCCAAGGTGCATAAAAACCTGCCTAGACCACCAGGCAGGCCAATTGTCTCCGGACGCGGCTGCCTCACTGACAATCTTAGTCGTTACATAGATAAATTACTTCAGCCTCTAGTACAGGCCTTACCCTCATACATACGTGATACCACACACCTACTTCAAGGTCTGTCTGACCTCCATGTCGATGCCGACACTGTCCTGGTCGCCATCGACGTGGAGGCCCTTTACAGCTCTATACCTCACTCCTTAGGGCTCTCAGCCATTCAACACATTTTATCCATTACTAACATATATCCTCATGACCTGTCTCTATTCATTATTAGAGCCCTTAAATTTATCTTAACTCATAACTTTTTTTCCTTCAATGGGTCCCACTACCTCCAGGTACAGGGCGTCGCCATGGGCACTTGTTGCGCACCGGCGTACGCCAACCTGTACCTGGGGGAGTGGGAACGCAAACTGTTCTTAGATGATGCTGCCAGCATCTTTACCAAACATATAGCTACTTTCCGTCGTTATATCGACGACATCTTAATCTTGTGGCAGGGTCCAATCGATATATTACATCAGTTTCTCTTCTTCCTCAATACCTCCAACTCTTTAAATTTAAAATTTACAATGACTCACAGTCATAGTTCCATCTCCTTCCTTGACTTAACGCTCATCAAGGACGAACATGGACACCTACAGAGCCACCTGTTCCGAAAACCCACAGCTGGCTTCCAGCTTTCACCCACAGCCTTTACTTAAATCCATCCCTTTTGCCCAATATCTCCGTGCCCGACGCAACTGCTCGACGGATACCTCCTTTGAACACGAGGCCTCCGTTTTACGTAGCAGATTACGAGCACGTGGCTATAAAAATAGCGTCTTGAAAGACGCATACAAAAAAGCGAAATCCAAATCACGTTCTGTCCTACTCACCACTAAACATACTGTTTCATCAACCCAATCCCCTCTCAGAATCATTACAAACTACTGTCAACAATACAATCAGATTACTCAAATACTTTCTAAACACTGGCACATTATTGTCACTGACAAAACCCTCTCACCCTTTGTTCCGCCTCAACCTTTGATTACTTATCGACGTGCTCCATCCCTCCGAGATAAACTTATTACTAGTGAATACAAAAATACTAACAAATCCCAGAAGCAGCTCAAAGGCACTTTCCCATGTGGCAATTGCAGTTACTGCAAATATCTTTCTAAATCCAATATACACAATGTCTTGCCAAATGGTCAACGTTTTTTCCCCAAACATTATGTGAACTGCCGATCTATTGGTATTGTTTACCTACTTGAATGTGAATGTGGATGCTTTTATGTGGGCAAGACCAAGTTACCCTTTTGGAAACGTATATATGGCCACATCTGCAGTGTCAATAAACGAGATCCTGATTTACCATTAGGACGACATTGCATGACTGTCCATCAAGACGCTATCCCTAAAATCTCATTCAAAGCCCTAGACCATATCCCACCTCCCACCCGAGGTGGTGACTACAATAAAGCTTTATTACAAAGCGAACTCCGATGGATTTTCCATCTCAATGCCACCCTGCCTCCCGGGCTTAATGAGGCCTTTAACTTCAAACCTTACCTTGACGGCTTTGAATATGGGGTCTGTGAACTAGATCTCTGACTCCATCTTCCCCCACATGACAAGCATCCACACAATCAACAACCTCTGTCAATATTGTACATTATTTCAATATGCTTAGAAACATGTGACCTGTTCATGCCCATCCCCAGTATATATGCCATATGAGCTAGTAACATACATTTTTTGTTACAGTATTGCTATTTTGCTTTATTGGTTTTGCAGGTGTACCAGATGTCTGCCAGCTCCTTGCCACATGATAACATACTTTCCCGTATTCTGTGTTTTCACATAAACAATCTGGCTTGCCTACCCTCAGGTTGGTTACCCGGCGCGGGTAAGATCTGGCACGCATGCGCTGTAATTCCAATGCGCATGCGCCAATTCTCCTCTGTGTTTAGACAAATCCATCTGTCTACTTCCTGTTTGCGCTCCACAGTGGAGCGCAGCACGTCGTTAGCGGCCCTCTCTGCTCGCGTCGGTGACGTCACGACGCCGGACGTGACCCCGCCGTCATGGCGTGCTCACGCCCGGCGCCGCCCCGTCAGAGGTCCTTATGGGAATACACCAATCACGCTATGGCGCCTTTCCCTCACAGACAACAAGCTAATCAGCTTTTAATGCAGCATATACACACCCCCTGCCCAGCTGATTGCCATTATATGACTGGTTATAAACCCATACACCAGACTGATTCATTACATGCTGCTGACTCTCTGGAGCCGATCGATCTCCTATACCAGGCAATACTTCATTCAGGTAATATAGACCTCTGTTTCAAAATCTGTATATGCATCTTGCTGCATTATACTTTCTTAAATACTTATACTTCACATACCCTATCTTACAGTTACATACTGCTTGGCCAGTCTGATCACTACAGGACATGGGCCACAGCCCCAGTCCTGTATAGGACCTTGTAACTACCTGAAGCTACGTCAGCAAGCCCTCCACACCTGTGGCCATCCTCACCTTGTTTTTACAACTTTTTCCCAATGCATACTTTCTACACCACTTCTAGTGGTTACACCTGTGGCAATTTTTGAAGCTGGCATTACATGTGAGTACCTGCTTATATTCTATACACCATACCGGTTTCCTATGGCAATGTCATAAAATGACTGTATTCATCGTTATAATTGATATGTACTAATTTTTTGATTCTCACATAATTTAGATGTGAATCAAAAGGATATCTAGTTGCCTTGACAAAGGACCAAAGTCTGAAACATGTTGGCATCATCCTGATCATATATGTATCAAGCAAGTTCTTATTATTGTCACAACATTTTTTTGTATGTTCATGCTGTCGACATGTTAAAAACTGTATACACTGTATCTACCTGTATGTAACATACTGAATCAATCCCAGCATTTATATATTTGCACTTACCTATTTCTTTTGAATAAATATTTACCTCTATAAAAGGCATACACTCTTTCAGTGTCTATCTTTACCCTAAGCATCCCCCAGGGGTACTGGCCAGTGTTCATGCACACTCTAGCCTATCGAAAATTATCATAATCATAGAACTAATACCTTCGGTCCATAACATCGGAGAAGGGGGAGTCTTGGCCTGCCAGTTCTGCGCTATTAGTCGTCTTGCCTGATACAAGCATCTCAATACTGCTATCTTTGTCAGAGGTGGGATTCTGCCCTCCTCAAGGATTCCTAGAAGACAGATCTTAGCCTCAGGTTTCAATGTAGTCTTAAAAGTTCTATTTATCCTCTCCACTATTTCAATCCAATATCTAAATAACTTTCGACATTTCCACACCATATGGATAAGATCTCCTGCCGCCTTACATCTAGGACATTCATCCCTAGGCTTTCTACCAAATTTAAACATTTTTTGTGGGGTGTAATAGGCTCTATAGATAAGGAACACATGGGACACCCTTTGTAAGGGGGATATTGAAACCAGGCCTCCTTGTTCTAGGATCTTATCCCATTGTTCTCGGGTTATCAGCCCTATATCTCTAACCCACCCCACTCTACTCTTATCAGGCCTTTTTCGACTCATGATTCTATCTCCCAGATTAACATATAATTTGGAAATCAGGCCTTTCATTGGTTCCCGTTCAACTATTTTTTGAAGTAGAGGAGTCTTTACCCTTTCAATGGTTAAGGACCTAAATTGGGCCTGAACTCCATGTCTAATCTGTAGATATTTGTAGAACGCCCTACTTGAGATATTAAATTCTCTTCTAATGCCGCTTACACGCGGTCGGAATTTCCGATGGAAACAGTCCGATGGGAGCTTTTCATCAGATTTTCCAACCGTGTGTATGCCCAATGGTCTTTTTCTGTCGGCATTTTTAACGGACATTGGATTGAGAGCCTGTTCTTAATTTTTCCGGCGGAAAACCTTTCTATAGGATTTTTCGATTGCGTGTATGCAATTCCGACACGCAAAATTCCAACGCATGCTCGGAAACAATTGGACGCATGCTCAGAAGCATTAAACTTCCCTTTTATAGTGCCGTCAAACGCGTTGTATGTCGTGGTGTTATTGACCGTCGTAATTTGGTGTGACCGTGTGTAGGCAAGACAGTTTGAGCGAAATTCCGTCAGAATTCCGACGGGAAAACCATCAGGGCTTTTTCCGACGAAAATTCCAACCATGTGTACGCGGCATTAGATCTTTAAATGGCTTCATAAGGTTACCCTCATATAGCTGAATCAAGTCTTTCTTATTCTCGAGGTCTCTCTATGCCTGTTATTTCAGCTAAGTTTTTATTGTACCATAAAGGGGTATACTCAGTTGCCCCTATATATCCCATTAGCAACTTTGTTGCCTGCCACACTCTACTCATTAAGTCGCTCGTGGGACACCTATGGGCAAATGAATCAGCTTCCAATACCTCTACGAGTAGATTATGGGGTGCTCCCAAAATCACCATTTTATTACTAGGACTCTCCCCCCCTAGAGTTCCACCACCCACCAAGTGGTGGAGTTGGGCCGACAAAAAGTGTGGGATCGCCATCCCTCCCTCCCTAACAGGGAGCTGCATTGTTTGCAGACTTAATCGGGCTTGGCCCTTCTTCCAGATTAAGTCCCGGAATAAGGATTCAATCTTCTTAAACCATTTCTGGCTAATCCAGATTGGAGAGCTGTGGAGAATATACAATACTTGCGGGAGCCAGATCATCTTAATTAGATTACAGCGCCCTGCCATGGAGAGAGGGAGGCGACACCAAATATCTACCTTTTGTTTCAATTTCAGCAGTAGTGGTATTAAATTATTGCTAATGTAGTAGTTTACATCACTAGAGATCCAAACACCCAAGTATTTCAACTTGGTTACCACATCTAGGGAAGGAATTTTAGGCAGTGGTTGATCGCCAGGCCTGGCCAGTGGTAATAGAGCTGACTTGTCACAATTAATAACTAGGCCAGAGTGTTGTCCAAACTCCCCCACCATACGTATCACAGTATTGAGAGTGGAATTTATATCTCCAATGAAGAACAGAACATCATCGGCAAACAGGGCGATTTTGTCTTCTCCTGACTGGCGCCGGAACCCCTGGATATACCTGAACGTGATCTCATCAGGATTGCCAGGGGTTCCATTGCCAAGACAAACAGGCATCCCTGTCTCGTCCCTCTCTCCAGCTGAAATATCTCTGAAAATTTGCTGCCAATTCTAATTTTTGCTCTAGGCCCGTTGTAGAGTAATTTTGTCCATTTGATAAAAAGAGGACCAAAACCAAATCGCTCCAAAACCAACCATAGATAGTCCCATTCCAAACTGTCGAAAGCTTTATCGGCATCCAAGGCCAATATGGCCTTGGAGCTTGCATTATCAGTTGGAATTTGCGTATTTAAAAAGACTCTTCTGCCAGGGATAAAGCCTGACTGACCTGGATGTATTAGCTTGGGTGTATATTTATTTAAACGGGTCACCAGGACTTTGGCCAAGATTTTAACAACAGAGCATAACAATGAAATTGGGCGATACAAGGAGACTTCCTGTTGATCTTTCCCCTCTTTAAGTATTAAAGTAATATCAGCTCCCAACATCGAGGTGGGTAGTTTATCCACGTCTAACGCCCATCTCAATGTTTCCAAAAGCTCAGATAGTAGTACTTCGCCATAGCGCTTATAAATTTCTATTGGCAGCCCATCAGGGCCTGGAGATTTTTGATTGGGCATTGATGCTACTGCACTTTTTAGCTCTTCTATAGTCACTGGTGCCTTCATATCTATTTTGTCCTTTTCTGACAAAATTGGAATTGTTATTTGATGTAAAAAATCAACTATTGTTGTCTCACCCCCCTTTTTGTTAGATTTATATAAAGATTTATAATAGGTACTGAGTATGTTCATTATCTCTGATGGATCGGTAGTGAGATCCCCGTTTAGCGCTTAATCGCCTTGATCGCAGAAGGGGAATTATTAGTTTTAATCAAAAGGGAGAGGGTACGACCAACCCTTTCCCCTTCACCAAAATAATAACTGACGCTGGAATATTCACCTATTCTCTATCATCTTAGTAAGTATCATTTTATAAGCTTGTTGTTTATTTAACCATTCCCTCTGTCTGTCAGGAGCTGGGCCTTCAACATAACATCTCTCTGCTTGGGCTACCTCATTTCTAATTTCCCTCTCCCGCTCCCTCGACTTCCTCTTGCTTTTTGCCACTTGTTGGATTAATAGGCCTCTAAGATAGGCCTTTAGGGAGTCCCAGACCACTCCAGGCAATGCTGTGCCCACATTAATTTGCAAGAATTCACTTATCCTGACAATCAATACAATAGGATTGTCGATCAATTCCAACCAACAGGGGTTGATCTTCCATTCCCTAGGGCGGGCTCTACCCCCTGCACTTATAGTAAGTGTCAACGGAGAGTGGTCCGAGACTCCTCTCGGGCCATATTCTATATCCTTCACCAGTGGGGTCGCCTCCCCAGTCCCCAGGACCATATCAATTCTAGAAAGAGTGCGATAGGAGCTTGAGAAGCAAGAATACTGTCTATCTTGTAAGTGGCGCATTCGCCATATATCACTTAATCCTATTTCCATCAAAAATCGCAACAGCCGACTCTCCCCTACTACCTTGAGCCTATCGGGCAGAGGAAATCTGTCCAGGCTCCTATCTAATACTTCATTCACCTAGTACTATTATTGGAATTTCTGGTTTATCTAGGCTGAACTAAAGTAGCTTATACAAGATCATCAAATTGGAGCATGTGGCACCGTGCGATCTAAGCAGCATAACCCAGCAGCTTGTAGATTCCCGTCTTAGGGTGGGGGAGAGAGCCTGCTTGAGATGTAATAATTTGCTTGCTGTGAAGTGGAGGATAACAAGAATTTTTACATTATTTCCTCCCTTCACGCAGACACGACTGTCCAAATTTCCACAGCGACTGGTGTTGTGGAGAAACCCCTCTGTGTCCACGAATATAACCTCAATATGGGAGGGGTGGACCTCAACGACCAGTTGTTGGTGCCGTACCTAATTGCCGTAAGGCCAGACGCTGGTATAAAAAAGTGTCTGTATACTTATTTCAATTGACTTTGCTGAACGCTCATGTGCTATACAATGCTTCAGGATGAACTGGATCCTTCCTTAAATTCCAGGAAGAGATCATCAGAGCCCTTCTGTTTCCAGACTGTGCTCTGGCCCAAGTTCCCAACGCAAATGCAGTAAGCCGGCTGCATAAGAGGCATATTCCGCATGTCCTCTCTGGTACCCCTACCCAAAGAAACCCCCAAAGAAGATGTCGTTTCTGTAGAAAGCGTGGATTTAGGCACGACACCCACTTTTATTGTCCCTCCTGTCCTGACCAACCTGGTCTTTGCATTGGTGACTGTTTTGAACGCTATCACACACTAGTTGAGTATTAGCGTAGGGTACAGCACCACACAGTGATTGGCACACGTACACAGGGTCATGGCCATCACATTTTGAGAGACCCCAATCTGCAATGTTCAGTTTATAGTTTTTTTTACAGTTTTTATAAAAGTGAAAAAAGTGAAAAAAATAAAACACACAAAAACACAAAAAAATAAAAAATAAAAAAGCCAAAAATAGTTGTGGTTGTATTTTTCTTCTCTCTCTCTCTCTCTCTCTCTCTCTTGTTCTCTCTCTTATGTTCACTCTCTACTTTCCACTCTACTGTTCGCTCACTATTTTTCTATATCTATCGTTCTCTCTCGGTTTTATTTTTACTGTGTTTTATTCTATTTGCTTTGCAGGTATGGTATGTTATACTGTAATGTTTGTTTTATTGTTAACCATCATTTGCTTAGCAGGTACGCTATTCAGCTGCAGTGCAGATTTATTTATCTTGACAGCAACAGCGTTTGCTCCCACGATAGATAAAGTTGTGACTCCAGCGCTGTAGGAGGTGATTTTACCAACACAGTTAAAAAAAAAGAGCATATACAGTGGTGTGAAAAAGTGTTTGCCCCCTTCCTCATTTCCTGTTCCTTTGCATGTTTGTGACACTTAAGTGTTTCGGAACATCAAACCAATTTAAACAATAGTCAAGGACAACACAAGTAAACACAAAATGCAATTTGTAAATGAAGGTGTTTATTATTAAAGGTGAAAAAAAATCCAAACCATCATGGCCCTGTGTGAAAAAGTGATTGCCCCCTAAAACTGGTTGGGCCACCCTTAGCAGCAACAACTGCAACCAAGCGTTTGCGATAACGTGCAATGAGGCTTTTACAGCGTCCTGGAGGAATTTTGGCCCACTCATCTTTGCAGAATTGTCCTAGTGCAGTTACATTAGAGGGTTTTCGAGCATGAACGGCCTTTTTAAGGTCATACCACAACATCTCAATCCTATTGTATTTTCTTTGCAGGCATGGTATGTCTTACTGTTATACTGTAATGTTACTTTGTTTTATTGTTAAACATCATTTGCTTAGCAGGTACGCCATTCAGTTGCAGCGCGGATTTATTAAAATTTTTTTTTTGTTTAAATTGTTTTTATTGGGTTAAACAAGTTACAGATAAGAAAAAGTATTCCTTCAGTACAATGAGTCATAAATTCAGGTATACTGATTACACGATAAACTGAAATCTATCATGAGGTACGCATAATGTATTCTATCAGTGTTGGTTAACTCGCAATACTGTTATGCCGCGTACACACGAAGGGACTATCCCGCGGGATTATCCCCTGGCCTCAAGTCCAGGGGATAATCCCCTCGTGTGTGGGCCTCCAACTGACTTTTTTTCAAAAAGTCCGGCGGACTAAAGTTTTAAGTTTTGTTTTAAAATTATCCGCTGGACTTGGCAGTCCAGCGGACAATCCCGCCGTTAGTAGGCTAGTCCGCCGGACTTTTGAAATGAACGGACTTGCCGCTCATCGGAAAGTCCGTTCATTTAGCATGTGACTTTAGGTACGTAGCTAGCGTAGGCAGTAAATGCCGGCGCTCTAGCTCCGTCACCTGGCATGGATTTAAAGGGAGTCCCCACGCCGAAAAACGGCGTGGGGGTCCCCCCCAAAATCCATCTCAGACCCTTATCCGAGCACGCAGCCCGGCAGGCCAGGAAAGGGGTGGGGACGAGCGAGCCCCCCCCCCTCCTGAGCCGTACCAGGCGCGATGTACCCCTACCCATTCACCTAAGGTGTAAAATGTAAAGTAAAAAAAAAAAACACACTTTTGAAAAAATATTTTATTGCACAGCTCCGGGGGTCTTCTTCCGTCTTGGGGGTCTTCTCGCCGGACTCCTCCGCCATTTACCTAGCTCTTTTACCGAGCGGAGAGGTCCGGCTACCTTCTTCGTCGTCGCCGCCGTCGTCTGGGGGTCTCGATCCGCCTTCAGGGGTCTTCCGGGGTCTTCGGGGGTCTTTTCTGTTCTTGCCGCTGTCGTCGCTTTCTGCGCCGCCTTCTTCTTCTTCTTCCGCCTTCTTCTTCTTCCGATGTTGACACGTCGCTCTCTCTGGCCGGAATGCCAGAGCCGCGCTGTGCTGGGACTTATATAGGGACAAGGGGACAGGGTCACATGCTCATGTCACATGGTGACCCCGCCCCCTTGTGATGTCACAGGGGGCGGGGGGCTCCCAGATTCCGATAAGCCCCCGCCCGCAGACCCCGACAACCAACGGCCAGGGTTGTCGGGAAGAGGCCATTGTCCTCATCAACATGGGGACAAGGTGCTTTGGGTGGGGGGGCCGCACGGCCCCCCTTTCCCCAGGGCACCCCCCATGTTGAGGGCACGCGGCCTGGTACGGCTCAGGAGGGGGGGGCGCTCGCTCGTCCCCACCCCTTTCCTGGCCTGCCGGGCTGCGTGCTCGGATAAGGGTCTGAGACGGATTTGGGTGGGACCCCCACGCCTTTTTTCGGCGTGGGGATTCCCTTTGAAACCATGCCAGGTGACGGAGCTAGCGCGCCGGCATTTACTGCCTACGCTAGCTACGTACCTGAAGTTACGTTCTAAATGAACGGACTGCTCCGTGTGTGGGCAAGTCCGTTCATTTTCAAAAGTCCGGCGGACTTTGTCCAGCGGATTGTACGCCAGAGAAGTACGGGCGTGTGTGGGCAAGTCCACACGCTCGGAAAGTCCGGCGAAGCCAGCTGGAAAGTCCGGCGGATTGTCCGCTGGACTAGGTCCGCCGGGAAAAGTCCCTTCGTGTGTACGCGGCATTAGACAAACCCGGTGAGGGTAAAAGGTTAGAACATTATAACAATGTAACAGTGAGGAGGGGAAGGAAGGGAGGGGAGGGGAAGGTAGGGATAGGCAGGACTGTGGTCCGATCTACATCAAAGCATAAGGTTGTATAGGAAGCAATGTTACCATATAAGCATTTACTTCATTAATTACTTTTGAACCATGATATCCAGTGTTTTTCAAATTGTTTAATATTACCATTCCTACCAGCTAGTAGGGATTCGTAGGCATAGTGGACTTAGGTATTAATAAGAACCTCTGAAACATTCGGAGCTCTATCTTCTTTCCAGTGTCTTGCAATCAGGGTTCTCGCAACTAGAAGGATGTGAGTAATCACTGTTCTAAATTCAGCAGGAAAGGTTTCTATACCCAGATTCAATATCGCCAGACCTGGATTAGGTCTGATCAGAACGCCAGTGATGGTTGAAATGCAGCGGACTGGTTAAGTGTTTGCAGGCCCAGAACGAATAGTAGTTCTTTCAGATTGTTGATGGGATGTAAGGTCTGTTCTATATTACACCATAGGGAGTCAGGGGAAGGATCAAACCATCTTGCGAGCAGCGTGAGAGTAGTTGCTCGAAAGTAGTCCTCAATGTCAACCAGTCCCATGCCTCCCGCCAGTCTATGTTTAATTAAAAGGATTTTCAAGCATCTAGGTCTTTTGGCCTTCAAAATGTATGTAGTCATTAGGGCATTTCAAGCCTTAATGTGTGTTTTGTGTACTGGTACTGTTAATGTTCTGAAAACGTATAAGATTTGTGGTAATAACAGCGTTTTGAATGAGGCTAGGCGTCCTGTCCACGTGAGTTTAATATTGGATAGTCTTTTAGTTTCTTTGGAAATTTTATCAATTAAAAGGTATGTAGTTAGCTTGTGCTAGGTTTTGGAGGTTCTTGGTTAGTTTTATACCTAAGTATGTAATGCTATTACTACTCCAGGTATAGGGAATGGAATTTTGTAGGTGAGATTTGACCGGGGGTGAAATGCCCATCTCTAAGATGGTTGATTTTGTAAAGTTTACTTTATAAAAGGAGATTTTGCTAAATTCAGTGTGTTTGGGTCAAATACTGAGTTAGAAAAAAATCAGATAAGCTTTTTTCTAGATGTTTAAGGAGTTTTTAAAAACTTGAGAATTCGCTCTCGAGATGTAGGCAGCGTTTGGCGTGTGCCCCTCCACCACTGTGACTGAGACAGGGGCATGATCAGACCATGTGATGTCATGAATGGTGGATGAGGAGCGTTTTGTCCACCAAAATCAGGTCAATCCTGGAGTAAGAATTGTGTCTGGCCGAGTGGTAGGAATAATTTTTTCGTCTGCGTGCTGGCATCTCCAGACGTCATAGATGTCTTCCGTGTTCAATAGAGGTTGGAGTGAAGGTTGAGATCTTTTAGCCGTGGATGTGGTATCCATTGTATGGTCTGCTGTGATATTGTGATCGCCACAAATTATTAGTGAACCTTTTTTAACTAAGGATATATTGTTATAGAATCTCCTCAGAAATCGGATCTGGTGAGAGTTGGGAGCATATAAATTAGCAATGGTAAAAGGTTTGTTGTTCATTTCTGCGCATGCGTGAAACTCCGCCCGCCCCTGACGATCTTTCTCGTCTATTCCCCACCCCTTCTCTTTACGGCGCAGTGTGGAGAGCACATGGCGGGGCCACAGCAGGTGCACCCCAAATATTGCAGCAACGAGGAGGAGGACGAGGAGAGGCCGGAGGCAGAAACGTCCCGATCCCGGAGCCTGAAATTTAAGGCCTCCAATATGTAATTTGGAGAAATGTTGGAGATGGGGGACATATTGAAGAGTAGTGACTATGATGGGAAGTATGGGCCTTACCTCAACCCAAATGTCAGAAAGGGCAAGATCATGTCTAAAGTTGTGAGGAGGCTGTACAATCATTTTGGGGTACAACGATCCAAGGAACAACTGAGGAAACGCTGGTCAGACCTGAAACTGAGGGAGCCCGATCAGTACAGAAAGATCAAGCGAGTTCTTCAAAAAAGTAAGTAGTTGTGTTTTGTGTATGATTTCTTGCTTGCATACTGCCCCATGTGTTTTTTTTTTTTTAATGTTGTACCTTGGAAAATGGCCACTTTCATGTTCGTCTGTGCATTCGATCCTACTCAACCTCGATCTTTCTGCCACTGTCACGATCGTACTCAACCTCGATCGTTCGGCCACTTATAATACGAGGTTTGGGGAAGTTTGTAGTGAAAGGAAGTTCGATCTCAATAGAGATGTCATCAAGAATGTAAAGCAAATTTATTCAATGTAAAGGAGAGGTCACTCAGTAGCTGTTTAACCATCTGGACTCTAGAGCAATAGTGCTGTGACACCCAAACGCCCTTTTTTTTATGCTGTTCCACACATGTGCTCCAGTGGATACTAGAGGGGTGTACCAAAAAGGTAGTAAGTTTAGCCCCTTTACAAAGTGACTACATTCATGTTGTTGTCATTTGAAACTTGCCAACAAAAAATATTGTCCCTCACTTTCAAGCAATGTTTGACATTTCCTATTTCTGCCCTCCATAGATTGTTGTGCTAAATCTTCCTTTTGTACATTCTCATAGGGGAGAGAAGACTCGGGATGTCTGAGGAAACCCGAAAACCCACACCTCCCAAAGAAGGGGAAAGACCAGAAGCAGAGGAGGAGGAGGAGGAAGGAGAGATCATCGAACTTGGAGAACTTGTCACCACAACAGGTGAGTGTGGGAGAACACAGCTACTGGTAAGCTAATCAATGTATGCCTGCCTCTTTTACAATAGCCATTTTGTTTCTTTTTTTTGTGTTTTTAGGTGATGTGGATGTTGTGGAAGAAGAATCGCACTTTACCACTGAAAGTGCACACGTACTCATCGGGGAGATAATGGTCTGCAATCGAGATCTAGATGAGATAAAGAAAAACATCAATGATGTTCAACAAAAATTGAAGAACATCATTGATGTTTTAGGTAAAATCTGAAAACGCACCAAGTAATTAACACAGATTGGTGGCTGTTTGTGACAACATTTGAAACTTAAGAACTGTGGCAAATTTGGAAGATGCACACATTGTGTCCACATGTGCTAGCTCCCATCATGGTGGATGAATGACAAGGTTTTGGGGGTGCAACCACTTTACTAACTACAAAAGTGGGTGTGGTGAAGGGGTTGCACCCCCAAAACACGTCCATTGATCCCCATGATGGGAAATTGCACTTTGGAACATTCTAGGCATGTGTTTTACCGTCCATTTTGAGACCCAAATTGTGTGCATGTTCTAAATTACCTTTTTCAAGGGGTGCCCCCCCATGCGCTGAAGGCAAGATCAAACACACTTTTTCAACATATAGTCATATCTGATCTTGTCTTCACTTTAGAAAGTTGAACTTTGCAAGTTCCTAGGTTCTGTCTGTTCTGTTTTGCTCCATGCCTGGTTTTAACAAATGCGTAATGTTTGTAAACAATGTTCTAAAGAACCAAGATCTTGTCAGTTTTGCCACGAAGTTTAGAAAGGCACTTGGGAATGTGTTGTAAGTAAACTATTTTAAACCAAAAAATGTGTGGCTTCCTTCTTTAAAAACACCAAACCATTATTTATGTCAAAAGTAAATGATTTGTGGGCAATGGGTGTTATTTACTAAAGGCTTTTCCAGTTTGCACTGCAAGTGTATTTTCCAGGGCACTTTTGCAGTGCACTTGTAGTGCATAGTGGATTTGGCTTAGGTAAATGACACCCACAGTGGTTTGTACGAAAACACGTAGCACAGCATTTTGGTGAATACACACATTTCGGTCATGGTGATGAAAAGGAGTATTTTGGGTGTCAGTTATGCACTACAAACCTTCACTAGACAAAAGATTAGGTATCACACACACAACATGAGAAGATTCTTTTTGGGAAGAAGAGACTGTTACCTCCTTTTGCCCAGAAAGTGCATTCCCACTCTTGAAGATAAAGGGCAAAAATATCCAACACAAATAAGCTAGAATACACCTACAAACAACACAAGCAGGAAATGACAAGAAATCATAGGTATGTTTCAAAAATATATTTATTAAAAAATGCCTCTCACACATCGTCAGGCAGAGCAATGGCCCCCCTACCCACAAAGTAGTCCATATATTGCTTGCGGACCTCGCGGGCATTTAGAGGGGGCAAGCCTGGACGTGCCGCTTGAAGGGCTGTGAGGTCGGCATTGGAAGGCCCGTCCACATCTGGGCCAACAGCCACCACATAGTTGCTGTTGTGTCTTTTCAAAAAGTTGTGCAATATGCAACAGGCAAGAACTATATGGTTTAGTTTGTATTCCGCCAAGTTAATAGCCGTCAAAAACAGGCGGAAGCGGCTGGCCAGGATCCCGAAGGTGTTCTCCACCACTCTGCGGGCTCTCGACAGCCTGTAATTGAAGACCCTCTGGTCTGGGGTGAGGGTCCTCATCGGGAAGGGCCTCATCAGATGGGGAGTCAGCGCAAACGCTTCATCTGCGACAAAGACGAAGGGGAGTCCTTCAGCATTCTCCTCTGGAGGTGGCAAACACAGACTGCCACTCTGGAGACGCCAATAGAACTCCGTGTGCGCAATGGCACCACCATCCGAGATCCGGCCGTTCATCCCCACGTCCACATACAAAAACTCGTATGTCGCCGACACCACCGCCAACATCACTACACTATTAAACCCCTTGTAATTATAATAGTAGGACCCCGAGTTGGGGGGTGGGACGATGCGGACGTGTTTCCCATCAATTGCACCTCCGCAGTTAGGAAAGTCCCAACGGCTGGCAAAGTCGGAGGCCACAGTCTGCCATTCCTGTGGCGTGGAAGGGAACTGTGGAGTGAAACAAGAAAAAAAAATGAGTCACTTTGCACATAAACATTGCAAGCAGATTAGACAATAACATTTTGGAACAAGATCAGACTTTAAAATTGTAAGCTGGAAAGTATTTGCACCCAAAAGTAGAGGGTCCCCCTAGCAGATTACTCACCCCCCATCAATCCCCCCACTTCTGAGGGGCCATTGACAATAACTAGGGGTTGGGGGGGGGTTTGGACAGGTAACCCTCTCCACTTCATTGATTGCCAAATGGCTCAATAATGTGTGCTAGTTTGGCCAGACCCTCCTTAACAAAACACTATTGGCAGCCCACAGGAAACCTAAAACAACATTCCAAATAACACCCCCCACCCCAAAAAAATTATGGAAGCACATTTTGACATTCTGCAATTACCCAGCAAGCTAATAGGAGGGAAAGAACACAAAAAATTATGAATGGAAAGTAGGGAGCCAGCCCCTTGCACTACATGCTTTGCTGAATTCATCCCTAAAGATGCCCACTATAAAGAGGTAGGTATATAGTGTGTATTGACCTTGGGAAAGCCAGCAGATAGAGGATTGGTAGCATCTGACAGAGCAGTAGGGGGAGGGGGTTCCTTAATGAGTTAGGCCCCCCTCCCCCCCCCCCCAAAAAAAGGGAAACAAAAGGGGCTCTGCATGAAGTAAAAACACACAGCAAACATTGGTGCATATTTTAGGGGGTGTTTGGGGGAAAACAATACTATGCAGCAGACAAAATACATTGCTTAAGTGACTAGGCCATAGGTGTCTATTGATCCAGAAGAGCATGCTGGGGAGGTAAGTGAAGGGAAAAATGCATGAAGGAGAAAAGGGGCACAGCATATTAGAGCATATTGCAATCATGGTAATTAGGGAAGGAGGTCAAAAATACAAGACATTAGCAAACAGAGCATACATAGAAGGGAATAGTAAAGTAGAAATGTTACCTTAATATAGTCCTCCTGCAGGACCTGGATGATGGCAGAACAGGTCTCTGGAATAATGATTCCCAGGGCCTGGGGAGAGATACCTGAGGAGAACTTCAAATCCTGAAGGCTTCTCCCTGTCGCCAAGTACCTCAACGTGGTAACAAGCCTCTGCTCCGGAGTGATGGCTTGTCTCATGCAGGTATCCTGCCGGCTGATAAAAGGGGTCAGCAAAGCCAAAAGACGGTGAAAAACGGGGTCCGTCATCCGGAGAAAGTTCCTGAAATCATCAGGATTATTCTCCCGGATCTCACGAAGCAAAGGCATGTGCGAGAACTGACCAATTCTTGGTCCACATACTCCTCGTCACTCTGTTCATGGACGGGTCTTGGCTCAAAGCTAAAAGCCCGACACCAATTCCGTGTACAGCACGAACTCGGCGACGAGTGCGTACGGGAAACATCGCTCACAAACGGTCGGCTGGTCAGAACGGACAAACAGAAAGCACCGATAAACAGCAAGGCCTGAAAGAACGAAATGAATACCAGAAACGAGCAGACAATAAGCAGTGAAAATCAAAGCGTCCTATATCAAGATATAGGCCGCAATGACCAACAAATGCGAACTGACTACACGCACTAATAAACAGATACGCACGACAAGCACAAACTGAAGAGCAGTAACGATCTGAGTCACAAAACTGAGAAGCGCGAATCGTTAGTCCCTAAACTTCAACTAACTCGCGATAAACACGGGATCAGCAGAAGGAGCCCAACGGGTGCAGGACGTGGTGCTGAACTTCCCTTTTCTAGTCTCGTGGAAGACGACTTACGTCACAACATTCTTGCAGATCGGAAATTCCGACAACGTTGTCCGACCGTGTGTACGCAACACCAACATCGGACAAAGTCCGACGGACATGATCCGACAGAACTGGTCATCGGAAAATCCAAGCGTGTGTACGGCCCATAACAGCTATGAGGACCCCCTTTTGTTTGGAAGGGGCTGAGGCGGAAAAAATATGAGGAAAGTTCTTGTGATGGAAATTTGGGGCATTACCGATTGAGAAATTAGTTTTTTGTAAGCATAATACATCCGCTTGTAATTTGAGTGCTTCTTTCCAAACTGCTGACCTCTTGGCTGAGGCTGTTTACATTAAATGAGACTATTTTTACTGACATTTGTGTAAGGTGTTAGTAAGTGATAGTCATACCTTATCTTAGGCGTTGATGCGCAGGGTGTCAAGCGGTGATGTTGAGAGCTGAGCCATCGAGAATTGTTGACTTCCAATATGATGATGGTAGTGCTATTCAGATGGTGATCAGACCAGTCAATTGGGGACGAGTGTGAGAAGGGAGAAAGGGTTAGGGTTAATCTGTAAAAAAACAAATACCGTAGCATAAAGTCATACACAAATTTGAACTTGAGAGCAGAGCTTCTGCCGATAACTTGAAGGGGTGAAAAAGTTCACAACTGAAAACTCCAGAGTTTAGGAACCATAATAGGTAGATGTGGCTTAACTTTTATATTTGGATGCTTTAGGGTTTAGCTGTTTGTTGTTTTTCTTCCTTGACACCGTTTGCCATTCGTAGCGGTCACCTGGGTTTGTGGAGAGGGAGGAAACTGTAGGTGGTTGTTCAGGTATAATGTCCAGAGACTTGAGCAGTGCTAGCCCTTTTTCCACATCTGAAACGACAGTAGTGGTGCCGTCATGTGTGACTGTCAGTTTGACCGGGTAACCCCAACGGTATGGTATGTTGTGGTTACGTAAGGCTTTTGTTACTGGTAAGAGAGATTTGCATTGTATACTGAGAGAGGTCAGCAAACAGTTGAATATGCGCAAATCTTTCTGGGGGGCTGCTGGGTTTTACGAAAGGCAGCCATGAGTTGCTCCTTTGTTTGATAAAAGTGAACCCGCATCAGGACATCTCGTGGGATGTTGCCGGGTAGATGTGACGGTTTTGGCAATCTATGAATACGGTCCACATGTAAGTCTGAATCTGTAGTGGAGGGCAGAAATGTCTTAATAAGGTCAAGAGCATATTGTTGAAGTTGTGCAGGGAGGACTGTTATTACGTCCCCCATTTTCTTCTCTATGTGGGTTACTCTTCCCCCCATCGCCCCCAGCTCGGTTTTAAAGTTAGTGACACATTGCAGCATATCAGTGTGCATGGAGCTGCGGAGACTAGCATGTCCTTGAGGGTGGTATCAGAAACTGGCTTACCCGTTGTAGGAAAGGCTGTGAAGGGATCCACCAGCTCCCTCGTGTCCTCATTGCTGTCCTGGAATGTGTGTCTCTGCTGTGTGTCATTCTCCAGGCGAGACTTTATCAGGGCTGCGGAATATAGGAGTTGAGGCCTCCAGTGTGTTGTGTTCAGGGATTTGCTGTAGCACTGGGCTGGATGCCGCTGATTGCGGGCTGCCTGTGGAGAAAGGAGAGCTGCCCCCGTAGCCGTCGCCATCTTGGATGGGGTCATGGCCTTTCGGCGGGAAGAAATCTTGTAGTTTCTTCAGCTGTGCCGCTCCTTTCCGTTTGCGGGTGATCCCGGCGGTGCTTTCGGGCACAATCTGGGCAGTTTGTGTGCGGCGGTGTTGTTGCTAAAGCCGTTGGTTCCTATGGCTGGAGCGGAGCTGAGGGATCACGCTGCCATTCAGTTGCGCGGTAGCCACACCCGCCGGATTTATTCATCTTGACAGCAACAGCGTTTGCTCCCCCAATAGATAAAGCCATTACTCCAACACTGTAGGAGGGGATTTCACCACCACAGTTAAATAAAAGAGCATATATGCCGAAGCATAGGGGCAGCAGGGGTGGAGGAGCGATTTGCTCCTAACTTTTGGGGCGCATGCCCCATGCTTCGGTATATATTTTTTAGCCCATTCAGCTGCAGCACTGATTTATTTATCTTGACAGCAACAGCGTTTACTCCCACGATACATAAAGCCATGACTCCAGCGCTGTAGGAGGTGATTTCACCACCACAGTTAAAAAAACAAAATGGTGCATGTATGCCCATCATTAGAAGTGGGTGAAGGGAGGTATGCTAATGGTGGGCATACTCACCGATTAATCTCTTTTTTTCATTCAGCCCACAGGCTGCATGAAAAAAAAGATTACAATATATGCCCAACAAGGACCAGCAACGTACTGGTATGTTGCTAGACTTTGAGTGGTTATACCATAATGATGCCTGCGGGTTTAGGTATCATCTTGGTATCATTCTTTTCAGCCAGCAGTCAGCTTTCATGTAAAAGTAATCCTAGCGGCTAATTAGACTCTAGACTGCTTTTACAAGCAGTGGGGGGGGAATGACCCCCCCTCCCACCATCTTCCATGGTTTTCTCTGACTCTCCTGTCCCAACAGGGAACCTGAGAATGCAGCCGGTGGTTCCGCCAGCTGACCATAGAGCTTTGAGTGGTTATACCAGAATGATGCCTGCGGGTTTAGGTATCGTTTTGGTATCATTCTTTTCAACCAGCGGTTGGCTTTCATGTAAAAGCAATCCTAGCAGCAAATTAGCCTCTAGACTGCTTTTACAAGCAGTGGGAGGGAATGCCCCCCCACCATCTTCCATGGTTTTCTCTGACTCTCCTGTCCCAACATGGAACCTGAGAATGCAGCTGGTGGTTCCGCCAGCTGACCATAGAGCTGATCAGAGACCAGAACGGCTCCAATAAAAAAAAAAGCAACCCTGTCCCCCCCCCCCCCGTGCTCTTGCGCAAAGGCGAATGCAATCGTCGGTCTGGCGTCAAATGTAAACAGCAATTGTACCATGCATGTGAGGTAAATGCATTTGAAAAAAATCGCTGCGCTGCAGTGAAAAAAAAAAAAACACCCACCATTTTAATCTGTAGGGCATTTGCTTTAAAATATATATAATGTTTGGGGGTTCAAAGTAATTTTCTTGCAAAAATTTATTATTTTTTCATGTAAACAAAAAGTGTCAGAAAGGGCTTTGTCTTCAAGTGGTTAGAAGAGTGGGTGATGTGTGACATAAGCTTCTAAATGTTGTGCAAAAAATGCCAGGACCGTTCAAAACCCCCCAAATGACCACATTTTGGAAAGTAGACACCCCAAGCTATTTGCTGACAGTCCATGGAATACTTTATATTTTGACACAAGTTCTGGGAAAAAGACAAATGTTATTTTTTGCACAAATGTGTCACTAAATGATATATTGCTCAAATATGATGTGAAATTACACCCCGAAATACATTCTGTTGCTTCTCCTAAGTACGGGGATACCACATGTGTGTGACTTTTTGGGAGCCTAACCGCATACGGGACCCCGAAAACCAAGCACCGCCTTCAGGCTTTCTAATGCCCCATACACACGGTCGGAAATTCCGACCACAAAATCCGTCTGATTTTTTCCGACGGATTTTGTCCGACACTGGTGTTGCATACACACGGTCGGACAAAGTTGTCGGAAAATCCGATCATTCTGAATGTGGTGACGTTCATTGCGTATGACGGAACTACGTAGAGGCTAGTAGCCAATAGCTTTGGTCTTGTAATTTGATCTGAGCATGCGTGGCACTTTGTCCGTCGGAATTCGCTACATACGATCGGAAAAAGTCAGATCGGACATTGTTGTCGGAAAATTTGAGAGCAGGAGATAAAACTTTGTCCGATGGAGCCTACACATGGCCGGAATTTCCGACAACATTGTCCGATAGGACATTTTCCGTCGGAAAATCCGACCGTGTGTATGGGGCATAAGGGTGTAAATTTTTGATTTCACTTCTCACTGCCTATCACAGTTTCGATGGCCATGGAATGCCAAGATGGCACAAACCCCCCCCCCCCCAAATGACCCCATTTTGGAAAGTAGACACCCCAAGCTATTTGCTGAGAGGTATGGTGAGTATTTTGCAGACCTCGCTTTTTGTCACAAAGTTTTGAAAATTGAAAAAAGAAAAAGAAAACATTTTTCTTTTTTTTCTTCATTTTCAAAAACAAATGAGAGGACTCAACATGCCTCTCAGCAAATAGCTTGGGGTGTCTACTTTCCAAAATGGGGTCATTTGGGGGGGGGGTTGTGCCATCTTGGCATTTTATGGCCTTCAATACTGTGATAAGTAGTAAGGAGTGAAATCAAAAATTTACGCCCTTAGAAATCCTGAAGGCGGTGCTTGGTTTTCGGGGCCCCGTACATGGCTCCCAAAAAGTCCCACACATGTGGTATCCCCGTACTCAGAAGAAGCAGCAAAATGTATTTTGAGGTGCAAATCCACATATAACCATGGTATGTGTGAGCAATATATCATTTAGTGACAACTTTTTGTAAAAAAAAAAAAAAATATTTTTTTTGTCATTATTCAATCACTTGGGACAAAAAAATGTAAAATTAAATGGACTCAACATGCCTGGGGGGTTTGTACTGCCCTGCCATTTTAGCACCTCAAGAAATGAGATAGGCAGTCATAAACTAAAAGCTCTGTAAATTCCAGAAAATGTACCCTAGTTTGTAGACGCTATAACTTTTACGCAAACCAATAAATATACGCTTATTGACATTTTTTTAACAAAGATCACAGAGGCAATCACATACCATCAAAAGAAAGCTCTATTTGTGGTAAAAAAAGGACGCAAATTTCATTTGTGTACAACATTGCATGACACTGTATATAGCTGGTTGCTAAGCAACCACAGTGTAAAAAAATAAATAATAAAAAAATACGTAAAAAGGCAAAACGCGGCAAAATCGCATGTCAAAAAAAGCGCAAACACCGCAAAATGCACTCACATCTATGCATGTTGCTTTTGAGCGTTTTTTGGAGTGCTTTTTGCGGTGCTTGCCACGTTTTTGGACACAAATTTTTACCGCGTTTTTTTAAAAATATTTTTACACTGTGGTTGCTTAGCAACCAGCTATATACAGTGTAAATTAAAAAAAAAAAAACACAAAACGCAAATCGCGGTAAAAACGCGGTACTTGCTTTTTGGATGCGGGTCCATTGACTTCTATTACATGCAAAACGCTGCATTTTGCATGAAAAAAGTCCCCGACCCTTTCCAAAAACGCAGAGGTACAAAAATGCATTGATGTGAACATGTTCCATAGGAACCCATGTTAAAAAATTTCTGCAAAATGCATCAAAAAACGCATTAGTGTGAATCAAGCTTTAGGGTTTACAACCAGTGCCAAATTGTAAAAAGTCCTTAGGCAGCCATAAGGTCCGGTGCTTAAAGAGGTGGTCCACCTGAAAAAAAAAATGTAAAAGTCAGCAGCTACAAATACTGCAGCTGCTGACTTTTAATAAATGGACACTTACCTGTTCCATCGCTCGTCTCTCGGCTGCCCCGCCGCCATCCTCTGTCAGGGAATCAGGAAGTGAAGACGCAACGTCTTCACTGCCCGGTTCCCTACTGCGCATGCGCGAGTCACGCTGCGTGCCTCTATTGGTCCCCGCTGTGTCCTGGGAACTGTGTTTCCCAAGACACAACGGGGCATCTCCGGATAGGGGCGGGGCAGCTCGGATAATTCGTAACGGAAGTGGGTGCAGATACCTGTATTATACAGGTATCTGCACCCCCCTCCCCCCTGAAAGGTGCCAATTGTGGCTCCGGAGGGGGGGAGGAATCCGATAAGCGGAAGTTCCACTTTAGAGTGGAACTCCGCTTTAAGTGGTTAAATACACGGCAGTTAGGGAGACAGAATTGTTAAAGTTCACGATTTTGTTGAACTTTGCAGATGATTGTTTAGTAAATAATCACCTTTGTGAATAAAGATCCAACCTGAATAAGAAGCTGGCTGAATTTGGAGCCAAATTCTGCATTCGAATAAGAAGCTGACCGAAAAGGAGCCAACTTCAGCACCATAATTTTAAAGGTAACACCAAGTTTTTTTTTATGGCGAATTTCTCAATAAACAGTTCTAAAGGATCATTCGTGTTGCGATGCTGCCACCTAGCGGTAGCTATGTTTTGTTTACACGTAACACGGTACGGTAGCACGGTAAAACAGGTTAATTTGGGGAAGCGGCGCCCAAACCAATTATAATAATCTTTAGCTTCAAGAAAAATCTTATTATCAGGTTCAAACTGACACTCCACGTTAGGGCTGCCAACCACAACTCTGGCAACTGCTTTCGGCAAATGTTTGTGAAAACCAGCCCCTCTAGAAAGTGAACATTTCCTTTTAAAGCGGCCATTGTTTTGTAGCAATATCCTCCAGAAAATGGGCGATTTTAGGACGGAACCTTCCAGAGTACGCGGGCTCTATTATGTACGGGCATGCGCTTTCTGACTGAAATCCGTGGCGCATGTGAGCACTGAGCAGCAGGGAGGTGGTTCGGTAGGGTAAGGGGCATCTGGTCCGTCACCCTGATCGGGGCTGTTGGCGGGATAAACTGATACCAGGTAATTATTGGCTACATGTATTTGTGTTCACATTCCACTGGGTCTATTAATAGGTCATTCGTATTGGTGTGATAGCATTTGGAACAATCTTTGTGTATCTGTTATACTAAATGACGTTACATACACCTTAATGCTGAATTCCGGGTATAGACCAATGGATGTATACAGCTTTCATACATGTGGGGGGACGCTGTGTATGTGGAGAACTGTGGTAATTTCTGCTACTATAGCAATTGTTACAGTTTTTTTGGGTCGGTTGATGCCCTGCTGCATAGTAACTATAGGGGTCGCCTGCTTGGCGCAGCTGCCATTTAACCACTTGCTTACTGGGCACTTAAACACACTTCCTGCCCAGACCAATTTTCAGCTTTTGGTGCTCTCACACTTTGAATGACAATTACTCAGTCATGCAATACTGTACCCAAATACATTTTTTGTCCTTTTTTTCCCACAAATAGAGCTTTCTTTTGGTGGTATTTGATCACCTCCTAGGTTTTTTATTTTTTGCGCTATAAATGAAAAAAGACCGAAAATTTTGAAAAAAAAAACGCATTTTCTTTGTTTCTGTGATTAAAATTTAGCAAATTATTAATTTTTCTTCATAAATTTTGGCCACAATTTATACTGCCACATATCTTTGGTAAAAATAACCCAAATTAGTGGATATTATTTGGTCTTTGTGAAAGTTACAGACTCTACCAGCTGTGGTGCAAATTATACAAAATTGATCACACCTGATGCACTGGTGGTCTATCTCATTTCTTGTGACCCTAACAAGCCAGGAAAGTACAAATACCCCCCCAAATGACTAGTTTTGATGCTGTCATTTTTTTTCCCACAATTCTTTGCAAAATGAATTCTTTTCTTATTTTTTTTTTCCACAAAATTGTCATTATAATAGGTTATTTCTCTCACATGGAATGTGTATACCACAAATAACACCCCAAAATAAATTCTGCTACTCCTGAGTATTACGATACCACATATGTGGGACTTTTACACAGCCTGGCCACTTAGAGAGGCCCAAAATGCAGGGAGCGCCATCTAGGAGCATAAATTACACATCTAACTTGTTGACTACCTAGTACACTTTTGAAGGCCCTGGAGCACCAGGACAGTGGCACTGATGACAGGTGGCACTGATGACAGGTGGCACTGATGACAGGTGGCACTGATGTGGCACTAGTATGGGGCACTGATGACACGTGACACTGATGACAGACAGCACTAATACGGGGCACTGATGACACGTGACACTGACAGATGGCACTAATATGTGGCACTGGTGACAGATGGCACTGATATCATGTGGCACTGATGAGAGATGGCACTAATGTGGCACTGATGACAGATGGCACCGACACGTGACACTGATGAGAGATGGCACTGATACGTGGCATTGGTGACACTGATGAGAGATGGCACTGATACGTGACACTGATGAGAGATGGCACGTGACACTGACAGGTGGCACTGATGACAGATGGCACCGACACGTGGCACTGATGACACACGACACTGATGACAGATGGCATTGATGACACGTGACACTGATGACAGATGGCACTGATACGTGGCATTGATGACACATGGCAGGTGGCACTGATGACAGATGGCACTTATACGTGGCACTGGCAGATGGCACTGGGGACAGGTGCACTGGGGACAGATGGGTGGGGACACAGATGGGGACAGGTGACGGATGGGGAGACAGATGGGGACAGATCGCACATTTTTTTTTTTTTTTTTTTTTTTTAACACTTACGGCTGCTGCAGCCGCTCATCTCTCTCTCCTCACACGCTGTCTGTGTGAGGAGGGAGAGCGGCGCTGACAGATGATCTCATATGTTTCCACATGAGATCATCTCTCATTGGACACGCCGATCTCGCTGTAAACGGCCGCTGTGATTAACACTTACGGCTGCTGCAGCCGCTCATCTCTCTCTCCTCACACGCTGTCTGTGTGAGGAGGGAGAGCGGCGCTGACAGATGATCTCATATGTTTCCACATGAGATCATCTCTCATTGGACACGCCGATCTCGCTGTAAACGGCCGCTGTGATTGGCCGTTTACAGCGATCTGTGACCGGCTGTGTCCGACGGACACGGCCAGCACAGAACTTCCCCGATGCGCGTTCTCAGGAGCGCGCATTAGGGAAGTAAACAGGAGGACGTCCAGGGACGTCCTCCCAGCAGAGAGCGTCCGCGCTGCAGCCGTCTTTCGGCTATAGCGCGGGCGCGAAGAAGTTAAAGTGTTCCTTGTATTTTTGTCAACAAATGCAAAGTATTCTCTGATTGGATGAGCTGGAGAGGCAGAGAGGTGACATTACAGGTCCAAATCAGAGAACGGTTTGCGTGAAATGAGGAACTGCAATGTGTTGCTGAATGATGTGCCAAACAGGTGATGCCCTGTGGTTATTAGGAAGCATGAGCTCAGGCGTGTTCGCATACGGCACGTGCAGAGCCCGCCAGGATGTCGGCACTGGGCTAATCACAGGCAGTGAGACATTTCCCGATCTCTGCAGCCGCGCATCGGGACACTGTCTTACTGCCTGTGATTAGCGCTCTGCACGTGCCATATGCGAACACGCTGGAGCTCATCCTTTATTATGCAGCAGGGCAGCTGCTAAGCATGGGAGCTGGAAGACTAAGGCAACCACTGTAGTAGCAGTGGCTACTACAGCGATTTCCAACTGTATGGACTATACTAGACTAGTAAACTCCAGACCTGGATTTCAGCTTTAACCCTTTTACTGCCAGAGCTGGTTTCGCGTTCTTGTTTACATGTGTTTAAAGAAGGTTTGAGATATGGGATTTTATAGGTACATTATAAAGGTATTAATTAAATTGAATACTCTGATAGACAGGTTAACATTTAGAAGCCTGATTTTTATTTTACAAATACGAAAAGATAAAAAATGAACAAATATGCATGTATCTATGATACAGGGTATATACACCTATCCTTATAGCAAACATAGACACTGCAAAGTTCATTGATGTGTGGTCATGTATTCAATAGATTTCTACATGTTTCGCCTGAAAAGGCTTCATCAGGAAAATTGACACGATCACAAAGTTAAAATTCAAAGGGTGTTTTTTTCCAAAGTTGGAACCTCTTATATCGGATCCAATGATAGATACTCTCAAGGGGTGTTATGAGGTACTAGCCCGGCATGAGCCGCACAAACAATTATTATCCTACAGGAATGGTGGGTACTCGTAGGGAGGAGAGGAGGAGCTCGGGGATATCCTAGAACACACAAGTAAGGTGGGCACCTAGCGGGTTTTCCCGCTCTTTGTCTTTCCCTTGGTGCTACTTGATTTACAATCGAACCAGGCTCTACAGATATTGGTCTGGTCTCTATACCTAGACCTTGTAATGCTCGACCTTCTCTTCTCTCTATTTTGATGAATAGAGATGTGGGACAGGTGTATACAAACTTTCCCGAGCTCCTAGTCAGCCTTGTAATTTCACCCTTAAGGACAATATAATGCGGTATATGTCCTTTATGCAATTCTTATCTCCATATCATACCAAGCTCGATATTCTCCTCCCTACGAGTACCCACCATTCCTGTAGGATAATAATTGTTTGTGCGGCTCATGCCGGGCTAGTACCTCATAACACCCCTTGAGAGTATCTATCATTGGATCCGATATAAGAGGTTCCAACTTTGGAAGAAACCACCCTTTGAATTTTAACTTTGTGATCGTGTCAATTTTCCTGATGAAGCCTTTTCAGGCGAAACATGTAGAAATCTATTGAATACATGACCACACATCAATGAACTTTGCAGTGTCTATGTTTGCTATAAGGATAGGTGTATATACCCTGTATCATAGATGCATGCATATTTGTTCATTTTTTATCTTTTCGTATTTGTAAAATAAAAATCATGCTTCTAAATGTTAACCTGTCTATCGGAGTATTCAATTTAATTAATACCTTTTATAATGTACCTATAAAATCCCATATCTCAAACCTTCTTTAAACACTTATTATTTAAGGGATGATGGTACAATAATTTTAAAACACATTACGGACCAATTGATCTCCAATCATGTTTTCAATTGTTCTTGTTTACATGTTTAGAAAAAAAATTTAGGCTCCATGCACACTGGCTTAAAGGGGTTGTAAACCCTCTCTCTGTTATTTAACCACTTCATCCCCGGAAGGATTTACCCCCTTCCTGACCAGAGCACTTTTTGCGATTTGGCACTGAGGCACTTTAAATGACAATTGCGTGGTCGTGCAACGTTACATAAATATAAAAAAATATAATTTTCTCCTTAGTTTAGGCCGATATGTAGAAGAATACATATTTTTGGTAAAAAAATAACGCAATAAGCGTATATTGATTGGTTTGCACAAAAGTTATAGAGTCTACAAAATAGGGGATAGATTTATGGCATTTTTATTATATATATATATATATATATATATATATATATATATATATATATATATATATATATATATATATATATATATATAATGAAGATCTGCGATTTTTTTTTTTTTTTTTTTTTTTTTTTTTTTTTTTTCTATCGTGACTGCCAATTTATGAGTGAGTGCTGTGAACAAGGCTTATCGCCGAAACTAGTCTGCTGCTGACTGTACTCACTGTGAAGGCTTGAAAATAAATACCCTTGAAGTTATGGAGTTGCCAGATGCTTTTATTCTATGACTGCAAATTTATGGGGGACGCATTGGACGCTTGACACCATTTTTGGTGACACCATCACTGCTCCCGATGACATGTCACTAGGCAGAACGGGGAAATGTCTTGTTTGCATCTCCCCGTTCTTCCGTTCCTTGACACTATTGCGGGCCCCCGGTGGACATTGAGTCCGCGGGACCCGCGTGTACGGTCACGCTGTATTAAAGGGGACGTACAGGTATGCCCATTTGCCCACCGCTGCCATTGTGCCAACGTATATCGGCGGTCGGCAAGTGGTTAAAAAAAAAAAAATCATACTTGCCACCACTGTGCAGTTTGTTTTGCACAGAGTGGGCCCTGGTCCTCCTCTTCTGGGGTCCCTCAGTGGCACTGGTGACTCCTCCCCGCATTGAGTGTCCACGTTGGAGAAGCGGGCGCACTCCCGAGTCCCACATTTGTGTCCATTTACACAGACTGCAGGACTCGGTCCTGCTCCCCGGTGCCGCGTCATTGGCTTTAAATGGTGGGAGCCAATGGCTCCCCTGCTATTAATCTATGCAATCAGGACATGAGACACCAGCTAGAGGGTTTACAACCCCTTTAACCATCTCAATAAAGTGCATTTTCACCCCCTTCCTGCCCAAGCCATTTTTCAGCTTTTAGCGATGTCACACTTTGACAATTGCGCAGTCATGCTACACTGTACCCAGATAAAATTGTTATAATTTTGTTACCACAAATAGAGCTTTCTTTTGGTGGTATTTGATCACCTCTGCGGTTTTTATTTTTTGAGCGATAAGAGGAGGAACATTTTTTTTATTTATTTTTTTACTTTTTGCTATAATATCCAATTTAAAAAAAAAAAATTTTTTTCCCTCAGTTTAGGCCAATATGTATTCTTCTACATATTTTTGGTAAAAAAAAATCGCAATAAGCGTATATTTATTGGTTTGCGCAAAAGTTATAGCGTCTACAAAATAGGGGATAGATTTATAGCATTTTATTTTATTTTATTTTTTACTAGTAATGGCGGCGATCTGCTATTTTTTTTATTTATTTTTTTTAATCGTGACTGCGATATTGTGGCGGGCCCGTCGGACATTTTTGGGACCAATCACATTTATACAGCGATCCGTGCAATAAAAATGCATTGATTACTGTATAAATGTGACGAGTAGGGAAGGGGATTAACACTAGGGGGTGATCAAGGGGTTAATGTTACCTGGGAGTGATTCTAGCTGTAGGGGGAGGGGATTCACAAGGAGAGGAGACCGATCAGTGTTTCTCTGTACTGAGCACACACCATCGGTCCTCTCCTCTGACAAGACCGTGAATCTGTGTGTTTACATACACAGATCCACGGTCCTGCTGTGTTACCGTGCAATCGCGGGTGCCTGGCGGACATCGCGCGCACAGAGACCCCAGTGACACTCGGGCGCCCGCCCCCCCTTGGTGGCACAGGAAGGGGAGGATGTTATAATGACGCCATATGACACCCTCCCGCAACGAGAGCTGCGCCGCATGGCCGTCAATTGACAGCCGGCGGTCGACAAGCAGTTAAAAAATTTTAATTCTTGACCCCCTCCTTCTTCTTTTTTTTTTTTTTTTTTTTTTTTTCGCTAAGCCTTTTACTTTTATTGCATAGGGGACAAAGTTCCCGATGTGATGCACTTGTTGGTGATCGTTTCTCTTTAATGAGACATCAGAGTTAAAAGGACCCCTGATTTCTCCCCTCCCGTGAAGCTAATGAACTGTACATTGCATTCCGTTGGCTTCATACTCAGCCAGTAAAGTGACACCAGGACCCGTAAGTGAAGTTTTACATGTTGCTTCCGGGTCATTAGCAGGAAGGGGAGATCAGTAAACTCCCCTATACCCGGCAGCACCCTCCATGCCGGTTCTGAGTGTCAATGGGCACTTGGAGCCTGGAAAACTTGGTGTGTGTGTGTGGAGGTGATCGGGCAGCTGCAATCGGGAATGTGTATAAAACCCACTGCTCCCATGGCAGTGTCAGTAAAAGGGTTAAAGCCCCACTTCAGAACAACTTTCTCTAATCATCTTCCAGAACAGCTACTTAAGAGATGATTGGCTTTGCCTTCAAACAGGAAAAGCAAACCAGAAAGATTAAAAAGCCCCTTCCTTACTCTCATCCTCAGTTATTTTGTGTTTTTGACCATCCAGGAGTACACGTTTATGTTGGTTTTGTTTCCCCTTGTTCTGATAATTCTGGTTGTCAGGCCTTGTTCGTGATTGGGCCAATAGTGTGCCTGAGTTCCTGGCCAAGTTACTCACCTGAAGGTTTTTTCCCTGAAGATGTGCTGCACCTGGCTGCTTAACTGATACAGGCAACTCCAGCACCTTGCTGATTTTTTTTTTGGCCTGTTCTTTTAATGCCGTAGTGGCGCTCATGGTCATCAGTTTCTTCCCCTATTTTCCCCACAGTATAATGCATCTGGGCAGGTCACCTGTATGTTAGGCCAAGGAGGACCAAGATGGCGTTGGGCCTGTTCCAGAATCAAGATGTTGAGAATCTTCCTGGTACTCAGGATGTGCACTACCTTTGTCCACACTCCGGCGCATTTCTGTTCCAGACTCTGATTGCCGAGAGGGGCTGCCATCAAGGCAACATTAGGGTCCATCTATACTTTCAGAGCTGCACTTACTAAGGTAAGCCCATACCAATAGATTGGGGTCCACCACTACTTTCAGTGGCGGTTCACACTAGTGCAATGCCAGACATTGCATATGATTTGCGCCGCATTGCTGTGCGGATCACAAGCGATGTCTGTGCGATGCAATTTCAGCCATACAAACTGTATGGCTGAAATCACATTCGCATGGTGCAGGACCCTTTTTTTTTTTTTTTGGGACACACTGGAATTGGATTGCATCCAATTTCTGCACCATTTTACAGTTCACACTGCGAACTGATCTGGGGGTGTCATTAACTTTTTGTATTGGCACCTGCAGCGGTTCGCAGAGGGCAGTGTGAACCGCCAGCAATTCAGGTGCGATGCGGGAACCCGTACTGGATTAGCAGGGTTTCCCACATCGCACAAGTGTTAACCGAGACTCAGAGCTGTACTTCCTAAGGTAAGCCCATACCAAGTACCTAGTGATTATTGCTTTAGTTTACTGGCCTCTAACGAATGCTTTTCTACTCTACTCTAAACTTTTAAGGTAATCTAACTATTAAGAATGTGAAGGTTGTAAAATTTAAAGTGGTTCTAAAGGCATACGTTTTTTTTATTTTATTTATTTTTTACCTTAATGTATTCTATGCATTAAGGTAAAAAACCTTCCGGTGCAACCCCCAGCCCCTTACCTGAGTCTCATCTTGATCCATCAATGTGCCTGAGGGCAGTCTTTCTCTTTGTCTTTCTCTCAACCATTAGAATCGAAAGTTTTACTAAAGGTTCAGATTTGGTTACTTTTTAAAATTTTCTTTTTTTACAAACATGTCATACCTGCTCTGTGCAATGATTGTGCCCGCTCCCGAGCGGTCTGTGTCTATAAGATGCACAGAACACCTCTGTCCCGCCCCCTCCTCACTGGCTGTGATTGACAGCAGCTGGACAATGGCTCCCACTGCTGTGTTTCAGCCAATATGCAGGAGCCAATGCGTTTGTGCACTTCGCTGGATCGCGATGGGGCGAGGGGGAGCTGCTAACTGAAGGTTTTTCTACCTTCACGCATAGAATGTACACCCCAAAATACATTCTGCTTCTCCTCCTGAGTCTTGTGATACCACATGTGTTTTTCACAGCATAGCCACATAGAGAATGCTAACATGCAAGTAGCAACATTAGCTGTTCTAGGAACATAAATTACACACACAAATTCCTATCCAACCTATCACATTTGTGAAGGCTTTTCGTATTTTTAACATGCAGCATGTACATACCAATTGCACCCCAAAATACATTCTGTTGAGCAAAGGGTAGACAAAAGATTACCTGTGGTTTTAGTAGTGCATTGATCCTGGCAGCAGGCAGGGACATGGTCAGTGACGGTAAAAGGAACGTCCACGCAGCAGGCAGGAAAACTCTCCATAGTCAGTACAGGCAGCAGGCAGAGATATGGTCAGCGGCTCAGGAGTGAGCCTTCTTGAGTGCCCCCATAGCAAGAGGCTTGCTATTGGGGACACTCTGAGTGGGCAGGGGGAAGGAGCCAGGAACATCGTCAGGGAACCCAAAAAAAGAGGTTCGGTAAGTACAGCCAAAGTATTGGTCCAGGCAGGAACAACAAGCTTAGTAGGGCCACAGGGGACAGGGGGTAGAGGCTTCTTCCACCCAAATCTCTTTAAAGCCTCCGTTCTCCAGACCCTATTCATATTTACATAGTTGGTCAGGTTTAAAAGACACAAGTCCATCCAGTTCAACCACAAAAAAAAAGTGTAAATGAATAAAGTTATTTATCAAAGGAAACACACACACACACACACACACACACACACACACACACACACACACACACACACACACACACACACACACACACACACACACACGTGTGTATTTTGTTCAGGTGTGGTATGTCTCTTTTGATACATCACTTTATTCATTTACAGTGTGTGGAGGATTCCTTTCATGACAGGTGGTTGATTTTTACCTGTCCTATTTTGATTGGTTCTAGCCACACATGTTGGTCTATAAAAGAGTATGCACACCTGGGGATAGTCGGGAATGTTTAAGAACTTTGTGTGAAACGCGTCTGCTGAACATTGTGGATCCCTCGTGTGTCATGTTTTTAATCTCTCGATTCTACAATAAACAATTTTTTTTTTTTTTTCATCACTGGATTTGTGCCGCTTTCTCTTCATTTGTATGGACTTCCTAGGTTCCGGACCTTGGCAGACACCCAGTTTTGTTTTCACAACCGTACTAAGAGATCCTTAAGTGCAGACAGCCTGTGAGCGGTGTGTAACCAACTATTCTGAAGCCCCTCACACATGTGAGACCCCCATCTTGAATTCCACTACTACAGTAGCAGGGGAAAAGATCAGTCCAAGTGGCAGGCAAAAAAACATAGTAGAGCTGCACGATTAATCATCAAGAATCGTTATCGCGATCTTGACTAAAGTTTTTCCTGATTCTTTCTATGCAAAGAATTCTCTCTGCTCTTCTGCAGCCACAGCCGTCAAAAGAAAGGAAGGAAAAAAACGGGCAGTCTGCCAAGAATCAAAACATTCTTTATCAGTTAAACTTAAAGTGGAGGGCCACCCTAAAAAACTAAATTGCATTAAAATGTTCCCAAAAAATTGAAAAAATAATTTTTTTAAACTTGCCAGAAATGCCTGTTGCTAGGCAGATCGTCCTAATCTGCCTCTTCCTACTCCGCAGTGATCTTCAGTCCATGTCTCATCATATTTTTTAGTTCAGCCTATATGACATATGGAGAAGGCAGCCTTCAAAAATTACTCGCATTTTGCGAGTGATTTTTTGAGGGCTGGCGAGGAGAAGTGAAGAGAGCCGCCACTGGGTGATCACAGCAGGGAACATCACAGCTTTCGTTTTAATAAGCTGTGTGTTCCCCTGCCGCGCACCGTCGCATAAGCCCCTCCCCTTTTTCGGGACTTTGATAGACAGATCACCCGTCCAATCCTAGGACGGGTGACATGTATCAAAGTTCCCCGGACAAGGGGAGGGGCTTATGTGACGGCGCGCGGCGGGGGGAACACACAGCTTATGAAACAAAAGCTGTGATGTTCCCTGCTGTGGGGGGGGGGGGATCACCCTAGGACGGGTGACCTCTGTCCTCAACAGGTAGGCAGCTCATGGGGGGGGGGGGCTGCACATATGGGGGGGGGGCGGGGGGGGGGGAGACACACAGGCTGCACCATATGGGGGGGGGGAACACACAGGCTGGCACCATATGGGGGGGGGGAAACACAGGCTGCACCATATGGGGGGGGGGAGACACACAGGCTGCACCATATGGGGGGGGGAGACGCACAGGCAGCACCATATGGGGGGGGGGGGACACACAGGCTGCACCATATGGGGGGGGGGGACACACAGGCTGCACCATATGGGGGGGGGGGGGGGAGACACACAGGCTGCACCATATGGGGGGGGGGGGGCAGACACACAGGCTGCACCATATGGGGGGGGGACACACAGGCTGCACCATATGGGGGGGGGGGGAGGGGGGGGGAGACACACAGGCTGCACCATATGGGGGGGGGGACACACACAGGCTGCACCATATGGGGGGGGGGGACACACAGGCTGCACCATATGGGGGGGGGAGACACACAGGCTGCACCATATGGGGGGGGGAGACACACAGGCTGCACCATATGGGGGGGGGGGGGGGACACACAGGCTGCACCATATGGGGGGGGGGGGAGACACACAGGCTGCACCATATGGGGGGGGGGAGACACACAGGCTGCACCATATGGGGGGGGGGACACACACAGGCTGCACCATATGGGGGGGGGGAGGGGGGGGACACACAGGCTGCACCATATGGGGGGGGGAGACACACAGGCTGCACCATATGGGGGGGGGGGAGACACACAGGCTGCACCATATGGGGGGGGGGGGGACACACAGGCTGCACCATATGGGGGGGGGGACACACAGGCTGCACCATATGGGGGGGGAGACACACAGGCTGCACCATATGGGGGGGGGGACACAGGCTGCACCATATGGGGGGGGGGACACACAGGCTGCACCATATGGGGGGGGGACACACAGGCTGCACCATATGGGGGGGGGGGGACCACACAGGCTGCACCATATGGGGGGGGGGACACACAGGCTGCACCATATGGGGGGGGGGCAGGGGGGGGGACACACAGGCTGCACCATATGGGGGGGGGGAGACACACAGGCTGCACCATATGGGGGGGGGGAGACACACAGGCTGCACCATATGGGGGGGGGGACACACAGGCTGCACCATATGGGGGGGGGGAGGGACACACAGGCTGCACCATATGGGGGGGGGGACACACAGGCTGCACCATATGGGGGGGGGGAGACACAGGCTGCACCATATGGGGGGGGGGGACACACAGGCTGCACCATGGGGGGGGGGACACACAGGGGGCACCACATGGGGGGGGGACACACAGGCTGCACCATATGGGGGGGGGGACACACACAGGCTGCACCATATGGGGGGGGGGGGACACACAGGCTGCACCATATGGGGGGGGCGGACACACAGGCTGCACCATATGGGGGACGACGACACACAGGCTGCACCATATGGGGGGGGGACACACAGGCTGCACCATATGGGGGGGGGGACACACAGGCTGCACACCATGGGGGGGGGGGGACACACAGGCTGCACCATATGGGGGGGGGGACACACAGGCTGCACCATAGGGGGGGGGGGACACACAGGCTGCACCATATGGGGGGGGGACCACACAGGCTGCACCATATGGGGGGGGGGACACACAGGCTGCACCATATGGGGGGGGGGGACACACAGGCTGCACCATATGGGGGGGGGGGACACACAGGCTGCACCATATGGGGGGGGGGGGGCACCATATGGGGGGGGGGGACACACAGGCTGCCCACACCGGGGGGGGGGGGACACACAGGCTGCCCACACCGGGGGGGGGGGACACACAGGCTGCCCACACCGGGGGGGGGGGACACACACCCACACACGGGGGGGGGGACACACAGGCTGCCCACACACGGGGGGGGGGGGGACACACAGGCTGCCCACACCCGGGGGGGGGGCACACAGGCTGCATTGGCAGGCATGGATAAAGTTGTTAATATTTTTATAACTTAATTGCATAAGACATTAAAGTGATAATTTATGAGGGAGGGTTTAGGGGCGGGGCAGGGTAGGGGTTGGGCGGGGCAACTGGTGGCCAGTAACCCTTGAGGCCTGGCTAGTAGCTCAGGACTTGAAATTTTGAGCCTTGGAGAAGGTCTCCATTTTCAGTTTCACACTTTGGACATAGGGGGGAGTCCCTAATACCCCAATCATGAAGTCTCTTGGGCGTCCTGTAAGCTCTATGGAGTAGGTTTAGGTGGGATATTTTATGGGATGCAGAAACTGAAACTAGGGGGGCAGCTGCCAGACACAGCTCCCAGCTTTCCCCATTAATGGGTCCAACATCTTTCTCCCATCCCTGTCTGCAGGGTAGCCTGGTAGGGTCTTGTATTCATGCAAGGAGGGTGCTATAGCAGCTGGAGATCATGCCCTTCTTGTCCGGTCTCATGAGGATGTTTCGAATTATTACGTGGTCTGCCTGCTGTATCACAGTGGTTTTTGCCTGCATTTGTAGGGCATGGTGTAGTTGTAGGTATTATTTAAAGAAATTGTTGTTTGGGATCCCATAGTCCGCCTGGATCTCGGAGAACAATTTGAAAGTGGGCCCACTATACAGTTGGGAGATGTACCTAATACCTGCCTCCTCCCAGTTCCCAAAGCCTTTTCATATTTCTCTAAATTGTCTATTACGCCATATGGGAGTGCAATCCAAGTACCCCTTTATTCCTAGAACTTTGTTAATGTATGACCATAACGTGTTTAATAGTTTGACAGTAGGAGCCCCGGATTCCAGGTGTAGATACCCTGCTTCCAGCCTTGTGAGTGCAGACCCCCTCTGTGTCCAGTACCTTACAAATAGGGTCGGTCAGATCCAGAATACCCCAGCCCCCCAGCTGTTGCAGCTGGGATGCTAGGAAGTATGTCCTGGGGTGAGGAACAGCCATTCCCCCTTCATCTTTATTATACTGTAATGTAGACAACCTAATCCTAGCTGATTTTTTTTTCCCGCCATATCAGTTCCCTAAATTGTGATTCTATTCTTTCGAACCATCTCCTAGGGATCCACACCGGAGAGTTGTGGAATATGTACAATAACTGTGGTGCCCAGACCATTTTAATGAGGTTTATGCGCCCGGCTACTGCTAAGGGTAGTTTGCACCAAGATGTGCATTTTTCTCAGAATTTACTGAGTAGAGGTGTTGGGTTATGTTCAAGGTATTGTGATGGATCAGGTGTTACCTGGACCCCTTAATACTTAAATGCATTTACTATCTGGACTGCTTCTGCACAGTTTGGTAGTGGGGTGTCTGGGGGATCTAGTGGCATTGACACCGATTTATCCCAGTTGATGGAAAAGCCTGACAATTCCCCAAACGTTTTAATGAGGTCCATAACTGCCTTTAGTGTGCCCTGCGTGTCCCCTAAGTACAATAGTGTGTCATCGGCATACATAGATACAATATCTGTGTCGGTAGGTCGTTGGAGTCCTATAATATCAGTGTCTCCCTGTATCCTAGCCGCCAGGGGCTCCAATGCCAAGGCAAACAGCAGGGGTGACAAGGGGCACCCCTGCCGAGTGCCTCTGAATAACGAGAAGGGTTCTTACAGCTCCCCATTTACTCTAAGTCTTGCAGTGGGTTTTGCGTATAATAACTGGAACCATTTAATAAAGGTGTCCCCCAGGCCTACAGTCTTAAGCACCTTCCACAGATAGGGCCACTCGACGCTGTCGAAGGTCTTAGCTGCGTCCAGCGAGAAGACAGCCCTGTTGCCAGTGTTGGTTGTTGGGATTTGTAGGTTTAAGAAGAGCCTCCTTATGTTTTGTGCTGTGCATCTTGTAGGGATGACCCCGGATTGGTCTCTGTGTACTAATTTGTGTATTACCTTGGCTAGTCTGTTTGCTAGGATGCGGCCCAGTAATTTTAACATCAGCCGTCAGCAGGGATATGGGCCTATATGATCCTGGAGACCTGGGCTCTTTGCCAGGTTTCAGCAGGACGACTATAATTGCATCGTTCATGGAGCCTGGAAGGGATCCTTTCTCAAGTGCCTCTGTATAAACTTTCAATAGATTGGGGAGCAGTGTGCCAGCATATCTTTTATATACTTCGGATGGTAAACCATCCAATCCTGGTGATTTATTATTTTGAGATTGTGTCAGGGCTAACTCTAATTCTTCCTCCGTGAACGGTGCATTAAGCATGTCCGCATCATTGGTTGGCAGGACCGGGAGTTCACTTTTCCCCAAAAAGTCCTCTATTTCCATCTCTGTGGGGTTCACCTTGGCTGTATAGAGGTCTGTATAAAAATCTTTAAAGATCTGCACAATGTCCGGGGTCGTGGAATGTTCGACTCCCTGGACATCGCAAATAGCCGAAACAGTGGAGGAGGACTGTTGTGCCGGTGCCATTACCGCCAGCATGTGTCCTGTTGCCTCCCCCTCCTCAAAATGTGACTGTTGGAGAAAAAATCGTTTATTTCCGGCTAATTGGAATGCCATGTGCCTAGACATTGATTGTGCTCCCAGCCATGCCCTTTTTGTCTTCTCCGTGGGACTGGCAACGTAATTATTTTCAGTTTCGGTGACCATTCCGCGCACCGTCATCTTCCACGCCTTAGTGTCTGTATAATGCAATTTATTGATTTTATGAATTGTCCCCTCACAAAGGCCTTCATTGCATCCCATACTGTTCCTAGGTTTACAACTTTCACCGAGAGCAAGGCGACGAAAGGAGATTTACTGTTTTTTAGCTGAAGTGAAACTCCTAGGAGAACTAACCCTCAGGTTTCAAGGGAGTTTCCTCCGCCTTTCACCCCCCTTGGCGGATGCAAGGGAACAGTTTTCTGTGTAGCCCAAGAGGCTGGATGCCCTGTTGGCCCCACAAGTTATTTCCTCTTTGTCTAATGACCTTTTGCAGTCATTACTCCCATTCCTGTCCAATATTCTCCTGAAGAAATAATTTGAGCATGTCCCGTATTGGGTCAGGCTACGGGAGCCATGAAAGCCAGAAGGAATTGAGCCTCCAAGCTGGGCTATTGACTACATCTGGGAATGATATGGAGATGCGGAGCGAGGAATGGTCAGAAATGTGCCTGTCAGTGTATTCCGACGATATAATACAAGGTAACATTTTGTCATTGCCTAGGCCTATATCGATTCTAGACAAGCCTCCGTGGGAGGCCGAGTGACAGGAGTACCTTTTTAAGGTCCGGATGTCTGCTACGCCATACATCCGTCAGTCCCAGTTCCTTGAGTACTCTGGCGCGACATTGTGGGGTATAGGCAATTTGTCTTATTGAAGTCCCCCCCCCACTGCAAGCAGGGGTACCTCCGGGTATTGCGCCATAAATTTTGCCAGACTCCCGAGGACCCCGGCTGAGTACGGTGGTGGTACATATATTCGCTAGTATGCAGGTTAGTCCATGGATTTTACACAATAGAAATGCATATCTACCCCCTGGATCTATTAAATTCTTGAAACAGTGGAACCGGACTCCCTTACGTATAAGTATGCTTACCCCCCTGGAATATGAGGAGTACGTGGAATGAAACTGTACATCATATGGGTATTCTAGAAATAATGTTAGAATTAGGCGTAACTTTCGGTACATTTTGTCAGTATAGTAGACTGTATCCCCGTGGAAAAATAAAAAGGCATTTTCTAGGACAGTACCATTACCCGATGTGTAAAGAGACATCTGCATTGAGTTCAGTTCCACGGTTACCACTTGTATCATTGAGAAGACAAGGTAGAGACATGACGTCAAACAGTAGATGTAATGACTGCAAAAGGTCATTAGACAAAGAGGAAATAACTTGTGGGGCCAACAGGGCATCCAGCCTCTTGGGCTACACAGAAAACTGTTCCCTTGCATCCGCCAAGGGGGGGTGGAAGGCGGAGGAAACTCCCTTGAAACCTGAGGGTTAGTTCTCCTAGGAGTTTCACTTCAGCTAAAAACAGTAAATCGCCTTTCGTCGCCTTGCTCTCGGTGAAAGTTGTAAATCCAGTGTAAAAAAGAAGGGGGATGTAGTGATCCGAACCATTTGTTAACTTCTATAGTAGCCTTGGGGACATCTGTAGGGTGCCGGTCAACTCCAATATCCTTGTGGGCTTTACCATCAGGCCGGGGCGTTGCACGCGGTTGGTTTAAGTGCTCTGTCCTCTGTCTAGCCATTGTGCAGCAGCTGTGGGCCGGTCAAAAAAGTGTGTTTTCTCCCAGTGCAACTACCCGAAGCCAGGCTGGGTACAGCATGGCATACGGAAGGTTGAGCTCCCGCAGTCTTTTCTTTACATCAATGAACTTTGCGCGTTGCTCTGCAGAAAAATCTGGGTACAATGATACCTTGGAGTTTTCAATGTTCATTGTGCCTCCCTTGGTTCTGGCTTTGGACAGTATGGTATCTCTGTCTTTTATAATTGAGAAATTTTAAAGAGAAAGGCGCGTGGGTGATTGCCAGGTGGTAACGGTCTAGATGGGACTCTGTGCGCCCTTTCATCTGCAAAAAGTGGGGAAAAGGCGTTTTTGCCAAACGTTGCGATCAGCCATTCCTCAATGAACACAGCTGAATTTTTGCCCTCGGCCCTTTCAGGGATGCCTATAGCGTGTATATTATTGCGCCTCATGCGATTTTTCCAGGTCATCCTGGCGGGCCGCATGTTGGGCAGTAAGGTGACAGTTATATTGCAAGTCTCTTTGCATAGGGGGAATATCATCTTCTAGTGCACTCACTCTGCCCTCAATGGCTGCTTTACGCTCCCTCAGCTTCTGCATATCCTGTCTCACATAAGAAATTTCTGCCTTAACTCTTTTCACTTCATTTGCTAGTGTAGAGATGGACATATTGCATGCAGTTACAGCAGAGAAGATGTCTCTGAGTGTGGGTTCTGAGTTTTCAGCCAGAGGGGGGGGGGGGGGGGGGGGGGTGGATCTGGGCCCTCTGTGTGTATTCCTTGGTGTACTCAGTCAGGGGACTGTTGCGGTTCCGATGCTGTTCGGTTCGGGTCAGGATAATAGGTTTATCAGGATCAATGCCGGATTTTCAGCGGAGCAGGAGACACTGTAGAGAGTTGGGAGTTGGTGTCAGTGGGGCAGCGGTCGGAGTTGGTGTCAGTGGGGCAGCGGTCGGAGTTGGTGTCAGTGGGGCAGCGGTCGGAGTTGGTGTCAGTGGGGCAGCGGTTGGTGTCAGTGGGGCAGTGGACGGAGTCGGTGTCAGTGGGGTAGCGGTTGGTGACGGTGGACAGTCGGTGGTCAGTGAGGCAGTGGGCGGTTGTTTGTTTTTTTTTTTTTTTACAGTTTTTGAATATTTTTTTATCAGCCCTGTTGGGGGCTTTGGTGACAGACCCCTGACATCTCCTTTTTGTCACAGAGAAAGGGACAGAGATTCCCCAGTCTCTTTCTCTGCACTGAAGATGAATGGAGGGAAGACATCGGCTACTCTCCATTCATAAACTGAGCAGAGGAACACACAGGTTACTCTGCTCAGTTATCACAGGTTACAGGAGCGATCGGTAACGAACTGTGTCCCATTCAGAAAAGAAAGGGGTTGGTAACTGACATACCAGACCCCTTTCTCTGCTCTCCATCCTGACAGATCCCCTCCCCCCCCGGGAGAGGAGAGGGAAGCCGGATGGGGGGGGGGCTATGGAGGAAGACAGGGGCGGGGATGTGTACACAGTGCGGAGAGGGACGAGAGGGGGGGGGGGGGGCGAGGAGGACATCTGCACCGACGACGGTGGGTGATGATCGGTGCGATGGGACATCTGCACCGATCCCCGCCTGCATGGCTTTTCACGTGAAAGCCATGGGAGGGAGTGAAACAGATGATGAAAAGCCTTGCAGGGGGGGATCGGTGCAGATGTCCCATTGCACAGATCATCACCCACTGTCACTGAACAGTGTAGTTTGACAGGGGGCCGTGAGCGCTCTCTGCTTTTACCCAGAACGCGATCTGCCTCTCCTGCACGCTCTGGCCAACGGGAGTGTAGAGGTGGCCCACCGAGCTCCAAACAGACCCGCCCACTGAATCTGGACTTTTTGGGGGTTTATAACAGCTAAAGGGGGGACATTTGACAGGTAAGGATACATGCAGGAGGCATGTATATCCTTATAGATCACCACTATGGCAGTACTTTAGAATCGATGAGAGTGGGTTTACATCCACTTTAACCATTTAAGGACTGGGCCTATTTCTCTTATATTCACCGACCGACACAGCTCTTCTCTTAGCCATTGGGTTGTTATGCCACCTTTAGGAGAATACTAGGCATTACTTGTTATGTAACACACAGAACTTTCCAGTTCCGCCCAGGGGGCGGTCCCTTGGGTAACAACCCCCCCAGCCTGCCCTGCAGCCATCAGTTTTTTTTTTTGCCTAGTGAAGGAGAAAGACCTAGGAACCCTGATGGGCCCATCGGTCTGTCTTTTTCTGCAGAAGTTTGGTTTTTGCGCAAGATGATAGATCCTGTGATCTGCTATCAACAGCCGGCTGGGTGACAGGCTGGATACCCTTATCCTTGTAGTCTCCCCAGTCCGGCCATCGAGCGTGTGCAGGTCGCAGCTACGGCTCGGCAGGCCACGACGAAACCTCAGCTCCAGAGGTGGTCGGTGAGCTTTTATGCTCCGGGGCATACATATGACCGGGCTACTGATGTCTGCGTCACAGTATGCCGGACCAGCAGCTACCCTATACTATTTAGTGAGTAGTTCTGCAATGGAATGTCTCCCAGCTCTTCAGGATTGGTAAGTACAGCTCTCCCTGCCTCGGTGGGGCTGAGCAGCTGGGCATTCCCTGGGAGGTCGATTCGGGGGTCCCTCACCTCCCTCTCTTCTCTCCCTGTCCCCTCTCCCTCCCTGTATGCTGCTATGGGGTGTGTGTGTCTGTGCAGGGCTCTCACCTGGGGGTTTTTAGCGCTGGTTGTGTCCTGGGTCCTGTTTTTCTATGTCCCTGGAGGTGCCTGTGAAGTGCTTGTCTCCTCATGGTTTCACATTCGGTGGCCATCTTGAGTGTGGGCATGGCTTCGGCGGCCATTTTCCCTGTGTTTTTCTCAGCGGCCATTTTCCCTGTGTTTTTCTCAGCGGCCATTTTCCAGAAGCCTGAAACACGTTTTTCACTGGTGCTCTAGCAGCAGCATGTGCTCCTGTGTTCTGGCGGCCATTTTCCCTGGGATTTTCTTTGAGCCTGAGCACACTACAGGGCGGTTTCAGTGCCATTAGCAGCTGCTTCACCGACACAGGGCCGTTTTTTCTCTGCACCTGGGAGCTAACAGGGACTACAGGCACTACCTGCTGAACAGCGCAGAACTCTTCAGGGTGGTGAGTCTTGCGGGAAAGGGCCCCTCAGCCGGCAGCAGTAAGGAGGGTGGGACTGTCACTGTCCTAAGTCCCCTTTGGGTGGCAGACAGGGTAGGGTCAGCATGGCTTCAGAAACTGGTGTTTCTTCCCCCGAAATCCAGGCAATTGCAACCGGGTCGCCTGCAGACGGTGCAGTACCCTTGGACACCTTGTCGGCAGTCCTCAATTCGTTCGTTGCCAAGATGGAGGCGGTGCGTGGGCGCAAAGGTGCTAAGAAGCGGCCCATGCCCCCCCCCCGTCCTCTGGGGAGAGTTCTGACGCAGACTCGGGACCCGCTGAGGCAGGTGGCCCCTGCTCTGTCATGTCGGAGGACGCTGACCAGGACCTTTCGGACAGTGAGGATGAGTCCCCGTCCGGGTCCGTGCGCGACAAAGCACTGGTTGGAGCTCTTATAACGGCTGTGCGTGATACCCTGAAGATTCAGGAGCCAGCAGATTCCTCTGCTGAGGTAGCGGTCCCTTTTGGGTCCCGTAAGCCAGCCCGTTCACCTAGGGTGTTCCCGTATCTGACTTATTTTGACAAGTTCATTTACAAGGAATGGGGTCGACCGCAACGGACCTTTTCGGTCCCCAAATACATGGCGGTGCGTTACCCTTTCGAGGAGAGCCTTCTCAAAAAATGGTCGGCTCCTCCGGTCGTGGACCCCCCAGTATCCAGATTAAACGAAGTAACCACGATCCCTGTAGAAGGGACTCCTGCCTTTAAGGATCCCACGGACAGGAAGGCCGAGGCAGTAGCTCGTTCTTTGTTTAGGGTGGTGGGGTCAGCCGTGCGACCAGTACTGGCATCCGCACTGGTGTCGCAGACACTAACTGAGTGGGCGAAACTGTTGCACCGTGAATTGGGTGAACAACAGGCTTCTCCGGTCTGCGTGGAACTAGCAGACCAACTAGTGCAAGGCCTTAAATACGTTTGTGACGTGGCCCTGGATACTCTTCCCCTGTTATCCAGGGCTTCAGTGTCAGCAGTGGTGCTGAGGCACTTGATTTGGTTAAAATGCTGGTCGGCTGACCAGGCATCCAAGAAAGCCCTGACGGATCTTCCCTTCCTTGGCGATCGGCTCTTTGGAGCCTCTTTAGATGACATTATTAAGAATGCCACAGGTGGTAAGAGTACGCTACTCCCACAGGCCAGGAAGGCTAAGGAGCCACGCCGTAGGCAGGGACCCTCCTTTTTCCGCTCATAAACGGCTTTTTCGTCCGCCCGGAGCTTCCGCAAAACGTCCCCAGTCCGACAGGACGACCACGGAAGGACAGAAACGTCCCTGGAACCGCAAGCCTAACAAGCCTGCGAACAAAGGTGCTACCGCATGAAGGTTTTCCCCCACCCATGTCTCGGGTGGGGGGACGCCTTCGGGAATTTGCAGCCCGGTGGTCCGCCCGACTACCCGATCAATGGGTCTGCGACCTGATTTCCTGCAGCTACAAAATGGGGTTCCTCTCCTGGCCGCAGAACAGGTTCTTCCCCCTCCAGCACACCCGTTTCCCCGGTTTGCCGGGAGGCCCTCTTGGGGGCAGTAAGAGACCTGCTGAATCGCGGGGTGATTGTGCCTGTTCCGAAATTGGAACATTTCCAAGGGTTCTACTCGAATCTGTTTGTAGTTCCCAAGAAGGGAGGGGTACGTCCAATGCTGGACTTGAAAGCTCTCAACCACTTTGAAGGTGCAGAGGTTCAGAATGGAATCAGTTCGCTCGGTAGCCGCGGCACTCCATCAAGGGGACTTTCTGGCGTCCTTGGACATCCAGGATGCGTACCTGCACATACCCATATGCCTCCGGCATCAAAAGTTTTTGCGGTCGTGGAAGCCCACTATCAGTTTGTGGCTCTCCCTTTTGGTTTGGCTTCAGCCCCCAGAGTCTTTACCAAAGTATTGGCTCCAGTTTTGGCATTGCTGCGGCAACGTGGGATCGCGATCGTGGGATACCTGGACGATCTCCTCCTGAGAGCATCTTCTGCCTCAGAGTTAGAGGAGGATGTTGCGATCACCGTACAGACCCTGCAAGAGTTTGGGTGGCTGTTAAACCTAAAGAAGTCGGTGGTAGTACCGACACAGCGTTTGGAGTACCTAGGCTTGATACTGGACTCCAGGGAGGCAAGAGTTTTTTTCCCTTCAGACAAGCTGCAGACTCTCAGAGTTTCAGTAAAACGTCTGATGGACCGCAAGCGGTCGTCGCTTCGCTTCTGTATGCGAGTTCTGGGTCTCATGGTGGCCGCCTTTGAGGCAGTGCCGTATGCCCAGTTCCACACCAGAGTCCTACAGAAGGAGATTTTATCACAATGGGACAAATCTCAATTGACCCTGGATCGACTGATCCAGGTGAGCCAGCCAGTCAGAAATTCGCTGGTCTGGTGGCTGAGGTCACCGGTGCTTCAATCCGTGAAGTCGTTCCTTCCTCTGAAATGGACGGTGATCACTACGGATGCCAGTCTATCCGGCTGGGGTGGAGTGATGGGGGTTCAGTCGGCTCAGGGCCTCTGGTCGACGGAGGAATCCAAATTGCCGATCAATCTGCTCGAGCTGAGGGCGATCAGGCTATGCCTCTCCACATGGTCAGTAAGACTGCAGGGGCGTCCGATCAGGATCCAGTCAGACAACGCCACTGCGGTGGCGTATGTGAATCACCAAGGAGGAACAAGAAGCTCAGCCGCCGCACAGGAGGTCGCTCACATACTTTGGTGGGCAGAGCGACATGTACCGGCCCTGTCGGCCATTTACATCCCAGGAGTGGAGAACTGGCAGGCGGACTTTCTGAGTCGCCAAATGCTGGACCCAGGAGAATGGGCGTTACATCCGGAGGTGTTCAGGCTACTGTGCCTGCGGTGGGGCACACCAGACGTGGATCTTCTGGCCTCCCGTCTCAATCGGAAGGTGCCAAGATTCATGTCCAGGACAAGAGATCCTTGGGCAGACGCGTCAGATGCGCTGGTAGCTCCGTGGGATCAGTATCAGCTGATCTATGCTTTTCCTCCGTTGAAGCTGCTACCACGTCTGCTCCGCAGAGTAGGAGTCGAGGGGATTCCAGTGATTCTGGTCGCTCCAGATTGGCCTCAGCGACCTTGGTACGCAGACCTAGTGCGCCTGGTAGCAGACGCCCCGTGGCGACTGCCATTAAGGGAGGACCTTCTGTCTCAAGGCCCGATTCTCCATCCTGCTTTAACGGCATGGCTGTTGAGAGCCAGGTATTGAGGGACCGGGGACTGTCGGACTCTGTGATCCCCACTATGTTGGGAGCACGGAAATCTTCTTCTCGGAAGATATATCATCGCACCTGGAAGGCTTACATCTCCATGTGTGAAGAGAAAGGGTGGCATCCGCGCTCTTTTTCTATATCCAGAATCCTGCTTTTTCTTCAGCAAGGAGTAGACCAGAGGTTGGCATTAAGCACCATTAAAGGACAAATATCAGCCCTGGCTGTTTTTTTCCAGCGACCCCTGGCGTCTCACTCGTTGGTGAGTACCTTTGTTCAGGGGGTGCGACATGTGGTCCCTCCGGTGCGTCCACCGTTGCCTCTATGGGATCTGAACCTGGTGTTATCGGCGCTTCAAAAACCGCCGTTTGAAAATATCAGGGAGATTCCTCTGTTGACCCTTTCTCAGAAAGTGTTTTTTCTGGTGGCTATCACATCAGCCAGGAGGGTTTCGTAACTGGCGGCCTTGTCCTGCAAGTCTCCCCATATGGTTATCCACAAGGATAAGGTGGTGTTGCGTCCGGAACCATCTTTTCTGCCGAAGGTGGTCTCGGCGTTTCACATCAATGAGGACATTGTGTTACCATCCCTGTGTCCTAAGCCGACACATCCTAAGGAGGTGGCCCTTCATGCGTTGGATGTGGTTCGGGCTCTGAAGGTGTATTTGTCTGCCACAGCTCCCTTCCGGAAGTCAGACTCACTGTTTGTTTCGGTGGCTGGTCCAAAGAAAGGCATGGCGGTCTCGTCGGCCACCATTTCTAGGTGGATCAGACAGATCGTAGTACAAGCCTACGTCTTGAAGGGGCAGGTGCCCCCCTTTCCGGTCACAGCCCACTCCACGAGGGCAATCGGAACGTCTTGGGCTTTCCGACACCAAGCGTCTGTCGCTCAAGTGTGTAAAGCGGCGACCTGGTCGTCTGTCCACACGTTTACTAAGTTCTACAAGGTAGACGTCAGTGCATCCGCTGATGCCTGTTTTGGACGCAAAGTTTTGCAGGCGGCCGTATAGTTGCAATGAGTATGCAATACTTTTATTTTCCTGGTTTTCCGATGGAAAAACACAGTACCGTTAAGTTAATGCACTGTTGCATTACATTCCGCAGTTTGGTGCGGTTGTGGGTAGTCACTCCTGTTGAGGGTACCCTGTTTTTGTGGTAGTTATCCACGCACTGTGGTTTTTTTTTTTTTTTTTTTTTTGGTGGGTGAAGTTTCACTAGTTCCCACTGGCCTGGTGGATGAAGTTTTTTTTTTTTTTTTTTTTTTTTTTTATGCTGTTTTTCCCACCCCTCGTTTGGCACTGCTTGGGGACGTCCCAATGGCTAAGAGAGGAGCTGTGTCTCCCTCCCTGCTACCCACCCTCCTTTCAGTTGCTAAGCAACTACGACTTATCTATCTTAACTCTGTTTCTCCCCTTTTTACTTATTATGTTTCTCTGCTGTATTTTGTGGACGATATGTGAACTCACGTTGGACTGTTGGCTGACAGGGGTCCTATGGCCTTAGGGCCACGAAAGCGGATATCAGAATTATCTGGGGTGATGGCGGTCCTAGCCAGACACTTATTAATGCCGCCGGGATCCCCGGGCTTGCGGGGGGTCGAGGGTGGTATGTTGGAGGCCATTGAGCCCCCCTCCCTTGGCCCCGGCTGCTGGTCTGGGACCGGGCGCACTGAGCATTGCAGGGGGGTGTCCCGTCCCCGGGCTCACCCCTGGGGATGGGGCGCCCTTAGAGGGGACCCCACGCCCCATCTACCCTTCTCGCCCACACGGTCCTTTAGCTAACATATGGTCGCCCTCAACTCAGGACCCACAACAACTTCTTTAACCGCCGATCTTCCCCTATCTTTATGTACGTCTGTTAACCCTAGCATTTATTATTGTTGACACCACGACTCTGTGTAGTCGACGGTTTATTATCTTCACAAATGGTGACCGTGTTTTGTTTATATGTTATTTTTCCAATAAAAATTGATTATACAAAAAGAGAGGAGCTGTGTCGGTCGGTGAATATAAGAGAAAATAGGATTTTTTGTACTCACCGTAAAATCCTTTTCTCTGTAATTCACCGACCGACACAGCACCCGCCCCTCCTATTTTTTTCTTTACGTTATACTGCTTGTTGACGTACTGATGGCTGCAGGGCAGGCTGGGGGGTTGTTACCCAAGGGACCGCCCCCTGGGCGGAACTGGAAAGTTCTGTGTGTTGCATAACAAGTAATGCCTAGTATTCTCCTAAAGGTGGCATAACAACCCAATGGCTAAGAGAGGAGCTGTGTCGGTCGGTGAATTACAGAGAAAAGGATTTTATGGTGAGTACAAAAAATCCTATTTTTTTCAGACTTGGTGTTTTGCTAGAAATTTACTTAGATCCCCCAAACATTGTATATCTTTTTTCAGACACCCTAGAGAATAAAATGGCGGTCGTTGCAATACTTTGTCACACCATATTTGCGCAGCAGTCTTACGAGTGCAATGTTTTGGGGAGAAAAAAACACTTTTTTGACTTAAGACAACAGTAAAGTTAGCCCAATTTTTTTTTCTATATTATAAAAGACAATGTTGCGCCAAGTAAACTGTCATGCTTCAAAATTGTGTCTGCTCCTGGAATGGCGACAAACTTTGACCCTTAGAAATCTCCATAGGCGACGTTTAAAAATTTCTACAGGTTACCAGTTTTGAGTTACGGAGGAGGTCTTTTGCTAGAATTATTACTCTTGCTCTAACGATCACAGCGATACCTCGCCTGTGGTTTGAACACCGTTTACATATGCGGGCGCGACTTGCATATGCCTTTCGCTTGTGTGCGAGAGCGGAGGGATGGAGTGCTTTTAATTAAAAAAAAAAAAGGTCTTTTTACTTTTTTATTTTTACACTGCCCCTTTAAAAAAAAAAAATGGATCACTTTTATTCCTATTACAAAGAATGACAGGACCTCTTTAATGTAAGATCTGGGGTCAAAAAGACCACAGATCTCACGTTTTACACTTTTAAATGCAATAAAAAAAAAAGTTACTTTTTAAGGCGTTGACGTCACTTCTGTCATCCAATGGTATGGAGTCAAGTGGGGGCCATCATTCACTCGACTTCCTGCCTTTGAGGGGCGAACATCAGGTGACCGAGACGGGAGGGGGGGTGAGCGGACCGCATGCAGTTTCAGAAAATACCAGGGTTATGGCAGCTATCAGCTGCCATAACGGTATTTAACGTCAAAGGACCGACATATAACGACGGCGGGAAGTCCAGAAGTGTTTATTTTTTTTCTGTTTTAAATCATTGATTTTTATCCATCCTGATGACAACTGGATATCTCTTCTAACCCCATCCTTTGGCGCACACCCGACCATTTCTTTTTGGCATCGTCTTCAGGTTTCTGATGGCGGAATATTCTCAGGGAAATGGAGCTCATGAAGTCTGCTTACACAATCATAGCGAATGATTTCTGGGCGGATCCTTGCTGGTAGGTAAGGGCAATGACACTGCATCACACGACCACGAAATTGGAAGTCAAAGCAGTGCAGTGCCGTATCGCAAAAAATGTCCTGGTCGGGAAGGGGGTAAAACCTTCCGGAGCTAAAGTGGTTAAAAATAGGCAAATGGAAAAAAGTAAATTTTTGTATGCCAGAAGAACTTTCGTGTTGATAAAGAGGGCTGTAGCATTTGATTGTTTAAATCTACCCCCCCCATCATGAACTGATTGTAATCATGGATACACCCAGGCTTTTGAAAGGGACCGCATCTTCCACGAAGTTCCACCGAGGTGACATCGTGGGTGGTGGACAGGACGTACACATCTCTTATTCTTCCAGTTCATGGCCAACACCTTCTCATTCCTCAGACTTCCTGATCCCCCCCCTGTAGCCTTGTGGTGACTAGACTTTGTGGAAAGCCCTTCCTGTTTGTTCTTGTACTGCAAGTCCAAAGTTTTCCCATGGTGCAGGTGGTGGAAAAGGGGCAAACTGTGTTCAAATTGTTCATGTACTGTAGATGTGATACCCCTTTTGGAACAGTGGAAATGCCAGCTCCCACACAATTTTTCCACTTGTTCCGTTGTACATTGGGCACTCTGTGGGCTAGAGCTGGGAGTCTCTGCCTTTTTTATACACCTGGAAAGGATGCACATATCCAGTGGTGCTTTCACTGTTTGTTGCGCTTTTTTTTTGGGACCATTGGCATTTATACAGTGATTAGTGCTATAAAGATGCACTGATTACTGTAAAAATTTTACTGGCAGGGAAGGGGTTAACTGTGTTCCCTAGGTGTGTTTCTAACTGTAGGGGGAGGTGGCTGACCTAGAGGAAGCAACAGATCGTGGTTCCTGGCTAATAGGCACTCACAATCTGTCACACCGAACAGAACAGGGATTTGTGGGTTTACACACACTCGTTCCTGTTCTGCCTCTCGTGCCCACGATCGCTCGTGACCGTTGGCCACGAGCATCGGCACCCCCCCTGTGCAGCGGGCGCGTGCCTGCTATCCCGATTCGGCAAGCCAACGTATAGCTACGACGCCTCGCGGGATCGTGCCGACCTGCCGCAGTAAAATTATGGTGGCTGGTCGGCAACCGGTTAAATACATATTGGAAAAATTGTCAGTGTTGGCCTGCATACTTGGCTGTGTGGTGAAAGGGGGGATTGTAACTTACCCAGAGCTGGAAGGCAGCCATAAAAGGTTTGCTAAGGCATTTGGAAGATTGGTTTGGGTCTGGAGTGAAACTCCAGTGCTGGTACTGGACCTTTCTTCCTGGGGTCTAGCGCCATTTGCGTTTGCTGATTGGCCATTGGTGTGTATGCACTGCTGGTGGCTGACTGCTCTTCAGAGCGTCTTGTTTTAGGATGGACTGTTCCTCTTCCGATTCAGTTGGCGATCCACTGCTTTAACTGGTTTTGTGTTCCGAATCAGAATTGGACAGTGAGAGCTCCTCGCTACTCTCATCCGTCATGCTTAGGATTTGATATGCCTCCCAAGTAGTAAAATAATTTTTCTCTTGTATTCACCGACCGACACAGCTCCTCTCTGTAACAAATGGGTTGTTAGCATTATCACTAGGAGAATACTAGGCATAGTTGTAATACAACACTCAGAACTCTTAGTTCCGCCCAGGGGGCGGTCCCTTGGGTAACAACTCTCCAGTTTTATTTTGCCTAGTAAAGGAGAAAGACCTAGGAACCCTGCGGGCCCATCGGTCCGTGTTTTTATATATATATATATATATATATATATATATATATATATATATATATATATATATATATATATATATATATATATATATATATATATATATATATATATATATATATATATATATATATATATATATATATATATATATATATATACACATATATATACACACACACACACACACACACACACACACACACACACACACACACACACACTTGGCTTTTTGCGCAAGATGACTGATCCTGTGATCTACTATCAACAGCCGGCTGGGTGACAGGCTGGATACCCTTATCCTTGTAGTCTCCCTAGTCTGGCCATCGAGCGTGTGCAGGTCGCAGCTACAGCTCGGCAGGCCACGACGAAACCTCAGCTCCAGAGGTGGTCGGTGAGCTTTTATGCTCCGGGGCGTACATATGACCGGGCTACTGATGTCTGGGTCACAGTATGCCGAGGCCAGCAGCTACCCTGTACTGATCAGTGAGTAGTTCTGCAGTGGAATGTCTCCCAGCTCTTCAGGACGGGTAAGTACAGCTCTCCCTGCCTCGGTGGGGCTGAGCAGCTGGGCATTCCCTGGGAGGTCGATTCGGGGGTTCCTCTCCTCCCTCTCTAACCTCTCCAGTCCCTATCTCCCCCCCCCCTCCCTGGTGGGGTGCTGCATGTGGCTGCTGAGCGGTGTATGTCTGTATATACAGGGATCTTTGTGGGCTCTCACCTGAGATGCTGGCTGGCTGGGGGTGTCCTGGGTCCTGTGGGTTATGCTCCCGGAAGGTGCCTGTGAGGATCTGCTGTGGTCTGGTGCGGCGCTGTGTTTCTGCTATCATCTTTGCTTTCTGTACCACATGGAGCTGCTGGCGGCCATTTTAGGTGTGGGCGAGGGCAGCTTGCCTTCCTGGACTCCAGCGGACATTTTCCAAGTGATCTCCTATTCAGGACACTAGCGGCCATTTTCTGGAAGTCTGAACACGTTCTCAGTGTTCTCTAGCAGCAGCATGACTCATGTGTTCTCACAGCCATTTTCCCTGTTTCCTGTCTGTGTACTGGACGCTGGGCAGCCATTTTATTGAAGCAAGAGCACATTTCTAGAACTTTTTAGCGCTCATTCTAGCGGCTGACACAGACACAGTTTTTGTTTCCTCTGCACTTGGGAGCACTCAGGCACTACAGGCACTACTTGTGGACAGCGCAGAACTCCTCAGGGTGGTGAGTCCGGCGGAAAGAGCCCCTCAGTCAGCGGCGGCAAGGAGGGTGGGACTGTCACTGTCCTAAGTCCACTTCGGGTGGCAGACAGGATAGGGTCAGCATGGCTTCAGAAACTGGTGTTTCTTCCCCCGAAATCCAGGCAATTGTAACCGGGTCACCTGCGGATTGCGCAGTACCCATGGACACCCTGACGGCGGTCCTCAATTTACTCGTTGCCAAGATGGAGGCGGTGCGTGGGAAGAAGGTGCACTAAAGAGGCCCCTGCCCCCCCCCCCGTCCTCTGGGGAGAGCGCTGACGCAGACTCGGGTCCTGCTGAGGCTGGTGACCCCTGCTCTGTCTTGTCAGATGACGCTGACCAGGGCCGTTTTGGACAGAAGGATGAGTCCCCATCCGGGCACGACAAAGCGCTTGTTGGAGCACTTATCACAGCTGTGCGTGATTCCCTGAAGATTCAGGAGCCAGCAGATTCCTCTGCTGATGTACCGGTCCCTTTTGGGTCCCGCAAGCCAGCATGTTCACCTAAGGTGTTCCCGTATCTGACTTATTTTGACAAGTTAATTTACAGGGAATGGGGTCGCCCGCAACGGACCTTCGGTCCCTAAATACATGACGGTGCGTTACCCTTTTTTAGGAGAGCCTTCTCAAAAGATGGTCGGCTCCTCCGGTCGTGGACCCCCCAGTATCCAGGTTAAATAAAGTAATCACGGTTGAGGGGACTCCTGCATGCAAGGATCCCACAGACAGGAAGGCGGAGGCAGTGGCTCGTTCCTCGTTTACGGTGGTGGGGGGTCAGCCGTGCGACCAGTACTGGCATCCGCACTTGTCGCAGACACTGACTGAGTGGGCAAAACTTTTGCACCGCGAATTGGGAGAGCAACAGGCTTCTCCTGTCTGCGTGGAACTAGCAGACCAACTAGTGTGAGGCCTTAAGTACATCTGTGATGCGGCCCTGGATACTCTCCCTCTGTTATCCAGGGCTTCAGTGTCAGCTGTGGTGCTGAGGTGCCTGATTTGGCTAAAATGCTGGTCTGCTGACCAGGCATCCAAAAAAGCCCGGACGGATCTTCCCTTCCTTGGCGACCGGCTCTTTGGAGCCTCATTAGATGACATTGTTAAAATGCCACCGGTGGTAAGAGTACACTACTCCCACAGGCCAGGAAGGCTAAGGAGCCACGCCGTAGGCAAGGACCCTCCTTTTTCCACTCACAAGCGTCTTTTTCGTCCGCCCGGAGCTTCAGCAAAACGTCCCAGCCCGAAAGGACGTCCACGGACTATCAAAGATGTCCCTGGAACCGCAAGCCTAACAAGCCTGCGAATAAAGTGCTACCGCATGAAGGTTTGCCCCCACCCATATCTCGGGCGGGGGGTCGCCTTCGGGAGTTTGCAGCACGGTGGTCCTCACGGTTGTCCGACCAATGGGTCTGCGATCTGATTTCCACAGGGTACAAGATAGTTTCTCTCTTGGCCGCCAAACAGTTTCTTCCCCTCCAGCATGCCCATATCCCCGGCTCGCCGGGAGGCCCTATTGGGGGCGGTAAGGGATTTGCTGAAGTGCGGGGTGATTGTACAGGTTCCGGAATCGGAATGCTTCCAGGGATTCTACTCAAATCTGTTTGTGGTTCCCAAGAAGGAAGGGGTACGGCCGATCTTGGACCTCAAAGCCCTCAATCACTTTGTAAAAGTGTAGAGGTTCCGAATGGAATCGGTTCGCTCAGTAGTCGCTGCACTCCATCAAGGGGACTCCCTGGCGTCCTTAGACATCCAGGATGCGTACCTGCACATACCCATATGCCTTCGGCATCAAAAGTTGCTGCGGTTTACAGTCAGGGAAGCCCACTACCAGTTCGTGGCTCGTCCCTTTGGTCTAGCTTCAGCCCCCCGAGTCTTTATCAGGGTATGGGATCGTGATCATGCGATACCTAGACGGTCTTCCGCCTCAGTATTAGACGGGGATGTGGCGATCACCATGCAGACCCTGCAAGAATTTGAGTGGCTGTTGAACCTAATGAAGTCGGTGATTGTGCCTACCCAGCGTCTGGAGTACTTAGGCTTGCGGCTGGACTCCAGGGAACCGAGAGTGTTTCTCCCTTCATACAAATTGACAAATTGCAGACTCTGATCTGTGGTAAAACAGCGGATGAACCACAAGTGGTCGTCGCTCTGCTTTTGCATGCGAGTACTGGGACTCATAGTAGCCTCCTTCAAGGCAGTACCTTATGCCCAGTTCCACACCAGAGTCCTGCAGAAGAAGATTTTGACAAAATGGGACAAATCTCAGTTGTCCCTGGATCGACAGATCCAGGTGAGCCAGTCAGTCAGATACTCACTGATCTGGGGGTTGAGGTCCCCGGTGATTCAGTCTGTGAAATCGGTCTCTACATGGTCGATGAGACTGCAAGGGCGTCTGATCTGGATCCAGTCAGACAACGCCAGGGCCGTGGCATACGTCAATCACCGAGGGGGAACAAGAAGCTCAGCCGCTGCACGGGAGGTCGCTCACATACTTCGGTGGGCAGAGCGACACCGGCCCTGTCAGCCATTTACATCCCGGGAGTGGAGAACTGGCAGGCAGACTATTTGAGTCAACAGGTGTTGGACCCTGGGGAATGGTCATTGCATCCGGAGACATTCAGGTTACTGTGCCTGAGGTGGGGCACACCAGACGTGGATCTGCTGGCCTCCCGTATCAATCGGAAGGTGCCAAGATTTGTGTCCAGGACAAGGGATCCGTGGGCCGACGCGTCAGATGCGCTGGTGGCTCTGTGGGATCAGTACCAGCTGATCTACGCCTTTCCTCCGCTGAAACTGTTACCACGTCTGCTTTGCAGAGTGGAAGCTGTGGTCCCTGGTACGCAGACCTGGTGCGTCTGGTGGCAGACGCTCCCTGACTGCCGCTGCGAGAGGACCTTCTGTCTCAAGGTCTGATTCTCCATCCTGCTTTACCTTAGCTGACTTTAACGGCATGGCTTTTGAGAGCCAGGTGTTGAGGAACCGGGGTCTATCGGACTCGGTGATCCCAATTATGTTGAGAGCATGGAAATCTTTTTCTCGGAAGATATACCATCGTACCTGGAAGGCCTACATCTCCATGTGTGAGGAGAAAGGATGGCGTCCGTGCTCCTTCTCCATATCCAGGATCCTGCTGTTTCTTCAGCAAGGAGTAGACCAGAAATTGGCATTAAGCACCATTAAAGGGTAAATTTCAGCCTTAGCTGTCTTTTTTCAGCGACCCCCCCCCCCCCCCCCCCCCCCCCCCCCCCCCCCCCCTGGCATCTCACTCCTCAGTGAGTACCTTCGTTCAGGGGGTAGAACATGTAGTCCCTCCGGTGCATCCACCGCTACCCCCTTGGGATCTGAACCGGGTGTTGGCGCTACAAAAACCGCCATTTGAAAATATCCCCCTGTTGACTCTTTCCCTGAAAGTGGTCTTCCTAGTGGCCATCACACCGGCCAGGAGGGTTTCGGAACTGGCTGTCTTGTCTTGCAAGTCGCCCTGTCTGGTTATCCACAAGGATAATGTGGTGTTGTGTCCGCAACTGTCTTTTCTACCGTAAGTGGTGTCGGCTTTTCATATCAATGAGGACATTGTATTGCCATCTCTGTGTCCTAAGCCGAAGCACCCTAAGGAGGTGGCTCTTCACGCTCTGGATGTGCTTCGGGCTCTTGAGGTGTATTTGTCTGCCACGGCTCCCTTTTTGGAAGTCGGACTCACTGTTTGTTTCGGTGGCTGGTCCAAAGAAAGGCATGGCGATCTCGTCGGCCGCCATTTCCAGGTGGATCGGACAGATTGTAGAACAAGCCTACGCCTTGAAGGGGCAGGTGCCCCCCTTTCCGATCATGGCCCACTCAAGGGCAATCGGAATGTCTTGGGCTTTCGGACACCAAGCGTCTGCCGCTCAGGTGTTTAAAGCGGTCACCTGGTGGTCTGTCCACACGTTTACCAAGTTCTACAAGGTAGACGTCGGTGCATCGGTTGATGCCTGTTTTGGCTGAAAAGTTTTGCAGGCGGCCATGTAGTTGCAATTGACTATGCAATATATACTATTTTTTTTTTACAGTTTTTTCGATAAAAACACAATACTGTTATGTTAATGCACTGTTGCATTACTTCCGCAGTTTGATGCGGTTTTCGGTGATCACTCCTGTTGAGGATACCCTGATTTTTGTGGTGGTTTTTCCAGCACTGTTGTTTTTTGTGGGTAAAGTTTCACTAGTTCCCACTTGCCACGGTGGATGAAGTTTTTATGCTGTTTTCCCACCCCTCGTTTGGCATTGCTTGGGGACGTCCCATTTGTTACAGAGAGGAGCTGTGTCGGTCGGTGAATATAAGAGAAAATAGGATTTTTGTACTCACCGTAAAATCCTTTTCTCTGTAATTCACCGACCGACACAGCACCCGCCCCTCCTTTTATCTTTGTTATACTGCTTGTTGACGTACTGAGGTCTGTCTGCAGACAGGAGAGTTGTTACCCAAGGGACCGCCCCCTGGGCGGAACTAAGAGTTCTGAGTGTTGTATTACAACTATGATAAGTACTGATAAGTGATAAGTACATACTAGTGATAAGGCTAACAACCCATTTGTTACAGAGAGGAGCTGTGTCGGTCGGTGAATTACAGAGAAAGGGATTTTACGGTGAGTACAAAAATCCTATTTTTGTACCTTGTGGCTGTATGACAGGTAATACTGATGGCCTTCAGGACAGGTACACTGGTCTGCACGACCAGTACCCTTATGGGCTGCATGACCAACAACTATTCTGCTGGGCTGCATGACAGGTACTCTGCTGGGCTTACAGACACCGTGTCGTTGTTGTGAGGGAGAGAACAAGGTAACAGTGAGTTACCGCGGTTTGTTTACCTTTTTGAATGGCCTGGGGGGGGGGGGGGGGGCGCACGAGCAACATGACCGGGAGGACGTCATATGCCGTCCACATGGAGGAATGAGTGGTTACCAACGGCGTCATCCTGCAATAGGCTGGGCCGGTACCAGTTAAGCTTTCTCATTCATGTAGCAAGCTTTGTATGAGAAATGTATCCTGCTTACAACAGGATTAGAATCTGCCATTTGCATAGGGGTTTTTATGATGTCCATGTTTGGAGAACTAATGTGCTTGGATTGTACACTTTTTCAGGCTGGGGTCACACTTGGGGGAATCAGTTCGCATATGTCCATCCTGGGATCCACCTACCCTGTCCCTAATTCACCAGAGGGACAAGCAACTTTTGTTGGGGTCATGCATGCCTTGCCATTTCTCTTTCGTGCATCACAAACAGGGTGGATATAAATCAATGATTTAAAAAAAAAAAATGAACACATGTGGCCGTGTGGTACGTACAGTACAGTGCAGTGGAGTGTGGTGCTGTGCAGGCAGGGGTTCATGTGGGTTGGGGGTCGATTTGAAGAGGTCTCATAAGAGGGGGATGTGTTGGGATTGATGATTGGACACCCGATGGTGTGGCGCCCATCGCTGACGGCTGGGATGGGGACTTGCCAGAGGGCCGGTTGCCCCCCATGCAGCGCTTGGTCGGGTCTGTGGTTCACTGGGGGGGGGGGGGGGGTCCCGGGGGTTCTCTCTGGTGGCCGCAGATGGTGTGTCCCTGGGGGTTTGCAGTGGGTCCCGGGGTGGTGTCGGGAGATCATCAGAGGATCTAGATGACAGATTGATCCACTTGAATTTCATTATGTTTAATTGCCCGAACTCTACCATTTTATGTAAGTGTACTACCTTTTTAAATAAATTTGATGCTGATACAGTATCGCACTATGTGGTGTTTCTTTTCCATATGTACTCTGGCATTGGAATCCTGGTCTTTTTGATGTCGCTTCCTAGCCTGCTGTGGACCTTCCGGGGTGGCATTGTCTGCGGTCGTTGTGGGGGGGCTTCCGGGACTCCTTTCGGTGGATCGTGGAGCCGACCGGGCTCTGTGACCTCCCCTGAGTAGGGGTGGTTGCTTGCTTCCTGGTGGGCCTCCACTTTGGTTCTTTGGTGGTGGGTGTCGCGCCGCTGGGTGTCTGGTCGTCGGTTTCAACACATCCTTTTCTAGGGCTGGATTCACACCAGTCCGGTGCGAATTCCAGCTCCGTTTTTCTCTTTGAAGAGTAAAAACAGCTGTTCAGCGGTTCCTCTCTGTTGTAGGTGAGGATCAGCTGAGCAGGGAGAGTGGGGAGGTGTAGTGAAGGGGGGTTTAGAATGTCTGTTCACAACGGAATTCATCTGCGAATCAGATGCGTTCCCATAGAAGAATATGTTTAATTTAATTCGCACCGCACTGCCTTGAAGACGCACACGTTTTTTGGGCAGTGCGGCGTGCGAATGCAACACACATATGTGAACCAGATGCATTCAAACTAATAGATTTTAAAATGCGAATTGGATGAGGTGTGAACCCAGCCTTATGGGATTTCCTCGGTGGACTTTTGCGGTGCATGGACTTTTGTTTGCACAGTGTTACACTTTGTGTGTATGGCACTGTCACATGTGTTTGGGACTTGTCTGTAGTCTCCTTTTTTTTTTATTGATCACTCACAATTGATTGCACTTTAATCATGTAAATTGAAAAACACAAAAGAGGTAATGCATGAAACAAAGTTGCTTATAGTGTGATATAGGAGTACAACTGTAGAAATCACAAATCCGTGCAGGTGGATCCGGGGGCCCTCCGCCTCGTGTGTGCACTGTCAATACGGGCAACTTATGCCGCGTGCACGCGGTCGGACTGTCCGGTGGACCAGAGTCTGGCGTAAAATTGGATCGTGTGTGGGCTTCAGCTGACTTTTTTTCTTCCCAAAAGTCCGGCCGACCTAGAAATAAGACTGGATTCAAAATTGTCCGCCAGACTCGAGTCTGGTCGTCTGTGTGCTAGTCTGACGGACTAAAACCGACGCTAGGGCAGCTACTGGCTATGAACTTCCTTATTCTACGTCATCACGTTCGAATTCGGCAGACTTTTGGAGTGATCGTGTGTGTGGCCAAGTCCGTTCGCTTGAAAGTGTCTGGTCGTGTGTGCGCGGCAATGGACCCTTACCAGATTGCCTGGATGTCCTATGTGGCGGTCGCCTTTTTGTCCACAATGCTGGTTTTATCTGAATTGATGTAAGTGCAATACCATTAAATTAGCTTTTGGGATTTTACACTATCTGGCGTCTTTCATTCATATGATTGATCTGACCGTGAGGTGGATGGAGTCTGGTTTGAATATCCAGCCAATGCCCTTTTTGGTCTGAGGACACATCTCCAGTGGCTGACCCCTGCAAAGATTATTACATCAAGCCTGTTTGACCCTTTATAATTAGGTGTCCAGGCTCTCTGGTGGGGGTCTATATTGCCTGTGGTAGCGGTGAATGCGCGAGGTGGAGGGTTTTTGGATTGACATGCATTGTCTGGACTGTTATTGTTTTGCCATTCTTTCTTTTGGTTGAATAATGATTTGATTTGGTATATTTTTTTGGATGCATTGAATGCACTTTTTGTTTAAGTTCTATTGGCAGATAGCATGTCAAATATTTTATTTTATTTTTCTTTTTTTAATGCACAATAAAAAAAATTGTGTAGAATAAACTTTTTTTTTTTTTTTTTTTAGCTCAAATTTTATTAAATTATTTTTGGTGTAAAAATCTTTCTAAAGAGTTTTCTATTTAAGATACATTAATTTAGTTTATTAAGCATGAAATGGAGCTTAGTTATGTAGCACGAGGCTTTATATTCTACAATATTAAAATTTTTGGTAAACTCATTCAATGACTGCAAGCTGAGATAACATGCACTGCATTAATGCATTCACCCAATGGCACAGTAACCATGGGATAAAACAAAGTTCAGGAATATTCCGTTATCCCATTGTTTTGCAATATGTAGAGTGTTATGTACACTACAAACTGTATAATTGAATCGGTTCTGATATCGCTTTTTTAATAACATGACAGCTTATTACTCTAAATAGGAAACTTTAATTTTGTTTGCAAATATTAAAGATTCCAACTACCAGCAAGAATAAGTGCTTACTTTTAAAGAGCACCTGTCATTCATGCTGCCGGCACATCCCTCACCTTGTGTCACTGCTACATCACCAGCCATCCTATTAAAGTGAATAGGACTGTCGGTGAGATGACAGTTGCTTTTTAAAAATTATGATTTAAATCAAGTCTTTTTACTAGTGATTTAAATCCAATCCACCTTGATCACAAATGTTTTATGAAGCAAACTCATCTCTTCCAGCATGGCAAGCTCTGCCTGCACCTAATCTAATCTCGTCTAATTACCATTTAGTTTTCACTTGCACCAGCACTAGACTGGATGTCCCAGGGATTGTGGGGTTCGTAGTATCTTCAGAGAAGGTGTCAGTTTTTATTTAGTCATATATTAACCTGTTCAGTACCATGCGGCTTGCCTTGGTTTCAAAGAAACAAACATCTGACGCTGGAATGTAAAGCTTTATTCCACTGTAGACCAGTGTTTCTCAACTCCAGTCCTCAAGGCGCCCCAACAGGTCTTGTTTTCAGGATTTCCCCCAGATGAAAGAGCTGCAGTAATTACTAAGGCAGTGGAACTGATCAAATCACCTGTGCAAAATAATAGCCTGAAAACATGACCTGTTGGGGCACCTTGAGAACTGGAGTTGAGAAACACTGCTATAGACTCTGTACAGACCAACAAATGGCACCATGGATCTACATGCTCATTTTACATCTTAGACAGATGAAATGCTATATTGACAAGTCCTTTTTAAAGAGGAAGCACAATCTGCTCCCATAATTTGTAATAAAAATGTCCTTGCCATTCTGAAGCTTCCCTCCAATCACTTTACATATTTTATTTGTACTGTGCTTCTGTACGTGCCAAATATGCTGCAGTAATCGCCCTCCACTGTCTGGCTGCAGCCATTTTAACTGTGGGCAGCTGAAGCTGTTGCCTGTTCACTTCCTGGATTTACACAGGCACACCTCTAGCTCTGCAGCTCTTTGGCCCACTTATAACTCATCCTGTCACCCTTCCTGGCAAACTCTCACTGTCATAATCCTAGGCTAAGGACCAGACAAGAAACAGGAAGTGAGCTGTATAATGTATTTACTGGCAGAAAAAAAATATTTTTACTATCCAATGTTGACAACAACGGCAGAAGATTTAATAGATAGAAAGTTGAAAAAAAAAATGACTGAAGGTCTGCTTTAATGGGGATTCAGGTTGGACTTTTATTTTTTCCTAATATCTGTGTTACTCCTAGTGATCAGGAAGGACTAAGTAGAACTAATCTTGATATTCCCATGGGTCCAAAAAGGAGTTGGGTCTTCCCTCTCAAGTCTCTGACGGTGAATTCTACAGCATTGTCTGTGTTTATTGTCACAGTGACCAATGTTCCATCTGAATTCTTGTCTCTTCTGCCTGATGGCCCAGAGCCTGAGAGGATTCTTGGTAAAAGAGCATGTTTGGGAAGGGGGATTACTACCCTCCTTAGCTGTAAAGTGAATACCAGGAAGCTCTACAATAAAGTTTGAAAGATGTTTTTCTGGCAAAAAAAAAAAAATTGGCTTGCAGTCATATTCAATTCCCACAGTTCTAAATTAACTCCAGGAAGAAGTTTAAACGGGTTTGTTGCCCAGTACCCTTAGACCCCTTTCACACTAGGGCCACGGCCATGTTTAACGCGCTGCTCATTTTAGCAGAGCTTTACTGCTGTTTAAGCTGCGCATTTCAGCTGCTAGTGGGGCCATTTTATCCCCAAAGAAGGGGTTAAAAACTCCTGTGTTGGGGTGCTTCCGAAGCGCTAAATAAAGCACTCCCAAGCCGTCCCCCAAAGATGGTGCTTGCTGGACTTTTTGGAACCTCCCGCAAGCGCACCGCCTGAGTGCGAAAAGTCACTTGCATGAATGGGAGGTGGTTTTTAGGCACTTGGCAGAGGCTATTTCCGGTGCTAAAGCGCCTGAAAGTGGTCTTAAGGTGCAGGGGATGCCTGGATGTTTGGTTAGGGTGGAGTTATAGGTTAGAGGGGGGTGTGACCACCAGATAAGTATCTGGAAAGGAGGCGGGTCAGGCTCTGAAGGACAGGCAGTGTGTAAGGGCCCTTGTCCAATTGTTAATTTGCTTGGTCAGGGGCGGGGTCCATACATATACACTGGGGTCACATGTCCCTGGGGAGTTGGAGATGGCGCAAGCATTAATCCGAAAAAAGGAAAATCTGCGCTTAGTCGGTCTCAATAAAGGCAGCTGGACACTATAACCCAGATACCGGGCAAAAAGCTATAAATAAGGAAGAAAAGTGCAGCGCTCAAATATAAAAAATCAGACGATTGCTCAGTGTATGATATAAACAATTAACAAAGTGTGGTGAAAGATATTAATAAAAATGATGATGTGTGATCAAATAATACATTCAAAAAGACTGTATCATAGGAAAATGGGTGAAGAAGCATGTGCTTAGTGAAAAAAATTATAAAGTACTTTATGCACTCATTCATTTTGTTTGTATTTAGTCTCCAGATAAATGTCCATATATGTATATAACAAAAAACGTGATCCAATGCGTGAAAATATCAAAAGGTAAAAAACATTCGATATGCGTTTTAAAAGTGCAACTCCATAGATTATCGCATACAATTTGACCACGCAGATCCTCTACACATTAATGAAAGATGGAGGCTTACCAGAACCCTGGTCAGTAAATGCGAATCAGGTCAGGTCACAGATCCTTCCAAGGATATCCAGGTGTACAAGGAAGCTCCTGCTGCCAGTGACTGAGTAGTTGTTGCACGGCCGGTATCCCCAAAGTATCTTTTTGGTAATACTGGCCGTGCAACAACTACTCAGTCACTGGCAGCAGGAGATTCCTGGTACACCTAGAGAATAAAATTGTGTTTTTTGCAATATTTTATGTTTTTTTTTTTTTAATTAAATAAAAAAGAAACAAAACCAGTTAAGTTAGCCCTTCTTTTTTTTTTTTGCATAATGTGAAATATTTAACGTCGTGAGAGAATCATGATCTCTTTATTCTAAGCCCAAAAAAAAATTGTGATTCTCATTTTGGCCAGAATCCAAAAAAAAAATAAAAAATGGGCTAACTTTACTGGTTTCTTTTTTTTTTTTTTTTTTTTTTTTTTTTTCTTTTTTATTTATTTAAGTAATTTAAAAAAAAAATAAAATTGCATTTGAAAGACCACTGCGCAAATACAGTGTGACATAAAATATTGCAACAACCACCATTTTATTCTCTAGGGTGTTGTATATCTATCTATATATCTCTATCATCAAACCTTGGGCAGGTTACTCTCCTGGTGTTTCAATGTTAAATTCTCAGAACAGCGTCGAGTTGAACTTCCAATCCTCCATCAATAAACATTCAGAAAAAAAGAAGGGACAAGTGTTCCGATGCAAATTCTTCTTTTTATATTTCAATGCTTTTTCATATCATAAACAGCAGCCACTGCACAGTTCCGAGAGAACAGGCTATCTCTGGTATTGTGAAACGCATTACTACAAGTTAGAGCCCGTTCACACTACCACGACTTGGGGGGCGACTTGTCAGACCCCAAGTTGCTTGACATCAGAAATGACATTCAAGTGAATGAGAGCCGTCTTAATGAACGCTACTGAAGTCGCTCTGACTTCAGAAAAGGTTCCTGTACTACTTCAATCCGACTTCTAGGCGACTTGTACCCATTGATTTCAATGGAAGTCGCCTCCAAGTCGGATCTCCATCTATATGGATGCGACAGTGTCTCCTTGAGGAGGAACTCCACGCCAAATTTTAAATGAATAAAAAAACGGCATGGGTCCCCCCTCCAGGAGCATACCAGGCCCTTATGATGTCACAGTCCCAGCATCCTCCAGGACTGACATCATAGGGGGCGGAGTCACCATGTGACATGAGCATGTGACCCCGCCCCTTGTCCCTATATAAGTCACAACACAGCGTGTCTCTGCCATTCCGGCCAGAGAGAGCGACGAGTCAACATCGGAAGAAGACGAAGAGGAAGAAGAAGACGGCACTGAAGGCGGTGACAGCGGCAAGAACAGAAGAGACCCCGGAAGACCCCCGAAGGCAGAACGAGACCCCCAGACGACGACGAAGAAGAAAGCCATGGCCAAAGTCGCCTGGCCTGGGGCGACTTAAAGTCGTGTTTTAAGTCGCCCCAAGTCGTGTTGAAGTGGCTCCAAAAGTCGCGCTGGAAGTCGTGTCGCCCCTGTGTGAACCGGCACTCGCCATATAAATGCAAAAATCAAGGGAGTAACACACAGGTGTCTAACCCAAATCACCAATTAGTGTAATTGCGAATATCAGGATTAACCCCATCAGTATAAAACGTATCCAATCATTTAAGGTCACCGTACATCGTATACACAAAATCGATCCTATTCAAACATCATAATTATTCTAAAAGTCCGTCATGCAAATTGCCCAATACATTATAACGAACATTCTTCAGTGAATCCCACATTTCAGGCATTGATATTATTCCCACCAATACCTGGAAAGGAGAAAAGACTATTTAAATATTCAGAAATTGAAAAATGATCTTTCAAACTCAAATCATCATAGCACGTGTATCAGATACATATAATCTTTATTCATTCCTTTTGAGGCTTAATGTCTGTAATCGATAAATCCACCAGGCTTCCCTTTTTTCTCAGAGAGGAAAAAGGGAAGTCTAGATGGCCGCACTTCATCAAAAACTTCTTTATTAGGCAAAAGATAAAATCCAAAGTAGTGACATCTCATGCGATACAGCAAAACAGCAACAGTAGCTTACGCGTTTCACGCCTCAAAGGCGCTTAGTCATAGCTAAAGATAGAATGCAAAAAACAAAAAATATATATATATATATATATATATGGCTAAAGTCAGGTGACCGACATTGACTGAACAGCCAATCGGGGCACTACAGCTTAATCATTCTGGTGATTTGCATTCAAAAGATCTCACCTGGCTGCAGCAGCCCACACCCAAATCCCAAAAGAAAAAACCATTGGAATAAAGGTATGGGTAGGACACCCAGGATAAAGACCAACAACAAATTACAACAATAAAATGTATATAAATGTGTGGTTAATACAAAAATACAGAAAAAATACATACAAAGAAAATAAGTATATGTACAAAAACGTAGGTGTCAACATTGTGGTCCACTGAATAAAGGCTGCAAAAACAAGGGTATATGCACAATTCAAAAAAAGAAGAACATAATTAAATCTGAAGAATATGTACATAACATCCAAAATGGGAATGGGTAAAAGATGATACAAAAGAGACTGACACAAACTTCCAATATGAAAAAACGGGATACAATGAAGAACAACCCAAGTAGATGTTTGAGGTAAAACCAAAAGTGGCAAAATTCCAAAATGCAGCACAACACAAAATCGCATTAGGAGTGTAAAAAAGGACTCCACATCTGTCACCGCAATAAGATTTAAAACGGCGGTAGATGAGGATCTATATAACCATTCAGGCTGTGCTGTGGCATATGGAACATAGCATGTAAAATGTAAAGAATATATACACACATATATATATATATATATATATATATATATATTGTATGTGTATATATATATGTGTGTATATGTATGTGTATGTACCCTGAAGGAGTCTAAGTGTTTTTTTTGAATAATTAAATATAATTCAAAATATGATAGTAACACTACATTCATTTTGAATTGAAACCCCAAATAAACCTGTGTAATGAAACCTGCGAGTCTGTATGGATGAACTGTGTATATGACACAGAATGCAATTAATGTAATAAAAAGGAACAGGATATACATACAGCGATTCAATGTGAATCGCAAGGCAATATGTGACCAAAAAATATATATGTATATGATCAGGAAATGAATGTATGTATGTGTGTATATGTGTGTGTATATATATATATATATATATATATATATATATATATATATATATATATATATATATATATATATATATATATATATATATATATATATATATATATATATATATATATATATATATATATATATATATATATATATATATAAATATAAAAAAAAAATGGAGTTCCCGTGTTATTAGAGACACATGAATGTAAAAGATGCAAAAAATCTGAGCAAATAGAAACCCTGTGTTTATGGCACTGGAATGAAGCCTAAAGAGAGAAAGTCCGATTGTAAAATATACTGTGTAATAAAGTATATAATATATAGAAGTCTTCAAAATAGACCTCCATTTATAATATAAAATAAGTAAAGCCCAATAGTAAATGGAGGAAATGGATGTCAAAGCTGGACTATAGAACAGCAGTAGAGCCTTATTAATACTATAAATCTAGAAAAGACCACAAGATCGTGGTCCATAGATGTATATAGCTTGTGTAGCTAAACATTTTTATATCAATCGCTCTCATCGGGGGGATGCATAAACGCATGGCGAACCATTGAAGTACCTATTGAATCAACGGTGATGCCATGTGTCATGCGACATGCAACATGCGACTAAAGAAAGGTGTTTTTACTAAAAGGATAATAATAAGTGCTAATTGCAAAGAATGTCATTATGATTGTCAGTGCCAACAAGGAAGGAAACAGAAAGAGGAAAGGAAGAATAGTAGTGGAGGGGAAAAAAAATTAAAAATGAAAACAAAGAAAATGCAGTGATAGGAAGCAAGGAAAGTTGTTACATAAAAAGATATAGTTGGCAGAGGGACCCCAAAAGAATTGGTACTATTCGTAAAAGTGGGAAACATCCCACTCAAAGTTCATTCCTGCAGGCTGTCTAGTGTTTTTAGATTAAAGATCCATTTAACCTCTTGCTTACACAAGAGCCCAAATTTGTCCCCTCCTCTAGGTGGTTGTATGATTTTATCAACGCCCTGAATGCGCAAACTAGATGTGTCGCCTGAATGAAACTCATTCCAATGTCGGGCTACATTGGTGCCGTGTTCTTTGTCAATGTCATAAGGATGATCATATAAGCGGTCCTTTAATCTACGGATAGTACTGCTGACATATTGAGTTGAACATGTGAGACAGTGTTAGGTTTATTCTTCTCTTGTGATCAGTCAAACTCCAGATGTATTGAGAAGAAGACAATTTATTTCCAATGTGTATACATTAGGATCATCCTTAAACATCAAAAATTCTGCAAGGAATGATACAAAGGAATGTATCTGTTTCTCCCTAATTCCTTCATAACCGAGCCCCTATTTTCCTATTGGCTGAGGAAACGCAGCTGGCTTTGCCTGGTACCTCTTGGTAATTTATTTTGCTAAATGCCTGCGTTTCATTTACAATCTTATGCTACCATATATGGTTACGCTTAAGTCACCCTGAAACTTTACTATGGAGTTAGTTAAAGCAAACGATATAACAAGTTAATACAAAGGGCTCACAAGTGGGATTAAAAATCAGTCTCAGGATTATTGTTTTCCAAATAGTCACACAATAAACATTTAAAACTTTTCCAACATTCCCTCTTTGTGTGACTATTTTATCTCAACACATTTCGATGATAGTTCCTGTGTTTATACACTTTCAGACTGTATGTCATTAAGTTGAGCTTCAATGTCCACATAGATCTCCTCAGAGGTAGGAAGGATTTGATACATCGTTCTTGAGACGGCAGTTTCATTCAGTTTTTGTGAAAGTCCTCGCATACAGGGAATGCAGCAGCATCCACAAGTGACCAAAACAGCCAAAGCCACAGCGATTGAAATCAAACATGTGATAAGTCCAGTCCATTCACCGAACCATCCTTCAAGCCAGTTTGTGAATGGATCAGTAATACCTGAGTTTTCCGCTAATTCATTCGATAGAGCAGTCAGTCCTTCCAAGGCTCTGGTCACGGTCCCTCCCAGGAGCTGTATTGTTAGGGATAAAGGTGCAACACATGCTACCAAACATCTTGCATACCCCTCCTCTTTCAGCTAAGACCATATCTAAAGCCATTCGGTTCTGCCATGCCATTAGAGATGTGGGGGCCAACTGTTCAGCTAGACCCTTTACAGCATCCCTAGTATAATTTACAAATCGTTGTTAGTTATAATATATATATTTAATCCAGTCAACATTTTTTATCTATAGTCACCCACCAGAGAAGAGACTCAAACCCAGCTGTCACCTGATTCCTGGCCTTAAACTCATCCGGCACCCCGCGAGGAACCCCAATCTCATCTATGTGGATCTGAGAGTCAAATGACCCCATGGGAGAGGTGTCCCTCCGATACCGTTGGTGACTCTTAGTCCACCGGTGTTCTGACAGGGTCCTCAGGGGCATAGCCAGCTGGACCATAGCACAATCCCCTTGGGCATTGGCAGGTAGTCTAGCTCACAGTTTCTTATCCCCACACATCCACCAGATGTCAGCTCTCTGAATGTCATGTTCAACCCAGTCACTGTTGTCTATGTTAATCCTCTCCACGCAGTAGTCATCAGGTAATGACCCAAGATCTACCCCGCTACGGTTCCCTGGGAGTGCAAAACAAGTAAAATTGCCCGGATATGCTGTAACCGCCGGAGGTATCTGAGGTCTCTGTACATTTTAAACCTTTTGGATCTGTATTGTGATCTAGAGGAAAAGGAACTGTTGCTAAATGTGGTATGGTTCGGGTACAAACTAAACAGTTTTTTTTTTTTTTTTTTTTTTTTTTACAGTTTTAACCGTGTACCTCAACCATTCTAACCACTCATTGCTTTCTTGATGATAACCCGTCTCCAAAGCTATGGCATCTTCTATTGTTGGGTTAGTAAATCTTATGGTTTCACTCAGAACTTCTATTTTAGTATGGCCTTCTTCTTTCCCTTCTGGGTCTACCTTTTTCCTGTTGTCTGGTTTTATTGGGTGGTAATACCTTGAGGAAAATTTTGCCTGAGGGATAAGTTCCTGACACCTATGCTCCCATAGAATACAACCCCTGATCTTCCCTCCTCGGCTCCTTTTAATGTTATTAATAGTTGATTACAGTTCTTACTATTTGTGCAGGGGGGGTTAGCCGCTTTTGTAATTATGAGTCTTCCCTTTTATTCAAATCCTTTTTTTAGCCCCTGGTTTATTATACCCCCAATCTTGATGTGCTGTGGTCCACAGGGCCTGATTCCATGCTTGACATCCTGCCCTATCCCAGAGCCAGCAAATATATTTATCTGCCCATAGAAGTCCTCTAGCCCCAGTTGTATCCCCACAATCTGCAATCTGACAGAAGTCTACCAGTATAGTGCTAGTAATTCCTTCTATAAAGGTTAAATTCAGTGCTTTTCCTGTTCTTTCCCAATTCAAAGGTTCCTCTACTCTTCCATACCGTCTACCCCCTCTTATGGATGCCTTTCCTAGAGTCACCAGTAACCCAAGGGTAATTACTGTCCCTTTCATTCTAACCAACTACAGAGTTTCCAGCGGATAGGGTAGGGGAGACTTCACTGGTTTGAGACAAGCCCCACCTTGTGCGAGACCTCCCTTTTGTAGCTGGATTTTCTGGATCTCTTGCAGCCAACTGGCCCTACTCTGCCTGTAAAACCTTACAATGGGACTGGTGAATTCAGGTAGACCTCTCTGCAATCCTTATAGCCGTGGGAGTGGTGAGAAGAACTTGATATGGTCCCTCCCACTTAGGTGAGTGCCAATGTTTTCTTTTTATTACTTTTACCAGGACCTAATCTCCCACATGCACCTTTTCATTTTTTGAATTGGACCTTTTAGGACAGAACCAAAATCGTTAGTATGTCTTTGTCTTAACAACCTAGACATGTATTTTGCTAGTGTGTGCTCAGACTGCTCAGTAGGTGTTTCATTTTGATATAAGGGTATATTATATGGCCTTCCATGTATCATTTTAAATGGGCTTAAACCTTCTTTTGTGGGTGCGATATGCATACTGGTCACTGCTACTAGTAGGCAGTATATCCAACTTTTACCTGTTTCTTTCCATAGCTTTTCTCAGTTTGCTTTTTAGAATGTCATTATGTAAGCTGATTGGGGATGATAGGCACAATGGTATTCCACTTGCGTTCCCATCACTTCTGTCAAATGTTGTATAGATTTATTTACAAAATGGGGTCCATTATCACTGTCTGTTCATCTGCACTTCCTGTTGAGAATATCTCCGCCCATTTGGTCAGGGTGCCCATAATTACCAAACAATATTTCTTCCTTGCACATTTGTCTAATTTAATAAAATCCATGAAAATGTGTTATGGATATTACGGTGTGGGGAACTTCCCTTTCCGTGGTCTTATGCCTCCCTGAGCGATGTGTCTTGCACATATAATACATTGAGAGCAAAAAGTTTTTGAGTAGTTTGTGAAGCCATAGGCTGTACATACTTTATTTAAGATCTCAGTCATCCCCCTGTTTGACACATGTGTTACTCCATGTGTCAATACTGCTGCATACCTAAATAAGGACTTTGGCAATACCGGTTTCCCATCAGGTGATGTGTAAATATTATTTATTATTATTATTATTATTCAACCCTTTGTTTTCCAATATTGTTTTTCCCCGGGGGTGCATTCTGCTGCATATCAGTAAGGACTGTATGATCTATCTCTATGATTTCCCGTTCTGTCATTATTTGATGTGTTTCTTGTGCCGCTACTTTGGCCGCTTCATCTGCCCTTTTGACTCCCTTTGAGATGGGGTCCGTATATTTTGTTTGTGCTTGACATTTACAGATTGCAAGCTCTTTTGGTAACTGTATTGCATCTAGGAGTTCTAAAATGAAGTCCGTGTGTGCAATTGGTTTACCACTGGAGGTGACCATCCCCCTGTTTTTCCATTGTTGTGCAAAAACATGTACTGTTAAAAAGGCATATTGACTGAATGTCGGTGTATATGGTTACAGATTTTCCTTCTGATAGTATGCATGCTCTTGTCAGTACTACAAGTTCTTCTACTTGTGCTGAATAATGTTTTGGTAGTGGACTAGCTTCCAAAATGTCATCCTGTGTCACTACTGCATATCCAGTTGCATTTGTGCCATGCGCATTTTTCCTACTAGAACCGTCAACAAAAGTGTCATGTCAGGGTTAGACAACGGTACATCTTTCAAATCACTTTTGTGGCAGTACCTTTTCAGCGATGGCAGCAGTACAGCCGTGTTTATGACCATCAGTAGGGAGTGGTAGTAGTGTGGATGAGTTTAAAGTAGTACACCTCTGTATTGTTAAGTGAGGTTGTGTCAAGAGTATTGTCATACAGGAAAAGTGCCGTGCTGGGCTCAAATGTGATATCTTTTGTTGTAAAAGGATAACAGAAACTGCATGCGGCACCTTAAGTGTCAGCGAGTGATATAGCACTATAGATGCTGAGGCCTTGACTGCTTCAGCTGCAGCTACCACTGCCTGTACACAGGGTGGAAGTGCTCCAGTTACACTGTCTAATTTTATAAAGTAGTAAACAATCGACCTCTAGTGCCCACCATATGACTGTGTAAGTACTGATGTCATGTGTCCTTCCCCTTAGTCTACTGTTTGTTCAAAAGATTTGTCATACTGTCGGGTCACCTGAGACCAGGTGACAGGTGCACTCAGTAGGAATCGGAAGTGTACCGCTAGGTAGTGGACCTTAGGACTGGCTGCTGCGGATTGTACCCAGGGAGATTCAGGACACAGATCTACTGGATCTCTAACACAGATCCCAGTGGGAGCTAGAGCATAGATTCCCCAGGGCGCGGAGTCTAAGAGCCAGCAGGTGTTCGCCAGAGCCTCTAGTGGTGAGGATGGACTTCGCTGCAGTCTGGCTCCAGGTCGCGACCCCCAGGGTCTCAGCTCATGCTCACAGTAGACTACAGGAGAAGGAAGCAGCAGGCTGGAACGACAAGGATAGTAATGGGATAAGGCAGAGGTCAGGGTAACTAGCAGACAGGAACAACAGAGTACACACCAAAGATTCAGGGTCACAGGCAGACGGGGATGGTCGGGGACATGCCAAGGGTCAAGGTCACAAGCAGACAGGAATCGTTGAGAACACGCCAAGTTCGGAAACAAACATAAAGCAAACGGCAAACAGGAACCAGGAAGCCGAACACACCATGGATACACAATGGTTGATCAGCACCACTGGCTTGCAGTGCACAGGTTAATATAGGTTCCCCTGATAGGGCCTGGAGTGGAGCCATGCTTGGAGGAGAGGTTATAAAACCCCCCAGGTGAGAGTGGCTGGCCTCTTAGTCTGAACACATGGAGAAGAGGTAAGCAAACAGGGGAAGATTACTGCATAACCGTGACACATACCCAGGAAGGACATCATTTGTTTCTTTGTCTCTAAGAATTGTGTAGTCTACATTTTTATTTATTTTTTTTTCCCTTAATTTAATGTTCTAAACCTGTAAAATACCTCCAAAGTTTCAATTTTGTACTCATTCATGTGTTCTGACACCCACCCCATAAAAAGGAACCCGCCTCATTCTTCAGTTGTGTAGAAGGAGGGGGTGGGGGGTGTCATGTCTGCACTAGAATTGAAGCTGGGGAACATGGATACTCTTTACCTAACATGAATGCGCACAGAATCACAAGTCAAACTACCAAATGCTTCCTTACCTTGGAGTTGTTATTAACAATATTCTTTTATTTGTTCAAATATAAGTCCATCAACTGTGCAGACATAAAATGTTTCCTAGCATTTTCATTTTTCTACATATAGATTCAATGTATATACATATATTCACACACACATACACACATATATATATGAATATTTTCCCTCAGACCCCAATATTTTAGCAGAATTTAAGAAAACTTGAACCTCCTTTTTGTATTGTTCCCCTTATTCTCTGGTCCCAAATGAAATTCACAGGGTCCTAAAACGGAACATCCCCTTTTTTTATTTTTTAAACACATATTCTGATTCAGAACTTAGCCTTTTTAACTTTATAAATGTACCCAAATAAACAGCATTGAATCATTAACACTTAACAGTTGGAAGTCTGTGAATTCTAAAAGTAACATATGAAAGAAATATTTACTTTAAGACTATTATGCAGACTTTCTTTCTGACCGAAAGTCCTTTTTTCACAGATGCACAACTTAACCTCTGTGTGCTAAAAGGGTTAATGCTGCCCCCTCTCTTCTGCTACCTCTGTCAGGCAATCTGCATTTTCTTGTTTCCGAGAAACACCTTCTTGACCATTTTTTTTTATTTTTATTTTTTATAAAAACATCAAGCTCTCTGAGCTTCAATATTACACACTTCTCTTAGCAAAGCCTGTTCAAATCCTCGTTTCCTTATGGCAGTAAAATTGGCACTCAGTCACATACTGTCTCTGGACTAGACACATTTAAAATAATCAAAAACATCCTTAGTCTTTCTTTTCTCACTTTCCTCAAGCCACTTAATAATAATACAACATTCTATTCACTCAACAGTACAATCCACCTTCATCTCTCTACTGCCTTAGAACATCAACACTTTCTGCAATGTACTTCCTTTAACACCATGGCATGCTAAAATAATAAAGCAACCTGGTACCTTTTTTTTTTTTTTTTTTCTTTCTTTCTTTTTACCAAGTTTCAATATTTACAAGATAAACTTTCCGTATTACCATGGCTGGTCAAGGGTTAACTTTTATTTATTTTTTTACAGACACAATCTCTCACACATGAATTTGATAGGGAGGGGCTAGGAGAGCTGAAAAACACCCTGTAATGAATCATCACACTTATTTGTTTCTGTATGCAGCCATTCTTAGCTGTTTTTCTGCTTCTCAAATGTTTGTTAAACATTTAGATAACACTTACATCTGGTCTAATTCTCTTTTGCTAGACCCATCAGAAATATTGGATATTTACCTGATGCTGCAGCCCCAACTGTTTGGCTCTTATGAGTCCAGCCAAGGGTTGTCCCCGAACAGGCGTCCCAGATGTAGCACGGTCTCCCAGACAATGTTGTCCAGTGGTACCTGAGACAGTGCCATAACCCAAGACACCAGCTCTGGTCCAATCCCTATGGGCCATATAGTGCAATACCACCTGGTATGTTACATGTTTACCTGCTCAATACATCGGCTAGCAAAGTGTTTGCTGCCTTACAGAGCGAAGCCGTCAGACAATTCAACCAAGTATCTCTAAACGAGCAGGCTATAACACGAGGGAGGGGGGAAGTGAGGTCAGTGTCTGACTTTCAATCTTACAGACACACAGAAACATAAGAACGTAAAGAATGATTTTTTTTCCCCTGGTTATTTAAACTCCTATTATCCACCCATACTTTTTTTTTTTTTTTTTCTTGAATCCAAACTACCCCTCTGAACGGACTTGGGGTCATTGCTATGCATAAATTTCTTATCACCTTCTAACGGCACATTAGGGACACAACAGCAACATAGACAAGCACAAGAAATTCCTTTACAGAGACTATTCCCCATTTTCAGCGTTGGTCGAGTCCCTCATTAACCTATAAAACACTGGGATCGTGACCCTGGCTCACAGTAACAAAAGGAATACAAAAAAAAAAAAAACATCAGCACTCTCCTCACTATAGGGAGAATCAGAGGAGAAAAAAAAATCCTTAAACATGTCTGCAGTACTAAATATTCAATGAGCTACAACATCAACGGAAAAGTTAAACATGAGAAAGGAGAAAACACAGAGAGAGACAAAAAAAATTAGCCTTGTGATCTTTTTTAGATCACTTAACTAAATAGCGCTTAAATCGTCAGGCAAATCAACCTCTGACATTCGGTATACCTCAAATCTTTTTTTTGTCTGTCCGGACAGCAGGCAACGTAATTTTTTACCTTAGACAACATCCCCAAGTGTCTGTCTACGAGCACTGGATTATCAAGATATTATACGATCAATACCAATGTCGGCAATTACAACACATTTAAACCAGAATCAAACAGAAAGAGAAGAAAATACTCTTAGAAAGAATTAAGAATAATTTAAATTCTACCTCTCAAACACCAGGAGGACTGGATCACGCAAGTTCGAAAACAGACAGTGTGTTCGGGTCATAAGGCCCCTGCCCCTGTTTAACCACTAACGTTGAGTGGGGGGACTTTTAATTCTCAGTGAGTTCCTTTTGTCTAATACTCACCAAAGTTTTACTCTGGGGCCTCATAATCCGTAATCAGTTGTTTTTCCGGTCGAAGGGCCAAAAATTTTAGGTTTATTCTTCTCTTGTGATCAGTCAGACTCCAGATGTATTGAGAAGACAATTTATTTCCAATGTGTACACATTAGGATCATCCTTAAACATCAAAAATTCTGCAAGGAATGATACAAAGGAATGTATCTGTTTCTCCCTAATTCCTTCATAACCCAGCCCCTATTTTCCTATTGGCTGAGGAAACGCAGCTGGCTTTGCCTGGTACCGCTTGGTATTTTATTTTGCTAAATGCCTGCGTTTCCTTTACAATCTTATGCTACCATATATGGTTACGCTTAAGTCATCCTGAAACTTTACTATGGAGTTAGTTAAAGCAAAAGCTATAACAAGTTAATACAAAGGGCTCACAAGTGGGATTAAAATCAGTCTCAGGTTTATTGTTTTCCAAATAGTCACACAATAAACATTTAAAACTTTTCTAACAGACAGGTAATCACATAAATGAGATAGCGTGTATTACAATTAATAAAGAATCCAATTTTAAAGGTTTTGCCTGTAGAGGAGGAGGTGACTGTGTCACCACCCTTAATAAAGGGACAGTATACACAGGAATTGCCTCCACATCTAAAGGTACCCTTAAAATGCATCCAATGGGAAGGGGGATTTTTGCTGCAAAAGTAGCTAGGGGACAAAAGACTGCCTAAGGACGGTGCTCTCCTAGAGACCGTACGTATGCCTTTAGTGAGGATTTTAGAATAAATTGGGTCATTGGACAAAATTGGAAGGTATTTAGTTACAATTCTACCTATTTTTTGAAATTCCAAACTATATGGGGTAGAAAAAGTAGGGATGGATTGAGATTTATCCTTACTGTTACATAAAATCGGTTTGTCAGCCAAAAGCTCCGCCCTGGATGCCCCGACTGGCAATGCGAGAAGCACGATAGATAATGGACTTGGAATATCCTCTAGCTAGAAACCTCTGTCATTAGGCGAGCCTCCCGGACATATACATCCTGTCTAGTGCATAAATGGCGAAGCCGTAAAAATTGGCCTACCGGTATGCTTTTAATGGTGTGTGACGGATGGCTAGAACTGGCAGACAATAGCGTATTCCCAGCTGTGGGTTTTCTTTATAAGCTACTCACGATCTCATGGTTATCTCCCGCGAGCCTCACATCCAATAAATCAATGGTGACAGGATCATGTTCCGTAAATTTTAGATTCAATTGGTTGTCATTCATATAAATTAACCATTGATCCAAAGTGATGTGAGGGTCAGAGATGATAAACAGGAGGTCGTCAATGCTCGACGGGGACTTTCAGGTCCAAAAATGCGGGACCTCTCCCACCATCCCATGTATAGGTTGGCTTTTTTCTCAGTTTCAAAATACGATCACCACCTCTCCTGTCCCTCATAACCACTTCCAGGACATAAAGCGCAATTCTGAATCGGAGTGTCCCTTATCCAAAAAATGTTTGGACACAGGGAGACTGTGCTGTTTTAATTGGATAGTACTGTGGTGTTGTGCTATCCTGTCTTTAATTTTCTGAGTTTTCTCTCCAACATACAGTAACCCACATGGGCACAAAAGAATGTAGACAGCATAACAAGATTGGCACGTATAAAAGCCATTAATAACAGAAAATTTTATCAAATACTTACCGTAATTTTCCTTTCCTGATGCCAAACCATGGCAGCATACTAGTGATAGAGCTCCGCCTCTTGAGCCACTCCCTCAGGACCAGTGAATAGCATAAATGAAAGGCCTAGTTAGGCCCCACCCAATTCTCTGTAATTAGCTACATACCGAAACGTATAAGGGTGGGACCATATGCTGCCATGGTTTGGCGTCAGGAAAGGAAAATTACGGTAAGTATTTGATACAATTTCCCATTTTCCTGACGCCAACATGGCAGCATACTAGTGATAAATAACTAGCTGACAGGGTGGGATCTACTTGTCAAACCAGAGGACTGAATAGTCCTTCCTACAAAGTCCCCTGATGACAAGGCCACCGGGTCTATTCTGTCAAGTTTGAGTAGGAATGTTGGAGCGACCGTGTACCCCTGTACAGATGGGCACCATAGATTCTCTTGAATGTGTTGCCTATGAGTCTTTAACCGCTCTGGTAGAGTGCTCTGCCACTGCTGATGGTTTGCGACCTCTATCCTATACACAACCAAGCCTGCTAGGATCCAGGCAGTAACCATCTCCATTTCCCTTGATTCCCAACTGGAATGACAAAAGGTTTATTTAGATGACCTGAAAGGGACAATTGTGGAGAGATACTCCTTTAAAGTTCTGAAAATGAACAGTATGTGTGACTTTCCTGTGTGATGTTCTGGAAAGTTAGGCATGTCCAGCTGTCTGTTAAATAGCAGTCTGTTGCTACGTTTGATGCAGAATGATCTACAAGATCCAACTCTACTCTTTCTGGATATATATATATATATATATATATATATATATATATATATATATATATATATATATATATATATATATATATATATATATATATATATATATATATATATAATTTACTTTGAAGCTCCAAGAGTTTAAATCTCTGATAACCTTCTGCTTAAAGTTCTTGCGATTTGATACTGCTTTGTAAGTGATGGTTAAACTGATTACGAGATCCAGCAACTGCAATAGATCTTTGCTTCCTTGGTGACCGACTCCTCATGACTGCCCTCAAAAGTTGTGCAAACTGAAGGATTCTTGGTCCTTTCAAATGTGTTATTGCCAATATAGCCCACACTCGTGAGCTATGCGAGGATAGGCTAAGGCCTGGAGGAAGAATACAACAGCTGACACTGGAAGGGCAGTAGGATCAATGTCTCGCCCTACCAAGAAAAAGCAAACTTGTTTCAGAATTAGACCTAGATGTTGTAAGTATGTCTTCCCGCACAGAACAAAAGTAGAGATCACTCTGGAGTGAAACTGGAGCAACCAGAGTTGCCCATCATCCCCCTTTAGTGCCCCTGCAGCCCCAGTCTGCGCATGTTAGAGGAGAAATGTCTTCTGTATCCTGAAATGAATGGCCAGGGAAAACTGAGGGCCTCCTGGTCAATATGGAGAACTGGCTATGACCACTATGTTCTCCCTTGACAGCCTCAAGGGGAATCTCATTTACGGGAAATGTTGGGGAAAATATATAGGTTAGATTGCAGTCCCAAGGAGAGACCAGAGCATCTGCGCCTTGGGGTACAGACAAAATCAGACCAAAGGTCTGTCTGTGGTAGGCCCCACCCGTGGACCAGCTCAGAGAAGACCTGGGATGTAGACCCACTCGTGCTCTGGGAAGCTTGTATTCGTTCAAAAGAAAAATATGCTGGGAGTTGAACTGCTTCCTGAAATTTTTCTGGTGATTTTCTGCCCCAGGCGTTATGGGTTTCACCTCTCCCAATAGCATATTGCTGCGAGTTTCATCCTGGAGCTGAATATAGGCGACTGCTGCCCTGTTGCTAAACTGCAGGGAGATTGGTCCTCCTTGACTCTGTGTAGTGAGGCCAAAGTGCTTAAAGGGGCTGTTTGAACCCCCAACGCGTTCAAGATTATCCTCCTTGGCTGGGAAGCTCTGATTGCCTTGACCGAAAGTCCCTCGCAATGCATCTTCCCGGCTGTCTTGCAGACATGATTCGTAGCAATTCTCCAGTCTAAAAGGTCCTAACGGACCGAGACTTCCTCAAGGTCTTTCCATCACCGCTGACCGCTACTCATACTGAGTAACACTTATTAACTGTGTTCTATCCTGTTTCCTCCCTTGCACTAAGAATTCTAGATGAAATTTGCGCAGGTGCCCATGCACCCCAGGAATCATCTATATGCATGATGACGTTGTGCCCAGATGACTGAGGCACTGAGAAGCCATCAAACAAGCGGAAGTATTCATCCTCAGAAATCTATTCCTGACTATTACCACTTCCTCTGATTGAAATAAAAGAGGAAATAGCAGAGCACCCCTGGGTACACCAACCATTGGGATGGAGAAAGTTGGCTTTGCTTTCCCTCTAAGGTGTGAGGATAGGATAGGCATCCTGACGATCCAGCAACAGCCTCCATCCATGTGGTTATACTGTTTAATGGACTCCGTCTTAAAGAACTCAGAGGGCCCCACAGGGTTCAACCTCTTCCGATCTGCAACTGGACACTAACCAACATCTCCTGCGAACTCCAAACAGGATTGGGTAGAAAACGTGCAAACCCTCTTGAGTATGAGGGGTCTGTAAGCAATGTAGCAGTCCACCCGCTGTTGTGGTGGACTTGGCAGCTTTGTGGAAGAGAGGAGCAGTGAGAAATCTCCCGAAATGACCATGAGTGTCTGATACCTTCATCCAACATGCCGTCCAGAAACCCGTGAAGCGTGCCTTCTAGTTCTTACCTTAAAAATCTGGGCATGCACCTGTGTGACTGGCTCACTGATCCCCCACCATAAGTCTGCACCAAGACACAAGCCAGACCCTCGGCATCCACTGCCACAAAAATCTCATTTTTGGCAAGACACTTCCAATAGGAATACATGTCTAAAGGGATGCAGACCCTCACACACTCCTCAGAGTCCTACAGGTGCAGCAGCTGGTTGATAATTATTAAACCATTCTCATTAGACTCACCCAGTACATGGGCTGGTTATTGCTGGTCTGCAAGCATCTGCAGATGCTACAGTATGTAGGAGCAGGTTTCGACATCGTGTTTTATACGGGCGTTTTTCTCGAACCCCCTTCATTCTTCCCCACTTTTGTTTCTAGGAAAACCATATGGCCTCCCTAGGTCGCCAAAGTGCCAGGGTGCTCTTTCAGTGGCTATACAAGCAACTAGGAGGGACTAGGAGCAACTGGTCAGCCTCCATATTTTAAGGAGCAGACTGCTGCATCTGTAATAAATGTAGCAAGGACCCAGGCCCCCTTCAGTCCAATGAGAACCTCCAGGGCCATGAGTTGTCAACATCCCTGCACATAGTGTGGGTTGAAAGGCATAGTAGGCGCAGAGCATGTCTTTGGATTGTGGTGAGAAACCCACACAGGGAGAAGAAATAAACATCAAAACAAGTATTGGCATGTTGGGGAATTGAACCAGTAACCCTAGTGCTACTAGACAGAATTGTCACCCACTTAGCCAGCAGACAGCCTCTGCAAAGTAGATTCATGGGCACCAGACACCTGTGCCGCCTGTCCAGGATTCACCCGGACAGTTCGGATTTTGAATCGTGTCAGGGTTTCAGTCCACCTGAGACCCGGACATATTACCCAGACCAGGCTGTGGCTCCCCAAGTAACCAAGATAGTCATATACAAAACTGTTGCCGCTGTAGGCGGCTGTTTGGTCTCACTGAAAGGTGATGATGTCAGCAAGGGCAATTTGGCCACACCCACTAGAGCACTCTGTGCATTACATTACTACTTTCCTTGGGGCACCCAAATGTGTCTGTGTGACGCCAACCTGGCAGACTCCCAGACTTCTACAGGACAGCCACGCAGGGAAAAGACTCCAGCAAGATGCCACATCTGCACGTGAACAAGCACGCTGTCTCCTATGGCAACAGTCTCCAACAGTTTCCAATACAAGTGTAACAGTTGCTCCGGGTAATTAAGGCAAGTTCAAAACGGAATCTTGTGCCATTCTTATCAATAATAAAGACATTTTGGCATTACCTGTTAGCTGCATACTTCTCCAGGCAGGGTCTACTTGCCAGCCTCCTGGGCATAGATACTGCGCCACAGGCCCTGCAGGAATCTTGCTGGGGTGCTGGCTCTGGGGAAGAGGAGCAAAGACATCTTCCTTGGAGCTCTTCTCCTGAGTGGGAGCGCCATCCGGGCTATGCTCCTCCTGAAGAACGTCTGCCTTGCCTTGGCCCGGCCATCTTGAGAGCGTGGGCGTGTGGGGCTGAAGCAAATCAAAGCCAATCCGCATGAGGGCAATCTTTTTCCTGAAAACTTACCAATATGGTGGTCCCCACCCTAGTTGTTGAGGGTCTTTATATGAGTGGTAACTGACTCTCTTGATCTGTGGAGAAATTGGACGGCCAGCTGAGGTGAGGATAGCTGAAATGCGACTGAAGGATCAGGAGTAGATATAGGAGAAAGGATTCCACTTTCCATTTATTTATTTATTTATTTATTTTATTTATCTACATATACAGGCATACCCCACTTTTAAGTACACAGTGGGGTTTATTTACTAAAGCTGGAAAGTGCAAAATCAGGCTAATTTCTGCATAGAAACCAATCAGCTTCCAGGTTTTATTACCAAAGCTTAATTGAACAAGCTGGGGTTAGAAGCTCATTGGTTTCTAGGCAGAAGTGAGCCTGATTTTGCACTTTTCAGCTTTAGTAAATAAACCCCATTGTGTACTTAAAAGCGGGGTATGCCTGTACCTACTATGTACACATATACAACCATACCCACATGTCAGAGGGTCAGTCTGGGGTAGGATAGGAAAGGGTTAATTAAAGAGGGTAGGAACTTGTCCTTCAGCCCTGCTTACTGTCAGCTGGGCTGAAGATGTTGGGGGAGAGTGTGTTGGAGAGAGAGAGAGACACACAGTGGCATGCTGTGTGAGGATCCATTTGCTGGTTTATGTACCGTATATACTCGAGTATAAGCCGACTCGCATATAAGCCGAGGCACCTAATTTTACCACAAAAAACTGGGAAAACCTATTGACTTGAGTATAAGCCTAGGGTGAGAAATGCGCAGCTACTGTAAGTGGAAAAGAGGGTCAACAATGCTCATTTGCATGCCTCACTGTGCCCATTTGCAGCCATAGGTCCCCTGAACTTCAAACTTGGTAGTTAAGGGTTCCTTGATGCCCCCTAGCTGCAGCCAGAATTTGGGGTCTCTGGACCCAAAGGGTCCCGAAATTACATTGCTGCAGATGGACACAGTTGACCGACTTTGGGGCCCTGTATCTCGGGGCCACTTAGTGCTAGGAACCCCAATTTGGATATGTTGTAGTGTTGGTTCCACTGGGTTTGCACACCAAATTTGGGGTTCCTAGTACCAAGTGGTAACCAAGATAGGGGGTTGCAAAGTCGCATCTGAAAATGTCAAGCACTTTTCTGCAGCAGAGAATGACATTTTCCAAACCGACTTTGGGGCCCCGTATCTCGGGCCACTTAATGCTAGGAACCCCATATTTGGATATGTTGTAGTGTTGCTTTCACTGGGTTTACACACCAAATTTGGCCCCGAGATACAGGGCCACAAAGTCGGGTTGGAAAATTTCATTTTTTTGCTGCAGAAAAGTGCTTGACTCAAGTATAAGTCGAGGGGGGCACATTCAGCACAAAAAAATGTGATGAAAAACTCGGCTTATACTCGAGTATATACGGTATCTGCTGGGGTGAGCAAAACCATATCAGAGACTGTAGCTCTGACTAGAGCTTTGTACTTTGTCTATATGTCAGCCTGTTGGTTAAAGAGACTGAACCTTTGCTATCTCTGCACCTGTGTGACGTGTCAAGTCTGTCTTTGTCTTTTTCTTCTGTTTGTTTTGCTGAATAAAGCCATTTTTATTTTACTGAACTGTCTGAAGTGGCCTTTCACCCCTCTGATTCCCTACAATACATACATGTATTTACATACACCCATACACATATCCACATACGCTAGAAGTGAAGGCATGGAATTCTCACTATAGGAGATACCTCATCCCAAATTCAAATGGTAGAAAGGTGAATGAGGAGAGCAAAGGGGATTGTTACGGTACCAGGTAACGGAGGAACACTCAGGGTTTTCAATAAGAATAAAAACATTTTTTTTATTTGACAAAGACATTGTTATACATATACAAAATAAATTAAAGGATATACCAGCCAAAGTAAAGTAGAAAGAGACAACTTCACAAATAGCAGGTAAAAACATGTACAGCCTATAAAACTTCAAGGTAACATGTTACTAGGCCAAGTATAGGTCAGAGGTACAGATTCAATTTTTAGATGGTAATATAATCGACCGACATGTTTCGCCAAACAATGGCTTCTTCGGGGTCGGAGGGGGGGGGTGATCTGTACCGTAAATGAGGTTCACTTCTATAAAGCAAACAAGACAATTAGTAATGCATAACTAGTGAAACGTGTGTGTGTGTGTATATATATATATATATATATATATATATATATATATATATATATATATATATATATATATATATATATATATATATATATATATATATATATATATATATATATATATATATAGCCTGAACTCCGTTCCCAAAATTCCCATTTATCAAATGGCTCCACCCAATCCCCAAAAAAGACCTAATAACATGTGATGCATACCATCCAAAGAGCAAATGAACCCAAAAAACAGTACCACATAGGTGGTCAGAAAAGCTCAAAAGACCTCCAAGATTAGGCTGTAGGGGGTATATATAGGACCTGGTAGGAAGAAAGAAATAACTGTTATATTATTTAAATTGGCACCTAATAATAGGATACCAAGAATAGCTAACATAGCCTTCAAAGAAACGCTTAACCAACAGGTAAAAATATCTTGTACAGAGGGGGCGCAGAGGAGACGGTTTAAATATGTATATATAGTAAATCTGGATTTGAGTATAAATGTGGCATATTCTGAAGGAAAAGAGAGAATTGCATAAAGTTCAAGAAATGCCCAGAAGTAAAATGGAATGTTTTGTCAGAATGTTTTAAATGGTTGCTCACCTATCAATGAATTGGGTGCTGGCAGACATGACACAGAGCCATGAAAGTGATGTTTTTAACCACTTTCCGACCGGCGCACGACGATGTACGTCCCTTTTTTGAAGAGGGATATCTCGGTAATGGCAGCAGCTGCTGCCACAACCGAGGTATCCATCTCTTCAGGCGCCGGTCGGCTGTCCGATAATGGTGGTCATCGCGGCGGATTCGCCGCAAGATCACCGTTATCGGCGGCGGGAGAGGTGCCCCCCCCCCTCCCGCCGCTCTCCCGCGCCTTCCGCCGCTTACCTGAACAGTCGGCAGCGGCAGAGGCGATCGGGTCCTTTCCCCTCCTGTGCATAGAGATGAGTGACGCTAAGATGGCCGCCACTCATCTCTATACCATAGGAGGGCGGAAGCGACGTCAAAAACGTCACTTCCGCCCATACCTCTTAAAGAGGAATTTTCAAATGACATTTTTTTTTTTTTTTTTTCATTGAAGTCCAAATATGAGATCTGAGGAATTTTTGACCCCAGATCTCATATTTAAGAGGACCTGTCATGCTTTTTTCTATTACAAGGAATGTTTACATTCCTTGTAATAGGAATAAAAGTGAGCCAATTAAATTTTTTTTTTTAAAAATAAATAAAATCAAGAAAAATAAATAAGAAAAACAAAAAATTTTTTTTTTCAAAGCGCTCCGTCCCGACGAGCTTGTGCGCAGAAGCGAACGCATACGTGAGTAGCGCCCGCATATGAAAACGGTGGTCAAACCACACATGTGAGGTATCGCCGCGATCGGTAGAGCGAGAGCAATAATTATAGCCGTAGACCTCCTCTGTAACGCAAAATATGCAACCTGTAGAATTTTTTAAACGTCGCCTATGGAGATTTTTGAGGGTAAAAGTTTGATGCCATTCCACGAGCGGGCGCAATTTTGAAGCGTTGACATGTTAGGTATCAATTTACTCGGCGTAACATTATCTTTCACAATATATAAAAAAATTGGACTAACTTTACTGGTGTCTTATTTTTTTATTCAAAAAAGTGAATTTTTTCCAAAAAAAGTGCGCTTGCAAGACCGCTGCGCAAATACGGTGTGAAAAAAAGTATTGCAACGACCGCCATTTTATTCTCTAGGGCAGGGGTCTCCAAACTTTTCAACACGAGGGCCACATTCTAGATTTTACAAGTATTCGGGGGCCGAAAACTTCTGCGCGTTTGTGTCCCCATCAGAGTCCCCCCAATATCAATGTCCCCCATATCTGTGTCCCCATCAGTCTCCCATTATCAGTGTCCCCAGCATAGTTGTCCCCATTATCAGTGTCTTCAGCATAGTTGTCCCCAGCAGAGATTTCCCCATTATCAGTGTACCCAGCTTAAATGTCCCCATTATCAGTGTCCCCAGCTTAGATGTCCCTATTATCAGTGTCCCCAGCAGAGTTGTACCCAGCATAGATGTCCCCATTATCAGCATCCCCAGCATAGATGTCCCCATTATCAGCATCCCCAGCATAGATGTCCCCATTATCAGCATCCCCAGCATAGATGTCCCCATTATCAGCATCCCCAGCATAGATGTCCCCATTATCAGCATCCCCAGCATAGATGTCCCCATTATCAGCATCCCCAGCATAGATGTCCCCATTATCAGTGTCCCCAGCATAGATGTCCCCATTATCAGCGTCCCCAGCATAGTTGTCCCCAGCAGAGATTTCCCCATTATCAGCGTCCCCAGCAGAGATGTCCCCATTATCAGCGTCCCCAGCATAGATGTCCCCATTATCAGCATCCCCAGCATAGATGTCCCCATTATCAGCATCCCCAGCATAGATGTCCCCATTATCAGAGTCCCCAGCATAGATGTCCCCATTATCAGCGTCCCCAGCATAGTTGTCCCCAGCAGAGAATTCCCCATTATCAGCGTCCCCAGCAGAGATGTCCCCATTATCAGCGTCCCCAGCATAGATGTCCCCATTATCAGCATCCCCAGCATAGATGTCCCCATTATCAGCGTCCCCAGCATAGTTGTCCCCAGCAGAGATTTCCCCATTATCAGCGTCCCCAGCAGAGATGTCCCCATTATCAGCGTCCCCAGCATAGATGTCCCCATTATCAGCGTCCCCAGCATAGATGTCCCCATTATCAGCGTCCCCAGCATAGATGTCCCCATTATCAGCGTCCCCAGCATAGATGTCCCCATTATCAGCGTCCCCAGCATAGATGTCCCCATTATCAGCGTCCCCAGCATAGATGTCCCCATTATCAGCGTCCCCAGCATAGATGTCCCCATTATCAGCGTCCCCAGCTTAGATGTCCCCATTATCAGTGTCCCCAGCTTAGATGTCCCCATTATCAGTGTCCCCAGCATAGATTTCCTCATTATCAGTGTCCCCAGCAGATGTATGTGTGCAGACTTATGCCCATTTGACGCTTGCCTGTACAAGCCGACTTCTTCACTGTAGGAGCCGACTTTAGACCTCCTGCACTCCCGCCCACTGCTACACATGCAGGCTGTAAGGATTCCTAATGCAAACAACGGGCAGGAAGCTGGGAGGCGCTACGCTGATGACGTCACCGCCTAGCAGCCAATCCTCAGCCCAGCACAGCAGCCAATCCTCTGGAAGCATGGGAGGGTGTGCGGGAACTCGGGAAGCGGCTTTTTGTCCTGGACCTGTCAGACATAGACTGCCGATAACAGCAGCTGCTTTTAAAAGCCAGCAGATTGGCAGTGATGTGTTGGCAGAGTCTGGGCAAGCTGGGGGCCGGATAAAACATACCCGGATCTGGCCCGCGGGCCGGGGTTTGGAGACCCCTGCTCTAGGGTGTTAGAAAAAAAACAATATATAATGTTTGGGGGTTCTAAGTTTTTTTTTCTAGCAAAAAAAACTGTTTTAAACATGTAAACACCTAAAATCCAAAACGAGGCTGGTCTTAAAGTGGTTAAAGTTGATATCCATATAACAAGACCAGCCGGTGGGCTGGTGTAGTCAAGGTGGAAACTCTGTATAAAAGAATATACACAGACCAAGGGTCAGAACAACGTCCAGAAGAAACGAAGAGTGAAAAGTATATAATAAGGTAGTTGAATGGAATAAGCACTGCACAAACTAACCTTGCAGACAAACAATCCAGAAGATCGGCGCCCCTGAGTCCATCACCAACAGGTGTGGACTAGCAGGGTATATATACCCCCCACACCTGATCAGAATCCCTTCTGATCAGGCGGGGGACAAATAAGCCTCGGCGCGTGCGCACAAGCGAATAGCGCATCACAGCCTACATTGCCCATAATTCCCATAGTGGATGCGTGCGCAGCACACAGCGCGCGCACCACTCAAGACGCTTGCTGGTTAGATAGAAGGCCCAGAGGATATTAGGTGTACTACTGGGATGGTAAAAATTACCTAAGCGTGGTAAACACATCGCGCAAACGCAGTGACAACCCAGATATATGGGAATTATACACTGGCGGCAACTGTGATGGAAAAACTAGTCCAGCAAGGGTTTCACTTGATGGAAAAGGAGACAAATGGGTATGCAGCTATAAATCGGAAGAAGGGTTGGAATGATAAACAAACCCTTGGGCGTCCATACAGTCTAATATAGTGGTGTGTTTTAGATTGCAAATTATGGGTACGCAAGTCAGAGGAAATGTATCACAGACAATATACTATCTAGATGGAGAAAAAGGGGGGAGGGGAAGAGCCAATAGGGGAACCCGAATCCGCGAGGGGGGGCTCCTGTCCCATACCAAAGAGGGGGTTGAGAAGAGCCCACCCACAGTGGAACGGGGATCCTTGGAGACAAATAGGGAACAAAGTTCAGTAGGCACACGTTTGGTTTACAAATGTTGCGATGCATAAATATAGCATACATAAGACCAAGAAGAAATGCAAAAATAAAGAAAAACAAAATATAAACTAAACTATATGGTTATAGAAATTTAAAATTTAAGAAGATAAATATATATGTATTAGGTCATAAGCTATCACATAGACATAAGAAAAAAATTATATATTAGATGAAATAAAGGTGGTCCAGGATACTAGCTCCGCCCAATGGCGAACACGCGGGGATATTGAGGGAAGGGTTTGAAGGAAAAGCTTCCAGGAAATAAGGGAAAACAATCCATACACATTAGTCAGTTGCTGGAGTCTGACTGTGTTTAAAGATAACACTCAGTCTGACTCCTTAGAGCCATTAATCTGAGTAAGGGGTTTTAATAATTTCACCAATGCAAAGTCTATTATTATAAGAAGGGTTTAAAACTAATATATTCATTGAGACCCGGAAAGTGGGTAGCATTAAAGGGGGATTCCACCCTAAAGTGGAACTCCCGCTTTTCGGAACCCTCCCCCCCTCCGGTGTCACATTTGGCACCTTTCAGGGGGGAGGGGGGTGCAGATACCTGTCTAAGATGGGTATCTGCACCCACTTCCAGGCATAAACTCCCACGGGAGTTTACGTCACTTCCTGTCCCGGTAAGGTAAGTGTCCATTTTTTAAAAGTCAGCAGCTGCAGTATTTGTAGCTGCTGGCTTTTAAAAAAAAAATTTTCAGTACACTCCCGCTTTAAGGTTATGTATCCATTTGGTCTCAAGTTGTAAAAGTTTTTCATCAATTCCACCCCCTCTGATGTGCGCCGCAACATGTTCCAATGCCACAAAGCACATACATCGGGGGTCAAAATTGTGTGATAGACCTGCATGTCTGACAGCCGTGGTGACTATGCGTTTAGACATAGGTTTGAAGTGATCGCGAATACGGACCTGAAAAGGTTGTTTAGTTTTTCCTACATAGAAACAACCACAAATACATGTGGCTATATAAACCACACCAATAGTTTTACAGTTTACATAAGGTATATTGTGTTGGGAGCCATCAGGAAGGTGGACCATTTTGGAATTGGCCATAAAAGGGCAAATGTCACAATATCCACAGGGGTAAGTGCCATTGTTCTGATGTGTTTGGCTATTACGTGGAGAGTGATGACTTCGAGTTAATCGATCTTTCAAGGATGGACATCTTCTATAAGTAATATCAGGACTAGTACGTATGAACTTACTTATAGTGGAATCAGCCAGGAGAAGTGGCCAAAAATTATTGACCATCTCCCGTGCTTGAGTATGCAAAGAGGAAAATTGGGTGATGAGTCTTACTGGTTGGGGGTCAGTGGTATCTTTTTTTTTTTTTTTGAATGGATTAGTTTAAGCCTGTCCAGATTCTTTACTTTATTAAACGATCGTTTAAGCAAAGCATGGCTGTAGCCTCTATCTTTTAGCCGTAAGTATAATTCCTTGGAGGCATTAAAGAAATCAATATCAGAGGTACAGTTCCGCCTAATTCTGAGGTACTGAATGTAGGGGATACTATTCAATAACGATTGGGGATGGGCGCTTTGAGCATGTAATATTGTGTTTCCTGAGGACGGCTTCCTGTATAATGATGAGCTGACATTGCCTTGCTGGTCAAGGGTAATTGTTAAATCCAAAAAGTTCAGAGGATTGACTGGAGTCCAATGTTAATTTTAGATTGAAATTATTGAAAGATAAGGAGTCAAAGAATTGAACAAGTTCATCATGTGACCCTGACCAAAACAAGATCATGGGACATGTTGGAAAACAATTCCCGTTCCCACCCCCCCAGGTACAGGTTGGCATATGAGGGCGCACATTTGGTCCCCATAGCCACACCCTGTACCTGGAGGAAGTGGGAAGATCCGAAAATGAAGTGGTTTTTAGTCAGAATAAATCAACAAATCCAAAACGAAGTTTGCATATGTGTTGAATTTAGGACCACGTTCCAATAATAGACTAGGTACAACTTCGAGACCTCTAAGATATGGAATACAATTATATAGACATTCAACGTCCAAAGTAACCATCCTACAGCCTAATATTGGAGGTCTTTTGAGCTTTTCTGACCACCTATGTGGTACTGTTTTTTGGGTTCATTTGCTCTTTGGATGGTATGTATCACATGTTAGGTCTTCTTCTTCTTCTTCCTTCTGTTACTTCTTCTTCTTCTTCTGACCTCTTCTTCTTCTTCTTCTTCTTCTTCTGACTCTTCTTCTGACTCTTCTTCTGACTCTTCTTCTGACTCTTCTTCTTCTTCTTCTCTTCTTCTGACTCTTCTTCTTCTTCTGACTCTTCTTCTTCTGACTCTTCTTCTTCTTCTGACTCTTCTTCTTCTTCTGACTCTTCTTCTTCTTCTGACTCTTCTTCTTCTCTTCTTCTTCTTCTGACTCTTCTTCTTCTTCTGACTCTTCTTCTTCTTCTGACTCTTCTTCTTCTTCTTCTGACTCTTCTCTTCTTCTCTTCTTCTTCTCTCTCTCTTCTTCTTCTTCTTCTTCTTCTTCTCTTCTTCTTCTTCTTCTTCTCTTCTTCTTCTTCTTCTTCTTCTGACTCTTCTTCTTCTTCTTCTTCTCTCTCTTCTTCTTCTGACTCTTCTTCTTTCTTCTTCTTCTTCTTCTCTCTCTCTTCTCTCTTCTCTCTCTTCTCTTCTCTTCTTCTTCTTCTGACTCTGACTCTCTTCTTCTCTTCTCTGACTCTTCTTCTTCTTCTTCTTCTCTTTCTCTTCTTCTTCTCTTCTCTCTTCTTCTCTCTCTTCTCTCTTCTCTTCTTCTCTTCTTCTTCTCTTCTTCTGACTCTTCTCTCTCTCTTCTTCTCTTCTTCTTCTTCTTCTGACTCTCTTCTTTCTTCTGACTCTTCTTCTTCTTCTTCTTTCTCTTCTTCTTCTTCTTCTCTCTTCTTCTTCTTTCTTCTTCTCTTCTTCTCTTCTTCTTCTTCTTCTCTTCTTCTGACTCTTCTTCTCTTCTTCTTCTCTCTTCTCTTTCTCTCTCTCGGACTCTTCTTCTTCTTCTCTCTGACTCTTCTTCTTCTTCTTCTTCTCTCTCTTCTCTCTCTTCTTCTTCTTCTTCTTCTTCTTCTTCTTCTGACTCTTCTTCTTCTTCTGACTCTTCTTCTTCTTCTCTCTTCTTTTCTCTTCTTCTTCTCTCTCTTCTTCTCTTCTGACTCTTCTTCTTCTTCTCTCTTCTTCTTCTTCTGACTCTTCTTCTTCTCTTCTTCTTCTTCTCTCTTCTTCTCTTCTTCTCTTCTTCTTCTTCTTCTCTCTTCTCTTCTTCTTCTTCTTTCTTCTCTCTTCTTCTTCTCTTCTCTTCTTCTCTCTTCTCTTCTTCTTCTCTCTCTTCTTCTCTCTCTCTCTTCTTCTTCTCTCTCTTCTCTCTTCTTCTTCTTCTTCTCTTCTCTTCTCTTTCTTCTTCTCTTCTCTCTTCTTCTGACTTCTTTCTCTTCTTCTTCTCTCTTCTCTCTTCTCTTCTTCTTCTTCTTCTCTCTCTTCTTCTCTGACTCTTCTTCTTCTCTTCTTCTTCTTCTTCTTCTTCTCTCTTCTTCTTCTTCTTCTTCTTCTCTTCTTCTTCTTCTTCTTCTTCTTCTCTGACTCTTCTTCTTCTGACTCTTCTTCTTCTTCTGACTCTTCTTCTCTCTCTTCTTCTCTCTTCTCTCTCTTTTCTCTCTTCTTCTCTTCTGACTCTTCTTCTTCTTCTGACTTCTTCTTCTTCTTCTTCTTTCTCTTCTTCTTCTTCTCTCTCTTCTTCTTCTTCTTCTTCTCTTCTGACTCTTCTTCTCTTCTTCTTCTTTGACTCTTCTTCTTCTGACTCTCTTCTTCTTCTTTCTCTTCTTCTTCTTCTCTCTCTCTTTCTTCTTCTTCTTCTCTTCTCTTCTTCTTCTTCTTCTTCTTCTTCTCTTCTTCTTCTTCTTCTTCTTCTTCTTCTCTCTTCTTCTTCTTCTTCTTCTCTTCTTCTTCTTCTTCTTCTTCTTCTTCTTCTTCTTCTTCTTCTCTTCTTCTGACTCTTCTTTTCTTCTTCTTCTCTTCTTCTCTTCTTCTCTCTCTTTCTTCTTCTTTCTCTTCTTCTTCTTTCTTCTTCTCTTCTTCTTCTTCTTCTTCTTCTCTCTTCTTCTTCTTCTTCTTCTTTCTGACTCTCTCTTCTCTTCTCTTCTTGACTCTTCTTTTCTTCTTCTTCTTCTGACTCTCTCTTCTCTTCTGACTCTTCTTCTTCTTCTGACTCTTCTTCTTCTTCTCTTCTTCTTCTTCTTCTTCTTCTCTCTTCTTCTTCTTCTCTTCTTCTCTCTCTTCTGACTCTTCTTCTTCTTCTTCTTCTTCTTCTTCTTCTCTTCTTCTTCTTCTTCTTCTTCTGACTCTCTTCTCTCTGACTCTTCTTCTTCTTCTCTCTCTCTGACTCTTCTTCTTCTTCTTCTCTTCTCTTCTTCTCTCTCTTCTTCTCTTCTTCTTCTCTCTCTTCTCTCTTCTTCTTTTCTCTCTCTTCTCTTCTTCTTCTCTTCTTCTCTTTCTTCTCTCTTCTCTTCTTGACTCTCTTCTTCTCTCTCTTCTTCTTCTCTGACTCTTCTTCTTCTGACTCTTCTTCTTCTGACTCTTCTTCTCTTCTCTCTTCTTCTTCTCTCTCTTCTTCTTCTTCTTCTTCTCTTCTCTTCTCTCTTCTCTTCTTCTTCTGACTCTTCTTCTTCCTTCTTCTCTTCTTCTTCTTCTTCTTCTTCTGACTCTTCTTCTTCTTCTCTCTTCTTCTTCTCTTCTTCTCTTCTTCTTCTCTTCTTCTCTTCTTCTTCTTGACTCTTCTCTTCTTCTTCTTCTCTTCTTCTTCTTTCTTCTCTTCTTCTCTGACTTCTTCTCTCTTCTTCTTCTTCTTCTCTCTGACTCTTCTTTTCTTCTTCTCTTCTTCTTCTGACTCTTTCTTCTTCTTCTCTTCTCTTCTTCTCTTCTTCTTCTTCTTCTTCTCTCTCTCTTCTTCTCTTCTTCTTCTCTCTGACTTCTTCTTCTCTTCTTCTTCTTCTGACTCTTCTCTTCTCTTCTTCTTCTTCTTCTCTCTCTCTCTCTTCTTCTTCTCTTCTTCTTCTTGACTCTTCTTCTTCTCTGACTCTTCTTCTCTTCTTCTTCTTCTCTCTCTTCTTCTTCTCTTCTTCTTCTTCTCTCTGACTCTTCTTCTTCTTCTCTTCTTCTTCTCTTCTCTTCTTCTTCTCTCTTCTTCTTCTTCTCTCTTCTTCTTCTCTTCTCTTCTCTTCTTCTCTTCTCTTCTTCTTCTTCTTCTTCTTCTTCTTCTTCTTCTTCTTCTTCTTCTCTCTCTCTTCTCTTCTTCTTCTCTTTCTTCTTCTTCTTCTCTGACTTCTTCTTCTTCTCTTCTTCTCTTCTTCTTCTTTCTTTCTTCTGACTCTTCTTCTTCTCTTCTCTTCTCTTCTTCTTCTTCTTCTTCTTGACTCTCTCTTCTTCTCTCTTCTCTCTCTCTCTTCTCTTCTTCTCTCTTCTTCTTCTTCTTCTCTTCTCTCTTCTCTTCTTCTCTCTTCTTCTTCTCTCTGACTCTTCTCTTCTCTTCTCTCTTCTGACTCTCTCTGACTCTGACTTCTTCTGACTCTCTCTTCTCTTCTCTTCTTCTCTTCTTCTTCTTCTTCTTCTTCTTCTTCTCTTCTGACTCTTCTCTTCTGACTCTTCTTCTTCTTCTCTGACTCTTCTTCTTCTCTTCTTCTCTTCTCTTCTTCTCTCTTCTGACTCCCTTCTTCTTCTTCTGACTCTTCTCTCTTCTTCTTCTTCTTCTTCTGACTTCTTCTTCTTCTTCTTCTTCTGACTCTTCTTCTTCTCTCTTCTCTTCTTCTGACTCTTCTTCTCTCTGACTCTTTCTTTCTCTTCTTCTTCTTCTTCTTCTTCTCTGACTCTTCTTCTTCTCTCTTCTTCTCTTCTTCTTCTTCTTCTGACTCTCTTCTTCTTCTCTCTTCTTCTTCTTTCTCTCTTCTTCTCTCTTCTTCTCTTTTCTTCTGACTCTTCTTCTCTTCTCTCTCTTCTCTTCTGACTCTTCTTCTCTCTCTTCTCTCTCTTCTTCTGACTCTTCTTCTTCTTCTCTTCTCTCTGACTCTTCTCTCTCTTCTTCTTCTCTTCTGACTCTTCTTCTTCTGACTCTTCTTCTCTCTCTTCTTCTCTCTTCTTCTGACTCTGACTCTCTTCTTCTTCTCTTCTCTCTTCTTCTTCTTCTCTTCTCTTCTCTCTTCTGACTCTTCTGACTCTTCTTCTTCTCTGACTCTTCTTCTTCTTCTTCTTCTCTTCTTCTTCTGACTCTTCTCTCTTCTTCTTCTTCTCTCTTCTTCTTCTCTTCTCTTCTTCTTCTTCTCTTCTTCTTCTTCTTCTTCTTCTTCTCTGACTATCTTCTTCTCTTTCTCTTCTCTGACTTCTTCTTTCTCTTCTTCTTCTCTCTTCTCTCTTCTTCTCTCTTCTGACTCTTCTTTCTTCTCTCTCTTCTCTCTCCTCTCTCTTCTCTTCTCTTCTCTCTTCTTCTTCTTCTTCTCTCTGACTCTCTCTTCTTCTTCTCTTCTCTCTTCTTCTCTTCTTCTCTCTCTCTCTCTTCTTCTTCTTCTTCTCTTCTTCTTCTTCTCTCTCTTCTTCTCTCTCTCTCTTCTCTCTCTTCTTCTTCTTCTTCTTCTCTTCTTCTTCTTCTTCTCTCTCTTCTTCTTCTTCTTCTCTCTCTTCTTCTGACTCTCTCTTCTTCTGACTCTTCTTCTGACTCTTCTTCTCTGACTCTTCTTCTTCTGACTCTTCTCTTCTTCTTCTGACTCTTCTTCTTCTCTCTCTTCTTCTGACTCTTCTTCTTCTTCTTCTGACTCTTCTTCTTCTCTTCTGACTCTCTTCTTCTTCTGACTCTTCTCTTCTTCTGACTCTTCTTCTGACTCTTCTCTTCTTCTTCTTCTGACTCTCTTCTTCTTCTTCTTCTCTTCTTCTCTTCTTCTTCTCTCTCTTCTTCTTCTTCTTCTTCTTCTTCTTCTCTTCTTCTTCTTCTTCTTCTCTCTTCTTCTTCTGACTCTCTTCTTCTCTTCTCTCTCTCTCTCTCTCTTCTTCTTCTTCTTCTTCTCTTCTTCTTCTTCTTCTGACTCTTCTTCTTCTCTCTTCTCTTCTTTCTCTTCTTCTGACTTCTCTTTCTTCTGACTCTTCTCTTCTCTTTCTCTGATCTCTCTTCTCTCTCTTCTTCTCTTCTTCTCTTCTTCTTTCTTCTTCTTCTCTCTCTCTTCTTCTTCTCTTCTTCTCTCTCTTCTCTCTTCTTCTCTCTTCTTCTGACTCTTCTTCTCTCTCTTCTCTTCTCTTCTTCTTCTTCTTCTCTTCTTCTTCTGACTCTTCTTCTTCTGACTCTTCTTCTCTTCTTCTTCTTCTCTTCTCTCTTCTTCTTCTCTCTGACTCTTCTTCTTCTTCTTCTCTTCTTCTTCTTCTTCTTCTTCTTCTTCTCTCTCTTCTTCTTCTCTTCTTCTTCTCTCTTCTTCTTCTTCTGACTCTTCTCTCTCTTCTTCTTCTTCTCTTCTTCTTCTTCTTCTTCTTCTTTCTTCTTCTCTTCTCTTCTTTCTTCTCTGACTCTCTTCTTCTCTTCTGACTCTCTTCTTCTCTTCTCTTCTTCTGACTCTCTTCTTCTTCTCTTCTTCTCTTCTCTCTTCTCTCTTCTTCTCTCTTCTTCTTCTCTCTCTTCTTCTTCTCTCTTCTCTTCTTCTTCTTCTTCTTCTGACTCTTCTTCTTCTTCTTCTGACTCTTCTTCTTCTCTTCTTCTCTTCTTCTTCTTCTCTTCTTCTTCTCTTCTTCTCTTCTCTTCTCTCTCTTCTTCTCTTCTCTTCTTTCTTCTCTCTTCTTCTTCTTCTCTTCTTCTTCTCTTCTTCTTCTTCTCTCTTCTCTCTTCTTCTCTTCTTCTCTCTCTCTTCTTCTTCTTCTTCTTCTCTCTTCTCTCTTCTTCTTCTTCTCTTCTCTTCTCTGACTCTCTTCTTCTGACTCTTCTGACTCTTCTTTCTCTCTTCTCTTCTTCTTCTTTCTCTTCTTCTTCTTCTTTTTCTCTCTTCTCTTCTTCTTCTTCTTCTCGGACTCTTCTTCTTCTTCTTCTGACTCTTCTTCTTCTCTCTCTCTTCTTCTTCTTCTTCTTCTTCTGACTCTTCTTCTTCTTCTGACTCTTTCTTCTTCTTCTTCTTCTCTTCTTCTTCTCTTCTCTTTCTCTTCTTCTCTTCTTCTGACTCTTCTTCTCTCTCTCTCTTCTGACTCTCTCTCTTCTCTTCTTCTTCTTCTTGACTCTTCTTCTTCTGACTCTTCTTCTTTCTTCTCTGACTCTTCTTCTTCTTCTTCTTCTCTTCTTCTTCTTCTCTCTTCTGACTCTTCTTCTTCTGACTCTTCTTCTCTCTTCTTCTTCTTCTCTCTTCTTCTTCTTCTCTTCTTCTTCTTTCTGACTCTTTCTTCTTCTCTCTCTTCTCTCTGACTCTTCTTCTCTCTTCTCTTCTTCTTCTTCTTCTCTCTCTTCTTCTTCTGACTCTTCTTCTTCTTCTTCTTCTCTTCTTCTTCTTGACTCTCTTCTGACTCTGACTCTTCTTCTTCTTCTTCTTCTGACTTCTTCTCTCTTCTTCTTCTTCTCTTCTTCTTCTTCTTCTTCTTCTTCTTCTTCTTTCTGACTCTTCTTCTTCTTCTTCTTCTTCTTCTTCTTCTTCTTCTTCTTCTTCTTCTTCTTCTTCTCTGACTCTCTTTTCTCTTCTTCTGACTCTCTTCTTCTGACTCTCTGACTTCTTCTCTTCTTCTCTTCTCTTCTTCTTCTCTTCTCTTCTCTCTTCTCTTCTCTTTCTTCTCTCTCTCTGACTCTTCTTCTGACTCTTCTCTGACTCTTCTTCTTCTCTTCTTTTCTCTTTCTCTTCTCTTCTTCTTCTCTCTTCTCTTCTTCTCTCTTCTTCTCTTCTTCTTCTTCTTCTGACTCTTCTTTCTTTCTTCTTCTTCTTCTTCTTCTTCTTCTCTTCTCTTCTTCTTCTTCTTCTTCTTCTGACTCTTCTTCTTCTTCTTCTTCTTCTGACTCTCTTCTTCTTCTCTCTTCTCTTCTTCTCTTCTTCTGACTCTTCTTGACTTCTGACTCTTCTTCTTCTTCTCTCTGACTCTTCTTCTGACTCTTCTCTTCTGACTCTGACTTCTTCTTCTTCTTCTTCTTCTGACTCTGACTCTTCTGACTCTTCTTCTCTCTGACTCTTCTGACTCTCTTCTTCTGACTCTGACTCTTCTTCTTCTGACTTCTTCTTCTGACTCTTCTTCTGACTCTGACTCTTCTTCTTCTTCTTCTTCTGACTCTTCTTCTGACTCTTCTTCTGACTCTTCTTCTTCTTCTTCTGACTCTTCTTCTGACTCTTCTCCTTCTTCTGACTCTTCTCCTTCTTCTGACGCTTCTTCTGACTCTTCTCCTTCTTCTGACGCTTCTTCTGACTCTTCTCCTTCTTCTGACTCTTCTTCTTCTTCTGACTCTTCTTCTGACTCTTCTCCTTCTTCTGACGCTTCTTCTGACTCTTCTCCTTCTTCTGACGCTTCTTCTGACTCTTCTCCTTCTTCTGACGCTTCTTCTGACTCTTCTCCTTCTTCTGACGCTTCTTCTGACGCTTCTTCTGACTCTTCTCCTTCTTCTGACGCTTCTTCTGACTCTTCTCCTTCTTCTGACGCTTCTTCTGACTCTTCTTCTTCTGACTCTTCTTCTCTTTCTTCTCTTCTTCTTCTTCTTCTTCTGACGCTTCTTCTTCTTCTTCTGACTCTTCTCCTCATCTCCGGGACTGCGACATCATAGGGGGCGGGGTTACCATGTGACCCCCTTCCCCAAAGCACCCACCCCCCCATGTTGAGGGCATGTGACCTGGTACGGTTCAGGAGGGGGGGTCGCTCGCTCGTCCCCACCCCCTTTCCTGACCGGCCAGGCTGCGTGCTCGGTTAAGGGTCTGGTATGGATTTTGGGGGGACCCCCACGCCGTTTTTTCAGCGTAGGGGGTTGCCCTTAAAATCCATACCAGACCTAAGGGCCTGGTATGCTCCTGAAGGGGGAACCCATGCCGTTTTTTTGTTTAAAATTTGGCGTGGAGTTCTCCCTCCAGAGCTGATTATTCTCTGGCCACGGCCTGGGGCGACTTAAAGTCGTGTTGCAAGTCATCCCAAGTAGTGTTGAAGTAGCTCCTTAAGTAGTGTCCAAGTTGCCTCCAAAAGTCGCGCTGAAAGTAGTGTCGCCCCTGTGTGAACCGGCACTCAGGGTCGCCGTTTGAGCCCATCTCAGAAGCCTCTCTAAGACTACTCTAAAAACAGTACTGCTGGTGGCAATCACGTCAGCCCGTAGGGTCAGTGAAATTCAAGCCCTTTCCATCAGAGAACCTTTCTTGCAGATCCTGGAGGACAGAGTTATCCTAAAGACAGACCCTGGGTTCTTACCAAAGGTAGCATCTAGTTTCCATAGATCGCAGGATATTGTCCTACCATCCTTTTGTCAGAACGCATCAAATGAGAAGGAGTCGTTTTCATTTGTTAGATGTAAGGAGGTGTATCTTGGAATACTTAAGGGTGATCAGAATCTGATTCCCTTTTTGTCCTTTTTTTCTGGGCAGTGTAAGGGACAAAAGGCTTCGAAGGTAACCATAGCTAGATGGATTAGGCTAGCTATATCAGAGGGGTATAAAGCTTTGAACAAAGAGCCTTCTGGGGGTATTAAAGCTCATTCCACAAGGGCATTGTCGGCATCCTAGGCAGAAAGGGCTGGTGCCACCCTGGAGCAAATATGTAAAGCAGCCACGTGGTCAAGCTTTTCCACCTTTTACAAAGCACTATCGACTGGACTTAATGTCTAGTCAGGATCAGGCTTTTGGGAGGTAAGTCCTCCAAGCCGTGGTCCTCCCCCTAATCTGGTGAGTACTTGGGGATCCTCTCAAGGGCTGTCCTGGAAGAGCACTTGGGAAAACTGGAGTTAGTACTTACCGGTAACTCCTTTTTCAGTGGTCTTCCAGGACAGCACAATCCCACCCTATTATACTATATGAATGTACTAACGTTATTACCTGTTGTGGTTTTATGTATTTTTCAGTTCCATCCTTCGGTTTTGGGGGAATGACTGACCAGGGACCTGAGGGACCGCCTTTTGAACTGATTGGCAATGTGTTTCCTGGGTCGATGGGAGGGACTCATCTCTCAAGGGCTGTCCAGCAAGACCCTTGGAAAAGGAGTTACCGGTAAGTACTAACTCCAGTTTTTTTTTCCCAAAAAAGTGCGCTTGTAAGACCGCTGCGCAAATACGGTGTGACAAAGTATTGCAATGACCGCCATTTTATTCTCTCGGGTGGTTATCCTGGGCAGAAAGGGCTACCTCAGAAGTGGTTAAAGGAGAAGTCCAGCCTGAACTTTTTAGGCTGCGATTTTTAGTTTTGCACTCTGTTTTCAGCGGAGAACGGTCTGAAGTCCTCTCTCTGCTGACCTCACTGCAATCAGTCGAGGCACTGTGTCATCCCGAGGAGTGAAACCGAGCCATCGGCGGTGTTCGGTGGCTCGGTTCTTGGTGATGAGACGCCAGGGGACAATTGCAGCATCGGTCTGATGCTGCATCCACCTGGGTACGTATAAATCGCAAAAAAAACGACTTCTCTTTTAATGTCTGTGTGTTGTGTTATTTTGAGGGGACAGCAAATTTACACTGTTATACAAGCTGTACACGCACTACTTTACATTGTAGCAAAGTGTAATTTCTTATGGTACATCACGTGACACAGAGACATAGTATTTACTATGTGGGTTATAGGCCACCTTCAGGTGATGGACACTGGCACGCCCTAAGGCTGCATTCACACCTGAGCGTTTTGTCGCCTGAAGCGACAAAACGCTAGAGGGGAAAAAATACATTATTCTCTATGGAGATGGTTCACATCTCCACTTCAAAACGCCTGAAGCCCTACGCCTGAAGCTCAAACAAGTCCCGGACCCTTTTTTGTTGCTTGAATCGGGCAGATTTGGGCGTTTTTCTTCTTCTTACATTGGTGACCTTTTGCTCTTTACAAAATTGCGGCAAAAAACATCACGAATCGCGGTAAAAAACACAGCAAAAAACAACGCAATTCACGCGGTTTTCTGCCTGAAAAAGCTACGCTCAGGTGTGAATGCAGCCTAAGACAAAAAGTGCCCTCCCTATATAAACCATCCCACTTCTGGGAGTACCTCCAGTTTTTTTTCGCCAGTGTCTAAGGTGTTGGTCACGAGTAAAGATGTGCTGTGCTGAGCTCCACTGGAGCAATCCTTGCTGGGGCTAGCCATGCTGAATGGATTCAAAATGTCTCTTCTGGCCGAATTGAATGGTACCCGGGCCTCCTATCCGAATAAATTAGGTTTTGCCTGTGAATGCTTCTCTTTTTAGAGAGCTGGACCTTGGGATCCAGTACTTTTTGGTAGTAAGGCCATAAAGTTTTACTGGCAGGGTGCTGTTGCAGGTCATGGATTGCGGGTTTCCTCTAGGATCCCCTGCTCCTGAAAGTTCAACGGAACCCACCGTGAAGGGTGAAGATTGGGTCTTTTTATTTTGGTTCATAATTTTCTTATGAATGTCTCCTTTTAAAAATCATTAAATGTTATCATGCCTATGTGTCACCACTGGGGGCTGTATTGAGCACTCACCACCTCATGCTGGTAACAGCGCTGTGCCAGAGAGCGTAAATGCTTCCTCTTCCAGCCGAACAGCAGGTCCTCTGGTAAGCTTGAAGGGGGGTTTTTCTCCCCGCTTATCACCCCCCTATGCTGAAAATCTCCCCCTTGTGGGGAAAAAGCGCTCAGGATTCTTTAAAAAAAAACAAAACACAGGAAGCGCGATCAGCACGCCGCTCGGCGGCTTGTAATCCCCCCCCCCCCCCATGCTTCTCTCGATAGGTCTGAGAGGACCTGTAGTCCGCCGCTCGCGCGGGAAAACCTTATTTTAAAAAAAGGGGGTGGAGCCATAGGCAACTCGGGGCTTAGCGGCGTTGGCGTTCTCCTCCGACGCCCAGACACGAGGAGGCAAGTTTTTAAAAGCACATTGTGTGCTACTGCAGGCTGTGAAGGGACACGAGCAAAGAGGTGGCATTAACAGGTTTGGTGACACGGCATTTCCTTTGACACATATTTTTTTACTGCTGCATCAGGCTGGGCATTCATAGCAGCAATTGTGCTGGACTATAGACCTAGCAGTGTATGCATTCCTTCTGGTAGTCCCTCTGCTTTGTGCATCAGGCTATGAGCGGAAGGGGGACAAGGAAAGGTTCTAGAGGATCGATTTGTTTTACGACAACCTAAATCCATGTCTAAAATAATGACATCCTCCTCTGAGAGTGATGCGGCCGGTGTTGCAGCAGCTCTGGACACTTCAGCCCCTATATATATCACTCGTGAGGTTTTTTTCTTCTACCACTCAAGTTTGGAACAGAAGATTAATGCTTTATTCGCTTCCCACAGTTGGCTCAAGCGTAGCAGATCCCCGTCCCTTGCTCAGGACCCTCATACTGAGGAACAAGGGGTGGGAGATCATGAAGTTTTCTCAAAGGATCAGGAAGAGGCTGATGACTCCACTTCCTAGGACCCTAATATGGAGGGAGCAGCCTCACAGGAGAGACTGTTGGTACACTCCCTTACTAAGTTGGTCCGCTCAACTTTTTTACTGCCTGCAGCGCAGTCTATTGATGAACCCACCTCTGGTTTGGGATCACTAAATCCTCCCCAATCTGTGGATGCCTTTCCCATCCATTCATGGCTAAAAAAGCTGATGTATTCTGAGTGGGAGCACCCAGATAAACAGTTTTCTCCTCCCAAAAAAGTTTTCTATACTTTACCCTATTAAGGAGGAATTCCATAAGAAATGGGGGATTCCAGCAATTGATGCTGCTATATCCTCGGTAAACAAAAACCTGACTTGTCCAGTAGACAATGTGCAAATGTTGAAGGATCCAACAGATAAAAAGTTGTAATTTCTTTTTAAAAAAACATTGCTCTTGCAGGTTCAGTTGTGCAGCCGGCTCTTGCGGCAATTGGAGTATCTCAGTCCATAAAGGACCAGTTTGTGGAGGTACTCAAGACTATTCCTGATCAGCAGGCCCAGCAGATGGCTGGCATATCAGAGGCACTGTGTTTCACGGTGGATGCTATGAAAGATGCTATTATTCAAGCCTCACGGCTTATGCTAGGGCTTGTACATATGCGCAGAGTCCTGTAGTTAAAAAATTGGTCAGCCGAAGTGCCATGTAAAAAGCTCTTGGCCAGTTTCCCATTTCATGGTGAACGGTTGTTTGGAGACGATCTAGATAAATATATACAAAGAATTTCTAATGGGAAAAGTTCTTTTACCAATAAAGAAGTTTAAACCTTTTTCCCTTTTTTTTATTTATTTATTTTTAAACGTGCATCTTCTCCAGTGCCAGGGGCATCTGCCTCCATACAGTCTCGACTGCCTCCACCGTTGGGTTCAAGAGGAAGACCTCAGGCAGTCCCAGGGCCAAAAGAGGACTTGGGGCAAGAAACCCACGAAGCAAAATACTAAAGCCTCCTTTATGAAGGGGCGCCCCTGCTCGCTCGGGTGGGGGGGAAGGCTTCTACACTTTTCAAAGATCTGTCAGGAACATTATCAGGACAGATGGGTGGCTTCCTCAATTTCTCTAGGTTACAAACTAGAATTCCGAGAATTCCCGTCACCCCATTTTTTCAAATCAAATGTTCCCAGAGATCCAGGGAAAAGGAAGTCTCTTCTGGCTCTGGATCATCTCTTGTCTCAGAAATTGATATCAGAGGTTCCCACAGAGGAGCAGGGGTTAGGGTTTTATTCAAACCTCTTCACGGTACCAAAACCAAACGGGGAGGTAAGACCCATTTTAGATCTCAAGGATCTAAACCGACACTTATCCGTTCCTTTCACATGGAGTCAATCTGATTTGGTTGTCTCCATTCTACAAGGAGAATTTTTGGCATCGAGCGATATCAAGGATGCCTATCTCCATGTGCCAATTATTCCTGCTCATCAGAAGTTTCTACGCTTCGAGGTAGAAAATCATCATTTTCAGTTTGTGGCTCAGCCTTTCGGTCTAGCCACCGCAGCTTGAGAGTTCACAAAGATCCTGGCCCCTCCTTTAGCCAGGTTAAGGGCTCAGGGTATAACAATTCTCATCTATCTAGATGATCTGCTTTTAGTAGATCAGTCACCTGCCTAAACCAAAGTTTAATCTCAGCTGTGAGCTACCTTTCGGGCGGTTCGTCTGGCCCTAGAGGCCTGGACGCTCAGATTACGAAATTGTCCTGTCAGGATTCAATCTGACAATGCCACGGTGTGGCCTTCATCAATCGCCAAGGGGGCACGAGAAGTCGTGCAGCCCAAAAAGAGGTGAATCATGGCCCAGAAGATCTTGGTTTGCTGAGATCATAAAGATGGCGGTAGGGGACCCTGCCGCTTTGGCCAGGCCTTCTTGCACAAGGTCCGGTGTTCCATCCTACCATACAAATGCTAAATTTAACAGTTTGGCTTTTGAAACCCACATTCTAAAGGACCGTGGGTTGTCTCCTTCAGTAGTGTCTACTTTGGTTAATGCTAGGAAGCTGGCCTCCCGAGACATATGCTATAGAGTCTGGAAGGCATACGTCTCCTGGTGTGAATCCAGGGGTTGGCACCCCAGAAAGTATGTCATAGGTAGGATCCTTGATTTCCTGCAGATGGGATTGGAAATGAAGCTGGCCTTGAGTACTATCAAGGGCCAGGTCTCGGCCTTATCAGTATTGTTTCAACGGCTTCTCACTCTCTGGTTCGTAACTTTATTCAGGGGGTAACACGGATTAATCCTCCGTCAGGACACCCCTGAACCTTTGGGATTTGAATTTGGTCTTATCGGCTTTACAGAAACAGCCTTTTGAGCCTATACGGGATATTCCCTTTGTTTTTTTTGACGTGAAAGGTAATCTTTTTGGTTGCCATATCCTCTGCCAGAAGAGTATGGGAATTTGGTGGCTCTTTCTTGTAAAGAGCCATATTTGATTATTCATAAGGATAAGGTGGTATTGTGGCCTCATCCTAAATTCCTACCAAAGGTAGTGACAGGTTTTCATTTAAACCAAGATATTGTTCTGCATTCTTTTTTCCCAGAACCTCGATCTATGGAAGAGAAGTCACTACATTCCCTTGATGTAGTGAGAGCGGTCAAGGTCTATTTAAAGGAGACCGCTCAGATTCACAAAACAGATGTTTTGTTTATATTGCCAGAAGGTCCTAAAAGAGGACAGGCAGCATCAAAATCTACTATTTCCAAATGGATTTGTCAAGTGGTTGTTCAAGCTTATGGTCTAAAGAGGAAAATTCCTCCTTTTCATGTTTAACCACTTGCTTACCGGGCCTATTTTGGCCTATTTTCCTTCATGTAAACATCATCATTTTTTTGCTAGAAAATTACTCAGAACCCCCAAACATTATGTATGTTTTTTTTTTTTTAGCAGACACCCTAGGGAATAAAATGGCAGTCATTGCAACTTTTTATCTCACACGGTATTTGCGCAATTATTTTTCAAACGCCTTTTTTTGGAAAAAAAACTGTTTCATGAATTAAAAAATAACAGTAAAGTTAGTCCAATTTTTATATAATATGAAAGATGATGTTACGCCGAGTAAATAGATACCGAACATGTCATGCTTTAAAATTGCGCACAATCGTGGAATGGTGCCAAACTTCGGAGTTAGAGGAGGTCTAGTGCTAGAATTGTTGCACGCACTCTAACGCACGCAGCGGTACCTCACATGTGTGGTTTGAGCGGCGTTTACATATGTGGGGGGGACTTGCGTGTGCGTTACCTTCTGAGCGCGAGCTACAGGGGACAGGGGCGTTTTTTCAAAAAAATATATATATTTTTTTTTTATCCATTTTTTTTTTTTTTACACTTTAAAAAAAAAAAAATGCCTTGTAATAGGAATGTATGTGACAGGTCCTCTTTATGGAGAGATGTGGGGTCACTAAGACCCCACATCTCTCCTCCAGGCTGGAAAGCATGAGATCGGTAAAAAAATGTTACCGATCTCATGCTGACAGACGCGATCGCGGCTTTGTTTACTTCCGGGTACCGGGCGTGACGTCATAACGTCGCTCCCGGGCCTCCGATGGTCATAGAGATGACTGGTGACCATCTGGTCACCGGAAATCGCTATGCTCGTCACCCGGCGGCGAGCGATTCTTTCTCCGGGCCCCCGATGGCACGGGAGAGCCCGGAGAAGCCCCGGATGGCGGCGGGAGTCAATAAGAACGATCAGGCGGCGGAACTGCCACTATGATCATTCTTATGGTGCACAGAATCGCCGGCCGGAAAGAATGATATCTGAATGATGCCTATAGCTGCACGCATCATTCAGATATCCCGACTCAGTCGTATGACGTCCTTGGTAATCAAGTGGTTAAAGCGCACTCCACCAGGGCTGTTAGTGCTTCTTGGGCAGTGCATCACCAGGCCTCCATGGCTCAGATCTGCAAGGCCGCAACTTGGTCTTCAGTCCATACATTTACCAGATTCTATCACATCAATGTAAAAGGTCATGAGGATATCGCCTTTGGGCGCAGTGTACTGCAGGCTGCAGTATGAGTCTGACTAGTCTCTTAATGCCCTACTTTTTTGTTGTGTCTCCCTCCAGTTGCCATTGCTATGGGACATCCCACATAGTAAATACTATGGCCCCTGTGTCCCGTGATGTAAGATAAGAACGGCTTACCTGTAAAATCCTTTTATTTGAAGTAAATCACGGGACAGAGAGGTCCTTCCCTTATTTGGTATGTCCGTGTATTGCTTGGCTACAAAACTGAGGTACTCCCAGTAGTGGGAGGGGTTATATAGGGAGGGCACTTTTTGTCTTGGAGCGTTCCAGTGTCCATCACCTGAAGGTGGCCTATAACCCACATAGTAAATACTATGGCTCTGTGTCCCGTGATGTACATGAAAAGATATAATAAAATGTTTACAAATGTGAGGGGTGTACTCACTTTTGTGAGATAATGTATATAGATAGCATATTCAAAGCTCCAGTTTTGCCATATAGAGAGGGAGAGGAAAGGACACTCTCATCGGGCAGTAATTCAAATTTTTTATTTAAAAAAGCTTGTATTGCACTTGCATCAAAGAAAAGGATCCGCAATGTATTGTATAGGAATCGCCGGTTAGCGATCCACCTGCGTTCTAGCTGACCATAAATTTGACTCCCTGAAATAAAGGTCAATTAAGTCTGGTGAGTGCATTGTGTCTTCATGTGGGTGGAGAGTACCTTTCCTATACTCCTTGAGGATGTTATTCACGTGTGGGATCTGTACATGAAGTTCACAATTTTTTTATGTATTTTTTTTATAATTCAAATGAAGATTTATTTGATTATTCACTATGGTGCTTTATGATATATAATTTTTTGATATGAGTGCGGTTTCCTTGTTCCTTTTCATGTAAAAAAAATATATTTTTTCATAATTTTCCAAAAAATTGTGTCAAATTACAACTTCAAAAAACTTGCCATGCCTCTTACTAAATACCTTGAACTGCCTACTTTCCAAAAAGGGGTAATTTGGGGGGGGGGGGGGTGTTCTGTCCTGGAGTTTTCAGGCCTCAAGAAATATTAATAGGGTGTCAGTACATCAGGATTGATCAATTTTCAGATATGCAGTTGTGCTCATAAGTTTACATACCCTGGCAGAATTTGATTTCTTGGCCATTTTTCAGAGAATATGAATAACACAAACTTTTCTTTCACCCATGGTTAGTGTTTGGCTGAAGCCATTTATTATCAATCCACTTTGTTTACTCTTTTTAAATAATAATGGCAACAGAAACTACCCAAATGACCCTGATCAAAAGTTTACATACCCTGGTGATTTTGGCCTGATGACATCCACACAAGTTGACACAAAGGGGTTTGAATGGCTATTAAAGGTAACCATCCTCACCTGTGATCTGTTTGCTTGTAATTAGTATGTGGTATGTAATTTAGTATGAGGGTCACCCTGTTCGGATCGGCGCACCTCGGCCTTAGGAAAGGCTTCGGCCTAGCTCTGGAGCGGCGGCCATCTTGGTACACCTGACGGCCGTTTACAATGCGATCGCTCCGTCAAATGGCGGAGCAATCAATTGTTGGCAAACTCTGCCTTACCCTGCCAATCAATACTCTGCGATACCCAGCCAATACTCTGCGATACCCAGCCAATATTACAGTGGGGGAGATGACGTGGATATTACAGTGGGGACTATATGGTGGTGGAATTTTCACAGGTTTTTGCAAATTCAATTATTATTTGCTGATCCGAAAAATAATTTGTGACTCTGATCCGAGGAACGATCCGATCCATGAGTTTTTTGATCCGTTGCACCCCTAATAAATGTGTGTATGTGTAATATATATATATTATATATAATATATTCAATGAGTTTCTGGACTCCTGACAGACCCTTGCATCTTTCATTCAGTGCTGCATTAAAGTTTCTGGATTCTGAGTCATGGGGAAAGCAAAAGAATTGTCAAAGGATCTGTGGGAAAAGGTAGTTGAACTGTATAAAACAGGGAAGGGATATACAAAGATATCCAAGAAAATGAGAATGCCGGGCAGCAGTGTTCAAACTCAAATCAAGAAGTGGAAAATTTAGGGGTTCTGTTGAAATCAAACCATGGTCAGGTAGACCAACTAAAATGTCATCCATAACTGTCGGGAAAATTGTTTGGTTTTTGGTCTTTGTTTATAAAGGAAAGGATGCCCTACCCATACAGGGTGCAGTGGAAAAATTGTGTGGGACCTTTTGTAACACCACTATTCCACCTTTTATTTGGAAAACATTAACACTAGCTTCCCACTATTCTGCCATCTTTATTTCAAGCAAACGGTGGCCTGTGGGACAGCTCGGACACTTCAAGGGCTTTCTGCAAAGCTGAACAGGGCAAGTCAGCCAGTTTGCAGAATGAAGAAATTTTGGCTCCAAAGTAGAGAGATAAATGAGATGTGCATGTCCTTTACTCCATTCACAATGACACCTCAGTGGAATTTCAAGGAAGATATGGTCCCATTCAAAAACCCAAGGACATACAGGACTAGAACCAGTTCATAGGGGTGTGGAATTTAATGACTAAATTTTAACTGCCATTATCCTGTATGAGTATGCCTCTGCCCAGTATATGAACTGACCCGGCCTTTTAATGGGCCATGCCCTTGCCTACCTCCTGAGCTGACCCTGGCTTGTTTATCAACCATGATTCTCCCTTCCACGTGAACTGACCTTGGCCTGTTAATCGACCCTGCTTTTTGCCTGTCGCCTGGACTGATCTGTAGTAGTAGGATTGAAGACAACAGAGGTCTCTCATATGCAGAAGTGAGGGGCTCTAGAGTGTTTTCTCTGCTCTGAAACAAAGCTTTCAATTTTCTATGGGTTTTCGCTAGGATTTCTGAATCAGTCTGGAAGCTTCTAAAAAAGCTTTGGGTGGGAAGAAGTCTCTACCACGGGGTCCAGGTCTTACCTGACCCTAAGCTGACTATATTGGCTATTTGCTGACCACAACTTTGCCTGCTGCCTGTACTGACCCTGGCTTGTTTATGGACCTTGTTCCTGCCTTCTGCCTGGACCATTCCTTTACTTGTTTGCTGACCACATCTCTGCCTGGCACCAGTACTGACCCATCTGCATGTCCCACTGGCTACGTTTCTGTGAGACACCAGTCCCACTCATCCTCTGCAGACAACTGCACTTCTAGACCAACAGGTATTTTAAAAAGACTCATTGTGCCCCTTAGCCAATACCTTGGGGTGTTTGCTTTCCAAAATGTGGTCATTTTGTGGGTGTTTCCACTGTCCTGGTGCTCTGGGGCCTTCAAAATATGATGGGTAGTCAGGAAATTAGATGTGTAATTTATGCCCCTAGAACACCTGAAGGTGCTCCTTGAATGTTGGGCCCTCTGTGGCTAGTCAGTAAAAGTCTCACAAATGTGGTATCGCCATACTCGGGAGGAGTAGCAGAATGTGTTTTTGAAGTGGCATTTTAAGTATGCCTATGCTCTGTGTTAAAAATATATGATCTTATATTGACAACTTTGTGAAAGGAAAATATGTAGATTATTTAGGGGTCTGACAAGGTGTGCTTTTCAATTCCCACAGGCCTGTGAGATTCGCTCTTTGAGACACAATGAAACGTATAGCTACGTCTGTCCGAGCAAATCTAATCTTTATTCTTGGGTGTGAATATTTAAAGGGGCTTTCAGAAAGTACCGCCCTTTGACAAATTATTCAATCATATACAGAGACATATAAGTACAGTCTATGACAAAGTGAAACTAATTCTAATAAAGGAATCACGTGCTTTACAAGAAATGAAATTCAAAGAGAAGATAACAGTAACATGAAGAAACGAAACTTGATTAGCAAGACTTGAGCATATCTATTTGTGAAATGGATGTTGGAGAGACACAAAATGGAAACTGACTATAATACAAAGAAGTAGTTAAGCTAAATATCCCTTCAATCCCCTCTTAGATCATATAAGATGATCTCTACATTCTGTGTTGGGTTTTAATACTTCTTTGGGGTTGTGGCATAGATTGCCTGATGACTCTTCATGTATGTCATGCAAGATAGAACCTTATCAGGAGATTGAAGGCGTGCAATTATGCAAGTGCAACACTTAAAGCAGAGGTAAAGAATCAGAGCAAGGATACATATCGTAACAAGGACAATGTCTTTTAACCATGAAAATATACCTCCAAGCCCAAATCCTGCATTGGCAAATGGGCTCCATGTTTTAGCAATGTCCCTAGCTTCCTGCTGGAGCTAGCCTCTAGGGGATGTCCCCTTTTATAATCCCCTACCACTCCCATGACAGATAACAAGGATGCAAGGTAACACCATCCCTTAACATGGAGGGGCACCCAGGGATAACACACTTTCCCACTACATACATATATACTTTGTCCCAGTGCAAAAGGTCTCTTAGCGACAAACTCATGAGTGTACTTGTCCTGTGTTGCGATTTATAAATGAGTGTAATATATACATTTTTAGAGAAAAAGAAAAGTTATGCAAAGTACAGTTTAACCCTGGGTCAGATATTTGAAACAGTGAGCAGGCAGGGGCAGAGACTCTGGATTCGCACATGGAGATGTTAAATATTGACCTGCTGCAGAAAGAGGGGTTAGTCTGTGTCTCATTCCCTAAATTAAAACACCAATCGGGGGAATGACTTCTACCTGCTATTGGAAAGGTAACAATGTTGTTTATGTACAGAGTGGATATGTTAGGAATACAGGAGGAGTCTCGTTGAGAAAGGAGGAAATATTTAAAGGTACAGCCAAAAGGGCAGTTCGGGCAGTGCTAGGATGTAATTTGCTACATATCCAACATTCTTCATAACCTGATTTTTTAGCATAAGCATACTTAAATTTTAGCAAAAGCATCTTATCAGTAAAACTATCTCCAATCTCTCTCTTGGTTCTAGCTTGTGTCAATGTAATGTTCTCGTGTGTGTGTGTGTTCCCACAGATACTCTTAATTGCACCCAAATCTTTAGGGTGGTAGATACAGTTAGTGGTGATCCAGGTGGGTAGGAACACTGTCGGAGAGATCAGGATCAGTGGGCAGAATGCCTTGCCAGAAGTCTGTGGTAAAATAAGTGAGGTCATCTTCTCTGGCCGGACCTGCTTTCCCAGGAACTCCTCCTTCGTCTGCCTGGACTTCTGCTTGAGGGCCTCCTGTATCCAAGATCTTCTTTCTGCTCTTGGGGCTTTGGGCAACCTTTTTCACTCTGTTGGCATGGATCCAGGACTGGCAATTTTCCACTAGGATGGCTGTTCTGGTCACTGCAACCACTGTGGTAGGAGGTCCAAAGGGATACTCTTGCTTTTTATTTCTGTTCAGCTGTTGGACCACCATGGTGTCTCCCAATTTGAAGGGGTGAGTAGCTTCCTGTGAAGAAAAAGGATAGGTGCGAGCAACAATTCTCTCAACTGTTTACAATGTTTCAACCAATTTCCTTACATATTCTTCCTGTAATAAGTCTAAATATCCCTTTTCTATCATTAAATGTGCTCTGGCCCATAGGGTGGGGAAAGGTCGACCCATCAAGACATCAAAAGGTGAATACACTGTTGTCTTGGAATGGGTCATTCTTATTTCTGCCAGGACTGCTGGGAGGACCTTCTTCCAGTTGGCAAAGGTTCCTCCTGTGGCCTTTCTTATTTTGTCTTTTATTGTTCTGTTTATTCTTTCTACTATCCCTGAGCTTTGAGGGTGTTGGAACGGAAATTTCACATTCCCTATCTTGAGAGTTTTTTTTTTTTTTTTTTTTTTTACCAAGTCCTGGCAGACCCTTGATACAAATGCAGGTCCATTGTCTGAATTTATAAGAAGTGGGCATCCCCATCGAGGAATGATTTCCTGAACGAGGATCCTCACTACTGTTTGTGCATCTTCTTTTGTGGTTACAAAAAGTTCAACTCATCTTGAGAACTTGTCCACGATTTCCAAAAGATATTCCTGTCTTCTGCCTAGTTTGGGTATGTGTGTGAAGTCAATCTGCAAATGTGTAAAAGGAGTTGTTGGATATATCAGGTGTTCATGTTCGGCCCTGTGTGGGTTGTTCCTGATACATGTGATGCATCTTGCTACATAATCTTTAATCGGCCAGGAAAGTTCTGTAATGTAATAGTCTTTCTCCAATAGTTCACAAGTGGCTTTCCAGCCTCTGTGACCTATTCCATGGAACTGGGAAATAAAAAGTGATGCACTAGCTACTGGTATACATGGCTTCCCCTCTTTGCAGAGAAGTCCAGTCTTTGGATCTTTCTGCACACAATTTTTTGTCCCAATCTCTGATATCAGCTTCTTCTGCACATCCCTGCAAATCTGAAAGAACCTGATCAAAAAAAAAAAAAAAATCTGGCGCTAGCATGGGCATTTGGATCTGTGCATTTTGTGAAGTAACAGCTTGTTTAGCAGCTAATCAGCCAGAGCATTTCCCTTGGCTATCTGTTTGTTGGCCTGTGTATGCTCTGCAGTGTTGTGGAAGATAAATCAGACCTGGGTGATGTGTCTTGGTGAATGAGGTTAATGCAATCATGTTGTGGCACAACCTCATTCTGCTCTCCTTTTTAATCCTAAAAGGGCATTTGGATTGGTGCTGGTCCTGAAGTGGGAGAAGCATATTCGATGTGCAATTTTGGATTAGACAGCAAGATCACCTCATAGCTGCTCAACCTTTGAGCAGACATGTGCTGTGTATGTACATTTTTGATACATTGTGGGTGGTGTGAAGTGTAGTGTCGTGCCCCAGAGTGAAAGAAATGGCCATCTCAACCATCATCGAATAGGATGCTAAAGCCCTGACACACACAGGCATGCCTTGAACCTGCAACGGAACCATCTTTGAAAAAAAAAAAACAGTAGGGCGCAACTTGCCTCCATGCTCCTGAGCGAGGACACCTGACAAAGTCCTTACAATTTTCCCTTGCAAACAAATGAAACATTTTTCCCTAGTTAGGGAGGCTGAGCCCTGGAGCCATTACCATAGCATTTTTCAAATACACAAAAGCATTGCACATTTCATTTGACCATTTTATACAGTCTGGCATGTGTAAACCTGTGGCTTGTCTCAGGAGATTGTAGTAGGAACAGTCAGGTATCCATTGGCGGCAGTAACCAATCATACCAAGAAAGGTGAACATGTCTTTCTTAGCAAGTGGGCGGGGCAGACCCACAAGAGCCATAGCTCTTTTGTGATTGACTTTCCTTTCTCCTTTTGAGAGTACAAAACCAAGATATTCAACCTTTTTCTGACACCATTGCAATTTTTTCTTTGACACTTTGTGACCACTTTCAAAAAGACATTTCAAAAGATCTCTCCCATCCTCCAGGGCGGCCACCCAAGTAGAACTGCAGATGAGGAATTTATCCACATACTGCAGCAGGGATGAACAGTGTCCTGGTATCCAAGCTCTGAGAGTAGTTTGGACAATGGAATAGACTGCAAGGGAGTCTATATAGCCCTGGGGCATTCTACAACATGTTACTTGGCGGTTTAAAAAAAAAAAAAAAAAAAACATAAAGCAAAGATTGGCTGTGTCTCCTCATCCACAGGGATGGAAATAAAAATGCGTTCAATAAATCAATCACAGTAAAATACTCTGCATCGGAATGTATGACGGTAAATATTGATGGCACATCAGGCACTATTGGGGCAATCGGTACCACTAGGCTATTGATGGCCCTTAGGTCTTGTATAAACCTATAGTCACCATTTGCCTTCTTTACTGTTTTTTTTTTTTTTTTTTTTTTTTTTTTTTAATGTAGGGCAAGATAATTTCCCTTTAAGATCCCTTTATAAAAAAATCTTCAACTATTGGCTGTAAGCCATCCTCCTTTTATAAAAGTTACCCCTTTGATTTCCTGAGAAATCATTTTTGATGTGTCTGCACTGGTGTTTAAGGATGTCAAAACTCAATAGCCCATTCTATTTGCTGTGTGTCCTCATGTGATGAGGTCTGTGCAGCTCTTATCTAGTTGTGGAATGTAAGGGGGAGGAGGCGGGGCGCATGATACAGGCAAAAATCCACCATCCCATGACTCTGTTAAACCCATCGTGGACAATGTTTGGGCTAGGATGCTATAGGGAGCCACGGTCCAGCTGGAGATCTCCACAGCATCTTTTAATTTCATCTTTCTTTTTCTTTGTAAACATTCAGATTTTTTTTTTTTTCTTGGCAAAATGCCAATAAGCACTCCTTATGGCCAGAGGTTCCCCTGATCACAAGCAAGCTTTGTACGTTATTACTTTTCTTATTATTTATAACCAAACATTTTTTTCTTTTTTTGGCAGAGTGCCAACAGGTTCAAACAGTACTTGCAATTTCTGTAGTACTAATGCCACAAACAATTCTTCACTATCTATTACGTTAAGTGAGATATTAGCACTTGAACCATGTTGGCAAAAAGCCAAATATACAAATTTTGCACCTGACTTCGACTTTGCAAGAGATGCCAGTAGCAAAAGGAATTAAAAATTGCATGATTTTATCAAAAGTTAGCCTCAGAGTATCCTACTGACTATGTCAATTCATGTATTACCTTTAAAGTGTTATTAACACTGCTATTACGCTCACTCTAGAGTCAAAACATTCATATGTAAATCATTAAGAATAAACATCAATACATCACCGGATACTGTAGCATTACTCGTTATGTTTCGATTGGGAACTTCCATCAATCACAAAAAGGAGTCAGGAGTTCACAGGAAGACACGTCTGTCGCCTTAAATCTAAGTCCTATTATAACACAGTGCAGTGGAAGGCGTTGCCTTTACCTTGCAACGCTGACAAATTCCACACTGACAGTTTACAAATTATCTTAACATCTACGCGATAGATGAGGGAAGCAAAGAGATCAGGTTTTGTCCGGTACACCTTAGCAGACTTTTTCTTATAATTACAGTACTGTATAAATCATTATCCTACGGACTTCTCAAAGTCCTGGAACCTGCCCGAGGTTCTCATCCAGAGTTTTTCTAACTGTTCACCCGAAACAGCTGCTGCTTCTCAGAGCAGTCTTATTAAAGGGCTACTCAGAGCCCTTTCAGCCCACCCTGGGCTGTGTCGCTGTTACTCAGAACAGCTGACTTATTATCAAGGTCTAAAAGCTACTTCTACATAAATTACATGGAAAATGGAACCTCTAATAATAGAGGACCACTAGTACCCTCCGGTACAATTGGGACTTTTCAGGCGAAACATAACAAAAAAAAATAAAAAATTGTTGATAATGAAATAGAAGAGAAGAGATGGATAAGAATGTATTTTAAATTATTTATTAAGAGAAAAAAAAATATATAGATAAATAAATATCAGAAAAAACAAAAGTAAACAATGAAAAGATATATATGTACATACAAAATTGTTAAAAACAATTGTGATACAACCTTTTAGTTTACAAATGTTACATGTGGATATGACATATACAAATGGAAAAAGAAAAAGAAAACATCCCTCAACTGCCTAACATGTTTCGGGAAACTCAGGCGATCCCTTCTTCAGAGGCATTTAGGTGGAGATTGGATGTGGGAAGGGAAGTCTGGGAAAAAACGAAAAAACAAAAGCAACAAACATAAGCATTGGAAGGGAAACTGGGGGGGAGAGAAAAAGCCATTCCATAGACACTTAGACAAATGCATCTATACATACCAATATCCAGGGGGATAAAAGATTAATGCAACGAAAGCCAAGGTAAATTTCTTCATGAGATGAAATTTGCAAAGGACAAGGAGCTATTGCAGGAGGCTCTAGGACCATGTAAAACAGGTTTTTCGCCTCTCAACGAAAAGGGGGAAGGGGTTGAGGAAAAAGAAGGGTTATAGGCCCTCAAAATGGTGGTCTCCAGGGGTAAAGCTTACACAAGGATCAACCTGATGACCCGTCTCCACAGGGTGGAAGAAAATAAGCCCAGTGATTAAGATGTCTGAAAATATAAAGAAAACAAAATATATATGAAATGGGCAAAAATGTGTTTAGTCTAATGTTAATCAACCAAAAAGGAACCGTTTGTTGCCAATTTGCAAAAATACAATAATAAGATTTATAAATATGTTTAATCTAATATTAGACAGCAAAAAGCTGTTTGTTGCATTATGGATGGATCCACATTGATGAATCACATACTATGTTTTGATAAACCATCACAAATCAAAGAAATATATATAAGAAAAGTTTTTTTTCCCCTTTTTTTTTTTTTTTTTTTTTTGCAACAAAAGTTATAATGATTGAAAAGGCAAAGATTATACATGAACTAAGCGAGCTGGACTTACAATGTTAGTGGAAACCCCAAGAATACTGCAATAGAAAAACGCCTGTTTCATCTCAGCAGGAGCAATCGCTGCTGACATGTTGTGAGGTCAGGATATTTATAAGGCATGAAAAGTCCACTGCGCATATGCGTGCAAGATGAATGAGATGGAAAACAGCTGAGGCCGGGGCGTCCCGCCTGGGGCGCATCACGGCCTCGTAATGCCAAAGGCAAGATCTGTAGCCAATGGGCGGACGGGGGCAGGACTAACAAGGAGAAACGTCGCCTGTGCGTCAAGTCCATTGAGTCTACTGAGACTCAATGGGAAAAAAGGCCAGCGTCCAAACAGAGCAGGAATGTCACGCATTACGTTGCGTTCCAAATGGGCGAAAGACGGCGCATGCGCCAGAGACGAAGTTTGGCGCATGCGCGGGACGAAAAATCCAACACACGCAGGGCAGAGGACAGACCAAGGGCGGAGCGCAGAAAGTAGGTGGGGTTAGAATTGGCTTGTTGTAATAAAAATATGGGGAAGCTTGGAGGGAGACAGGAGAAGAGGAAAATGTGATCCCCAGAGCTAAGACCGCACGGCACCCCGTCAGACCGGGGAAACATGATGCTCCAAGCTGGTGGGGCGTCATGCGGTAAAAGCTCACTGACGCGGGAGGGCATTAGATCCAAAACGGGCAACCCCTGTCAAGGGGGGTTGACAGCGATGAGTCACAGCCGAAAAATTAGAGGGGGCATCTCCATCTCCCTGACGGGACAGGAGGTGGTACCCCTCTTACCCGCGCCAGGCGAGGCCAAAACCCAGGAGACCAAGAACCAAAAGATGAGGGCAAATTAAAATGTTTACAAAATATAACAATGTGTATAAATTCAAATGACAGTGTATTGAAAATAGTACTACACCATCTGGCTAAGAAATGGCAGTCTATGGACAAAGGTCAATGCAATGGCAAGTTCTCTCCGTACTGAGGTTCCCAAAACCTTATAAGCTGTATATTCATGTGAAAGTGTATTGAAATTGAGAAAAATACACATGGGAACTTTTACTTTATAGAAAGACACAAAGGGTGATGGAAATTAATAAAGATATAAATAAAAAATAATGAATGAGACAACAAAATAGAAAGAAAATAAATATGAAAATAAAAATAAAAAGACAAAGAAAAACAAAACGGTAACGATTGAACTAAATAATAAATAGTAAATGATATGAAAAAAGTATACTACACATATTAACCACTGGACAGAAAAAAATAAAAATAAAAATAAATATAAAAATAAAAATAAATATAAAAAAAGAGCTGAACCAAGATCCGATTGAAGGGGGGAAAGGAAAAATGGTCTATTCCTTTTCACAGCCACCCGACACAAAACCCTCAAGAAAAGGACGAAAAGAAAGTTGGGTGTTGAGACCCGGAAAAGAAGTTGCATTGAGGTCTGCAATCCATCTGACCTCTCTCTGGAGTAAAGACTTGTTCCAGTCACCACCCCTGCTATCGGGGTGGATTCTGTCTAGAATAGTAAAAAGTAAACGCGGAAAAATGCCAGCATGTTGGTCTCTGACATGTCGTCCCAGAGGGAGGTCAGGGTTAGCAACCTTCATGCTGGTGATGTGTCGTGCAGCTCGCTTATTAAATTCATTTTTCGTTTTGCCAATGTAGAAACATTTACATTGGCATGTGAGTAAATATATGACCCCAATTGTTTTGCAATTAAAAAAATGTTTTGGGCTATATTTTTTGCCGTTCGGAAGTATGAAATTTGGATTTTGTATTCATATATCTGCATATAGAGCAACCTCCACACGTGAAGGTGCCAAAACGTTTACACACGTCGGTTCTGAAGGGGCCACTATACTCACTTTTGACTAAATAATCTCTAAGGGAGCGCGTCCGTCTGAAAGTGATAAATGGTTTAGAAGGAATGTGCTTGCTTAGATTTGAGTCTACATGCAAGAGATGCCAGTGTTTTTGTAGAATTTGTTTATTTTTTTTATGCTGTTTATTGTATGTAGTTATGAGACAAGTGGTATTGGGAGATCTACTCAGGGACCTGTCTGGAAAGAGAACCTCATGTCTGACAGAGTCACGTGCACGCCTGAATGCTCTTTTCAGACAGGTACCTGAATATCCCCATTGTAAGAGGCGCTGTCTCAAAAGGTCTGCCTCACCCTTGAAGGCTGCTTCCGTGGAGCAATTACGTCTGAGTCTCAGGTATTGTCCATATGGTATGGATCGTACCAGGGGCTCAGGATGAAAACTAGATGCGTGTAAAATGGTATTTCCAGCAGTCTCTTTGCGGTAGAGACTGCTGGAAAGAAAACCCTCCGGAGATTTCATAATTTTTAAATCCAAAAACATAACCGAAAATGGGTCACAAGTCATAGTGAAAAACAAATTAAAAGTATTTTTGTTAAGAATGTTCATAAATGTTTGCAGATCCTCTATTGAGCCATTCCAGATCATTAAAATATCATCTATGTACCTATACCAGGCTGCCACGTGCCTGGTATAGGTAGAGATGGTTTCGTCCGATAGTATGAATTGTTCCCACTCCCCCAGATACAGGTTTGCGTACGATGGGGCACAGCATGTCCCCATCGCCACCCCCTGTATCTGGAGGTAGTGGGACCCATCGAACGAAAAAACATTGTTTGACAAAATAAATTCTAAAGCTTCCAACAAAAACCTATTTAATTTTTTGTCATCCTTGTGGGATTGTGATATGAAGTGTTTAATTACTGGAAGTCCGAGATGGTGAGGAATAGAACTGTATAGAGCCTCCACATCTATGGTTACTAGGATTGAATTTGGCAAGGTGTGCAATTCATCCAAATTTTGTAGAAGATGAATTGTGTCCTTGGTATAGGAAAAAAGACCTGCAACATAGGGTCTTAAATGATTATCCACAAATTTGCTCAAATTCTCAGTGATTGAGCCATTGCCTGATACGATCGGGCGACCGGGGGGATTTGATTGATTTTTGTGTATTTTGGGTAGGCAGTAAAGGGTCGGGATGCGTGGATAAGGTGTCCTAATATATTCCCATTCATTTTTGGTGATTGCGCCATTGCAGAATGCTTCGTCAACCATGGTATAAAAGGAAAAATTACTCTTCTCAATGGTACTTTTAGAAATTTTTTTATACCATAAGTTATTGGACAGAACTTTCTGGCACATACCTGCATATTGATCGTTGGTCATAATTACTATGTTTCCCCCCTTGTCGGAGGGCTTGATAGTGAGGGAATTTTCCTTTTTCAATGATTCTAAAGCTTTTAATTCATTTTTTGTAAGATTGCTACAAGAATTGGATGTCTTCATCTTTTTAATTTCAGCTATGGTTTGTGCCAGAAAGGCCACTAAATTAGGACTATTTGTGAATTGAGGAAATTTATCAGACTTCTTTTTGAATTGTTTTTTTGTATCTTTATGATCCGTCGGTTCCTTAGAGACATGGGTATCCAACAAAGATTGGATGTCTACCATGTCAATAAGGTCACTGGGATCTTGTTCTTCCAGTAGAGTTAGGTCATCAAGAGCTTCTTCAGATTTTTTAATGTTGGCTTCTGAAGCTGATTTTTCTTTTTCTTTTGAAAAAATGCTTTTGTAATAAACTTTGCGTGCAAACAAATGCAGATCTTTTATTAATACAAAGATATCTGCATTGTTGTCCGGGCAGAAGCTTAGACCCTTTTGCAGGAGACTTATTTCTGATTGGGTGAGTATATGATTGGAAAGATTGATAATGTTTAGCTTTGCGTCAATTGAAAGATCCGGAGGTACATTTAAGTGTTCTGGAGGCTCTCCTCCATACGATGTACTAAAAAATCTTTATCTGTTAAAGATAAGTTGGAAAGTAGTGTAGCATCACCTGAAAGGGAATTTATAGTGGAGCCTGCACCAGAAGATCCTGTAAGAGAGACAGTTTGAATAACACCACGTGCATTACCTTTACCCAAGGGTTGTGAGCCAGGTACCGTTTCTGAGGGTTCAGTGATTCTCTTTTTATTTAAATACGGTTCATCACCAGATGACATTCTTTTGTTTTTTTGTGATTTGCGGTTCCTGTGTCTTTGGGGGAGAGAGGAGACAGATGAGTTAAGGGATGAATTAGAGCCAGATTCTTTGGTATTTTTGGCATAATTATTTTTGTATGCTCGTTGTATCGTGTTATTTTGGTTCCATTTATAGGCCTTGCCTTCTTGGAAGGCTCTTTTATCACGCCAAAACTTTTTATCCTTCATGGCTAATTTCTCCTGAGATTTTTGATTTAATTGTAATTTTATTTTTTCCTCATTTTCTTTATAAATGGGCAAATCTTTAAATGGCAATAATTTGGCATAGATAATTTAAATTTCCTGATCAAACGAGGAAATGCGTTTCTTGTATTCCTCACTCAACAAAGTCATCATCATCTTAGTACATAATTGTAAATTGTTTTCCCATTTGATTTTAAATGAGGCATCTACGTCCTCAAGGATTGGAAAAATTTGGATCCTTAGACCCATGGGATTTATATCTTCTTGGATGTATCTATCAAAACTATCTGCGTGCCAAAAGCACGCCACTTTTTTATCAACGACTTTGCCAAGTTGGAAAAACAAGGAAGATATTTCCGAGTATGATGAAGATTTTTTGCCATAATCTCTGGAGAAACCCGCCATGAGGGTGTCCCATTCTCTCCCTTGAAACATTATACCAAAGCTACAGTTTATATGCAGAAGAAAACGGATATCCCAGACTTATTTTCCACATATATAAAAATAAATACAAACAAAATTATAAACACATATGCTAAATGTGTACATATGTAATATTCAAAACAGTGTAGTAAGAGATATACCATGCAGTAAAAGTGAAAGAAGAATCTTTTGCAGTTGTACAAAAGAACAAAAGCAAAAAGCAAAAAAGCGTAAAAGAAAGAAACCAAGATCTTTTTCATAAAGAAGAAAAAGTATATCCAGGATAAATTTTACAAAAAAATCATAACAAATTGATTTGGTTCAAGCGGGGGGAGGGGATGGGTATTTGCTACCTGGTTCGTTAAATGTAAAAAGTAGTGCTGAACCAAGCTTAAGGGGCTTTAAGCTCCTAAAGATAAATTGTTTGCCAACATCCCTGAGTAAATATTTGGAAAATGGAACCTCTAATAAGAGGACCACTAGTACCCTCAGGTACAATTGGGACTTTTCAGGCGAAACATAACAAAAACAAAAAAAAAAATTGTTGATAATGAAATAGAAGAGAAGAGATGGATAAGAATGTATTTTAAATTATTTATTAAGAGAAAAAAAAATATATAGATAAATAAATATCAGAAAAAAACAAAAGTAAACAATGAAAAGATATATATGTACATACAAAATTGGTAAAAACAGTTGTGATACAACCTTTACAAATGTTACATGTGGATATGACATATACAAATGGAAAAAGAAAAAGAAAACATCCCTCAACTGTCTAACATGTTTCGGGAAACATGTTTTTTTTTTTTTTTTTTTATATTTATTTTTATTTTTTTCTGTCCAGTGGTTAATATGTGTAGTATACTTTTTTCATATCATTTACTATTTATTATTTAGTTCAATCGTTACCGTTTTGTTTTTCTTTTTTGTCTTTTTATTTTTATTTTCATATTTATTTTCTTTCTATTTTGTTGTCTCATTCATTATTTTTTATTTATATCTTTATTAATTTCCATCACCCTTTGTGTCTTTCTATAAAGTAAAAGTTCCCATGTGTATTTTTCTCAATTTCAATACACTTTCACATGAATATACAGCTTATAAGGTTTTGGGAACCTCAGTACTTGCCATTGCATTGACCTTTGTCCATAGACTGCCATTTCTTAGCCAGATGGTGTAGTACTATTTTCAATACACTGTCATTTGAATTTATACACATTGTTATATTTTGTAAACATTTTAATTTGCCCTCATCTTTTGGTTCTTGGTCTCCTGGGTTTTGGCCTCGCCTGGCGCGGGTAAGAGGGGTACCACCTCCTGTCCCGTCAGGGAGATGGAGATGCCCCCTCAAATTTTTCGGCTGTGACTCATCGCTGTCAACCCCCCTTGACAGGGGTTGCCCGTTTTGGATCTAATGCCCTCCCGCGTCAGTGAGCTTTTACCGCATGACGCCCCACCAGCTTGGAGCATCATGTTTCCCCGGTCTGACGGGGTGCCGTGCGGTCTTAGCTCTGGGGATCACATTTTCCTCTTCTCCTGTCTCCCTCCAAGCTTCCCCATATTTTTATTACAACAAGCCAATTCTAACCCCACCTACTTTCTGCGCTCCGCCCTTGGTCTGTCCTCTGCCCTGCGTGTGTTGGATTTTTCGTCCCGCGCATGCGCCAAACTTCGTCTCTGGCGCATGCGCCGTCTTTCGCCCATTTGGAACGCAACGTAATGCGTGACGTTCCTGCTCTGTTTGGACGCTGGCCTTTTTTCCCATTGAGTCTCAGTAGACTCAATGGACTTGACGCACAGGCGACGTTTCTCCTTGTTAGTCCTGCCCCCGTCCGCCCATTGGCTACAGATCTTGCCTTTGGCATTACGAGGCCGTGATGCGCCCCAGGCGGGACGCCCCGGCCTCAGCTGTTTTCCATCTCATTCATCTTGCACGCATATGCGCAGTGGACTTTTCATGCCTTATAAATATCCTGACCTCACAACATGTCAGCAGCGATTGCTCCTGCTGAGATGAAACAGGCGTTTTTCTATTGCAGTATTCTTGGGGTTTCCACTAACATTGTAAGTCCAGCTCACTTAGTTCATGTATAATCTTTGCCTTTTCAATCATTATAACTTTTGTTGCAAAAAAAAAAAAAAAGGGGAAAAAAAACTTTTCTTATATATATTTCTTTGATTTGTGATGGTTTATCAAAACATAGTATGTGATTCATCAATGTGGATCCATCCATAATGCAACAAACAGCTTTTTGCTGTCTAATATTAGATTAAACATATTTATAAATCTTATTGTATTTTTGCAAATTGGCAACAAACGGTTCCTTTTTGGTTGATTAACATTAGACTAAACACATTTTTGCCCATTTCATATATATTTTGTTTTCTTTATATTTTCAGACATCTTAATCACTGGGCTTATTTTCTTCCACCCTGTGGAGACGGGTCATCAGGTTGATCCTTGTGTAAGCTTTACCCCTGGAGACCACCATTTTGAGGGCCTATAACCCTTCTTTTTCCTCAACCCCTTCCCCCTTTTCGTTGAGAGGCGAAAAACCTGTTTTACATGGTCCTAGAGCCTCCTGCAATAGCTCCTTGTCCTTTGCAAATTTCATCTCATGAAGAAATTTACCTTGGCTTTCGTTGCATTAATCTTTTATCCCCCTGGATATTGGTATGTATAGATGCATTTGTCTAAGTGTCTATGGAATGGCTTTTTCTCTCCCCCCCCCCCCCCCCAGTTTCCCTTCCAATGCTTATGTTTGTTGCTTTTGTTTTTCTTTTTTTCCCAGACTTCCCTTCCCACATCCAATCTCCACCTAAATGCCTCTGAAGAAGGGATCGCCTGAGTTTCCCGAAACATGTTAGGCAGTTGAGGGATGTTTTCTTTTTCTTTTTCCATTTGTATATGTCATATCCACATGTAGCATTTGTAAACTAAAAGGTTGTATCACAATTGTTTTTAACAATTTTGTATGTACATATATATCTTTTCATTGTTTACTTTTTGTTTTTTCTGATATTTATTTATCTATATATTTTTTTTCTCTTAATAAATAATTTAAAATACATTCTTATCCATCTCTTCTCTTCTATTTCATTATCAACAATTTTTTTTTTTTTTTTTTTTATGTTTCGCCTGAAAAGTCCCAATTGTACCGGAGGGTACTAGTGGTCCTCTATTATTAGAGGTTCCATTTTCCAAATATTTACTCAGGGATGTTGGCAAACAATTTATCTTTAGGAGCTTAAAGCCCCTTAAGCTTGGTTCAGCACTACTTTTTACATCTACATAAATTACAGGTCCCGTTAAAGGATACGATTTCTAAATAGCGGTCACGGTGAGAGAAGATGCATATATCAATTCTACTCACCAGACATATTATAATCGACCCGGACCGACGAGCCCCCATCTGAAAGAAAATATGTAGATTATTTAGGGGTCTGACAAGGTGTGCTTTCCAATTCCCACAGGCCTGTGAGATTCGCTCTTTGAGACACAATGAAACATATAGCTACGTCTGTCCGAGCAAATCTAATCTTTATTCTTGGGTGTGAATATTTAAAGGGGCTTTCAGAAAGTACCGTCCTTTGACAAATTATCCAATCATATACAAAGACATATAAGTACAGTCTATGACAAAGTGAAACTAATTATAATAAAGAAATCACGTGCTTTATAAGAAATGAAATTCAAAGAGAAGATAACAGTAACATGAAGAAACGAAACTTAGCAAGACTTGAGCATATCTATTTGTGAAATGGATGTTGGAGAGACACAAAATGGAAACTGACTATAATACAAAGAAGTAGTTAAGCTAAATATCCCTTCACTTTGTTTAAACAAATACACTATCATCCACATTTTTCAAAACCACTGGCAAAAAATAACATATTTTCAAAAACTCATGGCCTCTTAGAAATTACTGTATGGTGTTTTTTTGTTTTCTAAACTGCTGTTATTGTGTGTGTTTTCATTGTCCTGTGCTCCAGGGCCTTTAAAATGTGGTAAGTAGTCAGGAAATTAGATCCGTAATATATACTTAATTTGTTTTATGCTTCTTTAACCACTTGACATCCGGCCGTAGCCGAATGACGGCCTCAGCGCGGATGTCAATTCCTGGGAGGGCGTCATATGACGTCCTCCCCTTTCCCCGTTCCCTCTGCGCGCAGCAGGGAAATTCTGTGTTGGCCGTGTCCCTCGGACACAGCCAATCACAGATCGCTGTAAACGGCCAATCACAGCAGCCATTTACAGCGCGATCGGCGTGTCCAATGGGAGATGATCTCATATGTAAACATATGAGATCATCTCTCAGCGCCGCTCTCCCTCCTCACACAGACACAGCGTGTAAGGAGGGAGAGATGAACGGCTGCAGCGGCCGTAAGTGGGGAAAAAAATAAAAAAACGTAATAAATGTGCCATCTGTCCCCAATGCCATCTGCCAGTGCCACATGTCATCAGTGTCACGTGTCATCAGTGTCACGTATTAGAGCCAAGTGTCACGTGCCATCTGTTATCAGTGTCACCTGTCATCAATGCCACGTATTAGTGCCATCTCTCATCAGTGCCACATATTAGTGCCATCTGTCATCAGTGTCGCGTGTCATCAGTGCCCCGTATTAGTGCCATCTGTCAGTGCCACATCAGTGTCACGTGTCATCAGTGCCACATATCAGTGCCACCTGTCATCAGTGCCACGTATCATTGTCCTGGTGCTCCAGGGCCTTCAAAAGTGTAATAGGTAGTCAACAAGTTAATTAATACACAATGTGTAATTTATGCTCGTAGAACACGTGATGGCGCTCCCTGCATGTTGGGCGCCTCTATGTGGCCAGGCTGTGTAAAAGTCCCACACATGTGGTATCGTAATACTCAGGAGGAGTAGCGGAATTTATTTTGGGGTGTCATTTGTGGTATACACATGCTATGTGAGAGAAATAACCTATTACAATGACAATTTTGTTGAAAAAAAAATTCATTTTGCAAAGAATTGTTGGAAAAAATTACAACATCAAAAACCTCACCATGCCTCTTACTAAATACATTGGAATGTCTACTTTCAAAAAAGGGGTCATTTGGGGGTATTTGTACTTTACTGGCTTGTTCGGGTCGCAAGAAATGAGCTAGGCCACCAGTACATCAGATGTGATCAATTTTGTATGATTCGCACCACGGTTTGTGGCATCTCTAACTTTCACAAAGACCAAATAATATCCACTAATTTGGGTTATTTTTTACCAAAGATATGTGGCAGTATAAATTGTGGCCAAAATTTATAAAGAAAAATTAATAATTTCCTAAATTTTATCACAGAAACAAAGAAAAATGCGTGTTTTTTTCTAAATTTTCGGTCTTTTTTCATTTATAGCGCAAAAAATAAAAAACCCAGAGGTGATCAAATACCACCAAAAGAAAGCTCTATTTGTGGGGAAAAAGGACAAAAAATTCATTTGGGTACAGTGTTGCATGACTGAATAATTGTCATTCAAAGTGTGAGAGCACCAAAAGCTGAAAATTGGTCTGGATAGGAGGTGGGTTTAAGTGCCCGGTAAGCAAGTGGTTAAAGCCGAAAGGTGCTACTTGGATTTTGGGCCTCTATGTGGCTAGGCTGTGAAAGTATCACATGTGGCATCCATTGCCTTACTTGGGAAGAGTAGCGGAATGTTACATTTGTACTGTCCTGGCATTTTAGAGCCTCAAGAAATTAGATACAGTCAGTACATCAGGATTAATCAATTTCCAATTACAGTATCTTACAAAAGTGAGTACACCCCTCCACGTTTTTGTAAATATTGTTCACTGGTTCACTTTTTTTCTCCCAACTTATATTCAGGATTAAATGAGAAGATCATGTATTTATTGTTTCCGTTTGGTCTGTAAAATAACATGTATTCTGATATTGTAACCATAACATATCTGTTTCCCTGTACCTGTTTTATGCAATACACTAAAAACTATTGAAACAGAGAAAATGTAAAGTAATCTGAATGATGCCTGTGCCGAGAAGCAGACCTCCTGTTTTCACAGTGCAGAAGGGCAGCCGCTCATTACTGGACGCAGAAGCTAGTGGAGATCAATGGTGTAGAGGTGTCAATTACAGTGATTTCTAACTTCTGGAGGGATCCCATATCTATTGTATATGCAGAGTTACATTGATCCAAACTGGAACAATGTAACTGTATGTATGTATCTCTAGCACAACCTGGAATTATTCTTCAAGCTGGTGTCATGGCCACTGCCCCTGGTCCCTATTTCAGGGTGGCCTCTTTCTCTTGCAGCATCCTATGGAGCCACCCTTGCAAGCAGGGACTAGAGTTGTCTCCCTACTCTGTGTGCATCAATAGAAACACCCAGCCCCATAGCCTATAATGGCAAGGCACTTCCCTGCTCCTCCCTCTCCAATCTAACATATTGATTTCAGATTGCGCTGACCACTCTTAACTCTATGAAGACCAAATTTTCAGGGAAGCACCACTAGGCGAGCAGGAGCCAGCAGAATTGAAGTTGTAAACTGCAAGTGTTAGAATTTTAACAAATGATTTACTGGGAATGTTTATTTTATTGCTCTCAATGTGTCAAGCTAAAACATGCTAACGGTTTGATACTACCTTTAACCCCCCCTGGTCTTTTATTCCACCACATTTGTATAGGATAATTATTGATTTTTCTTGTAGTTTTTTTTGTTTTCCCCCTTTATTGCAAAAAGGCAATACAAACATGAAATCTCTACAATTATTCTTTTTGTTTTTATTCCTTTTAAGGTGACTCTCCATAATGTCCGTCTTTCGTTCGGGTGTTCTGGTCCTAACCTCTCCTCTCTCTTCGTTGTCTGTGAGATTGGCACCCATTTTAGCTTCTGCAGCAAAGATTGTCCAAGACACTCTTTATGTTCACCTCCAACCAGGACTCCTGCTTACTGGCTCATCTCAACCCAGCTCCACCTGCATTCCAGCCACTAATGAAGTCTGCAAGCTCATTTTTAAACTATATTCGGATGCAGATGTCCATTCTAACCTGGATGTTCGTGTGCTTTTAACCAATATTAAAAACAAAAGTAACAGCCAGCAGATCTTCTCTTCTGTGCAGAACCTCTCCCACCCTCCAGAAGTGGTTCTCACCGATTTTCAGACAAGTGATGGTGGACAGTACAACCCTGCCAAGCAGCAACTGGAGCGCTATGCAACAAACTGTTATAGTTGTCATCCAAACTTGATATCAATATTACTATATCCAGATTATGAACAAGCAGATTATTGTAATCCTGAAGAACTAGATAGTGGAGAAATGCTACTGCAGTGTCACAGTGATGTTGTGGTGGGCGGAACATTTGATAGGTTGCACAGTGCTCATAAAATCCTATTGAGCGTTTGCGGTTTGCTGTCTGATAGGCGTCTTCTCATCGGTGTTGCTGACCGTGAGCTTCTGGACAGTAAGTAAGATCTTCATTGTGTTCATCTGGTCCTAGTTAAATGTATCTTTGATCTGATACAAAGAAACCTCTAAAAGTCACACGTTTTCCAAGAAATCACAGAACACTATATGGCAAAGCCATTTAATTGTATGCAAACTCTTTATTTTAATGTCTTCTCGTTCTTTACATTTCAGAATTTATTTTCTTTTCCCTTTCTCAGACTTCCTTTTTCCTGCATTGCTTTGGAATTTATATACAATATGTGATTGACTTTATATTTGGGGGGGGGGGGGGGGGGGGGGTTATGATGTGGGCTTGTTTTTCAGGGGTTGGGCCTGGTCCCTTAGTTCCAGTGAAGGGAACTCTTAAGGCATCGGCATACCAAGACATTTTGGACAATTTCATGTTTCCCAACTTTGTGGGAACAGTTTGGAGATGGCTTCTTCCTGTTCCAACATGACTGTGCACCAGTGCACAAAGCAAGGTCCATAAAGACATGGATGAGCGAGTTTGAGGTGGAGGAAGTTGACTGGCCTGCACAGAGTCCTGACCTCAACCCGATAGAACACCTTCAGGATGATTTAGAGCGGAGACTGCAAGCCAGGCCTTCTGTTCTATATCAGTGCCTGACTTCCCAAATGTGCTTCTGGAAGAATGGTAAAACACTCCAATAGACATACTCCTAAACCTTGAGGGCAGCTTTCCCAGAAGAGTTGAAGCTGTCATAGCTGCAAAGGGTGGGACAAATGAATATTAAACCCTACGGACTAAGACTGGGTGAACCATTAAAGTTCATGTGCGTGTGAAGGCAGGCGTCACAATACGTTTGACAATAGTGTGTGTGTGTTGTTTTTTTTTTTACATAATACTTTGCTTTTGTGTTCATGTGTGTTGCATTACGGACAGGTTTAATTTTAATGATGTGCAAATGTACACAGCGTTGTGATGTGAACAGTAGAAAACCATGTGTCCTTACAATGACCTACATTGAGCAAGTGTATAAAATGCAGGTATTTGCCACTTATGGACCGCCCACTGTGCCTATACATAGCTACTTTGACAATATAACCTGAGCTTATGGCAGCTAGCTGCTGCCATAAGCCCATGTTAGAATGTCAAAGTAGCTACGTATATGCATGGTATTTTTGCACAGTGACCGATCCTCTTTTGCATCGGATTTGCCACGAGATCACTTCCCGGTCACTTCCGTTGCTTACTGGAGAGATCAGCAACTGTGGAAACGATCCGATCCATGGGAGCGATGGGCAGGAAGTCGAGTAAGGGCAAGATGGCCCCCACTTGACTCTTTGCCCTTGAAGGACCAGAGCAACGTCAAACGTCACTTCTACCCTCTGGCCTAAAGGGCCCTTCTTCTTTAACATAAAATTACATTTCATTTATTTTATTGCTTTTGAGTGTAAATGTGGGATCAGGGGTCTTTTTGAACCTAGATCTCACATTTAACCACTTCGTTACCGAGCTTATTTCTGAGATTTGGTGTTTACAAGCTAAAAACAATTTTTTACTAGAAAATGACTTAGAAGATATATATATAGATAGATAGATAGATAGATAGATAGAGATACACACACCCTAGAGAGTAAAATGATGGTCATTGCAATACTTTGTCTCACCGTATTTGAGCATCGCTCTTACAAGCACACTGTGTGGTAAATATGCACAGAGCAGCCCAGATCGTCCCATTCTCGGGTCCCTCTTCGGCTCTCCTGTCCCTTCCCTCCTGTTGACTGCCCCTACAGCAAGCAGCTTGCTATGGGGGCACCTGAGGCGAGCTGCAGCTCTGTGCTCTGTCTGAAAGGACATTCCGACATGGAGCCCTGGTTCAACCCGCCCTCTCTCATGATTGGCTCCCGCTGCTGTCAAAGTCAGTTAGCCAATGCGCTCCTGCTGTGTCTCAGCCACTCAGGCGGTCGAGTCATGGACGGCCGAGGCACTCGGCTCAGGTAACTATTAGGGGGTGCTGTCTTTTTATTAATATTTTTCATAATGCATACAACAACCGGATTTCTCTTATATTCACCGACCGACACAGCTCCTCTCTTAGCCATTGGGTTGTTATGCCACCTTTAGGAGAATACTAGGCATTACTTGTTATGTAACACACAGAACTTTCCAGTTCCGCCCAGGGGGCGGTCCCTTGGGTAACAACCCCCCAGCCTGCCATGCAGCCGTCAATTTATTTTTGGCTAGTAAGAAGAAAAGACCTCGGAACCCTGGCGGGCCCGTCGGTCCGTCTATTTTTCCGCAGAAGCTTGGTTTTTGCGCAAGATGATAGCAGATCACAGGATCTATCAACAGCCGGCTGGGTGACAGGCTGGATACCCTTATCCTTGTAGTCTCCCCAGTCCAGCCATCGAGCGTGTGCAGGTCGCAGCTACGGCTCGGCAGGCCACAACGAAACCTCAGCTCCAGAGGTGGTCGGTGAGCTTTTATGCTCCGGGGCATACATATGACCGGGCTACTGATGTCTGAGTCAGTTTGCCGAGGCCAGCAGCTACCTCCGTACCGATCAGAGAGTAGTTCTGCAGTGAAATGTCTCCCAGCTCTTCAGGGCTGGTAAGTACAGCTCTCCCTGCCTCGGTGGGGCTGAGCAGCTGGGCATTCCCTGGGAGGTCGATTTAGGGGCCCTCTCTCCCCCCTCTCCTCTCTCCCTGTCCCCCTCTCCCCCCCTGTATGCTGCTGTGGGGTGTGTGTCTGTGCAGGGCTCTCACCTGGGGGGTTTTAGCGCTGGTTGTGTCCTGGGTCCTGTTCTCCATGTCCCTGGAGGTGCCTGTGAAGTGTTTGTCTCCTCATGGTTTCACATTCGGCGGCCATCTTGGGTGTGGGCATGGGCTTCGGCAGCCATTTTCCTTGTGTTTTTGTCAGCGGCCATTTTCTAGAAACACGTTTTTTCAGTGTGCTCTAGCAGCAGCATGTGCTCCTGTGTTCTGGCGGCCATTTTCCTGTTGTTTTAGGTCCTGAGACAGGACGCCCGGCGGCCATTTTCTTTGAGCCTGAGCACACTACAGGACGGTTTCAGTGCTATAAGCAGCTGCTTCCACCAACACAGAGCTGTTTCCTCTGCACTTGGGAGCCAACAGAGACTACAGGCACTACCTGCTGAATAGCGCAGAACCCCTCAGGGTGGCGAGTCCTGCGGGAAAGGGCCCCTCAGCAGTAAGGAGGGTGGGACTGTCGCTGTCCTAAGTCCCCTTTGGGTGGCAGACAGGTTAGGGTCAGCATGACTTCAGAAACTGGTGTTTCTTCCCCCGAAATCCAGGCAATTGCAACTGGGTCGCCTGCGGACTGCGCAGTACCCTTGGACACCTTGTCGGCAGTACTCAATTCGTTCGTTGCCAAGATGGAGGCGGTGCGTGGGCGCAAAGGTGCTAAAAAGCGGCCCATGCCCCCCGTCCTCTGGGGAGAGTTCTGACGCAGACTCGGGACCCGCTGAGGCAGGTGGCCCCTGCTCTGTCATTTTTTTTTGGTTTGGCTTCAGCCCCCAGAGGCTTTACCAAAGTATTGGCTCCAGTTTTGGCGTTGCTTCGGCAACATGGGATCGCGATCGTGGGATACTTAGACGATCTCCTCCTGAGAGCATCTTCCGCCTCAGAGTTAGAGGAGGATGTTGCGATCACCGTGCAGACCCTGCAAGAGTTTGGGGGGCTGTTACGACTAAAGAAGTCGGTGGTAGTACCGACCCAGCGTTTGGAGTACCTAGGCTTGCTGCTGGACTCCAGGGAAGCGAGAGTTTTTCTCCCTTCAGACAAGCTGCAGACTCTCAGAGCTGCGGTGAAACGGCTGATGGACCGCAAGCGGTCGTCGTTTCGCTTCTGTATGCGAGTCCTGGGTCTCATGGTGGCCTCTTTCGAGGCAGTGCCATATGCCCAGTTCCACACCAGAGTTCTACAGAAGGAGATTTTATCACAATGGGACAAATCTCAGTTGACCCTGGATCGTCAGATCCAGGTTCGCCAGCTAGTCAGAAATTCACTGGTCTGGTGGCTGAGGTCCCCGGTGCTTCAATCCGGGAAGTCGTTCCTTCCTCTGAAATGGACGGTGATCACTACGGATGCCAGTCTATCCGGCTGGGGTGGAGTGAGAGTGAAAGTGATCAGGCTATGCCTCTCCACATGGTCAGTGAGACTGCAGGGGCGTCCGATCAGGATCCAGTCGGACAACGCCACTGCGGTGGCGTATGTGAATCACCAAGGAGGAACAAGAAGCTCAGCCGCCGCACAGGAGGTCGCTCACATACTTCGGTGGGCAGAGCGACATGGACCGGCCCTGTCGGCCATTTACATCCCAGGAGTGGAGAACTGGCAGGCGGACTTTCTGAGTCGCCAGATGCTGGACCCAGGAGAATGGGCGTTTCATCCGGAGGTGTTCAGGCTACTGTGCCTGCAGTGGGGCACACCAGACGTGGATCTTCTGGCCTCCCGTCTCAATCGGAAGGTGCCAAGATTCATGTCCAGGACAAGATTTCTTGGGCAGACGCGCTGGTAGCTCCGTGGGGTCAGTATCAGCTGATCTATGCTTTTCCTCCGTTGAAGCTGCTACCACGTCTGCTCCGCAGAGTGGGAGTCGAGGGGATTCCAGTGATTCTGGTCGCCCCAGATTGGCCTCAGCGGCCTTGGTATGCAGACCTAGTGCGCCTGGTGGCAGGCGCCCCGTGGCGACTGCCGTTAAGAGAGGATCTTCTGTCTCAAGGTCCAATTCTCCATCCTGCTTTACCATCGCTGGATTTAACGGCATGGCTGTTGAGAGCCAGGTACTGAGGGACCGGGGACTGTCGGACTCGGTGATCCCCACTATGTTGGGAGCACGGAAATCTTCTTCTCGGAAGATATATCATCGCACCTGGAAGGCTTACATCTCCATGTGTGAAGAGAAAGGGTGGCATCCGTGCTCCTTTTCTATATCCAGAATCCTGCTTTTTCTTCAGCAAGGAGTAGACCAGAGTACCTTTTGTTCAAGGGGTGCGACATGTGGTCCCTCCGGTGCGTCCACCGTTCCCTCCGTGGCATCTGAACCTGGTGTTATCGGCGCTTCAGAAACAGCCGTTTGAAAATATCAGGGAGATTCCTCTGTTGACTATCTCCCAGAAAGTGGTCTTTCTAGTGGCTATCACATCAGCCAGGAGGGTTTCGGAACTGGCGGCCTTGTCCTGCAAGTCTCCCCATCTGGTTATCCACAAGGATAAGGTGGTGTTGCGTCCGGAACCATCTTTTCTGCCGAAGGTGGTCTCGGTGTTTCACATCAATGAGGACATTGTGTTACATTGTGTTACCATCCCTGTGTTCTAAGCCGACACATCCTAAGGTGTTGGCCCTTCATGCGTTGGACGTGGTTCGGCCTCTGAAGGTGTATTTGTCTGCCACAGCTCCCTTCCGGAAGTCAGACTCACTGTTTGTTTCGGTGGCTGGTCCAAAGAAAGGCATGGCGGTCTCGTCGGCCACCATTTCTAGGTGGATCAGACAGATCGTAGTACAAGCCTACGCCTTGAAGGGGCCCCTTTCCGGTCACGGCCCACTCCACGAGGGCAATCGGAACGTCTTGGGCTTTTCGACACCAAGCGTCTGTCGCTCAAGTGTGTAAAGCGACGACCTGGTCGTCTGTCCACACGTTTACTAAGTTCTACAAGGTAGAGGTCAGTGCATCGGCTGATGCCTGTTTTGGGCGCAAAGTTTTGCAGGCGGCCGTATAGTTGCAATTGAGTATGCAATATTTTTTTATTTTTTCCTGGTTTTCCGATGAAAAACACAGTACCGTTAAGTTAATGCACTGTTGCGTTACATTCCGCAGTTTTGGTGCGGTTGTGGGTAGTCACTCCTGTTGAGGGTACCCTGTTTTAGTGGTGGTTTATCCACGCACTGTTTTTTTTGTGGGTGAAGTTTCACTAGTTCCCACTGGCTTGGTGGATGAAGGTTTTTTTTTTTTTTTTTTTTTTTTTTTTTTTTTATGCTGTTTTTCCCACCCCTCGTTTGGCACTGCTTGGGGACGTCCCAATGGCTAAGAGAGGAGCTGTCGGTCGGTGAATATAAGAGAAAATAGGATTTTTTGTACTCACCGTAAAATCCTTTTCTCTGTAATTCACCGACCGACACAGCACCCGCCCCTCCTATTTTTTTCTTTATGTTATACTGCTTGTTGACGTACTGATGGCTGCAGGGTAGGCTGGGGGGTTGTTACCCAAGGAACCGCCCCTGGGCGGAACTGGAAAGTTCTGTGTGTTGCATAACAAGTAATGCCTAGTATTCTCCTAAAGGTGGCATAACAACCCAATGGCTAAGAGAGGAGCTGTGTCGGTCGGTGAATTACAGAGAAAAGGATTTTACAGTGAGTACAAAAAATCCTATTTTTGTCAACGGGACACTCGCCTGAAACTTCTACCACGCAAGGCCTACATTTTAACAACATTTCCATTCCTGACTAACATAGTCATCTATCCCTGTAACCAACCTTCCCTCTATCTTGCTAAGCGGTCGTTTTTCACTGTACCTTCACCAACATAGTGTGTGGATTTACAGTGGGACACTGGCGCTACCTTGATATGACTTAATGCCGGAGGAGGCTCTTCCCTTCAACACGCGGTGCTGTCAGAATTGTACCACGCCTTCCACACCTTGTCAAATTTCTTCCCGCATCCTGTGGCCCTATAAGTGGTTTTATAGTAAGGCATCATGGAGTTTACCAGGCCCTTCCAAAATTTTATGTCTGGGGCTCTCTCATCCTTCCATTTGAGCAGTATAGCCTTCCTCCCATAGAATAATAACATGGTAAGAAGCGTTCTTAAGGCTCTGGCCGGAACCACCTCCACTACCAGGCCCAACAAACACACTCTCACAGTCAATGGTATGGGTAATGTCGAGATCTGAGATACAGTGATCTCAGCCCAGAATTGTTGAATGTGTGGGCACTGCCAAAATATGTGCTCAGCGTTGGTCGGTGAGAAAGGAACATCTCCAGCATTCTGCCGAGGCAGTACAGAAAATTTTAGCTAGCCTAGTAGCCGGTGTATAGTAGATCCTGTGGATGAATTTAAATTGGATTAGTCTATCCCTAGCTGATACTAGGTGTTTGAGTGGCTGGTTCCATAAGTCACCCCAGTCTTCCCCCTGTATGTCAGGAACTTCAGCTTCCCATAGTCCCCTGAAGGTTGAGATAACCATCAGTGTCTTTTTTTTTTTTTTTTTTTTTTAAACTCCTTGTAAGTTACAGAAAGGGGTTTGGCCAATTCCTCTAATGACAGCAGGGATTCAAGAGCCCAGGGCAGAGATTCCACCCTCGCCTCTCGAAACTGTATCTAGTAGGCATGTCTAAGTTGAAAGTAGCGAAAGATGGGAGTTTACTAGGTCATGTCTCATCTTTACTTGGGGAAAAGTCAGGTCTCCCATGGTGGTGATGTCTTTTTAGTGTTTTCATCCCCTTGACCACCCAGATCATAGGATACGGCAGTTTGTAAAAATGCTGTAGTGTGGGGTTCATCCACAGAGGGGCAGACTGAGAGATTCCTTGATAACTGGGGCATGCCATCTTCACCACGACCTCCCATGCTCTAATAGTGGCCTTCATTGTTAACATCACTGGTAAGTCAGATCTAGCACCTCTAAACAGGGCTAGGCACAAACTTTCGTATGATCCCAGTTGGGCCACTTCCAACACTGTGTGGCTGCGTCTCCATTTGCGTCCAACCATCTGCGAGCAAATACCATTTGGCCAGCCAAATTGTATTTCTGCCAATCTGGTAATGCCAGTCCGCCCTGGTCCCCCAGTTCCTGCAACACTTTGATTCCTATTGTGGGGGGTTTTGACGCCCAAAGGAAAGGGCTAAAAATTCTGTCCATCTGTTTGAAGTATGTTTTTGGTATCCACACCGGCGCATGCCGTAGAAAGTATAAGATTACTGAGGGCATCTTCATTTTGAACAGGCTAATTCTGCCCAGCAAAGACAACGGTAGTTTAATCCAGGCCTGAGTTTTCTGTTTAAGGAATGTCAACAGGTAGTCATTTACATTTTGTATGGACATGTCGCAGCCCTACATAAAGAACAAAAATCACATATGCACAGGAGTCCGTCATATAAACAACACCTGAAGAGTGAACCCAACAAGGGTAGGAACCTTCAATAGCTCAACATATCATGAAGGTACCATGATTCATAAAGAAACTCATTATAGTCCCTCATAGATTAGTAGATGAATTTGATCCTCTTCCAAGGTGTAAATAAGTGTGGTTTCACATGGGATGATTACAGGTGTATATCAAAACATCAGAGAAAGGTAATAGGTACTTTTACCCCAGGGTGTGGACCCACACACCAGTAGTGGTGAGTCAATTGGGCATAAAGTAATCCTCCACGGTGGATCCACCAACCAGGATTGAGAAAAGTCAGATACTGCACAGCGACGTCCAGGATATCACGCATAGGGTGGTCACCATCCAGGCACTAGAGCAGAGGAAAATACGATCGTCCACCCAGTATGGTAATTCATGGGGAAAAAATATAGAAAAAAAGGCCTCCATATAGAGAACTCTGGTATAAAATGCTTTATTTAAAATAAAAATTGTAAAAAGTACCGACCATCATTCAAGATGCGTACAAACAGGTAAACAAGTAAAGTGTGGTAAATCTGGCCAGCAGACTATGTACCCAACATGTTTCGTACTAAATGTACTTCAACTGGGGCATAAAAGTACGTTTAGTACGAAACATGTGTGGTACATAGCCTGCTGCCCGGTTTTACCACGCTTTTTTACTTGTTTACCTGTTTGTGCGCATCTTGAATGATGTTCAGTACTTTTTAATTCAAATAGTTTTTATTGAAGATTTTTAACAAGATACAAAGAAATCACATGTACAGTCTGTATCAAATAGCTTAGGACATATGCATCGGAGAGTAACATCATGTAAACCTCAATGTAAACAATTAACAGGTCAAAGAGACTTCTATAACGTGGCCTGGTGGTTTGTCCAGCCTAGATTATTTGTAATTTCGAGGGCAGCGGCCGTCCCCCGACGCCCCTATTGGGACTAACTGCGCCAGGGGACCGCCGCTCCCCCACCCTGAGATTTAAAGTCTCAAACTATGAACGTATGTAAAATAAAACACGCCATACATGTTATACTATATATACCTCCTTCCTGACGAAATGAGTGGAGGGTTACATAACTTCCTTGACTAGATTCTTAATGGTTACTTTAACAGTGTTAACATACCGTAGATGAGAACAAGCATGAGTTATAGTACTAAAATAAAGGAATAAAGGAGAAAGAGGGGAATAGGATGATAATAAATAGGAGTAGAACTAAAATTTCAGTCCAGCGAGGGTCCAGATAGGGTGGGCCCCCTCTGCACTGATGGACGTGTGATCCAGGGTGACCAGTTTGTCATGAACATTGGCATCTTGCCTTCTCTACTGGCAATTATTCTTTCGTATGCTGCAATAACATTTACTCTAGCAGATACTTCCGCTATTGAAGGGATTTTGTCTGTCTTCCATTTATGGACTATCGTTGACTTAGCTGCTAGAAGAATGTGAGAGATTATTGATCTTTTAGATCCGTGAAAATCAGATAGGCGCAACCCTAGGATCGCTTGATCTATGCTAGGTGATACCTTTATAGAAGTTAGATGTTCAGTACTTTTTAAACATTTTATTTTAAATAAAACTTTTTATACCAGAGTGATCTGCTCTGTGGAGGCCTTTTTTTTCTATATTTTTTTTTCCCCCCATGAACTACCATACTGGGTGGACAATCGTATTTTCCTCTGCTCTGGAGCCCGGATGGTGACCACCCTATATGTAATATCCTGGACGTCGCTGTGCAGTATCTGACGTTTCTCAATCCTGGTTGGTGGATCCACCGTGGAGGCTTACTTTATGCCTGATTGACTCGCCACTGCTGGTGTGTGGGTCCACACCCTGGGGTAAGAGTACCCATTACCTTTCTCTGATATTTTGATATACACCTGTAATCATCCTATGTGAAACCACACTTATTTACACCTTGGAAGAGGATCATATGCATCTACTAATCTGAGGGACTATATTGAGTTTTTATGAACCATCATGGTACCTTCATGATATGTTGAGCTATTGAAGGTTCCTACCCTTGTTGGGTTCGCTTTTCAGGTGTTGTTTATATGACGGACTCCTGTGCATATGTGGTTTTTGTTCTTTTTATATAGGGCTGTGACATGTCCATACAAAGTGCCTTATTGTTTTGTTTTCACTTATTATTATGATTTAACTTACCATGTTCACTTTCACATTGTGTGATCATCTTTCCCGGAGGTGATCTCTGGGTGACTATATTCTTATAGCGCTGCATTTTAAAATTTTTACTCGCTTTCACATTTCTAATCATTGCTGATGCTGGCTGCTATATTTTGTTTTTATTATTGGTAGCGCAATTATTATTCTTTTTTTTTATTAGTCATTTACATTTGCTGTAATTTTTGTTACCCCTAGATATTTAAGGGACGTGACCCATTGTAGTGGTAGATTTGGGTTGGCCTTTTCCTTGAATTGATGATTTACTTTTAACCCCGAAAAATTTTGCGAAGTAATTTAGGATATCCAGGACCGCTTGTAGCGAGTCACCTGGGTCATTTAGAAACAGGAACATATCATCTGCATATAGCGCTAGGGTTTTGTGTATTGTACCCACTTTGATAGCCTGTATTTTTTCCCTGAAGACCTAAGGGCAATGGCCAGGGGCTCCGTAACGAGGGCAAACAGGAAAGGGGAGAGTGGACATCCCTGTCTGGTGCCCATGCCAACTTCAAAAAAATCGGATACTGCTGATCCCATTCTTATAGCCACTCTGGGGTTTCTATAAAGCATAGAAATCCATTTACTATATTGTGGTCAGAATCCCATAGCTTCTAGTACCTTAAACATAAACTTCTAGTCAACTGAGTCGAAGGCTTTTTCTTTTTTTTTTTTTTTTCCCATAAAGTTTTTATTGAAATTTACAACAAACAGCTTAAACAGCAACACAAAAATACAGAACAGATTGCTTAGGAGATTCAAAGACATTGCAATGAGACGTGTATAAACATGAGGGTTATACTCTCACAAGGAATCTTAACATAGAATCCAGGACTGGCAAAAATGGGTAGCGTAGCCGTACGGCCATCTAGGATTGTCTATTGATGCAGTCAGCCCAGAAAAAGGTAGAGCAGAGAGAGATAGGTTAAAGAAGCAAGTAGAAGTTCAGGTAGAATGTAGAAGTAGATGAAGAAGGGGGGAAGGGGGAAGGCTGGGGAGGTTGTGAGGTGTAGGGAGAATGGAGCCAGAACAGGGAAAAAGAGGGGGAGGGTAAGGGAAGGGAAGGTAGGGGTGTAGGGTGGGGGGGTTGATACAGCACATGGGGATCTATGGCAAGGGCATTGTGTGGGTCGATACGGTTACCTCGGTGCGGTCCCATCCCCTAAATCAGTGCCAATCTGGTAGAGATAGTCATTCAGGTGTTATAAGTTTGAAAGCGTTGAGTCGTTCTAAAGTAGATCCAACATGCCCAAGTAGTATTGAACTTCTGAATCCATTCTTGGGAGATATGTACTAATTCCTCCATTTCCTCTATTTTTGAGTTTCTCAAAAACCACTCGCCTATCGTCGGAATGTGTGTAGATCGCCAATGTACTGGAATGCACAGTCTCGCCGCATTCACCAAATGCATGGCCAGGGACTTAAAGTATTCAGCTCTGGACAGGTGTGTATGGTGTAAGAGATATTGTGCAGGGGAGTAATCCAAGTGGTAATGTGAGTAATAAGCTCATGCACCTCTTTCCAAAATGGTTGGAGGGAGTCACACTCCCACCAAATGTGGAGCATGGTGCCCACCGCTTTTTTGCATCTCCACCATACATCGGGGGTAGACGGGGAAAACTTATGTAGGAGTGCTGGGGTCCTATACCAGCATGTTGTAATCTTATAGCAATTTTCTTGGGTCACTACGTTGAGGAATCCCTTGTGGGTGTATTCGTTTATGCGTGTCCAGTTGTCCTCGGAGAGTGGGACCTGTAGGTCCCTCTCCCAGGACGACCTTGCTGAGTCTGGGGGGGCTGGGGAATCTTCTGTGAGTATATTATAGATGGATGAGATTAGGTGTCTCTGTGGGGGAGAGCTTGTGCATAAGGCTTCGAAAGGTGTCTTATGTCTTGTCCATAACTCTTCGGTTGCCTGGGTAGAGAGGAAATGTCGAATTTGCCTGTACGACCAGAATGGGAAAGAATTGGAGGGCGAGGAAGCAACTAAGTCCTCGTATGTGCGTGGGGATCCCTGGGTGTATAGCTGATGTGCTAAGATACTATCTTGGGGCCATTCCTGAGATGGAAAGGAAGTCGAAATGCCCGGTTGAAAACCGGGGTTACCCCTCAGTGGTGTCATAGGCCCAGGTACTGAAGAGAGCGAAGAAATTTTAGTAGCTCTTACAAAAGCTCTAAGAGATGGGTGGATGAGCGGGTGTTTAGAAGCTGTTGAGGGCCAGTGTTGGGATAAGATCTACGGCAGGGATTTGAGAGGGATGCGCATTAAGGATCTCTCTAAAGTTACCCAAATTTTTCTGTGTTCGTGGATGTTCCAATCCACGATTCGGGTGAGGTGGCTTGCCAGGAAATATTTGTAAATGTCCGGCAGGCCAATTCCCCCTTTAAGTTTAGGGCACGTAAGGCGTGTGTATTTGATTCTAGGTGGGGAGCTTTTCCATATAAATAAGGAAGATGCCTTTTTGTATAGTGCAAAGAAGGATGCTGGGAGGTCTATGGGGATGCATTGTATGAGGTAGAGGAGGCGTGGCAGGATTATCATTTTTAAAAGCGCTGATCGGCCAAACCAAGACACGTTAAGGGCATTCCAGTCATTCAGGTCCTGTTGGGCTTTTTTCAGGGCTACTAGAAAGTTCTCATTATATAGGTCCGACAGTCTGACTGTGATCTTTATACCCAAATACGTGATAGCCTTTTGGCTCCATTGGAATGGGAAGTATCTTTTACAGCTATCTACCTCATCCCTGGTAAGGGTGACATTCAATGCTTGTGACTTTGTGTAGTTAATCTTCAGATAAGATAGCGACCCAAAGTGATCTATATCTTTCAACAAATTAGGGATAGTGGTTAAGGGAGAGGTGAGGGTAAGTAGGACGTCATCTGCGAAAGCAGCTACTTTATATTCCCTACCCTGTGTGACCAGTCCCTTGATGTTGGGGTTGTCTCTTAGTCGATTGAGAAAGGGTTCTAAAAGAAGCACAAAGATCAGGGGAGACAACGGGCACCCCTGGCGTGTACCATTCCCTATGGTGAAGGCGTCCGACAAGTGGCCATTGACCCGTACCCTCGAGCTGGGAGAGGAGTACAGAGCCAAGATAAGGGACAACATGCGGGGTGCAAGGCCAATTGCCCCCAGGACTTCCCGCATGTAGTCCCAGGCCACTCTGTCGAACGCCTTCTCGGCGTCTAGTGACAAAAAAAAGCCGCAAGTGTTTGAGGTAGTAAGTAGGTGGTGGAGATTTAGGGCTCTAATCGTGTTGTCCCTAGCTTCCCTACCGGGAACAAATCCCACCTGGTCTAAGGAGACTAGGCCAGGCAGGAGAGGGGACAGTCTATTGGCCAGAACTTTTGCATAACATTTGATGTCCACATTTAGGAGGGATATCGGCCTGTAGTGCTGGACTTGTGAGGGATCTTTCCCCTTGTTTGGTATAACCACAATGTGGGCTTCTAACATGCGATCTAGGGGAGTTGCTGGGGTTATCATGGCGTTAAATGTGGTTATCATTTGTGGGGCTAGGATTGTAGAGAAGGACTTCTAATACTGCAATGTGAACCCATCAGGGCCTGGGCTTTTCCCTGTTTTCATTTGCTTTAGGGCCAGTTGAAGCTTTTCCAGGGTAAGGGGACGTTCCATGTTGTCAGCCTGCGAGTGTCTAAGAAGTTTTGGGCAGTATTGGGCTAAAAAGGTTCTAATCTCTGCTATCCTATGCTCTGCTGGAGTGGAGTTGTGGGTGTGGGGGTTGATATTATATAACCCTTTTATAGTATTGTTCAAAAGCGAGGGCAATATCCTAATTTCTGGAAAGAGGGGAACCATGTGGGTCTTGAATTTGATGGACAGTGCTAGAAGGTCTAGATGATTTCACTACCCGGGCTAATAGCTTCCCGCTTTTATTGCCTTGTTCGTAAAACACCCTCTGGTGAAGAACATATCTGCGTCTCGTGCGTTTCCCCAACTCTTCCAGTAAAAGAGATCGTGTGAGGGTCAATTCCCGTAGTGCTGTCTGTGAGTGGGAAAGTTTGTGGGTCTTTTCTAGTTGTTGAATTTTGTGAATTAGTTCTGCTATGACTTTCTGGTGGTGTTTCTTAACTTTAGCTGTTTGTGCCATTAATTCACCCCTCACCACACATTTATGGGCCTCCCACACACTAATCGGTGACACGTCCTGAGTGGAGTTTTTAGTAAAGTAGCTACGAATGTGGGATTCTAAACGAGTCGTGAACTCCACATCTTTAAGCAGTGCAGCGTTCAGGCGCCAGGTCTTGGACCTAGAGATTGATTCAGGGAAGGTCAGGGTAACTGTGATGGGCTGATAGATACATTGGCTCTATGGTTGCATGGGTGAGGTAAGTCAAGTCTGGTTGGGAAAGAAAAAAATAATCGATTCGCGAGTATTTCTTGAAGGGGTTAGAGTAGAAAGTGTAATCTCTAACTGTTGGATTTAATGTACGCCACGTATCATGAAGGCCTAGGCCCTGGAGTTGTAATTTGATTTGGCGAAGCACGCGGTGGGAGAGCGTAGATGTGCCTATGGAGGTGTCAATTACTGTGTTCAACGGAACGTTGAAATCCCCCCCTAAAATGGTTATCCCTTCTTTGAATGAGGTTAAAAGATCGCAAACCTTCCTACAGAATGAGACTTGGTGCTCATTGGGCGAGTAGATGTTTGCCAAGGTAAGGGGGTTTAGAAGCGTATAAACCTTTGACAAATACAAATCTACCCTTGGGATCAGTCAGGGAATCTGTCATTTGAAAGGGGGCCTGCTTAGAAATTAGGATGGAGGTGCCCTTGGTTTTGGCCGAGGGGTTCGTGGCGTGGATGGCCGTCTGGTACATCCGGTTAGCAAGTTTGGGTATGGAGTCCGACCGGAAATGTGTTTCCTGAAGGAGAATGAATTGAGCTTTCTGTTTGGTAAGTGCAGACATAATTTGAGAACGCTTTTCGGGAATGTTCAAACCTTTAACATTGAGCGATAAACACTTTAGTGACAAGGAGGCTTGTGGCATCGAGACAGATTGCATGGTGCTGCGAGGAATAAGAGTCAAAGCTCGTTCTAAAACAGTGAGACAGTTACTTAAAAGTACTGGGATTCCAACCGCACCGAGGTAACGGTCCGGAGGGAGTACTTATCTAAGCAAGGGGGGGACAAAGGGAGGGGGATGTGGAGCCTATGGGGGAGAGAAAGGGGAGAAGGGAGGGGGGATAAAAGAAGGGGTGAGGGACAAAGGAAGTAAAGGATAGAGAAGGGGGGTAGGGGTCGTGGACCCCGAAGGTGTAAAAGGAGGAGGAAAGGGAAGTCAAGAAGGAGGGCAAGAATTTGTGGAGATCACAAGATTTAAGGTAGGGTAGTACCAGAGGTGGAAAGGAACGTATCAGACCACCTGGAAGGAAGAAGGCTGGAGGGTCAGCAGACTAAGGTCTAGTACCGCTGGTGGGGGACAGTGAGTGTGTCTGAGGTCATATAGATTAGCAATCTGGAGGACTCAAATGACAGTGGTGTGGTGGGGAACAGGTTGAACCGTTGACAAATAAGGAGGGTAAGCCTACTAACTGTGGAGTGGGCCGGCAAGTAACAGTAACAACAATCCTAACAAAGTGTGCCATCTCACCAATAGACATGTTCGTGTCAAGTACCTCAGTGTAGTTGTTATATCTCTGTATATATACCATATCAGTGTTTCTGCGATATAGATTGAATATACAGCAGAAACAGAAACACATGTGGCAAGAAAAAACAGCAATCAGATAACAATAGGGCAAAAGGGAAAACAGTTGTAGATAATCGTATATAGCCCTCAATTCCTTTCCAGAGAGATCACGTTACAATACAGTAACCAACCCGAGTGGAACTAAATAAGTGGTACCTGGGTCTAAGATTCCCAGATGTCCTCTGTAGTGCTATACCTGACTCGCGGGCAAATATGCATTCCCGACCCTCCAGGGAACAGTTTAAGAAGTGGCTTCCGCCCCGAGCGGACGGGAATAACAGCTGTCGAGACCTCCGGGAATCTTCGGTTGAAAGTCATCCTTTCAGACTGAAATCACGAGGTGAATCTGGGTGGGGGCCAGAGCCCCTCTTGCTGGGTAGAGTGCAAGAAATAGACAGAGTTGTCCAAAGAGGAAACATATAAATTTTGTTAAAGAAAAAGGATTGACCGCCTGTCTGGTGATCGGGTGCTATGGTACTCCTGGGGTAGGAGAGGGAAGGAATTGAGGGCAGGGGGGAGGGCTAGGGAAGGAAGGCTGGTTTTCCAAGCACTGGCATGTATAAGCATGTGCAAAAGCCGCGGTACCAGTGTTCAATGGTGTCCAAGTGGAGTCCTGTTGTATGTGGCAGAAAAGTTGTTCTAGTCCCAGCAGGGGGGAAATTACTTCCATCATGGGTGTATGGTGACTTGCGTAGTCCTTGTGTGGTGCACGGTGGTGTTGTTGGAGTTCAAGCACATCCATCGGTATTTTAAGATCATCTCTGGGGGATAATGCGTAGCTTCCACAAAAAAAGTGTCACTGCTGAGGGAGGCTATGGGTTTTAGTTGGGAGAATCAGAGGATGAGTATGTCAGTTCGATGGCTAGAGACTGGTAAAACAGGTGAGAGTAACATAACATACGTTTTTGTCGGCACAAACTTAGTTCCGTAGACGTTTAAATCCTGGCTATTCTTATGACGCTGAGGGGTCTCCGGGGGTCCCGGGCTGTGCTGGTTCAATTCCCGGCGGGAAGGGTATGCTCCGCGTGAGTGCTGGCCCGATCTTCGGCGGTGCGTGCGATTCCTCTGCGACTTGTGTGACACCTGGCGCCATGGCTCTGTCGGGAAGTGAAATGCGCACCAGTCCGGAAGTTCCGTCAGAGGAATATCGAGCTGTTTGCAGAATGTAGGCAGGTCATCAGGCGTGCGCAGCAGAGCGGTGCGCCCTCTAGCGGAGGCCGATAGACATAACGGGAACTTCCAGCGGTATGGTATGTTGCAGGTTCTCAATTGGTCCAGCAGAGGGTGCAGGGCTCTCCTGTTCTGCAATGTGGTAGGGGAGAGATCCTGAAATTGATTTCGGTACCGTTGTACAACACACGGCCTCTCACCCTCGCCTTTCTCAGTATCTCTTCCTTCAAGGGAAAGTTCACAATACAACATATGACATCCCGGGGGGGGTTCATTGTCATGGGGGGAGGGGGTCTCAGGGCCCTGTGCAGTCTCTCCATCTCAATGGGGGAGTCCCCTGGACATTCCAACAGGTCGTTAAAAATGGCGCAAATTGTTTAGGGAAGTGTGCCGGCTTCCAGACCCTCGGGTACCCCCCTGACCCTTACGTTATGCCTAAGGCCCCCCGGTTGTCGAGGTCCTCGACCTTGCCTGTGTAGGTCAAATAAATAGGAAAGTTGGGAGTCAAATGTCCGTTGCACTTGCCTTATTGCAGCAGTATGGAGCTGCGAGGTTTGTTCCACCTCCGTCAGGCGCGCGGCGACCGGTTGGAAGTCCGTCTTGAGATCTAGGATTGTGGCCGACAGGGTATTGGTGATATTGTGGGTGATGTCTGAGGCGACCTTCTTTAGGTCCGATAAGCTCACCATGGGGTTAGTTTGCCCACTCATCATGTCCGGTCCTTCCGGCTGTGAGTCTGCGCTACCACTCGGCGAGTATGGTCCTGAGGCCTGTGAGGCCTGCGATGCCTCGTGGCTGTCTGAGCGGAGGGCCCGGAACAGCTCAGGGATGTTGCGACCGGGTTGTGTTCCGGTCTCCTTCGGTGTCCGGGAGGCAGAGGCACTTCGGTTAGGCTTACCCATGGTGGTGGGGTGCATGGGTTCCCCGTAAAGGCTAATTTGTGTCCTCAGATCGCGGGAGCTCTTCTCCTAAGCAGCCATCTCCGGCCTCAGTCAGACCACGCCCCGAAGGCTTTTTCTATATCTATGGATGCTATACTATTCTGGTCTCTGAGACAACAGACAGGAGTTTCAAGTGAGTGACGAGCCTCCTTAGATTTGTGTCGGTCTCTTTGCCTGGCATGAATCCGAGCTGAGCCTCGTTGACTATAGACTGGATAAATTTAGCTAGTCTGGTTGCTAACAGTTTAGTTAGGATCTTTAGATCCATGTTTAAAAGGGCTATGGGGCGAAATGAGGCACACTCAGTTGGGTCTTTCCCTGGTTTAAAGCGGAGCGCCACCTGAAATTTTTTTTTTTAAAAGTCAGCAGCTACAAATACTGCAGCTGCTGACTTTTAATAAATGGACACTTACCTGTTCCAGGTTCCAGCGGTGTCGGCAGAAGATGACGAGCGATCGCTCGTCTCTCGCTGCCCCGCTGCCATCCTCTGTCAGGGAATCAGGAAGTGAAGACGCAACGTCTTTACTGCCCGGTTCCCTACTGCGCATGCGCGAGTCGCGATGCACGCCTCTATTGGTCCCCGCTGTGTCCTGGGAACTGTGTTTCCCAAGACACAACGGGGCATTCTCGGATAGAGGCGGGGCAGCTCAGATAATGCGTCCCGGAAGTGGGTGCAGATACCTGTATTATACAGGTATCTGCACCCCCCTCCCCCCTGAAAGGTGCCAATTGTGGCACCGGAGGGGGGAGGAATCCGATAAGCGGAAGTTCCACTTTAGGGTGGAACTCCGCTTTAAGTAAAAGTATCATGTATGCATCTAGCATGGAGTCCGGTAAGGTGGCCGTTTCCATGCAGTATTCTAGTAGCCAGCAGTTCCACGTTTTGATTTGTAGAAATGAGCCGGGAAGCCATCCGGCCCAGGGGCTTTATTGGGTGGGAGGGCAAAAATCACTGCCTCCACCACTTTCAGACCGGACCATTTTGTGCTTCAGCACTGCGTCGCTTTAACTGACAAAAGTGTGACGTGGCTCCCAAACAAAATTTGAGGTCCTTTTTTTTCCCCCCACAAATAGAGCTTTCTTTTGGTGGTATTTGATCACCCCAATGGTATAAACAAAACAGAGCGACAATTTTGAAAAAAAAAACGCATAATTTTTTTACTTTTTGCTATAATAAATATCTCCCCAAAAATGTATAAAAACATTTTTTCCCCTCAGTTTAGGCCGATACGTATTCTTCTACATATTTTTGGTAAAAAAAATCGCAATAAGCGATTGATTGGTTTGCGCAAAAGTTATAGTGCTTACAAAATAGGGGATAGTTTTATGGCATTTTTTTTTTTTTTTTTTACTGGTAATGGCGGCTATCAGCGATTTTATTGTGACTGTGACATTATGGCGGACACATCGGACATTTTTGACACATTTTTGGGACCATTGTCATTTATAAAGCAATCAGTGCTATATAAATGCACTGAATCCAGTGTAAATGACACACTGGCAGTGAAGGGGTTAACCAGAGGTGGCAGTGTAGGGGTTAAGTGTGTCCTGGGGGCGTGTTGCTAAGTGGTAGGGGAACTGGAGGCGTTTGGATGAGCCTTATTTCACTGGGGATGAGCCAGTTATGAGATTTCTAAAGTATGTGTAGGCATAATATCTCAGGTCCCAAGTAGAGATTTTCCTTCCTCTGAGTATTAGCATGTTCCAAAGGGACCAAGTTTTCCTATGTTTCTTGCTTATCTTGATCTGTCAGTATCATATCTTCCATTTTGTTTGTTTGTCTTCCACTTTCCGCAGCCACATTGCTGCGGTCGGTGGACATCGCTGCTTCCAGAGTGAAGGAATGCAGGACTTGGCTGCATTAGTCAGGTGGCGCAGTATGGATTTCTTATATCTTTTGGATGATAGGGTGGATACATGGAGCAGAAAAAATGCCGGATCATCCAGGATCTGGAATTCAGTAAACTTTTGGGATATATTACGAACTGCGGCCCAGAAAGATGTCAGCTGAGAACAAGACCAAAACACGTGCAACATCGTTCCTCTTTCCCTCTGACATTGCCAGCAATATTCCGATACTTCAGGGAAAATCATGTGTAATCGACTGGGTGTTAAATACCACCTTGTCAGGATCTTAAAATTTGGTTTCTTGTATTTTAGTGCACAGTAAGGATTTGAGGGTGAAGTTGATCATGTCTTGTTTCTGGACCGCAGTGAAGGTGCATTGCAGTTCCGTTTCCCACTTTGCTATACATGGGAGACTCGGTGGCTGGGAGGGTATTTTCAGTAGAGTGTACATATTGGCTAAAACCTGCATTAATGGTTCCGTGCCTGCGGAAAATTCCTCAAACGTGGTCAGAGGTCTGGCATATAGTTGGGGATTCGGGATACTCTGTAGAAAGTGATGTAGCTGTAGTGCATTCCAGAAAGACAGTTGGTATGGACCCGTAGGGTCCGTCAGTTCTATGATAGTGGGCCATCTCTCTTGTAGCACAAATTGTGCTGCCGTCACCTGGTCAGAACTCCTCAGTGTCTGAAAGTCTGTCGGAGTTCCCTGGAGGGAATCTGGGGTTGCCCAGGATCAGGGTCAAGGTAGATGTTTTGGTAGTTAGGGAGTTTTGGAGGGTCGCTTGAAGACATTGTCTCAGGGTATTCCCTATCAAGCGATGTGATCTTGTCTCTAAAGGAAGAGAGTCGCTGCACCAAATCGCAGATCCTAGGGGTATAATTGTCTGGCGTTCTATTTGCGTCCATAATTTGAGCTCCTGATGTCGTCTCCAGTCTATAGCTCTCCCCAAATGTACTGCTTGGTAGTATCTCTTAATGTCCGGGAGTGCTAAGCCTCCATGTTGTTTTGGTGCAGTCAGCAGGGTACGTGGTAAATGTGTTTTTTTTATGTGCCCAAACAAAGCGGTTAAATAGAGCTTGTACTTGCCGAAAATATGTGGGGGGTATCCTAATTGGGAGGGCCTGAAAGAGGTAGGCAGTATACTCCTCTTCAATAAATTGCATCTCCCAAACCAAGAATGTATACCCTTGTGCCATGTAGGGCTGAAACAACTAATCGATTTAATTTCATAATCGATTAGTTGTCGATTAATCGATTACTATTTTCATAATCGATTAATCGGCCAGTAACATAATGGGTTTAAAAAAAACTAAAATGAGGCCTTTATAGTACTAAAAGAGCAAATAATTGCTATTGTAAATATTACTTTCACAGTTCTACAGTAAAAAAATTGAACCCCTACAGTAGTGATTATCTGCTTTCTTTTTTTTTTATTTTTTTTTGTACTATAAAGGACTAATTTTCGTTTTTTTAACCC